>JAYGXS010000001.1:79483857-79569104 GCA_036362985.1 Ligula intestinalis | reverse complement strand
GAGTCATTTCTAGAAGATATTACGGCATCTGCGAAGGTGAGGGCGTTCGCCCATAACGAGCATTAGATTCATCACGTCAACGGCCATGTCATGTGTGCTTAAATGGGTTTGCAGTCTGATGTGGTTGACATTGTAAAGCCGATAGACTGCGTGCTAAGTTTTGCTGCGCTGCGGAATGTCCTTGAATCCTCTGAAATAACAGAGTTCTACAATAACCGCAGGCCACGAACTTGCTAAGACACGTTTATAGCATGCAGTATTGCTGGACGGACTTCTTCGCTCTTGATCATTAGAATGTTGTATTATTAAACATGCATACCTGTTTTGGGGGTAGACTCCAGGGATTCTGAAATTCGGCCCCTTTGACTTCGGCTCGTTGCAGGATCTACCCTCCCTGTAGTAAACGATAAGCGCTCAACTGCGTCTGGGGGCACCATGCAGTTGCTACAATAATGTAGGTCTTTGCGAATCTGGAAATATCTCAGGTGCCTATCGCAACGTTGCGACTTTTGTGAATATTTTCACATCTGATTCTAGGCAATCTGATCGTAGGCAAATCACCTCTACCACAATCAGCCAATTATGTTAAAGACCGACTCAGAGGTGCTTTCGCTCAAGACGCTGTGGCGGATTCCGCGGCACAGGACGTAAGTCCTTTTCCGGCCTCCACCTTAAAATAAGCGTTGCTTTAATAGTTTTGTTCAGAATATGCCATCTTCCCAACTGATACCATGCTTTTTCTGTTCCTATGTGGGGCTGGACCTGAAGGTCGAAGGACTATGCTCTGCAGGGATCGAAATTGCAGATGCGCTCAGAGGACTGCAATCAGCTCGCCCAGTTCCGTATAGGGAGAGAAGGGGAAAGACCAGTAGATTTTGTCTATTCGGCCAAGAAATTCAGTGGTGGTCAGAAGCCCCGATGGGTGGCAAGCTCTGGGCCTGCGCGCGGGCACCTGATGTGGAGCGTGAGCAAATAAACGCAATTTGAGAGTCAGCCGGTGTACGCTTGATCACTCACTCGGGTTATAGCAGTGGGCGGACGCCTACGATTGACTGCCCCAGCTGCTGTATGTGACAGCTCGATAAGCGTCCTTATGTGATCTCCTGTGCGACGTGATGCCAGCGCTGGAAGGCACTATAGGTCTCCTTATAACTTAAGCTGGCATTATACATTAACAATTCTTTCCCTGGTCATTTTTTTGAATACCTTAAAGTCAGGTATTCAGTCAAAGGCATTTCCGGATTTATAAAAATTTAATTGTCTCAGAATGCCGCTATATGATCTGGTTATCTGCCTAGATCATCGGCACTGTATCCTTTATTATACAAGATGTTTGCGAATGGTTAACCGTTGTAGTGTTGTACAGTGTCTCCCGAGTATATCATATGACAGGGAAGTTCCCTATACTGGCTTCTAGAACCAAGGACAAAATTGGTCTGACTATGCCTCAGCACGTCCCAGCACTTGGCAAACCACCTCGGGCGAAGTAATATTTTCCTTGCTAATTAAAGCAATTGGGTAGTTCACATAAGTTAAGTTTTTACTGATAATCTCAATTATCGGTTTGGGTTAGGGTTTTATTTAAGGCTGGGCGAACGTTGCTGTGCCTACAATGGTAAGTTTATTTACCGGCAGTCTTAGACGCCAATTATAGTTTGACTAAGTATTTACTGAAAACAGGCTATAAACCCCTACGCGCATTCGATGCATCGTATGTTCTACTAAAATATTTATATTTACCTTACTACTTTCATAAAATAAGTAGCCAATATTGTACATTCTGATACAGAACATTTTCGATTGCTTCGTTTGTTTGCCCTGCTTATGTTAGCATGGTTGATGCTTAAACACTCGCCCATCCCACCTCAGGCGACCGACCAGCTAGGTAGTGGCCCGTTGCTTGTGGTTAGGAAGAGACTGAGGTCGACCCTTAGCTCATAAATCTCCTCACTAAAGATCTGATGCACTTGAAGCCATGGCTTGGAGGATAGGGATAGTTCGGGCACCGCATCCAGCCTAGTGTCTTGCTGTATGGAGTGGCTTTCTTAGAGTCAGGCTTCAATGGTTCCTGCCTAATGTGGCCTTTATGACGCTCCTGCACACTCGTGAGGCTACCCAGTAAAGTGGTGTCGTTGTGGCGCGTCTTGGAGTGTGTTTGCACACACACCACCTGTTCCCTCCCCCATCTTCAATCTTCTCGACTTTTGTCTTGACATAGAAAATGGGTGTGATAGTAATGAGAGAGTTAGGTAGATCCTGTGAGTCTACTTCCACTATAATACAGCTAAAGGTCCCGCGTCTGCATTCAGCTTGCTGAAGCTTGTGATGGACATCATCGGAAACGACGGTCGAACTCTCGTGCAATCATAATAACTCACTCATTGCATACAGGGCTATATAGGCAATCTCTCTGACTTCGTACATAATGTGCCATCCAGTTCTGCTAAGGATAGGTTTGCTTGAACAAAAAACCGGTGGTTTCGTTTAGGCAAATTTAAGTTTCTCCTTTGATGGATGGATAGATGGTCACCAAGTAGCTATAGGACTCACTCGTCCCGTTCTGACACCACTTTGACTAGCTCTGGATCCTACCAGCAGTCGCGCAATGGCTAAAATAAGAGGCAGGAGAACATTGCCGAAAAATAAAATTGAGACTGGAATTGCCAAAAGGGGAGAATACGCGAGTTTTAGGAAGACGCAACTACGTCGGAGAACCCGGGCGATTACTTTAAACGCAAATGGCCGAGCATGCAGCGGTGGTGAGGAAGAAAGATGCCAACTCCCAGGTTGCATCTCATTCGACGGGACCCGGCCATATTTTCAAGTTTAACGAGGTCAAAATCCTTGCAAGAGGTGACAACCGCGTGAGCCGCGAGCTGCTCGAGTCATGGTTCTGAGGCTCTCAATCCATCAACAAGCGCAACGATTCAGCGTTCCCATACTGCGTACTGAGATATTGCCTGAAAAAGAGAATCAGTCATCTGGGAAATGCCGGGCCAAGCAACAACTCTGACGACAGCAAATATAACTGTCACGCAATTACCAGGACCACATCCCAAACGGACAAGGAAATCGCAGAAATTAATGAGCCGAACGCAAAGTTTCAAGCCATCACCGCACCAATGAAGACCCCAAGCTGTGGCTACAGGAGCAAACAATTATAGTACGCACGTGGATGACAGCTGGGAACTATAAATACCGTGCAAGCTGTGCATGTTTTATCCCTATCTGCGCATGGCTCAGACTATCCTACCATTACATGTGGTTAAGGATTCTCGACAGAATCGAGAACGTCAGGAAAATGAAACACTTTTTCCAGTGATTGCACCTTCTTCTGAGACTGGAATAGCCATTCCTAGCTTATAAGCAATTATCAATCAGTTATACTCAACTCCAATAAATGCACCACATACAGCTGAAACCTGCAAACTTCTGTTTAGAAATGCAACATCCTAATCCCCGAACCACCGTTTTGAACGGCATTATTAGCATTAGTGGATGGACGCTTATCGCAGCGGGTTTAGTGGATAGGTAAAAGCTTTGCCACTGCCATCTTCAGGCCCCGTTCTGTAGGGAAAGAGTAGAAATGAGGAAAATTAGTGGAGAATAGGCAGGAATAAGTTGATCCTCGGAGGCAGGCAAGTCCGGCTGCGAGAGGGTCGGGTTCAAAGACTGTGAGGGTGGTAGTCATCCCTGGGTCTAGAGAGCATCCTTTGTGTGCATCAGTCTTAAATGTGATTGGTCAGACTGGGAGAGGCAGACACTAGTGCATGCGCACTTGCTGGAAGCTGTGAGAGGCAGGCGTTAAGGCTGTCCCAGAGGTAAGGCGAGAACTGCAATCACGGGATCTCATGTGCGGTGTGGCGCGGGAGGTGCGAGGCTCTACAGGATCACTACACGTTCACTGATCGGTTACGGGGCGCATGAGTCATACAAGACTGAGTGACTTTTCATGTTTCCATACTTCACTGAAAAGAATTTATCGTGTCAAGATTATGCCAGATTAAACTGTGTCACTAATTCTTTAAGATTGTTTATCTTACTAAGTGGCACCTGGACATTTTCATTTCCATCATGGCCGGAGCCGTCCCCCCCATAAGTGTGCCAGCACAAGTATAAGGAAAACTCTGTTTAGCTTGAATTTTATAATGCAGAATTAGGAAGCGGTATGTAGAGGGTGGGCCTTAAATGGTGCAAAGTGCCGAAATTTGCGGGAGATAAATAATCTCATGTAAAGGAAACGAAACGTGTACGAAAACTATTAAATAACACTGAACAACCTTGAGCAAATTTTAATTTTGAAGGAAATATAAAAACACAAATGGTTTGTTTAGGGGCACCAAGGTTTTAATGAAACCTTGCATTCTAAGAATATGAAAGATCGTAGTTACTGCGACCAATAAATGGAACCATAAATTGGCTGGCGAAACAGTAAACATGCTATTTTTTCTATATTATTAGAACTTTTGTCAAAATTCTTGAAAGATATTTCCGTTTTACGATTACAATTAGTTTCCGGTCGTCCTGGAGTCTGGCGAAAATTTCACAATTTTCTGTCTTTGAAAGCTTTTTTCCATAAATTTAAATTCTGTTCGACGCGTTTATCATAGGTTTTACAATAAGCTCTTACTTATAAGCATATACTAAAAAAATATGGATTCTATTTCTTATGAAGATGGTCATTTGGAGCCTATTTGCAGACTTACCAAAATGCAATCGAATAAGAAGTCACGAAATCGTATGACACGATTAACTCTTGCAAATGTCTTTGCCTTGTTCACATTCATTGTTTTAAAGGCGCAGCAAAAAATTGAGTACGACGGAAGTTGATCGATTCAGCAACCTCAACAAAACTTCGAAATTCCATTGGTTCTACTAGAGCCATTTAAATAACTCAGTGAAAACTGCAAAAACTTCATCATCTTTGACTAATTCTTGTAGAAATTTAAATGGTTCATATTAAAAACTGAAATGTATACAAGAAAGTCAGTTAGAAATGCCAAGAGACCCATTGACGCGTCGAATCCCACATGGCTCTGCTCATGGAGACCTTATATGGAAGATCTGGCGGATGTTTTTTTAACCAATGAACGGGTGGCATGAGCGCTCAATATATTGGCGATCATCGTGATGTTTTTTATAATGTTCTTATTTGCCAAAACTGGTAGAGAACACAATCAATGGTTTTGTGAGTTATTTAATACGTAAATAGAAGGTGTGCGCGGCGCTTCGCTCCGCGGACTAAACTAAACTAACTCCAGGATGGTAAGTTGGACCACAGGTACGTTGAAGTAGACGACCTCCTAACCACCATTTCCTCCATCTAAGAAAATTAAAAAAGTAACCTTAAATAATATAATAATGAATATAGTGCGTAAAAACGCTGGGATACACCCGCTTGTCTGTTTGTATGTCTTTTTGCATTTTTATTGGCTACACGTTCATCCGCTCATTTCTTCAAATACTCACTCACTTTGCCCTTCAATCAAAGTTGGAACGGCAAGCTTAAATCGAGTTTCATTTTCCCTCCAAGTAAATCTGAAGTGTCACACCTCTGGTCTATGTTCAGTTCGGCGACTAAGTCAGAATCTCTAAAAAGCATGAGAACACACCTGTACTAATCCAAGTGAGTTCTAAAAATGGCCTTACTTACTTACTTACATCGTCAGCAAACATTATGGCGTTGAAACATACGTCATCAGAGCCGTCGTTGACATAGTCTTAATAAGAACAACGGTCCTTAGCTGTACCCTTGGGGGATACCACTTAGGACAGGAGTAGGAGTTGATTTCGAGGCACACAGCTGACGATCACCCGTCAGAAGATTTGTGATCAATATCAGCAGATCTCCTCTTATTCTAATTTCACTTAGTTTATACATTACACATTTAGGTAAGACGCTGTCAAACGCTTTCTTGAAATCATTGCACAAGTCTACTGCTCACTTTTATTTTGCCATCATTCATTTAGAAAGCAGTCTTCATAGTTCACAGGACGAACGGGACATATGTGCTAGGGGCTTTGAGAGCTCGCCTGCCAATTATTTCAAGAATTTGGTCGGTATATTGTTTGGATCGGATGAACCTGCTTCTTTGGGGTTTCGCAGCTCCTGTTCAACTACAGATGCCCAGAATAGTAGAGATTTGAGCTCTGGACCAGCGTTTGCAACAGCACTGTTGACCTTGTGCAACTGCAGTTCGGTTTGTCTAGTCAGTAACTGGCTACAGTACTCAGCATTTCTGTCATTCTCAACTTCTTCTACACCATTATCACCCTTAAGTACTGCGACATGGAGCCCTTGTTTTGAGTCGACTATTAATATAGTGGAATAGAATTTTGCACTTGCCTTCAGTTTGTCGGATTTTTCGTGATTCGTAATTTTCCCTTGACGGATCAATTTTCTGACCGCATTTCATTGGCGACTAAATTCATCCAGGTGAACTGGTGACCCAGTTTTTCTGAACAACTCCTATTTCTCATTTTTTTTCTTGAACTGCCTTTTAAGGTCTCCGGTCAACCAGGCAGGACGACAAGCCGTCTTTCAAATCTTCGCCAGACAACAGCGTTTAATCGACCTAAGGAAATCCTTTTAACCTATCTTCAGTAGTCCCCTGAATCTGCCTTGAGAAAACGGTCCCAATTCGCGGAAGTCAGTGTATTCTTCTTCGAATGAAAATCCGTTTTCCATATTTCCGTTCTCTTCGGATGTTGACAAGTGACTAAGTTATCCCATAGTAGCGTCGTATGTTCACTTTTACCGAACGGGCCACTGTAGTGAACTTCATCATCGTAGGAGAAATCCTTAATAAAAGTTGGATCCAAGCATCTTTATCTATGGTTCTCTCAAACTCTGGTTTGTCACCTAATATTCTGTGCCAGAGGGGGGTCGAGTGTGAGATCCATTAGCTTAAAACTGAAGGAAATGAGCGCCACTTGGACTGTCAGATTTTTTCTGTCTTGCAGGTGCGTTGAAATCACCAGCAATAATAACATCATGGTGAGTAGCTGCTTCCTTCACCAGACTAGGGACGACTCGTCAGCTGCATCAAAATTGTTTGCTGACCTGTATACCATCAGGAATTTTAGATTCTGTGAATTTACCTTCTGAAGCTTGACTTGGATGGATTCATATTCAAGAGTGACAGTGTGCTCTAGTTCAACAACGGAGATTACTGTTCTATCACATACGACAACCCCATCGCTTTGTCTGCTTTGACGGTCTTTGTGGAAAAGCTGGTATCCTTGAATCGAAATCTTGGAATACGCGATTTCTATTGAAAGTCACATTTCTCGTATTGCAATAACACAAGTTTTTCTGTCTAAAAATTAACGCCATGCGTTTTTCGATTTTTGTAGGAAGAGTTTGGGTATTAGTATATAGAAGTCACAATTTTGACTTATTAACTAATTTATTCAGGCCTCTGCCTATTGCGTGGGAGTTGATGCAGAAGCCTGTTGGTACTGATGTAGACGGACAGTTGTACGTCCCACCTAGGCTGTTAGAAGTATAGGCCTCCCCCAGAGAAATGCCCTCTGGACATGTACGATATCCCCTTTCAGTATTCGAAGATTGTTTCCTGAGTTCACATCTCCTGAGGCGTTGTACTTTGAGTAACGTCCATTCCTCCCGCTCCGCGCGTGAAAAATTCGATTGAAAAAGCCCATTGGGTGAGAGATTCTGCGTATTTGTTTCCTGCTCAACAATAGCCGGGTCTCTACCTCACTCTGCAGAACAGCATTCAATGGTTTGGCGTGGCCTTCTTCCTCATTTGATTTTGTTATTCGGCTTATTCAGTAGAATTTTGACTTGCTCATCCTTCTTTAAGAGGGATTTGAGATATATTGAATAATACCCCGTTTTTTTCTTAAATTTGTGTTTTCGGAAGTAGATTTGGGCATGTTTTGATGACTGTATTTGCTGCGATCCATGTCTTGTGGTCTTGTCGTATTTTGAGATATTGTAGTACGGTCCTTCTGGCTGTCGCTACCTTCTGCTTTAGTGAAGATTGTTAGGACGGAGTTAATGTCACATTCCCTGCTAAATGAGGCCCTGCGGTCCAATTAAATTTCTACGGTGCCCTTTTTCCCTGGAAAATGCTTAAGCTCGGCCCACTTATACTAATCTTCTGGCAAAGTTTTTTTGGGAAACCCGAGAACGTTTCTTCGTTTTCTGATAAGCCTGCCGGTCGACTGTTTTCCGTATCCGTGACTGTTTAACGGTTCCACCAAGCTCCATGGACGATCGGTTATCTTCCTGCTTTTATCTTAAAGAGGCTGTGCTTGCGTACGTCAGTTTACCCCCGCCAGTTCACACACCACCGATTTCTCCTCTTTAGAGAGAAAGAGAGAAGGTTTCTTCAACACCCTCATTTCATTTTTTAGACATTATAACCCCTTCCCCAGATTCGAAATCTTTTGACGAAATTTGTAGCATGCTGTGCAGGCTTCACCTTTGTACATAAGATTCCTTACACGAATTAGACTTTTGGTCCGTTTGGCAGGAGGTGCTTTTAGAGAATGTTAAGAAATGCAGTCTTGCATATTACGCCTAGTTCTTATTCCATCACACACATTGAAGTCAGCTTAATCAGCGTGTGAATGTGGTTCAGTGGTGTCTTCGCAGCTTACCGGATGTTGGTGAATGGATATGATTTCCTGCTGCGCCAAGAGTTTTGCACTACCCTCAAAGGCTAAATTTTTGACTTTCATGATAGAGTGTAAAAACGACACGTTGTTTAAGTTATGGCACGAAGTTTTTGGCAAGGGAGAGCACATGAATAAAAGAGCGAAGCGACTCAGTCGTTCGGTGGTTGCAAGATCGCTTACAGCTGCTGGCAAGGAGTGCTCAGGAGGATATCTGTCGTTTCCGCTTGCGTCTTGTTGTAAGCTTTTAAAAATGGCACAATTGTTTAATATAATCCAATGAATAAAAGCTGAAATCCGCCAGAATATCCAGAAGGCCTTAATCCCGCATTGAATAAATTCGTCGGAGGTCGAAAATTTCAAATCAATTTTGAAGGCAATACTCTTTGGGCACTCATCGTACAGAACCGGACTTGGTGAATTCCATATTTGACAACAGGCTGGGTGTGTAACCGAACCCAGGTATGATTAAACTCACGGAAACCTTCCTCTACATTGCACTCTTTTCAAAGAAAAGGCTGGTTTTAGTGTTTTAACCCGTTTCCGCTAGGAAGTGCACAATAATAATTTCCACCATCTGTGCTGCGGAGAAGGGAATCAGGAGAGTTAAAGAAAGAAGAGAAACTGGGGATTGGTGCATTATAGATCACTGAATTGAGCTGATTATAGAGAACGGACGTGACGTCAGTGGGAAAAGAACATGTCAGCTGAAGGTTTGTAGACAACATTTTACGGGCCTTACCATGGTCGGTGGAATTAACTTTCAACCCCGATGGTTGGTCTTGAAGAAAATAAGCACAGATCTGCTAATATGGTACTCTAGCCCGGCTGTTTGTCACCCTAAGCAAGTTTTTTATTTCGTTTGAACGTTATTGGTATCGAGCCTGTAAGCTACAAGGAGTCTTCCCTGTGAACTCGGGCGTACGAATGGCCTCAGTGGGAGTTAACGGATATTGGATATCTGCCAGCAATCGTAGCTCGTGGCCAAGTTAAAGGAGTGTACTAGAAAAGCCGGTCATATCAGGGACTGCGGTGGTAAAAAGGATCAGAAGCAAACTGGCGACTTCTTATACAGATATTTATTTACCTTCATGAAGACGACGGCGCTGTTGGTGAAAGATCGATCCTCAATACTTGCAAACAGCAAATCTATCCAGCCAATTCCAGCCTCAACGGAAGTAGAAATCTTCAAAATGGTAGGCACCAAAATTTTATTTAAATTTTACCAATCCTGGAATTCAGTTTCCTCTTCGGTTCAGAGCGAAGATCTGCACTCACTGGATTTTAATTCCTTCGAACATACAGTACGAGATAACGCATAAAACTTTATAGCAGCTTAAAATCTAAGTTACATTACTACTTCTACTGGAATAAAATTTCCTACATGAGCCCGAGGCTATTTCTTGAAGATGCTTGATGCTTAATTAGACGTGCAATTTATAGACAAGGACGGTGACGCAAAATCATCATGTGAGTTAAACATTTTATAACAGACAAGCAATATTCGGAGCTACTTCTGGTTTGAAAAATATTCAGTGGATATTTTAACTTCCTATTGCTCATGGTAAAATGTATGCTAGAGTAGTAATAAGCATTGATATGAAACGAAATTAATTAACACACAGGGAAATTCATTTATATAGACCCCTGTTTGCATTTATATAGACCCATGTATGCATTTATACAGACCCTTGTATGTATTGTAATATTTTCGTCGGGCACCAAGGCAATTGCATTCGCATAAATTCTCCGGATGCTTATGAGTGTGGGTGTATTTCTCTCTACAGGCACCAATGACAACCACTTTCTCGAGTAATTGATATTTTTATAGATTCTTGAAACGGTGGACTGTGACGTCAGCACCTGCAGACTCCCCAATTCCTGAACAATTTCTCTCTCAGTCATCTCGTTTTGAGCATCGACCATCTCAGAAACAAGCTGCTTAGTATTTTCCGATGTTTTGTTCGGCCTCCTCTTTTGATAAGCGGTCTTGAAATATTGAGCAGGAAATCCTTCTTAAGAGGATAGGAGAGACACTCAATTTGTCTTATTCGACAGTCAAAAGAATTGCAAAAAAACCTGAGCAAGAATGAAAATTACGAGCGAGATTTAAAAGCCTTTTATGAGGAAAGGAGGCTGAAATAAACGTCGGAAACAAGTAAGCTGTTTGTTGCTGATATGGTCAATGCTCAAAAAGAGATGACTGAGAAGGAAATGGTTCAGGAATTGGGGATCCTGCAGGTGCCAACGTCACAGCCCACTGTTTCAAGAATCATGAAAAATATCAATTACTCGAGAAAGCGGTTGTCATTGGTGCCTGTAGAAAGAAATACACCCACACTCATAAACATTCGGAGAATTTATGCGAATGCAATTGCTTTGGTGCCTGACGAAAATATAACAATGCATACAGGGATCTATATTAATGCATACAGGGGTCTACATAAATGAATACCCCTGTAAGTACTGGAAACAAGTTAGAAAACAATCATGGTTTTTCGATAAGAAACTCGATGTTCTACGTGAATATCTATGTTAACGTTGAGGAAATTACCAAACTTAGGCATGGCTGGTAGCAAACAGTTGATTTAATGAATTCTCAGTCAACAAACACTGCATCAAAATTACCTATATTCAGTGTCCCCGGGGAAATGTAGGCCCAGAGTGTTAGCGGAATGTAATTTAAAACCTTCCATAGAAATAGGTATTTGTGAGGATTGGCGATGATGGGCTAAAAATGAAAAGCGTGATTGACACTATTTTGATGTAAAAGCCGCAGTCCCCAAAAATCAAGGGAGAGCTTTCGGAAAAGTCGAAGGGCACACGCCCGTGACTACAGCGAACGCTAGAAAGATCGCCGTGCTCGCCTAAATTGTTCCGAAAACAGGAAAAATATTAGAGGACGCTCCAAAGTTTTGAAATATATTGTGTTTCATTGAGTTTTTATTGTCTATTACTAGAATAGCAGCTGCGGAAAGAAGTGAATTTCATCTTAATGTGGATAAGCGTCAAATTGGGGTTTGGTGTGTTTCCGCGTAGTTAGTAAGTAACTTTTGTCGTTTGATTCCGCCAACGTTCTTTTTGCAGAAAATAGATACCATTTGAGTATAACTACGTGATCGGAGGTCACTAACTCGGGCAAGTGAACGAACTACAGGATCTAGGTATAGACATGACACCCACCCCCAAACATTCAGTTGACTGCGCCAAAACCGCAAAGATGGCTATGGCCATCCTAGGAGCGATTGGAAGCTCCCTCCTCTAGTGTGATTAGGAGCTTTTTGGGTTTGTCTTCGGACCATTTATTCGGCTAACGTTAGAATATGGTGTCCAGGAGTGGTGCCCCTGGATGAAGCAAGATTACGTAGTGCAGAGAAAGTTCAAACAAAGACAACCAACTCAGTCAGCAGCTTAGGAGGTCTACCATATGAAGGTCTCTACTATAGATCACAGAGGGGGGCTATGATCATGGTGTTCAAACTCACCAAGGGATCAGAGAGTGCTCTTCAGAAACGAGACATCTCTGAGGTCATCCCTAAAAACTGGAGGAACGCTATGCTAACCTAGAAGTGAGGGCAAAATCCTTCTCCAACCGGGTCATTGAAGACTGAAATAAATTTCCTTCCTCAGTTGTTTTTGTTGAAAGCGTTGACGCATTTAACAGAAGACTCGTTCGTTCTCAACTTGCTGGTCAGACATTTGGCTGATAACAACGATTAATATGGCTTTGAAACACATGCATGATTCGACAGAATCCATCTGTTAATAGGATTTTCAAAGAATTTGCGTGTTCCCTCATATATTTTGAAGTTATAAATGCATGTGTACATTTTGGAATTTCAGGCACCTGAACACACTATTTGTTGTGCGTCTTCAACAAACACTTCTAATCGAGCACCACATTTGGCGGGAGAATTGTGTGGAAACGTGTTCTTCTAAGTACGTTCTGCTTCGTAGACGTAAGTATACTTTCTTCTGTATAATCGTTTAACAAAATTGGCTTAGTGAAAAAATGTTTTCTCATCAACCCTCTTTATCAAATTCAGTCAGTTTAATTGCAACAAGTTCTTCGCTGCGACGTTTCCTACAAGAGACTAATGACAATATCCTAGGTGCAAGGTTCTACTGGTCCTAGGAGATCTGAACCGTATTCCATGCGTTGACTGGGAGAGGTTACAAGCCTTAATCGAAATCGATGGTAGAAAAGTTTGTTGTACGGGCGTGCACGTTCAGTGTGTACGTATGTGGCCGCCCAACCGGGTAGAAAGTGGTCCTAGGACATTGCTATCAGGATGGAACAAAAGGAAAGACATTAGAACCTGCCCAATGTTCTATGTTGACTGAAAAGCTTTAGCCCATCTTCATTCCCAGAACAGTTTACATGGAAAACTTGATCATCGAGCTAACAGGAATCCAAAGCCATTACTGCTGTTAGATATACACTTGAATCTAACACCGAACTGTATAAATCTAAGCTCCCTTAAACTTCCAATATTCACTGATGACTAGTTCTAAATACACGTTGTTTGACGACCGTCTGGCGATATTGCTCATACTGTCTTAGGTTCCTTGTACGCATTCGTTTGTATTGGTGTCTAAGATCCTTATTTACAGCGTTTTGATCTTGCTACCTTGTTTGTTAAACATTCACAAGCGTTTGTTGTGCCTTTACTCTAGTATGTTTTGACCAATTGAAAGAGCTTTGAGTTTATTCTTTCCGTTATTGCGTGTTTTTTTTAAGTAGCCGTGTGTTTGGTTTCCGTCTATGGAGCGTGCGTCTCTTGATTTCAGAACTCCGGTCTTGGCATAATAGCTCCATTTTGTTAGCTAGTTATCCGAGTGACTTTACATTCCTGTTTTACCATCAGCGCCCTAACGCTGACCGCAGAACACAATTTGATGTGTGATTACCATCACCACTCTTATTTTGACCGCTTTCAGCGTTTACATAGCTGTGAAAAGTTAAGCCCATCCGTGCACAAACCCCTTAGACTCATATGTAATAGGTCGGTTTCCAACGCAAACGATATTAAAGCAGAGCATTACATAAAATTACCCATTCTACACATATTACCCAAGCGGCGCCAATCCTAATGAGTGCATGTCTTATAGTCCTGTGTATTCCTGTGTCAACATTGGATATATCCCCCAGTACGTGTTAGGAAGAGAAGACAGAACAGAATACCAGGTAGTAATTTACTGTCAGTTGTAGTAGTACATCAGTTCTATTTCCGTGTGTCAAGCAGCTTGCCTTCTGTGGTCGGTCTCGTCTCCGTAGCAGTCTCTTGTCTAGGACAACAGAGTCTCGGGTCGTCAGCAGCGTCTCCAGCAACAGAGTGTCCCGTTCTGCTCGCAGCCTCGCTATTTAAGGGGCAGTCATCATTGCTCCCCATTGGCTACTCATTGTTGTCGTGCGCGCGCTCGCTTACACACGTCTGTGCATTTGTCCTCAGCGTGGCCTCACTAATAGCAGCAACTCGGCCCCGGAGCAGTCTCGCTTGCGCGTGCGCATTTTGTCCTGGCCTAGTATCCGCCCTTTGAAGGTCGTTTGTAGCTGCATGAACCGGTTGTCAGTAAGGACTCTTTGTTATGGTACTCTCCCGATTGTCCGAGTGATAACTCGTGTCCGGGACGTCCCAATATCACGAGAAAGTTTCTGACCACAGCCGCTATAGAGTTGTAAATATACAAGTACACCATATACTACAATTTTAAAGGGATGCTACCGACTGGCGGTGAAGCTCTCAATCCAAAACCTCTATCCGAAAAGTCTCATCTTTATCCTCAGGGTGTCTGTTGACAAATTTCTTGCAGAGACAACTTTTGCAGCCATAAAGCTGGGGTCGATTTTCATATAGCCTCGTACTTGCGTATCATCCTTTTATTTTGAATTTAAGTTGCTATCTATGTCAAAGGTCTGTTCCACAGAGGTTGCCATTTCGCAACACTGATATCTGCCCTTCCTAGATTAGGCGAAAACAATAGTCCTTTCCGCACCTAATGCCAGATGTCTGTGCAAAAAACAATAGAGCTCTTCGATTGATCCAGTAATTGTAAGGCAGCTAAGCGAATGAGTTTTTCTGTCGCCCGGCCAACTTACATTTACAATGCACTGCTAAGTGAGATCTTCAGATCGTCGTAGGCTTCTGTGGTGTTTTCTGGAAAGGAGCGTCCCCAATTGGATGGACTGGAACATAATCTACGACCTTGCCCACCTGCCATTATGTGTGCGGCAGCGGAATCTTCGAATACATAGGTGGTTAGTAATGCAAGGCTGGCATTAGCATACTGCGTTTGTCGATATTTTTGGCGTT
This sequence comes from Ligula intestinalis, assembly GCA_036362985.1. NCBI lineage: Eukaryota > Metazoa > Platyhelminthes > Cestoda > Diphyllobothriidea > Diphyllobothriidae > Ligula > Ligula intestinalis. The sequence goes on along the minus strand of JAYGXS010000001.1, from coordinate 79,554,147 downwards.
GTATGCATGTACTGAAGACTGTCGGCGCCTGGATATTACAGTATACCGGTAGAAATCTGTAGGCCTTATGTTGATACTAGCTCCATGAAGTGTCTGAAAAAGCATGGAAATGTAGTCCTTCCTGATGAGCGAGAAAAAACGCGTCGCAAGAACTCCTGGTCTAAATATATTCGCTGTTGCCCTCCGACAATTTCCAGACTGTGCGTAACTACGTCATGAGAGCCAACCAAGTTGGGTTCCGTGCTAGGTGTGCATATGCAGACCAGATATTCACACTGAAGTGCATTCTTAAATCCTGACCTAGGTACCAACAACATATAGCCGTCTGCTTTGTTGGCTTTGCTGTCGCGTTCGACTCCATCCATTCCGAGTCCTTGCGATGGATAATGCTACCAGACAGTATACCGGCAAACGTCGTCGTCCTTATCAAGAATGCCGCTCCACTACTGCGGGTTATAGTCTATAACAATCGTTCCTAGTGGTTCAGTATTTGGTCTGTCATTCAAAAATGGTTGCATCCTGTCGCCCGTTCTGTACAACTATGCTATTAAATGGCTTATCGAGAAGGCCCTCTACAAAGACAACAGGTTTGAGCGCACGCCAATGCCGGCAGATAGATATCGACTGCACCGATGATACCGTCTTACTAGCTTAAAGCTTGGTGATCTACATTCTTTGACTCCACAGTCAAATGAGGTCGCTAAATCTGTCTATTTATTCGTGAACGCTGGGGAGGCCAGTGTTCTGCAGCTGAACTCCTGACAAAGAGAAGACACTTCTCGAGATTAATGGCTATAGACAGTGTGCGCATGTGTGTCGTAGCCCATAGTTGGATCAGGAATCCCCGCCGGAATCCAAACTGGGAGTGGTTGGGAGACGGAGAAAAGCCGCGACCTCGACCTGCTTGATCCAAAGGTCCGCGGGAGTGAGGTGGGTGCCTGGCCGAGAACTGCAGGCAAACAGATGACGGCAGTCATGCGGCGAGACGCCGCAGTTGGGACAGCAGTCGGGTATGGATGGGTCGAGCCGGTGTTGATACTGGCGAAGGAGCATGCGCCAGGGTACAGCGAGTGACCCTCGGGAGATGTCGTTCCAAGCCCACAATCGGAGATTGATAGCCACCCAAAAGGACCGGGGGACAATAACCTCGTTTCTCCTCGACAACGACTCTCTGGTGGAGACGCTGGAAGCCTGTCTTGGTGACAAAGCTATCAACAGGTAGATCCGCGAGATTAGAGGCAACAGCTTCCTTGTGGAGTTCTCGAATAGACTGCCGGACGTTGCGGCAGGGCTCGGGAGCGGTGCAACGGGTTGCGAACAACTCCACAAGAACTGTGAGTGTTGTGATGGGCGACCGGTAGAACAGAAGCCTCCGCATGTAGATGATCTATAGGCGACATAGCAACCCGTGATCGTGCGGGGGGCAGCGTTCTGTGCTGACTGGAGGCGGCGGAGGCTGGAAGAGCTCATTGTAGGAGACCAGATTGATGCCGCATAAGTGACGTGCGGCTTGGCCAGCTGCTTGAAAGCAGTTGACGAAGTCTCTTTCGCGCAGCCTCAGGATGTGCCTGTTAGAGCCTTGAGGACCTTGGTGCAGCGGTTTCCTTTGCTTGCGGTCTCCCTGGCATGGTCTGCGAACGTGAAAAGCGAATCAAAACGCATGCCAATGAGTTTGCGCTTTCGAACGAGCGGTAAGGACGCACGGTTGACGGTGATGGCCGAGTGACGATTAAACTCCATCGGGTCAAGTGTGAAAACAGTTACAAACGACTTGGCTGCCGAGATCGTCATTCCGCGCCGGGTGAGGAAGTTTTCGACAACAGGCATGAACTCCGTAAGGAGCTGTGCAGCCTGATCGATGTCATGGTGCCGGCAGAAGAATCTAACATCGTCCGCGTAGGATACCACTTGCACAGGTGCCCGGGGGAGTGGGAGCTCTCGCATGTAAATGTTAAAGAGCGTCGGGCTGAGCACAGAGCCTTGAGGGATGCTACAGGTCTGCTCACGGGGCTTAGAGAGATCGCCCCGGAAAAGGACACGATCGTGACGGCCATAGATGTAAGCCGCCAACCATCGGACCAGGCCAGTCGGGACGTTCAGCGAGACCAAGTCCTGCAGGAGCTGATCGTGGCGGACGCAGTCAAAGGCTCGTTACAGGTCAATTGTGACTGCCACGGTCCGCGAAGCGGGCTTCTGTTAATTGAAGCCCTCGAGGATAGCATCGCTAAGCTCGAAAGGCGCCGTTGTAGTCCCACGCCCCGATCGGAAACCATGTTGGTGGCAAGATAGTTCCGCCACAGACGTCAGAATTGGGTGGGTGATCCGTTCCAGGATCTTCGCCAATGGACTGAGAAGGGCAATTGGGCAATAAAAGGTGGCTAGGCTGGTGTCCTTCCCCGCTTTGACCAGGGGGACAATGATCGACTGGCGCCAGCAATCAGGGATGATTGAAGTTCCCAGTGAAAGTTTGAAGAGGGCGGCAAGGTAGGCAGCTACCTTCGGGCTGATGTGGAGCACATGGATGGGCGCCAGACCATCTCGTCCTAAGGCTTTCGAAGCTCTCGTTTTCTTGACAGTGGTGAGGATGACATCAGCCGAAAAGCAAATGTCTGCGGGCGGGTCTTTATAGAGGAGACGAAGAAGGGAGCGCTGGCTTTTGGGACTGGGCGCCGAGTGGGGCGAGAACAACTTGTTCATCTTCGCGGCGATCTTACCATTGTTGGAAATGAACTTGCCGTCTTCGAAGCTAATCAACTGGTTAGGTGTATCAGCCCAGAGCTTGGTCAGGTTGCGTAATAGCTTCCAAGTGGCAGCTGAGTTGCCGCTGAAGTTGCAATCTGAAAATAGTTCATGCCAGCGTTGGCGTTTGCCATCGTTGATAGTCTTAGTGATTAAGCCATTCAGTTCGCCAACGCGCGGGTCACTGGCATCACGCGCTCGTATTTTGTCTCTCTCGTTTCATGCGGGAGGTTTTGCTTGGGTAGTTTAGGCGGAGTATGGGGATGCGACCGTTCGGTATATGGTGGCCTGCTGCTGCCAGAAGCAGGTGACGAACGGCCCGCTTTGCCTTGTGGACACAGGTGGGGGGAGGGGGCGGTAGCTGATCGGTTCCCACTTCGCATTCCGCGGTGAACGCTGCCCAGTCAGCTCTATTGAAGTTGATAAAATGCCTGTTTGGAGCCTTGATACGGTCGGCAGAGGTGGCTAATTCGAGCACTATAGGAAGGTGATCGCTCCCTAGGCCAATTTCCTTGCTCCAGGTGGTGGAGGCTACCAGACTCAGACTGGCATGGGAGACATCGGGAGAGCTGGGGGCACCGTTGGGTGGGAGCCGCGTTGGGCTGTCCTCCTTGAGGACTGCTAAGGGAGCTTGCTCTAGTTCATCTGCCAGGACTTCTTCTCGGGGGTCGGCTGCCAAGTTAGAGCACCACAGGTCATGGTAAAAACCACAGCAGACGCTTCTTCGACCGCGTTCCCACCCGCCCTCCCGGCGGCCAGGGTCTGCAACACCCATCTCCCTACGTTGGATCAACCCCCCTCAGCCCAACCCGTGTTTTTGATGACGGAACAGCCCCTCCCGGCCACGCTGCTCCGACTCCTCCTCCTTGCCGCCGGAATTGAAGCCAACCCTGGACCTCTGGTACTGCTCGTTCTGCCGAGTCCGCTTGGGCCGCCGCGAATGGTCTGTACGTTGTGGCTCCTGCAATGGTTGGTACCATCTCCGCTGCAGTGGTCTCGCCCAAGCTGCCGATTGGTCGCCCGTCGTCGCGTGTCCCAGCTGTCCCGTACCCTCTCCGGTCTCTACGCCTCCAGTTCGCCCGGTCCTGAACCTAAAGCCTCTCGTCCTTGACCTTGCCTCACCGCCTGGTCTAAAGATCCGCCAGTTCAACGCCAACGGCCTCCTTGGGAAGCTTGACCAGCTCCTGGCCTTCATGCGCTCGCACAGCATAGCTGTGGCAGCTATCCAAGAGACAAAGTGGTCTAACTCCACTAATGTTCCTTCCTGTGCCGATTACACGATTGTCCGTCGCGACCGCGGCCGCAACAAAGGTGGAGGTTTGGCCTTCCTGGTGGACACATCCATTGCCCATCACCAACTCCCCCTGCTTTGAGCTGATCCCACGGAAGTACTGGCGATTTCCCTTGACATTGGCCCGGCGCCGCTAACCGTCGTGAACGTGTACATCCCTCCAACTTCCAGTAGTCCTCCCGGTTTCACCGCCTCTATCGCTCCCTACTTACCTTCTGGAGACAGTTTGGTGCTAGGTGACTTCAATGCCCGCCATGACCTGTGGTGCTCTAAGTTGGCAGCTGACCCCCGAGGAGAAGCTTTGGCTGATGAAATAGAGCACGCCCCTTTGCCAAACGCGGCTCCCGACCAACGGCGCCTCCAGCTCGCCCGATGTTTCCCTCGCCAGTCTCAGTCTGGTAACCTCCGCTAAAAGGAACACGGAAATCAGCCTGGGTAGCGATCACCTCCCCATTGTGTTCTAATTGGCCACCGCCGCCGAGCGTATCAAGGCTCCAAACAGGCATTTTATTAATTTCAAGAAAGCCAATTGGGTAGCGTTCACGACCGAATGCGAAGCCGAGATCGATGGCCTACCGCCTCCAACCTGTGTCCACACGGCGGAGCGAGCCCTTCGTCGACAACTCCTGGCAGCAGCAAGTCACCACATCCCTAACGGCCGCATTCTCCTTCTCCGTCCTAACTATCCGCCCGAAGCCTCCCGCCTGGAGTGAGAGAGAGAGACGAAATACGAGCGCGTGATGTCACTGACCCGCGCGTTGGCGAACTGAATGGCTTATTCATTAAGACTATCAACGATGGCAAACGCCAACGCTGGCATGAACTATTTTCAGATTGCAACTTCAGCGGCAACTCAGTTGCCACTTGGAAGCTATTACGCAACCTGACCAAGCTCCGGGCTGACACACCCAACCAGTTGATTAGCTTCGAAGACGGCAAGTCCATCTCCAACAACGGTACGATCGCCGCGAAGATGAACAAGCTGTTCTCGCCCCGCTCGGCTCCCAGTCCCAACAGCCAGCGCCCGCTCCTTCCGAACCTCCATTAAGCCCCGCCTTCGGACATTTCCTTCTCGGCCGATGCTATCCTCACCGCCGTCAGGATAATGAAAGTTTCGAAAGCCTTAGGCCCAGATGGCCTGGCTCCTATCGATTTGCGCCATATCGGCCCCAAAGTGGCTGCCTTCCCCTGGTCAAAGCTGGCAAGGACCCCAGTCAGGCGACGTCCTATCGCCAATCGCCCTCCTCAGTCCACTGGCGAAAATTTTGGAACGACTTCTCCTTCCAATTCTGACGTCTGCAGCGGATCTGTCCAACCACCAACATGGTTTCAGTTTGGGTCGTGGCACAGCAACGGCTCTTTTCGAGCTCAGCGACGCCATCCTCGAGGGCTTCAATCAACAGAAGCCCGCTTCGCGGACCGTGGCTGTCTTAATTGACCTGTTGCGAGCCTTCGCGTCCGCCACGATCAGCTCCTGCACGACTTGGTCTCCCTGAACGTCCCGACTGGCCTGGTCCGATGGTGGGCGGCTTACATCCGTGGCCGCCACGATCGTGTCCTTTTCCGCGGCACTCTCTCCAAGCCCCGTAAGCCGACCTGCAGTGTTCCTCAAGGCTCTGTGCTCAGCCCGACGCTGTTCAACATTAACATGCGGGAACTCCAACTCCCTCTGGCACCAGCCGGATGAAGATGATGTCACCATCTTTTGTCAGCACTATAACATTGATCAGGTCGCACAGGTCCTCTCGGAATTCATGCCTAACATTGTGGACTACCTCACTCAGCGTAGGATGTCGTTCTCGGCTGCCAAGTCGTCCGTCACTGTTTTCACGCTGGATACGAAGGAGTTCAATCGCCACCCGGATATCATCGTCAACGGTGAGGTTTTACCGCTGGTCCGAAATCCCAAGCTCCTCGGCGTCCAGTTAGATCCACTCTTCGTGTTCGTAGACCATGCGAGGGATGTCGCAAGCAAAGTGAGCAGGTGCACCAAGGTCCTCAAGGCTCTCGCGGGCACTTCCTCGGGCTGTGCGAAAGAGTTGCTGACGACCACATTCAATGCAATGGCCAAGCCGCATCTCACCTATGCGGCATCAATCTGGTCTCCCACAATCAGCTCCTCCAGCCTCGACCGCCTTCAGTCAGCACAGAATGGTGCCCTCTGCACGATTACGGCTGCTATAAAATGTCGCCCATCGATTACCTTCATGTGGAGGTTTCTGTCCTGCCGGTCGCCGCACACAATGAACTCCTCGGCCAGAAGTTCTGGTGGACCTGTTCACAACCTGGCCATCCGAAACACCATTGTTGCAACGCTCCCGAGCTTAGCCGTAACGTTTGGACGTCTATCCGAGTTCTATACAAGGCAGCTGTCGCCTAGTCTCTTTTAGACCTACCCGTTGATGGTTCCGCCATCAGGACATGCTACCAGCGCCTTCACCAAAGAGCAGTTGTGGACGCAATATCCAGCTACCATTCCCCGGTCCTCCTGGGTGGCTATCCACCTCCGATTGCCACCTTGGAACGTCATCTCCCACAGCTGACTCGTTGTACCCTGGCGCAGCTTCACAGTGGCTACTGCATGCTCCTTCGCCAGTACCAACACCGGCTGGACCCTTCTATACCCGACTGCGGATTCTCGCCGCATGGCTGCCGTCAACTCTTCGTCTGCAGTTCCCGGCCAGGCACCCAACTAACCCCCGAGGACCTTTGGCTCAAGCCGGTCGAGGTCGCGGCTTTTCTCCGCCTCCGAACTGCACACAGTTTGGACTCCGGCGGGAACCCCTGATCCAACATGGGCTACCAACCAACCAACCACAGGTCATGGTGGGCGTTGAAGTCACCTAGCACCAAACTGTCTCCAGAAGGTAAGTAGGGAGCGATAGAGGCGGTGAAACCGGGAGGACTACTGGAAGTTGGAGGGATGTACACGTTCACGACGGTTAGCGGCGCCGGGCCAATGTCAAGGGAAATCGCCAGTACTTCCGTGGGATCGGCTCAAAGCAGGGGGAGTTGGTGATGGGCAATAAATGTGTCCACCAGGAAGGCCAAACCTCCGCCTTTGTTGCGGCCGCGGTCGCGACGGACAATCGTGTAATCGGCACAGGAAGGAGCATTAGTGGAGTTAGACCACTTTGTCTCTTGGATAGCTGCCACAGCTATGCTGTGCGAGCGCATGAAGGCCAGGAGCTGGTCAAGCTTCCCAAGGAGGCCGTTGGCGTTGAACTGGCGGATCTTTAGACCAGGCGGTGAGGCAAGGTCAAGGACGAGAGGCTTTAGGTTCAGGACCGGGCGAACTGGAGGCGTAGAGACTGGCGAGGGTACGGGACAGCTGGGACACGCGACGAAGGGCGACCAATCGGCAGCTTGGGCGAGACCACTGCAGCAGAGATGGTACCAACCATTGCAGGAGCCACAACGTACAGACCATTCGCGGCGGCCCAAGCGGACTCGGCAGAACGAGCAGTACCAGAGAGGTCCAGGGTTGGCTTCAATTCCAGCGGCAATGAGGAGGAGTCGGAGCAGCGTGGCTGGGAGGGGCTGTTCCGTCATCAAAAACATGGATTGGGGGGAGGGGAGAGTTTATCTAACTTAACGAGATTGGTGCAGCGGACCTTAACCGCCGAGAGGTTGGGTGGGAACGTGGTTCGTTGACGCGTCTGCTGTGTTTCCCGCTGTAGACAGTTTTAAATACTGGCGTTGAGCCAGTCTTTAGTCATGTAGACCGCGATGTCGCTTGCTGCCGACCTACTGCAATGTAAAGTAGCCACTACTGGCTTTTTGGACACTTTTCTCTGAGTCGACTGAATCAGTTATGCTGGATGTGGCAAGTACAAATGCGGTCTGCCATAAACAACCACACGATGTGGCACAAGTGAACCTCGGAGTTTCGCTCTAGTTAGGGTTGCCTATATTAATCCTAAGATAGGTGTTAACACCGTAAGTAATGCCTGTCATGTCATAGTGCTGCATCTGCAATATGTTCATCGGTCACCGATCAGTGGCAATGGACTTTTAGCATTTTTGCCCAAGTATCCACGTTAATGGCTTGTCGGGCTTCTACACATTTAACCATTGTGATGCCGTCTATCGGAGTGACTTAACATGGTCACCTACCCGTTCGTTTACCGAATTTAGCCGCCCTCGCATGCTCACTGTTAACTATCCATGCTACTGGGGTGATAACTTTAGTCGCATGTAATTCGGTCTTTTTGGTTTAATTTGGCGCAAATTAAGTAAAGAATCCGCACCTAGTTGAAACTATTTATTATTCTTCCATCGATCACGAAGCAAATTAAGTAGACGATAAGACTGCCACAGTTAGTGCGCACTTTTGAATTTTAACAGTCCGTTCCCTTAATTGTAAACTTAATCAATACCTCTCCTTTGTTTTAGAATTCATCATGAATACCGATGACCTGATATGGCAACTCATTAACAAATCATTTTGTTCCTTTATGGTGAAGACAAAAACGGGAAAATTCTGTCGCAACGAAGATAATGTTACGGGTCTTTGCAGTCGGCATTCTTGCCCTCTGGCTAATTCCCAGTATGCTACTATAAAGGAGCGCGATGGCATCATCTACCTCTACATTAAAGCTCCGGAACGAGTGCCATATCCTGCTAAACAGTGGGAGCGGATCAAACTTAAGCGTAACGAACAACAGGCAATAGACCAGATAAACAAACACCTCCGCTACTGGGATAGGTGGATTCGTACCCGCGTGAAGCTGAGGTTCCTTCGAACGCGTGATTACCTAAAGCGGATGCGTCGCTTAGCCTTATCCCGTCAAAAGAAATTGGAACCGGTTAACCGCAAAGTGGAGCGTCGCGAGAGCCGCAGGGAAGAAAAGGCCCTACGAATCGCCAAATTAGCCAAAACTGTGGAGAATGAATTGTTGGAACGGATTCGAGCAGCAACAAACACCAAGGAGATTTACAATATTGACAAGTCCGCCTTTGAACAGGCTCTTGAGGCCGAGGAGCTCGATACCCAGGATATGGAGCTTGACGCAGATATGGAAGAGGAATCCGAAAATGAGGAGGAAGAGGAAATTGTTTATACCTCGGGATCGGACATAGATGAGGAAGAGGAGGAAAATATTGAAGACTTTGCGGACGCTTTGGAACTGGAGGAAGAACCCGAGGCAGAGCTTGTGTCTGCTGGCCCTTCAAAAAGATCTAAAGTCAAAATTGTGCATGAAAAGGATGATGATTAACTATTGTTCTGCTGTCTCCTGCCTTGTACATATCTTTTATTTTCCTGCTTTTGGGCCAGATAAAGAATTCTAAAAAACTTCTCTGCCTTACGTAATACCGATCTTGGATAAAAGCATTACAGTTCTCGCATTACAGTTGCACGCTGGTGTTGATACTTTTCCACAACTGACCTTGAATTGCCTTTTTACTCATAAGTGTTCAGTAGGCAGATAGTTTGGTGTTTTTTTGAGAATTCGCAAATACGTTTGGGCCACAGCGCATTGGCACATGCTTACGTGTTACGCATTGTAATGAATTATTCGCACTCATCTGCAAGTCTCGCCGATGTTGTACTAGGTCGTGAATCATCGATGAAAGATGTTTCGCATACTGATGGCATCGCGGTACCTATTATATTCTCGGCAGAAATACATTATGTCGCCTCGGGTGCTTGGGCTACTGAAACTATTTCAGAAGTGTATTTTTTGCAGGTAAAGGAGGTTCGAGTCTCGCCCTCGTCACCTGTCCAAACAATACAACATCGTACTTAGGGTCTACTACATGTGCCTTTGTAACTTCGATAGTACTTTAATCTTTGTTGATGGCACCCTGTAAATCGCATCCTCAGTGGGCAAGTACACCGCCGGTCTAAATCACAGGGCAAGGTTCGCAGACGCCAGAGGCTGTCCGAGCATCAGTGAACGATCTAAACACCAACATACTCTATTACAATGTTGGTTGTCCACAAACCAAGTAGAACAGCCATACACATGCCCCTGTGGCCGACCCTCATCCGCGTTTGCTAGCACGATCGGAGGAATTTACTTGTATGCGGTCGAAGACGCAGCGGGCTCTAAATTGGCCAGGGTCGATAATGCCTGTCTCGGAACAATGCCTCAGAGAGGGGGGCGGCAGTCATAATGCGGATACTTACCGGGACAAGCGTTAAGTCGCGTATAGATATTGGTTGCTTATGCTAGAGAGGCGGGTTTTGCAGTCTGACGATATATCCTAACACAGCACATAGAAGAGTTTATTAAAAGTGGTATTTCCTAATTCACATTGATCAGGGAACTGATAAACAGGCAGCATAATCTTGACTTCCCGCGCTAACAAGCACGGCTTCCACCACCTGTGAAAACATCGGAATCTAGGTAGTACTTATATTTCTCATTATTTTCTGCGTAGAAGGAAAAACCGGGTCGGCTCAATTTTTAAGGTGGAATGCAAAGACTGGCTGACGTGGGATACAGGAGAAACCTTAATTTTTCGAAATTTCTGTCGCAGACTCGTATTTCGGCACCAATAACTACGGTATAAGAAAGTCAATAAGATTAACAGTGAGATACAAGATGTACATTTTCAAATTTTGAGACGGCAAACGGCCTACCCAACGATAAAAAATGAACAATTTTAAGGACCGGAACAATTCGATCGTTTTGTTGTGTGCTGACTCATGCAAAGGGATATCAGAGATGGGCATTTAAGGCGTCCCGCTACGGAACTGCGCAGTAAATGGCAATAACAGCCGCCCTCCAGTACTTGCGTAAGATCGGCTTCTAGTTTGTATTCAGCCTCTGCCTCTACAAGCATCACGTTCGCGAAAACTGGAAATTAGTGGGAGTGGTGGACGAAAAGAATAAATCTACGTTTATGCATAATTAGATTCATCTATTGACCACCGTAATGTGTAATTGCGACCCATAACCAATGGTGAATTGACTTATCCCCATAATCGCCAATGGCGCGTCGGGTTACTTTCGACAGAAGCGGTGTGCCAGACCATTTACATTCCCACCTCCACCACCTATACATCGGTGGCAAGCACAGACCGCGTCGACTAAAAATTATGCGCACTGGATAATATGGCGTGAACAGTGCATACAATGTTAGCCAATACGATCGCCTGAGCCCGACTTGGAGACTCGAATCTCTCGTAGGCAGAATACAGAGACCGGCGTTATTGAGGAGCTTTGTTAGCTAATTTCTTGGGTCGGGTTCAAGTAGAATCCAAAGCACACAGCTCAAAACTACCAATCCAACCGACACCACTCCGCGTTACTTAGGACGAACTACCATTTCACATGTGTGGCAATAATAATTCAAGCTGGATTTACACTAACTTTACCGTTTTGTTGCTGTGCTGGTAACGAATTCATTTTTTGATCGCCTTCAGTTTACGGGTTATATTAGGCGTCGAGCCAGTCTTAATAACTCTTTGGTAATATGCTCCCGCATAACTTACCCACTGGGGAGTAATATCGGCCTCGTGACTTGAAAACCGAAGCAAACGACTACCAACCACAAATGGGATGTGTAACACCGAGCTTGCGCACGTACGGGACTTCATGCACTCAGCAATGATAATCAAACCTTCACGGAGAAGCACTTACACCACGCTGGGCTTTCGCCCTCAACGTCTGTAACCCTCGCGATTTCCAACAGCCCTCACGTTTTTCGTGCATTCTGCAGGGCATAAAGTGTTCGTTGATCCCCAGCCCAAGAATATTGCCGTATAGAAGTGCCCCACAAGTCAGATATGGTGGTGATGATGGTGCACTGCCTGCTCTCAGATTTTATTGGCACCGTTTGAGTAATCAAGCTAACGGAAAACCTTGCGGCTAGTCGACGAACAGGCTCTTTGATTTCAACTTATAAAAAACTAGAGAGGCAACCAGTTGACTTTAATAAACACAAAACGCAAACTCTTCCTTCCAACAGGGCGCACCAACATGAGTACTTGCACAAAAAAATTCAGTTCTGACTCATATCAACGTTAAACGAACTATAGTAGCCTGACATACGCACACCGAATGGACATAACAGTAAAGTCAATCACATAAACCTTTACCGACTACGTCAGCACGCGCATTAACTCGGATAAACAATCTTATGCGAATACGGTCAGCCAAAACCGAACCGGACTGAAGCGAATCTCTAAGCCGTGCATCAAGGCATGCAACCATTGCGCAAATGTCCTTATTTATGATACTCTACCTTCATAAGACTAAACCATACAACGGCGAGGCACCTGTCTAATACCTATCGCCAAATACTTGATAGGTATTGCTAAAGGAGTAGTGGTATAGAGAAGTTTAAGCAAAAAGCAGACGAAAGGGAACTTGTTTACTGAAATTCGAAACCAGTATACGGAAGGCTGCAAAACAAAAATTCGATTAGGTTACGAAAGCCAATGAAAAATTAGAGCGAAAAGGAGCACGGAATTCTGACCCCAATCCTACCAACCAATGATTTAACCAAGCCACAAAGAAGCTGGGAGATAGGCAAGCAAACAGACACCCTAGCAGAGGAGTAATTAGGGAAAACGAACGTGGGGAGTCGACGGCCAGCACACAAACAGATGACCAGGGTAGTTGGGAGACGGGGACAAGGCGCTATCTCTATTTACAAGTAAATTTTGGAGGAAGAGAGAAAATGGGGGTGAGGTACAAACCAAGATGGTGCTCGCATCCGAAGATCGTACGGAAACACAACACGGAAGAGACGAACACGTCTGCTCTTACAAAAATTGGGGAATGCGGAAACGCGAGTACAGAATCAGAGAGAGACAGTTTCTTTGCACTGCGGTACAAAAATCACAGAAACCACTTAGGCAGTAGCCGATAAAGGAATCTAGTCATTTGAAATAAAAAGGCGAAAGGTTGAAGAACAATACAGTGAACTTAAAGAGTGTCAGAGACGGACAACGATTAAACCGAGAGCGAATCGGCTTCTATTCGAGCAGGGGTAAAAAGAGGTTCACTCAACACCAGTGTCAACTAATATAAGCCTAGTGTGCCAAAGCAATGACCGCCTGGAGGATTCAGTCGTCCATTCTTAATGGACTATTATTTGCCTATTTCAGAGTAGCATACCGTCAAAATGACGGTTAGGACAGGACAGAAGGAAAGAGAGGATTTAGTGCGATGAAACACTTTGAAGAAAAAGTATTAAGCGGAGGTCAGGGTAGGTGGATAAAGCGGTGGAAAGCAAGGAGCGCTGTTAAATGGAAACACGATGTAGAGGAGAGAAAGCAAAGCAAAGAGGCCATCAGCGAAAATGCAGATCAAGTCGGGTGGGGCCATCCGTGTGGGGCATTTTGACCAGAGAGACGCGGGAAACACGCAAATCAGCTGCCACCTTTCTTCTCCTTCGCCTTCGATTTGCGCGGAAATGAAAGAAGCTTAAAGCGGCGCTTCTTTTTTACCATTTTCTAAAAGAGAAGAGTTGAAGTAGACGTTTATATAATTTATTCGACCACCACCAACTGTTAAACCTCAGCCGGAAAGGGAGACGGAAGAGAAAGAAATTATAGGACCTTGCCCAGTCGACAATAAGAAGGAACCTTGAGCTACTATGTAGTAATAATAGTAGTCCTAGTAGAACTACAGGAGTACAAACTACTGTGAGAGCAAGATTGATATCAAAAAATTAGGAAAAAAACATCTACATTAGTCATCACCGAGAAACTTAATATAATGGGCCCTCTCATTGGATACGATGGGCAAGTCAGGTGGTAGCCAACCGGAGAGTACAAAAAGCATTGAAATCTGCTTCATGCGTGCCACACACCTGGATGACTCGATTTGGGTCTGACACCATATTAATTCCCGCTCTAAGAAACCACATACTTAGTTTATTATAATTTCAAGAATACTTGAATTAGACTACAGGATATTAACCTGCACGCACAGATTTTTGTTCTTAGCCGTCGATAACCATTAATGAACAGAATTCAAACAGGCGAAATTTGCAGCAGGAGCAATAAATAGCACGGAAGGTAGTCAGAAGACTGTCGAGAAATTAGAATTGGCGCATCCTTTTGCCTCCGCATGTACCAAGCTCGCTTTCTATCAAAGATTAATGAAGTGTCTGTTCCTGGATAGGGTCAGGACAACACATTCACGCGCAAATAGAGCTAGAATGGTGCCCCTGGGTATGTGTATTTACCAAACAGTGCGTGAAGTTGTTACGAAGCAATAATTACTGTTCCCTACAGACGTCAACGGTTTTACAGACAAGTGATCGGTAGGCGCAGGTCACTTCACCAGTCAATAGGTAAGCATTAAAATATAAAGGATAGCAAGGGCGAACGCACATCGCTCACGGCGGACTCCTCAACTTCGCTTGCTTCCGAGGTGATTCCACCAGCGGTCGCTGGGGGAGACAATCGGGGCTCTAGAGTTATAAAAAAGGGAAACCGGTTCGAATGAGCGAGGAGACAAAACTGACAATATATAAAACGGTTCGAAAAGGGATGAAGTTAGAAAAGCATTCGGGCTACTTAAATAAGCGGAAGAAATGGCTCAACCACGCGAGTATAGCATCGTTGAATTCGCCATAGCTGTCAACAACAAACGACCGTCTGCCTCGTTGACTTTGCAGCTGCGTTCGATTCCGTCCATCGTGAATCCCTATGGTGAATAATGATACTAGATGGTGTATTACCATAAATCATCGCTGTGGTCAAAGCATACTAACGTTACACCACTGGGCGGGTTCTAGTGCATAAAATCCTTTTAGAACTGTTCGCTATTCGGTCTGGCGTTCGACAAGACTGTTTCCTGTCGCCCATTTTTTTAAACAACGTCAGTAACTGGATTCTTGGGAAGGCCCTACGTGAAGAAGACGATGTTGAGCTTTGAGTGAAGTCTACCGACTGCATCTCAAATAAGACAGTCCGCACCTACTGCGACAGTATCGGGAGGATATCTCAGGGCATCCTAGAAATACCTCTAAGATGACATAGTCATGCTCTGCGTCGTCCGCCTCAAGAGCTTTGCTACGCTGCCCTCGATCCGGCGCGGCAGCCCATCTGGAGGCATCGAAGGGTAAAGCAACTCAAGATTTGACTCGAAACCGTTCGTCAAGAGATGGAAGCGATCCTTGGACCTTCGATTTTCGTTTTTCGTCGTTGGAGAAGAGAAGTGGTAGAGTTTTCCAGGTACGCTGCCGCCAGTCGTCAGGCGTGGAGAGGTGCCGTCCGTAACCTTGCTGAGGCCAACAACATTAGGTATGATCACAGCCGTATCAGGAACAATTAAGTTATAACAGACGATCGCTGTGTATCTCAAGTCCGTATATCGATGGAAAGCCAATTGGTAAGAATATTGATTAAACGACAATGCTTGATAAAACAAGGTGAAGTGACACGAATTCGTCTTACCGCGAAGTGGCAACGTGCGCTGTGCTCATCAAACATTCGAGGAGGCACGAGTGAGAGCTAGCCACTGGGTGGAGTTCGAGTGGACTGACCACCAAGTGCAGCTAGGTAAGAGCGTAAATGACTCACAAATTACCCGCCCACCTCCAGGCCATCTTAAATATCTCAAACGGATGAGTAAGGGCCAATGGGAAAAAAACTGGGATAAAATACGCATGCTTGGTAGTGGTGGTGCACAAAGATACTACGACACCTACACCAACTAGAAGAACCGACGCCTACACCTATCGGGCATTTGCAAGAGCCGTACCACAATAGCTGTTCCTTAATTGGGGCTAAAGGAAAATCCCGCTTAGTAAATAAGTGACAATCTTTGAAGGGACCTCGATAATAATGCTGAAAGGACAAACGGATATAACCGGAGGTAGCAGCAACATCTATAAATCACCACAATCAAGGTAGGGACTACCGCAATTCTTGGTATTTAAACACCGCGTTGATTAATTTTAAGGAAAAAATGCCTGTGGACAGTCGATACTGCATAAAGGTTACTAGTGTATTCAGTAGCAAGAGCAAGCAGCTGGGGCCAGAATGTAAGCGTAAAAAACAGAACAATTGTCATAGCGCATTTGCTCCAAAGTAACAAGCCAAATTTAACAGGCTTGTGAGTAGAATGCGCGCAAAATCGAAAAAGGCGTAATAGCGGGAATGACATTAAAAAAAGAAACTGAGGCAAATACCCGTGGTGATGGAAACGTCAGACGGACCGGGTTTTCCCGTTTCATGCGATTCTGATTCGCCGACAATCACGGAACTCGAGCATAGTGGTATGTCCTCAACCGCGGTCGAGAAGGATATGCCTGTACGAATCAAGATGCAGCGGGACATGCAAAATTGCGCAAAACAGTAGCAAGTCAGGAGAGAGGGAATCTGATTGGAATGCAAACAAAAGGCAAACGGGGAATCGGGAGCAGCATAAGCAATGGCAATAAGTTTGTCGGAAAATACACGATCGAAAGTGGGTAGCATCAATCAATCCTCTAGATGACAAAACGACAGTGTGCCCAGAACACATTCCACATCTCTTAGTTGTGTAATTTTATGTGTCAGTGCGATCAGCTCCCGTCGCGGGCGGAAAAAAAATAAAACAAACGTCAACGGACCCGGGATGAGAAGTGAGGTGACAATTGATTGAACACCCGAAGAAATCAACAGATTGGTTTAACAGTGAACGAAACCCCGCTAGCTTTATTTGAACTAATGACGCCTCTACTTTATCGTTTGGGCGAGAAGGAAGAAAGCACGAGGCACTTAAAAACCTCTCCTGCCATGAACTAAATACGGCTTACTGAGAAATTACGGATAACCGGAACATCTGCACTGAACCAAGAGGTAGTCAAGCTTTTTCGCGTAATAAAATGTGTATCGAGTATGATGCGACGGTCTAAAAATCTTGTGGAAAAAAACGGTTATCCTGTAAATCAAAGGCGAATCGTTAGACGCACACGGCAGCTAAGCTGGTTGAGGAGCTGAACTCAAGAGCTTGGGGCATCGTAACTTGACCCCACTTCAGGACACGAGTTTTATGGACAAGCTAAGCTACCGGCTATTTTCTGCGCGTCGGGGAATCAAAATGGACTGCAATCACCGGAGGGTCTGCCCCAGTTATTAAAGTCAAAAAACTGCGAACTAATTATCGCTTCAAGGGTTCTAGTTGAACTGCTTTTTAATCACAATCTGGCCTTGAAATAAATAGGCGCATAAGTTAAGTAAAAAGGCTTATGGTGGTGGATTGAAAACCAAACGACCCCCCTGGTTTTTGAAACCGCCCTGCGAACTGGTATGTCTGATGAGGGACTCCTACGAGTTTGAAATCTACAAATTAAACAAGTATTTCTACTGCTCAACTACCGTCCTTCTTTATTACTACAGAACGTGTCCAGCATTCACCTGCAGCTCAGTATTCGTGAGAATACAAAGGTTGAACAATCATCGACCCTAAATGGTACACCTCTATGGGCAAGTTCAAAGGTAAAATGCGTTACGTTGGTGTAAGTAGGTAGGTTCTACCAGTAATGACTTCAAGAGGGCAAATTAATCAAAACGGCCATGCGTCTTTTGCAAGAGCAATTTTTCTGATCCACGACTACGATTGAGCATCGCGTTTATCGACAGGCTCAAACGAAGAATTTTGCAAAAACCAATGAACACACAACTGATATACGCTTAATGAGGTCAGATCAGCTAAACACTAGGACGGCCGCTGACTGTCAACGGAATAAAAGCACATTTGATTACGCAAAGCAGCGAGAGAGCAGGCTGGCCGGCTAAATTCGTTCACAGCGGGTCGGGATTAGGCATGCGGGTAGAGGGGAAAAGCGGTGCCAAGGTAACTAACCGGCCTCAGTTGCGGAGGCCGAGACCTGGGCCTCTTTGCTGGGCGTCTCAAGAGCCTTCTGACTACTCAACCATTCAGCATACAAAGCAGGATTGCTCTTCAGTTCAATTTCCTTCCTGTAGGCCTCCAGCTCCTCGTCTGTCACCTGTCCGAAAGGATTTTGTTTCACATAGACACCCTACAATGGGGAGGGGAGAGAGAACAGCAAAAGCAAGATAAGTCAAACACATCTGGTATGGCGAAATAGTCACCTACACATACGAACTCGAAGGTGCTGGAAGGAAAACTATTCCTTTTAGATTGATAAAACTGCCTAGGCCAATGTGGCTGCCCAGCGCATTTTGTAGGGCGTAAGCCTAAATTGTTTGTGGTTAAACCATATTAAGAACGTAAACTACACCCTAAAAGAAAGGTTGGTAATCCAAACTCAAGATTGGCAAATCTCGTGTGTAACTGATGATGATGATGACGATGACGTAAATCTATAGCCCACAAATACTTAGGATAGAGAGCTGTTAAACAAGCAGAAATAAACAGGTAGTCCATGATTCAGATGACTAGAACACCAAGGGGTGTATATGTTTACGTGCAAGTAACCATGCTAACCACTTCCAAAAACATAGAAACTGCAGAGAGCAACTGCATAGATGACACCGATAGCGTTTACCGGATCCCGCAAAAAGCCCGAAACAAAATGAATTGCTGAGCAGCGGTTATTACATCATAAACGATGGCGGCATCGCGGACATCGCGTTGGAGAATGGCCTTGCTGGCAGCGGCAACCGTGGGATGTGATGTGGCAGATATGGAGGCGCTAACGGCACCTGGTCCCAGAGCCTTCCCCAGAGCGTCGTCACGGATTCGACGGGCCTCGTCCCACGTCAGTCCATCGAGGAGACGAGACTGGGGTCCAGCTGTATTCGTGTCGTGGTAGTACTTGTCCTTTAGCTACAGGGGCAACGGAAAGACGGTGTACATTTTAGATCACAGATAGTAACAAAAAGCCTACAATTAAAGAAATACGATGGCTCGCTCTTGACAGAGTGTATTTAGCAGCCTGAAAGTGAATCCAAGCTAGGCTTCAGAAAGTGATTGGTTAATAGGACATTACCGTGTTACTAAACGGTAACGGTTAGAGGGCATGCCCACAGTTACAATGCAGCCGATAGAAAGCGGACCACTTTTGCGCCATCAGCGGTCCTCAAAACTCCACCGGAAGGGAGCGAGTAGGGACATGCCCTATGCAGGCAGGCAGGCAGGCAAGGAGGAGGAGGCAAGATGGCCTGATGGTTGGTTGGAGTGCGTGTTTGTGCACGGTAAGTGGTGAACAGCAGCCGAGCGCAGAGCTACACGTGTACAAAAGCGGCTGCGAAGGCAGATCTGAAAACGAACGATTATCGACTAGTTCACCCACCGCCAGCTAATCCTCATATGTCACCTCTCCCTGTCCCGCCCCAAACACACGCACACACACACACACAGGCATTTGGTGCAGAGGCGGCGAACGGCGCATAGGCGCAACTAGGGTGGACGAGCGGCGCGCGACGGTTGTGTAACAAGTTAGCGCACGCGCGCGCGCATACGCGCATGCGCGAGCGCTGGCTCGCTGTGAGGCGAGGTTATTTTACGCCGCCCAACAGCCAACGCGCAGGAAAGGCGCTTATGCGGCGCACAGCTGCTGTTGCAGCCAGTGCCGAAGATAAGACCCGAAACGAGTGAGAAATCCCCCCAAGATATACGAGTGCCTGAAATACTTACTCACTGTCTTAGTTGGTTGTGCATGACACATGCAATGTGCACATTGGAGGGCAGGGGTAAGGAGGGGAGGGGGGGTCAGGCAGGCAGGTGCCTGGATAGATTAAGCGTCGACGTTTAACTCGCAGAAAGTACTCCTGGCCACGACGGCATATTTTGAAAAGCGGGTTAAAAATGTCAGTCAATTATAGTCTACCAAACGGTTTTCAATGAGTAATCCTATCACAGATAACTAACGAAACGAACTAAATTAACTCTCAAGGTCCAAAATGTGCGTTCACTCACAGTCCGCGACCACACTGATGTAGAGCACTGTTTTCACTCCATGTGCGTTCTGTAAATATGCTGAAATTTCTAAAACTAAATGGTTTTGTACATGCACAACTGTTGACTGACGTTTCGGTGTGGTGCTAGTTACGCGGCTCTCTGAGATTTTTAGGGGTTGGTAGATGGTTTATCACATTGTAAACTTCAAAAGTATCTTCGATGCTTCCGTTAACTGTTAACTCCTAATTCACGGTGTAAATGATGACATCTAAAGTACACAATTTTGCAAGATCGCAACTACTATGTAGGTGATGGGTGGACGTTCACCATTCGGTTACGGGGCCGTTGTGCTTGTCGGGGTCCAGCTATAGCCCTGCAGGCGTAGGCGACAGCTAGATTATGCGCAGAACGACATTACTGACAAATGCAAACGACTGTGGAGTCGCCATTTTGCTTTATTAACCATTCATCAGTCAGCTATATTTAAACTCAGGTTTACTACCATCCTTCTCCGTAGATTTTCGACTGAGCGCAATCTTCATACTCGTCCTAACCAAGGAGGATTTCGTCCAGGTAGAGGATGTATTGACCAGATCTTCATTCTACGCCACATCCTAGAGCACAGACATCAAAACCAACAGATCACTACCGCCTGTTTTATCGACTTCAAAACCGCCTTTGATTCTATCGACAGAGAAGCTTTATGGCAAGTCTTGCTTGCTGACGGTCTCCCACCAAAATTGCTCAATCTTATCAAAGCTTACTATGGAACAACATCAGCCCGAGTAAGAACCCTTGGTAAGGAAGTCAACTTCGTTCCCTCTGACTTGTGGAGTTCGACAAGGGTGCCCTCTTTCTCCAGTTCTCTTCAACTTCTTCATCGACTGGGTAATGCATCAGTCAATTCTACCTGACAGTGGATGTGAAATCAGCTCTGAATTCAGAGTACCTGACCTGGAATATGTCGATGACATTGCCGTACTCGGTAAAACTCCTCAATCACTACAGCCAACGCTAGACCGAATCACCGGCTTCGCGGCAACTTTTGGTCTGACAATTAATGTGCGCAAGACGAAGCTCCTGACTACGTATCTGGGCGCAACACAACCACTGTTTATCAGCGGTCAACCCATTGAAGAAGTTAGCTGCTTCCGCTATTTGGGCTCGAATATGCTAGCCAATGGACAGGCCAAAGATGAAATCAAAAACCGAATCACGCAGGCTAGAAATGCATTTAGGCTGCTAGCCAGACCACTCTGGTCTCACTCAGACATCAGTTTACTTACAAAGCTGCTGATATACAAAGCATCAATCAGACCAGTGTTAGTATATGCCTGCGAAACATGGCCAGTGAGGAAGGCAAACATCCTATCGCTCGAAGTCTTTGACCGTTGGTGTCTTCGACGCCTCTTAAGAGTCTTCTGGCAGGATCAAATCTCCAATGTTGAGCTATACCGCAGATGTTTCAAACTACCAAGTCTAGCATCGTACATCCAGCATCGCCGATTGCAATGATTTGGCCATGTTCTGCGCAAACCATCGACGGACCTCTGCAGATTGGTCGTGAACCCTTCTCGCAGTGCAAACTGGAGATACCGACAAGGCGGTCAACTGAAGACATGGCTCAGCACCGTTAAGTCGGACGTTGAACGGATGGGCCTCGTAACCTTTTACGGCTTGCGACATTGGAACAAACAATGGGTTAACATCTGTGAAGAGCTCGCCTCTGACCGCCGCCAATGGGCCGCCGCTATTCGTGACATCTGTGAAGCCGATTCATCCAACAACAGGAGCTAATCGGATCAAGTAACAAGTAAGTAAACCCAGGTTTTGCGAACCCGATTGAAACCGAGAGGACAAAAAGCTCGTGGCTAAGTGGTTAGGGCGTTGAACTTTTAGCCAAAAGGTCGCGAGTTTGAGCCTCTGGGGTTGTAAAACCTGGGACTAAGGACGGCTGACTGATGACGGCCAATAAACTAGAAAAGACCACTATAGTCTCCCTTTTATTTGTCGGTTGTCTCACATTGAATATGAAAGTTATTACCAATTGAGTTCATTCAGTCAGACTAGACACATTTTCATCATAAGTTACCTTAAAAAGCAGTCTTTTGTTCTTAAAACATGCGACTTCCAAGAAGCGATCCGTCACCTAGGACGCATTATGAGCGGCAAGGGTCTGGTTTAAAATTTTGCACGCACATATTTGGCACACGTTCGTGGGAATGCACACAAACAGACGTAAAACATCAACAGGGCGGACTCAGCCCGGTAAACAGGCTGTTTGGCGCGATCGGGAGCACGAGAGAAAGGCACGAGATGTGAATATGCAGTGCGTGCAGTGCTGGCGCGGAAAGTAGCCTCGTGCCGCGGCCCAAACATGTGTCCGAATTAACATAAACAAGTTTTGTTCGATTTTCTGCCGTCAGTGATCGCGCCAGGCATGCTCGTAAAACGCTTAGGCAGCAGCCAACCAGCTGTTCGGTAAAGGCTGGTTGTACAAAAAAAGCCTTAATAGTATACCGCGCATCATCTTCCGCGATAGTATTCGCCCTTTAATATTAACAGTAGGATTCATCAAAACTAAATAGAAAGTGGAAGGGATACCGAAGGATCGTAATGGCCCTTCTAGCTTGTGAGCCGCCGTCAACCAGCTGCGCTCTAACCGCAGATAGGGGAGGCTTAAGGTATGGACGAGACTTCACTCAGTCACTTTCTCTTAGTTGAACAACATGATCGGAGAAATGCAGGCCCGTAGGAGTGACACCCAGACATCCGGCCAGATGGAATAGGGCGCATTTTGGTAGAGTTGACACACGACGACAAAGAATATAGTCACTTAAAATTTGATAGTTTTAGCCAGTCACACCCTTCGATAAGTGAGCTGTCTGTTGAACCAAATCATACAATCTTCCGAGAGGATTGGGGAGGAGCTTTAGTTCCAACTCCTGCATTTTATGTTGTCTGTCATATAACGTTGAAATACAGAATGAAATCCATACTGTGAAGATTAACCTTACACTTCATGACTTGTACTTGCTACGGCTGTGATCATGTCTGATCTAGCCGGCCTCGATGTCACGGACGGTATTTACTTCATGACCGCAAATACTCGTAGAGAATGTACGGAAAACTAAGAAAATTAGCCGGCACCTGCGACCACTCAATCAACGTTATCACGAAAAGCTTGAACTTCGGCCCAGGACAAAGTGAACAGTGTGGCAAATCGAACAGACACAGGTCTTCACTTGTAAATGATTAAAAAAAATTAACCGTGTCCAGACCTACCAGGGTTTATAAACGTCCTGTGGGTCATTGAGAATAAGAAACCTGAGTCTGGCTAAGAATGGGAAACGACTACGTGGTAAATTGATTCGGCCTATTTAAATCAGCTCTTATCATAGTCCACCGAAGCGATTAAATCAGTTGCTACATGTTTAACGAATTCGAGTCAGTCAATGTTTCTTGTGAGCCCTCTCTTCACCTTGTTAAGACGCCCACTGTTGCCCTGATAAGGGGTTTTCTTTCCTCTCAAAGATGGAGAGAATGACGCTGAAAAAAAAAATTTTTCGGTGCTTACCTTTTTCTGCTGCTCCTTGAACTCCTTCGGGTTGGTGCCCTGAGGGGCAAATCGATTGTAGGATGTGGGTGCACTCGGTGTATTGCTCTGACCGCCGGTGCTGCCGAGAGGAATCGCAGCCGGAGTAAGGGGGCGGAAGGGCGTCGGCGGCGGGAGCCGAGAGCCGCTGGTGATTTGCGACTGCAGCGTCGCCTCCCGATCGGACACCCAGTGAGCAACGGGCTGGCGACCCGGCAAGGTGGACACCTCTTTGGAGTAGCTGTTTGGCGTGTTGAACCAGGGATGGTCAGACCACTGACGACGCAGAGTGCTGGAGATGGGGAAGAGGCAGCGGTTGGTGGCAAACACGAGAACATTAAAGCGAAAAAGAGAGTCAGTTGTTTGAAAGGCATATGGGCTATGATTGCAATGAGTGCAGCAGAAACAACTCTTCTCACTACTACGACAGTTTTCCCGTCGCAATCAGCGCTGAGCATGCTTGTCAGCGTCTTTGGGGTTTGTGGGATAGTAAGGGCTCTGGTGGTAGACGCTGAGATACGCCTCCGACGAAACTGGCTCCAGTCTGAGGTGTATTTGTGGCAGGATACGGGAAGGGGAACGCCCGTAATTCCAGAAACAAAGATTAAGAAAAAGGTTTGGGTTACAAAACGGGAATATTCAGCCTCCCTGAACTTGAGCGCATGGTCATCCGTGTTGTTGGAAGGGGTTTCTACTTCCGTTTTATCGTACTTTTCTAGTGGGGCAGCTTTGAGAGTTATTTCTGGTAGGCTGCGAATGAAAATCATGGGTGTGTACCGGGTTACACGAACAAATGTGTCCCAGGCTTATTACTACAAGAAGTAAACTACCCAGTTGTCGGTTATTCCTCTATAGACAGAAAGTAAGATGAAATCCGTGCCGTGAGATCACGGAGAAACATGTTTGAATAAAAAGGTCTCTGGAGTGAAAAATATGAAAAAATGTAACGTGCTTTCGGCGAGTTCCAGCAATAGGACGGCCTCAAAGCACAAGGCAAACAAAGTGTCAAACATTTTGGGGGAGAAATTGCACATTTGCGGGGGACTTTGCGCTCTGTTCGGCCTAATCGTGGTAATGCAGGTCTCCAAGCAACCTTTTGCGTAAATTTTAAGAAAAGCCATAAGAAACAAAATATCTGATTTATACTCTATGGCCACAGCACAGATTGGATGGAGCATTAAATGATAATTTTCTCCCAAGAAAAGTAGGCTGATAGACTATAAGCCATTCACGGAAGTACGCACAATTCTGAAAACACCTAAATGGGAAGAGATCTATCTATTGTTCGTGCATTAAAACAAAGATCCATCAGAACAATAATCAGAAATCAGAGAATTTCAAGTAAATAAACGCCATGGATGCGTGTACGACAGAGGCGTATAGGCGTCTGTTTTATGAAAAAATGAGGTGTGACCTGTTACGGACATTTTGTATTATCCACGGGCATTCCTATTCGCTAAAACCCGATTACTTTGTGTTTTAAAACATGAGTCGGCTGCGCGGTCACTTGTACAAGGGCAAACGTGAATTAACATCCCTAGATTCATGCTGACGAGTGGCCGTGACCCCAAATCAAGAAGGTACACTATGCGCTGCTGCTGTGACTCCGGCGTTGGATAAAACGGGTGGAGTGTCTGTTTTGGGAGCTGTGAAATTAAGGACCACACACCCAGCTCTACTCTAACAATTGTGCCGATGTGCCGTTTACTTAAATCCCACAGTTTATGTTGTATCGCTTATTCCACTGAAGTCAGTGTACAGAGGAGTCTGTACAGCAGTTTACGGTTCCTGCAAACAGGGGGAGGACCAAAAACTAGGTTGCTGAAACGCAAAATGACCGGTTGGTAGTGGGAAGCAGTGCATCCACAGTAAAAAAACCGTCATTTGAAAAAAAAAGGGAACAAGATGCTACGAGTGATGGTGGAAACACTAAATAACTAGAGGGATAGTTAGTGAGATCAAAAAGGACGCGGCCGACTGTACTTCTTTTAAGACCACCGACACTGCACAGAAATGACTTCCGGGAACCACAGCAGACACGTCTCCGCCGCGTTCCCACCCGCCTTCACGGCGGCCAAGGTCTGCTACACCAAACCTCCTTACGGTGGATCTATCTCTCCTCTTTTCCATCTGTTTTTGATGACAGAGCAGCCCCTCCCGACCATGCTGCTCTGACTCCTCCTCCTCCTCCTTGCCGCCGGGATTGAGGCTCATCCGGCGGGGCTCCGGATCCAACAAGGGCTACTATCCAGCCACAAATGACTTCCTGTTACATCAAGATAATAAAACGGCACATCAACTGGCTACTCAAGTGGCGTTACTAGACTTAGCAGTAGGTGTCTAAAGCATTTAGTAGGCTAATTTTCCGTGCAGAGGGAGGACTAGATTTTACAAACGCAAAATGACCGGTTGGTGCGGATAAGCGCTGCTTCCACAATCTAAAAATGGTAGAAACAGGGACGGAAAAGTGCTTACCCCGGTCTCGGGGCTTCTGACTCGTCTCCAGAGAAAACACCTTCATCATAGTACTGGGCGATTGTAGCAGCTGCTGATGAGGCGAAAGGAGGTACCTCGACATCATCATAGTGCCGAACGCCGGGTGAACAGGCACCAGACCGATCGAGAGTACGGCGTGAGCGCTCCGGACTGGACTGGGGTTCCTGCCAGAGAAAATTCAATTCAATTAAAAAGATGCAAAACATTGTTCTCAAATCAAGAGGAAAAACTCCAGGTTTGCGAATTTAATGCAATCTTCAGGGCTTACTGCCGAAGTAACTCGTTGATAACTGACATATTGAGGGAAGTCGACATTTGACGCAAAAGTGACATCAACGAAGAGAATTGAACAGTGGTCATACTGACTGCTTGCCAGTCTCTTTTGGAATGTGGTACTGTCCAAAAAAATTCTCGTTTTTCAGGAGGATAGTCATGTTTAAAATCCAGTCCATTAGGCAATGGTAGGCAGGCAGGCAAGTAGCCCTTGGTGGATCCGGAACTCCGCCGGGTGGACCTAAATCCCGGTGGCGAGGAGGAGGAGTCGGAGCAGCATAGTCAAGAGGGGCTGCTCTGTCATAAAAAACAGATGGAGAGGAGAAGAGATGGATCCACCATAGGGAGGTTTGGTGTAGCAGACCTTGGCCGCCCTGAAGGCGGGTGGGAACGCGGTCGAAGACGCGTCTGCTGTGGTTCGGAACTATTGGTTGCTATGGATACTGTAGCACGAGACATGTTTCGGATAGAGGTTTGAAGCGAGAGACAAATCGAGAAAAAAGGGTCAAGTTTTGTCGATGAGGCCTTTTCCGAGAATCCTGCATTTTGGTTTGCCACAAATACTTCTTAAATCAGCGAACAACCGCCAATATCGTGTTAGCTTTAGCTATTACAAGGCTCTGTACCACATTGTGGATGATAAGAACACCGGACCAAAGGGTGTGTCCATAGGTGGCGAATAGTGGAACTATCTACAGCGATATCTAATGGCAAAATAAGCAAGCTCAAGTTCGATTAAGTAGTCTATTGTGTGCAATGCAGCATTTACAACTTCACGCACGCCTAGGCATCGATTCGACTGACTGGCTACCTTCCAGAAGGGTCGGAATGCATCGCAGTATTTCGTTAGCTAAAGCGTTGCTTCACTCACCGACTGCGCCATTTGGGAACCAAACACTGGTGTATTTATGGCGAGGTAGCGTGAATGAGGAAGGTAACCATTGAATCCATCAATCACAGAGAATCATCCCTCTACTGAACCGCTGTCTAACGGGCTAATTGAGGCTATGTCGAATAGAGGTGGGAGTTTCGTTAAACAACACCTTGTTGGGATAGCAGACGGTAATAGCGACGATAGAACGTTCCTGCTTAAAAAAACGGTTCCAAAAACTCAAACACTTGTTTTTTTTAAAAAAACAGTATTTTGAACGGCTATCTACTGTGAAGCTTTTTATCTCACCAACACAACCACAGATTTGGGTAATAAACTGCCTGCAAAGGCCACAACTGCATCACTTAATGTGTGAAATGACGCTGGGACGTGCAGTGCGACTGCAAGCGGTAAGGGACATTTGACTTTTTTGGACTAGGCAACTGCAACAGCGACCTGATTCGTAAGCCTGCGTGCACGAGTGATTGCGCACATCCGTCGAGTGCAGGAGTTCCCCTGATTCTGGACAGCGGTGCAATAGAAACAGAGAACGACAAATTTTGGGGAGGTGAAGTACTTGATCCGTTGAAAAAAAATTGTCCAAACGCGGGCAACGTCCTCAATACATAATCAAACTAACAGGCAAGGGCGTGTGACACGATCATTTCCAGCACAGGCTGGCTGGCTGGCCAGTTAGGACATGTTTAGTGTCACCGTAACTGGGTTTATAGCAGGTGGCAGGCACACAAAACCCTGCACGTACGTGTGCCAACTTGCGGCGGTCGACTAACACGCGCCGGCACATGAAGATTGTGTACGTAGTGGCATTGTGCATGGATCTGAGGCAGAGGGTAGCTGCTGCAATGCGACTTGAAGGAGGACAAGTCAATGCTGTTTATTGCAGGATCTGGCCGACAAAATCAACCATGCTCTGTGTGTTCGCGAAGGACTGCACAGTCGAAATGCGTGTGTGCAGACTTCCGTCGTGTAGGGTATAGAGTGTTCGGGATGTGGGCTTTCTGGTCGAATTGTGACCGACCTAACTACCTTCAATTCTGCAGTTTAGGTTGAGAAAGTAGTCACATTTAAGCAGCCGGTCTGACTGACAGGTTGGACCACATACGGTTAAGCGGTGGGGTTTAAGAATACCAGAGTTCGGAACATGCAAAATGCAGTAGAAAGAGTTGTATTTAAGGATCAAAGAAAGACGAACTAACGGTAATGAAGATAAACCAAGAACATTTCGAGGTACACAATAAAGCTTACCGAGACTTTAAAGCAACTAGCCTGTTTATTTGGACTGACACCGCACAACGTTACTCTTACTTCTCACTTCACATCTACCAAATTCTAAGGGCGAGTGGGTATATTGGCGGAGCTGGCCACACACACTTAATGGTTCCTTCACACACAAGAACTATTGCAATAACATCAGTATCATTATTTCTAGTGCTACGGCGATGGAAACAAAGTTGCTGTTTCGGTTGGGTGGCCGGACGTTGCTACTGGGAACCGTTAGCTTGATCTACCGCTGGATGTCCTCAAAAGGCGCCAGCAGTCGGCGTCGACCTTAATTTGCCTAAGCGCTTGGAACAGACAATAAGATAAGACAACCTACGTAGGGATGGAACATTAATTGCCCAAATGACGACAGGTTTGCCTACCAGCGATAACGACGACCTCGAAAAGCCCTGTAGGGACAAGGTCCATGACCCCGTAATGGCCGACAATTACGTAGTCAGCGTTCACGCCGATGCGCAGATCTAGCAGAGCTAGACGCGCTTCACTTTCTGATACGCAAGCTCCAGGTTGCATGCAGGAAAACGTTGGTGAACTAATCAGCGGCAAGTACACCGAGTCGATAAACAATGTGGACAACAAGCAGTATCCAAGTAACTGTCATGGACGATAAAACTTCACATCTAACGTTTACATAAGTTGCATGTTGACCGTTTCCATTGCTCAACATCGTTAAGTTAACAGTTACAGATAGATAAGTCCCACGAGAATGGGGCAAATACTTACGCGTCTGTATAAATGGCCAGTTCTGTAGCCGCCGTTGTCCAGGTGACGCATCAGCGCCTCAAATTCCAGTTCGCCAAGTCGCCAGGGTCGTGTGCAACCACCGCCTCCTGCCGGTCCGATGGAGCTGTCTGAGAGGTAGCCGTCCTTACGGTTGGGCGAAGCTGATCGAGCGCTAGCAATGCGGATCGCTAGGGCTGCCTGTGGACCGCTAACTCCTCCCATGTCACTGGTGCGCCAGGCTTCATAGGCACGTTGGCGCACGTTCGCTGGTGGAAGTACCAAGTTCTCCGTGCCCAGGGAGGCCAGTCGCAACTGAAAGAAAAGAAAAAGTACATTTTAACTACATTGTGTTGACGATAGCACCCTAAGTGGGTGAACTACAGAATTTCGTAAAGGGCGAAGGTCGATAAATCGGTCACCTATGCCTAAAGTGAACGTTAAACTTATGGACGAGGGTATTTCAGCCTAATAAAGGCTATGACAGAACCGTACAAATATGAAATTTCGAGTACAAATGATTCTGGATACAGGAAAACATAAAAAAACTAAATATTTTAGGGGCGAAAATTGCATGGAGACCCATCATTGGACCTACGCTCCAAACAAGTAACTACTACAATAATTATTGCGACCCCATCCGCAAAAGCCTTCTCAGAATGTTCGCTTTGATTCACAGACTGGTTCAAGTGGTAGGCGGACAATATCTTATCTAAAATATCCATAACTGTCTTAGTAGTTTCTTAAGGCAGTTGTACGTATCTTAAAAATAAAGATCTGTGCTATTTTTTATTTTGAAACCTCGTGTAAGGGACGATGGGGGCTCAGGTTACAGAGAAAGTCCACCGGTGAAGAGAAGTGAAAGGGAGTTCGGTGAGAACCACTGGCGAACAAAACTCTGAGCTGAAACTCCCTTGTATGGATAATGAATTTGAGCGCATGCCAGTAACCTTGTTAATTAATTCAGTGTGATCGCCTCGAATGTAGCAGATACTTCCTTAAAACCGTTCTGCAAACTTTCTCAGAAAAGTAGTTTTTGGTAGCCTTTGGTATTCTTAGATTCCTTCGTCAAAACAGTGAATATTAGCTGAGATCCTAGACACGGATGAAGGTACGATAATTGGTAGGGGTTAACTGAGTTCTGTTCTAGGGATGTTTAATCGGCATGCCGGGGCGCTTAATAGTGCACATGTGCGACGCAACACCCAAATGGACTCTCCTTCTTCAAACACTTCTGTTTTAATTACATTTCCCAATCAGATCTGCTAGTTCCGCTAAGGCCCCATTTAAAATATGCACCAAAGGAAAAAGGGATCAGATTATTTACATGAGGCTAGGGCAGCAGCAATGGCACTTGATCTTGTATCGATCCTTGTTCTTATAAAGACACTACCAAAAGGAGAAGATAAAATTGCCCACCAGGACGCTTTACTAGTAATGATGTATACTTACAGCGCTGATGACATGAAATTAGTCAGCTAGCAAACTACTATTATGAATTGCCCGCCGCGGCATTCGTAGTTTTCAACGGCACGATACAAGGCAAAAAAACGATATAAGTATAGCACATTGATGAAAGCTGTTAAGTTAGATGCTCTTCCACAATCCAATGTTCTATAGCGCTCTTTCGCAGACCTTAATTTCGAAACATCGATTTAAAAAACCTTATCGGGTCCGAATTCACATGAACTATCGGCAGTCTGAGGCTTCATAAGGATAGTTTTGTTGACGGGTTAATTTCCTATAGTAAAATTGATTACGGAGAGAAGAAACAGACAATCGGTGTTTTAATACAAGCGAACATGCGCGTCCCAGGAAGTAATTGAGAATACGATTCGATCGCGATGCCAGTCCTTGACAGGTTGCTATCATCCTTCCATTGGTCTCAGAGGCGATGCACTAAAAACATGCTTTGCTGTGCTAACGGCCAAAAAAGTGGTTGTTTAAAAGGCAGTTGGTGTGCCTAAACAGCTAGAAGGTACAGCAATCTGCATGTCACGGTTGTGCTACCGGCTACAATGGCGGAGGAGCCTTGCAACTGTCAAGTGATTAAGTAAACGGAAAGCAAAAATTTTCTTCAAAAAAGAACCTAATCGATGCATACAGAGATGTTGGTAGACAACGGGACATCAGCCGGACGAAAAGCGGGGTCAAAATTAATAATAGCTCTACGGACTTTCTTCCCAACGTCAGTGGATGAGATTGTATGACACGTCTTCGTAGCAGACGCGTCTTCGTCGCCTTCCCAACCGCCCTCACGGCGGCCAAGGTCTGCTACACCAATCTCCCTATGGTGGATCTATCTCCCCTCCTCTCCATCGGTTTTTCATGACGGAGCAGCCCCTCCCGGCCACGCTGCCCCGACACTTCCTTCTCACCGCCGGGATTGAGGCCAGTTCGGCGGGACTCCTGATCCAAAAAAGGCTACTAACCAGCCAGCCATGGTATGACCTAAAGATTGTTTTATATTTGTACAAATGCTCCATATTATTATTAGACGTGAATAAATATCTTCGATATAAAAATTTAAGCATTTTGGATACCATTGAGGGCACGGGTAAAGGGCACCTACCTGAGTTTCGCAAGCACGAACTGCGTTCGTTGCATAGTGCCACGCCTCCTCGATGGTGTCTCCGAGGGCCAAAAGACCACGACAACGGATAAAGAGGATATGTGTGTCCGGTCCGAGAGCCTCGTTAATGGCAGCACGCTCGGCACTGACATCGACAGAGGCAGCATTTCCACCATCATTCGGGTGTTCAATACCGAAAGCTGTTGTGCCATTGTAGTAGGCTACATCGCCGAGAATTATCGCCTCCTGAGACAGGGGCAGGAGACCACTTTTCATGCACGAAACCTGAGTCAAGTAAGTAAGAAAGACTTTAAGTTTCCTGTCACGTGGGATTTTTCAAGAGATAGCA
The DNA here is from genome assembly GCA_036362985.1 of Ligula intestinalis. Taxonomy (NCBI): domain Eukaryota; kingdom Metazoa; phylum Platyhelminthes; class Cestoda; order Diphyllobothriidea; family Diphyllobothriidae; genus Ligula; species Ligula intestinalis. The sequence continues at coordinate 79,522,157 of JAYGXS010000001.1, read as the reverse complement.
TAAAAGGGTGATAACTAAAACATGCGCAGAAAATTAAGGGAACACTAAATACATACGTAGAATTAGTGATGGAGCCTATAAACATTGTGCGAAAAGTTCGACGTAAAAACAAAATCGTTTGTTTGAATAAAGAATCATTTATGGTCGAGAAACAAATGGCCGTTTATGTACATTACGCAATGCTACAACCATACGGTTGGACACTTTATGGCCAGAAGCTGAACTGAGATAAATTATGCAACAGTTGGGTTTTGCAGGTAATGTCAAACTGAGAACACAGTAACACAATCGATAGGTGACTACTAGACATGATGAATGACAAACTGTTGCTCGTTATGCAACCTATACAATCATATTACGGCCGACGGCTTGCCGAATGCAAACGCCATTGCAACGCAGAAATTTGACATAAACATAAAAAGCAAATATGGCCAAGGTAGGCTTGTTACAAGGATAAGACACAAGTATGCTGACTTAAATAACGTCGAATGAGGTTTTATCTTACCGCGATCGTTGCCGGGGTGTCCAGGTGTATTACGCATCTAATATCTGGGCGGGCTGCGTGCGCAGCTGAGTGAAGAAGCCAGCCAGTTTGGTGCACACCAAGAACAGTTGACCCAGGATCGAGGATCTGTCCTATAAAGTTTAGAGGAATTAAAAAGAACAAGAATATAAACCAACCTTGACTATCCAGTTTTATGAGGGATGAAGCAGTTACTTCGTGGTAAAGAAGGCCGAATGGATTGATAAGGAAGTGCTCTTCGTTGCGACTCAGGCGAACCTAAAAAATTACTTGCATTAAAGACATCCGAGAATAGAGAGTACCGTTGCATGATTGTAAATGCTCGTGTTCCAGCCAAAGAGATCAATCAAACGGTAGACGCAGGCAAGCTTGCATCGCAGTAATCGCTCTCGCCTGGAGTAGTAACTGGCATCGGCTCCACGTAGATCATTGATGGGAATGACACCAGCCTGAACACCTAGAAGAAAGAAAGTGGTATGCATTATTTACTGGGTATATGCGTGTCGATCGTTAATGGCTCAGATCCCAGCCCTATTTAATCATAGCTATCAATATGCTTGTTTCGATGATCAGGGGATCAGCATTCAAATAGAGGGTATGAAAATATGCTTTGCTTAAAGCAGACATCTGCGGCAGCCATAAAGAGTGGGCAAAATTAACCCACGCACTAAGGCGACCCCTAGGCAGAATAGCATTTTCTGTAAAATGTGTGGAGAAAAGCAAAATAACTAGCATCCGCTTAAGTATATCAAGTTCCTTTATATTTGCAAAAGCTTCGCCAAAGCAGGGTGCTGGTCAGCTTATGGAAGCCAGATGCGAGTTTCTATCTGCCTTCTCACAACCGAATCGGTCGCTGACCGGAGCTTGGTTCCCTAATGAAATGGAGATTTCACGCATATAATCATAAAAAAATTCCAGCGGGGGATCACCGCGATCCCGGCCGAAGTCCATAAACGCGGCAGCCCGGCGCCCTGACACATTCGTCTCACCCATTTCCACTGTCCGCAATACCCACACTGACCTTATTCCCCGCAGAAAAAAATTAACTAGCTCGGAAATCGGACTGGTGCCTGTAAGCGGGAGTAATAAGGTCGAATATAGCAGTACATATAATTTATTATAAATAGGCTGACGCACTTTAAGCTATCATGATGTGCTAAAAGCCGTTGCTTGGAAAATTGCCGATTGAAGAAGTAATAGAGGCCTCATAGTCAGCACGGTGTACAATGGCTGACCGGCATACCGAGTTAGGCTGCAACGATTGTTTCCTAGTTTGTTCGCTCTATGTGATAAAAGCCAGGTGCGGCAGCACTCTAAGAAGCTACCCCAGCCACTGGCGCCTCCTCCTGTCTCATGTTTTCTCGACTTGGTCAAGACTTGGATTTAGGACGGAGACGAGAGAGTGCGATAAATTCTCGCAAGTCTAATATTACTGCAAACTAAATAACGCGCAAATAATCGTTCCTATGCCACCATTAAATGGGGCTTGAGTTTTACATTGTCGGCAGCAATGACAGAACTGTCACGTAAACTAAGTTTAACTTCGACCTCGACTAAGCGGATTCAATCTCAATGTTCGAGACATCGAGTTGATATTAGAAAGCCGCTGATTTAACTTAACAGGAGCTTATAACCTTCCTGCTGCAAGCGCATACATGACAGGCAGCGGTGGGATGAACTATGCGGTATGCCCGACTTTAAAGGGAGTGAACGTTCGAAAATCATAGATAGGAAATTATTATCAACGTGAAGAGGCGCTACCAATAAATTCCAGAACAAAACAGATGTTAAATTGTAAAACCTAGTCCTGTTTTAAATGATTCGGCGACAAAAGCCCAAAAGCAAGTGAAATCACTGAATAAAGCATGCGTGTACTCTAAAAAATAAGAGCTTGGTTGGTGGGAATGTGAGATTACGAAAATACCGAGTTACGTGTGCAAATCAGACTCAACAAAAAGGATGTCTCGAGGCTGTGATTAAACGCTATAAAATGAGGTGCTGAAGCAGACGACCGCAAATTATGAAATCGTTGACTTTTTGAGGCATAACTGTGGCCACACACCAATAACACAATTGGAGAAAGGGCCCTTATCGTATTTACTGTATGAAAATAGGGGGTGCTGCCATAAAGTAACCAAAACTGGACAAGAGAATGCAACAGAATACTGATTGGCTGCAAAACAGTAGTGCTAGTGGATAATGTTTGGTAACAGAGAAAGCTACTCCGGCAATATACTAAGAAGCTTAGCGAACAGAAATGCATATTTAATCACGACAACACAGTGGGTGAACAGAACGCGCGCCTACGATAAATATCAGGGTATTTACAGCACGCATTATTACATTGAGGAGAAATTCAAGCAAAAAAATACAAAATGGGCTGGAAAACTGCTATTGACCTGATCCGTTACTTTCAAAACCGCTGCCTCAGTTCAGCCAAACTCCCTTAGGGATATATATTCGATTGCAGAAATCCACAAACGGGAAGAATCGTTTTATATATAAAAATGGAGAAATTGTAGAAGGCAAGGCCAAAAATCTTTATAGAGAAGAATACAAGAGGAAGTAACAGGCCTTATGGGCTCTCGTGGTATCAACCAACTAGTAAGTGAAGTCAGAAATACCTTTTGTGAATCCACCGCCTGTTAGTGGGCGCTTCCCAGGGGCCACAGATAAAAGTTCCGTTAAGTGCTGCAGAGACAAAAGACTACTGTTTAGTCCTGTTGAATCGTTAGAACGGTTAAATGTTTCGATGACGTCCTCAAGCTCTTTGCGAAAGGCCTCAGATTTCAAGATACGTGAAACCCGCTGCCGTTGTTCCATCAAGTGTATATCTTCCTTTATTTCAGCAGGCCGGATAATCTGACGTATGTATTCCGGATCATCAGTATCTATAATTGTGAAAGTATGCGACTACCAAACCCAAAACTACCTATAGTGTCAATAAACTTTTCAGTCGCCGCAGCGCCATCCTCTACAGCAATGGCCGGCATTTTCAGTGAATTTCACTGGAAAGAAATTCGAAAGAGTTCAATTAGTGTAAAGAAAGTCCTGGGTATCAGACACTAGGAGCAGGCTAGAAGGCCGCAACAGGCTATTGAAGGGACTTTAAAACGAATTTGACGGAGGGTCAGCACCCGCCATAAGACTGAAGGCATCTGTTTGGACAGTTTAAACAAAAATCAGAAGTGCGGAGAATTTACTCATGATGAAGCATTCCATTCCCCTATACTTACTTGATTAAATCATAAAAAAATGTTGCGTGCAAACTTGGATTAATTGAATTGTACAATGAGCCGTAAATAAAGTATAACTTTCGCTCGACAAGGCGACGGAGGATGCGGAGCATAACTCATCACTATCTAAATTAAATTTAAGCACAATTTTTGTTTGACATGTAGTATTTACCTGGATATCAGAAGGAAATTTCATCTTAGATGACCATGTATTAGGCCCAATTATTTTTTAAGCTTTACCACTGCTTGCACAATGGAGTTTTATCTGGAGGCAGTTACGTGTGTTAGTAAACAACAGGATATGCATTCAAAATTTCTGAGTAAGCAACATAATAACGACGAACGTATAAGTGGTTAACCAGGTGTATCCAAGTCTCCATCGATTTCAAAATTATATCGTTAAGTGTTATTTCCGGCTGAACAAGTTTGGAATCCTCGACTCCTCTTCTCCTTCAAGACTCACGTCCGACCTACAAAATGATTGTTAACACTCTTTCAAAGGCTGTTCTCCTGCCTTTTCATCACACTTTTACAATACAGAACTTCATACTCATATTGCGAGCACACAGCCAGGACACGGCGGTATTGACCCAGATTTTTGTTCCCCCCTTTAGACCCAGTGCCCACGGCTAATCCGAAAACCACCCATCAAGTCACCCCACCACCACTGCCTGTCAAACGCTTGCACCCCTCTTTCTTTGCCCGCACAACATTGTCTCTGTTCACGTCCGTCACCTCCCCCTCTTTGCCGACACAACATTGTCCCCGTTCACGTCCGTCCCCTCCCCCTTTTTGCCGACACAACATTGTCCCCATTCACGTGCATCCCCCCCCCCTCCTCCCTTGGATTGGTGCATTCAGACCAATGGGAGCTCCCAGGAACTGCCTCCTGGGATCCTATAAAACCAAATTTATGCCCCTGTTTTGTCCTTTGCCTTCTTTGACTGTATCCATCAGTCACGCGTACGCCAAAACCAGTGATAACAGCTATCAAGGTGGTACGGAACTAATAAGCGAAATAGTACACAATAAATTCACAAACCTTAACAATGGATATTTCAAGTCAAGAGCAAAGGGAGTCCTTGTAATTGGCATGGGTCGGGTTTTATAGGATCCCAGGAGGCTGTTCCTGGGGGCTCCTATTGTTCTGAATGCACTAGTCCAAGGGGGAGGGGACGGATGTGACAGGCAGTGGTTGTGGTGAGACTTGACGAGTGGTTCGTGGATTAGCCGCGGGCACTGAGTCAAAAGGGGGGAACAGAAATCTTGATAAATACCGCCGTATCCTGTCTGTGTGGTCGCAATGTGAATATATAGTTTTGCAATGTGAATGTGTGATCAAAGGACTGAGGAACAGCCTTCGGAAGAGTTTAAAAAACCATTTTATAGGTCGGACGGGAGTCTTGTAGGAGAAGAGGTGTGGAGAATTCCAATTTTGTTCAGCTAGAAATAACAGTAAGCTTGAAAACTGGTCAGATGTATTTTCAAGGGCGCGATAGCATATTCTCGGAAATCCATAGGAATAATGACGACTAACGAACCATTGGGCCTCACGGAGTAAACTATCACTAAAGATCCTAACCGCAAATGTACAAAGCTTGTTTAACAAGCTGGACGAACTAAAAAACTTGGTCGTGGAGGTGAAACCAGACATCATGGCTTTAACTGAAACCTGGCTTTCAAAATAATAATAATTTGTAATAACTTGTAAAAGATATCGCTGATTCTGAATTATTACTTAGAGGATATCAGCTTTTCAGGAAAGACAGAAAAACTAGGGGAGGAGGGCTTATAGTCTATGTCACTTGCAAGCTGACAGCCACGGCTGAAGTACCGGTCACAGCACGAGATGTGGAAATGCTAAATATTACTATATCTGCTAAGTACGCCAGGCCACTGACGCTTTCGGTGACATACCGCCCGCCAAACCATTCTCATGAGCAAGACACTATCCTCATAGCAGAATTGTATAGGGTTAGTGAGAAAAAAGACATCCTTATCGTTGGGGACATTAACGCTCCTGGTGTTGACTGTCAGACATGGACTACACAGGGTCTTCAAGACAACTTTAATCACAAATTACTACAATGGGCCACAGCCAAACTGCTCTGCCAAACCGTCGCGTTTGGAACGCGGGCTAGGGAAGGACAACAGTCGAACTGTCTCGACCTTATCTTTACCCGAGAGGAGGAAACTGTGATTGACCTGCAGGATCGACCACCATTAGGGTCAAGCGACCATATTATGCTGCATTTCGAGTATTCGCTGTTCTTCAAACCCTACTCCTCCAACACATGGGAAAGTAACGTTTGGAAGGGCGACTACCCACTTATGAGAAGAGAAATGTCAGAGGTATCATGGGAAACAGATCTCCAAGGTGGGGCAAATGAACAGTGGATGACCTTAAGCTCGACGTTGAAAAGGACTTTCTGTCTCAACTGTCCCTTCAGAAGAAAGACAAGTACGAATCACCCGAAGTGGATGAACTCAAACTTGCAGGCCGCTTTCAAAAAAAGAAACCGCTTCTGGAGACGCTACAGATTAACTGGCTCTGGTAAACACTTACGGGAGTATAAGCAACAGCGTAACATTTGTAAAAGAGAAGCTACTAAACTGCGCAAGAAATACGAGTTGAACATATTACACTAGTCGCTGGAACACCCCAAGATCTTGTACGGTTACATACGAAGCACGAAGAGATCTCAGGAACTGATCCCTGCCCTTAGATCAGCCGATGGACAACTGGTGACCGAAGACCAGATGAAAGCCTCCCTCCTCTCCGATTTCTTTGAATCCGTCTACACCCGAGAACCTTAAACTTCTGCTGACGGTCCGTCCGCTCATCGACCGATAACTGCACCCTTACCCTCCTCCTTATTGCCCAAAATAGAGGACCTAGAGTTTTCACACAACACTGTTAGGGCCGAATTACTCCAACTTAAGCCTGCCAAATCACCTTGGCCGGACAAAATTTCTGCACTAGCACTAAGAGAATTAGCTAACAAACTATGCAAACCCCTGGCTGCCATCTTACAGAAATCTTTTGACGAAGGCGAACTCCCAGAAGAATGGAAGTGGGCAAACGTCACCCCGATCTATAAGGGAGGTTCACGACTTGATTGCGCAAATTACCGTCCTGTCAGTCTAACTTGCATCGCGGGCAAAGTAATGGAGCGCATTATTAAGAAGCATTTAATGTATTTCCTCGAAAGCAACAAAATACTATGTGATGGACAGCACGGCTTTCGCCCAGGACGCTCTTGCCTCACGAGTGCTCTTTACTCACAGGAGAAGTGGACAAAGGCCACTGATAAAGGCTATCCAATTGATGTTATATTCTTTGACTTCAAAAAGGCCTTCGCTAGTGTACCTCACAGGCTTCTTCTGCAGAAGATTTGGGACGTGGGAATCCAAGGAAAAATGTATAAATGGATCAGTAGTTTCTTGTCCCTCAGAGAACAGAGGGTCGTTGTCGGAAACTCAACCTCAGAATGGACAATGGTCGAGAGTGGTGTACCACAAGGCTCAGTTTTGGGTCCGCTGCTATTCCTGATTTACGTAAACGACTGTCTCAATGAGCTTGATTGCGCAGCTGTCATGTTTCCGGATGACATAAAAATATGGGCTGAAATTAGGTGCGCCGACGACGCAAAGAAACTACAGTCGAACATCGATAAACTGGTTATCTGGTCGTCCACGAGGCTTCTTAACTTTAATGTATCCAAGTGTCTTGTTCTACACATAAGCCCGGGGCGAAAAGTGCCACCGGAACACAGTTATTTTATCAATGGTACCGCATTAAAAGAAGTTGAGACGCACAAAGATCTGGGTATATGGACAACCGCGAACTTTACGCAAACAGAGCACTGTAAAAAGTCCGTCCAGAAGGCAACTAGAACCCTGCACTGGATCAGACGAGCGTTCAAAATCTTTCCACCTGAACTCTTCGGAAAAATATTTGGCACCTTTGTGAGACCACATAAATAAATAAATAAATAAATTTTATATTTTAGGCCCGGAGGGCCTCGTCATTGCTAACTTAGTGCTGTGGAAAAATAAATACACAGTTGATAAATGCTGCTCTCCATGAAACAACCACATAGACAGCGGGAGCGTTTAGTAGTGTTGGTAGATAAATTCAGATTCACCAACATATCGTCGTTTTAAAATAGTAGTCAACGCATGGTGAACTAAGAAGGAAGCAGTGAAAAAAAACTCCTTCCATTTAAGCTGGGGCGGAGTTCAGCGAACCCCTGCTTAAAAAAACAAAACTTAGGAGAAAAAAACTGCTTCAAAAAAGTTAAGGGGTTTGGTTGAGAGGATTGATTGTAGTGCAAATGAGACAGGACTGTTTATGAGAACGAATGAGGGTGGGAAACGCTTCTTGTGATTGGAGAAATCATATAATAGCAGAGGCTGTCTTTCACCATTGTTACACCGCCCGACTGGCTTCATGATCAACCATCAGGGAGATGAGACCGGAGGAGACCATCGCGGACAACAGAGTCAGGAAGATGAGGGAACGGCAGAGGTCACCTGATCATCAACGAAACGTCCATGCTGTGACCTTGTAGACTGCGGAGTTTAGCGACGAGCTGGCGAAAATAGCAGAACCACCACGAGCATGACTAAGGACCATGAAGCCTATCGTCAGGGTAGTAAAACGGAGAATAGAGAAAACGGCAATGATGACTGGACAGAGAAGTGGACGAAACATCGTTGCAACTATCACTCAAAATGGAACAAATAGACATCTATGGAAAAGTTTTTTATCTAAACATAACCACCTCAGATACCAGGGAGACCCTTTTCAAAGTCCAAAAGTTGTGTGTTTGGGAAGGAGACGGATAACAAGCACTTTATATCTTCCGAAGTTAAGTGTTTGCGTAATTTGACTTTAAAACCTGCTAAGTTAGACGACAGCCTAATTTCGAGGGGAGTATTATTTCAGAGGAAGGCATATTTGGAGGCAAAGAAGTGAGAATGGTTCGAAGGGGAGCTTAAGGGGGATGCAATAATCCTGGAGGAATTACGGGTGGCATAAGGTCTATCTGCGGGAATGAGAGCGTTGATTCGTAGAAGGTTAGGGGTAGAGTTAACGCGAAAGAGGAAACAGAGGCCCGCTTCGAGTCTTCTAACCCAAAGAAATGTCATGTTCGCTAACTGACATCTCTCCGTATGAGAAAGCGCGGATCGAGGAAGAGCGAATATTTTGCGAGTAAATACCCTCTGTACATTTTCAATCTTACTGCGGTCTGAAGCATTCATTAGACCAAAGAGGGGACAGCAGTATTCTAGGATGGGTAGAACATACATGCGATAAAGTTTAAACTTTATTTCCAGCAGGAAGAAATTGTGTGATATAAAACCACATATCTGTGCAGCCTTCGCAGATATTCGATCCGCATTAGGCGACAATGCTAGTTTATTTGTGTAGCTTAGACCTAAGTCTTTTATAGTGGATCGTTCTAAAATTGGAGTATTTTGAAAGACTAGGGGACGAGGAAGCTTGGCGGGACCAAAACACATGAAACTACACTTGGATGGAGAGAATTCCATCTGCCAGGTAGCACTCCAAAATGAGAGTGTAAGTAGGTCCGCATTTATTTTATCAACGCATATGCTTGCCGTGTCCTTAGAAAACGAGTATATGCATTTGAGGTCGTCTGCATAAATGAGATTGTGTGAATTTTTTAGAGCAGTCGAAATTTCGTTTATGTATAGAATGAAGAAAAATGGACCAAAGACAGTGCCTTGAACAACGCCACTCGTGATCAGCTGAGAAGTGGAGTAACTATTACCCACTAGGACCTTCTGCCTGCGGTTAGACAAGTAGGAACTGATGAAGTCGAGGAGAGGGGGACGGATGCCAATGGCTTCCAATTTTACCAGAAGCCGTCTGTGTGGTACCTTGTCGAAGGCTTTGCTCAGGTCAAAGTACATAACAACCACGGATTGCTGCTCGTTACGGAGGGAAGTGACGTGGTTAAGAAAAGCTAAGTGACACGTCTTGCGTGATCTTCCGGGTAGAAAACGATGCTGCGAGTCACTTAAAAGCTTATTTTTTAGGCAAAAATCGAGCATTTGATTAAAAATTATCTTCTCCAGAAGTTTAGCTATGGCCGGGGTTTTATGAAGACCGCGGTAGTTATTTATGTCTGAACGAGATCCTGATTTAAAGACTGGAAGAATAATGGATGTCTTCAAAGTGTCAGGAAAGTAACCATTTAAGAGATATACTGAAAATATATGGCTAAGTAATTTGGGAAAGGTCGACACTCTTTTGATAACTGAATTGGGGATACCATCAGTTCCGGAAGAGTGCGAGTTTTTTAGACAAATTATCTGCTTACGAATTAATTCTATGGAGAAATCAATGTTTCCGAGAGTATTGTCTGAGTATGGTTGAAACGACGGGACCAGTTCGGATTCTGTCGTAAAATGCTTCGCAAATAAAGCATTGAATAAGTCAGCCTTATCAGACTCATCTAATACAAATGTTTTGTTTTCATTAAGCAATGGGGGTATTTCAATTCCTCGTTTTGCGGAGGCCCTACGACGAAACAGTTGTACAACCGATTTTGCAGAGTTTGACTTGCTCAGGGCGCAAGATTCCCTGTGCTGGTCACGTGCAAGACGAATCTTTGACGCTAATTCGAAGATCTCTGCGATCCTTAGATGCACAGACAGCGAACTAGTAGATCTATCTTTCAGCTGCCTCCTCAATTTCTTTAGTCTGGGCAAAAGAAAATGAGGGACGGTCGATTCTGGTGTGTAGGGTTTCGCAATTTGAGTGGGCACAAATTCCAGCATTTTAGTAGAAACGACCGACATGAGTTCAGAAAGATATGCAGCGTCGTTAATGGAGGAGAGGCTCTGCCAATCTAATGAGTCAAGAAAATTGTTGATTGAGCTAATATCTGCGAGGTCGTACGCATGATAGGTACGACTAGCACTAGCCTTTTCCGTCGAAGGAAGCGGAAGGCAACAGTGAATTAATGTGTGATCACTTAGGAAGATGTCCTGCTTAAAATCAACGAAGAGAGGGGCAATACCATTAGTGAATATCAGATCTAGGATATGATTCTGTCTTGTTGTGGAACTAACCAGTTGAGACCAGTTAGAAAAATTAATGGTATCCAGGAAAGGCTGAAATCTAGGTGGGCAATAGTTTGAAAGCCAGTCGATTTCAGGAAAATTAAAATCTCCAGCGATAATTTTAACTTCAAAAGTGGATTCTGAAATAAACTTGAACATTTCACACAAATTTGCATCTTCTTCAGATGAAGAGTTAGGAGGATTATATACACATCCGATAATCGCCTTTTGCCGGGGCGACAGGATAATAGAGGCGAAACAGTAATTTCCAGAGAAGGACGTGCTATTTAGATAAAACGGAAAGTGCCTAAATGACGTTCTAATATAGAGAAGACAACCACCACCACGCTTATTAATGCGATCGTGACGATAGAAATCATAATCGTCTATGATAAGGAAGGAGTCAGAAATGGTTGGATGGGTCCAAGATTCTGTTATGCATATAACATCAGGCATCATCTCAAAAGCGATAGCTCGAAGTTGAGCCATTTTATTTATAACGGACCTGGCATTAAGCACTATGACATCTAGTGTGTTTTGAGTGACAGGACTATGGCTATAGTTATTCATAAAAAAAATTGAGGGCGGTAGACAAACTGTAGGCCGTTATTATTTGTGGAATAAGTACTGACGGGTATGGAGCTGTTAGCATACGGGTAGCCAACAATCAATGGCTGATAAGGTCTGAGATATCTAGGGGCCTCGCTTTCTGGCAGGGAAAAATGAGGAGAGGGTAAACCAAAATGAGCTTCTGGGGCGTTTGGGAGGAATGGGGGGAGGTAAGAAGACATGTAGAAGTTAGCAGGTTTGGGTGGTAGATGATTGGTAAAGGAACTGATAGGGGGAAACGGTGACATGAAATTAGTGTTAGGGCCGCTCGCGTAAGGACTAGCGTTCTTAATCAGCGAATGTCCTGTACGGCAACTCCGATTAGAATTAAAACTATACCAGTTAGGGTTACTGCCGTGCAAATTAAATTTTTCTTGGTTCGGGCCCGGCGTGTTCAATAACGCATTATACGGGGGAATAATATGACTCCCACGGTCAAAAAAGGAGCTAGGTTGTGGTGGGGAAGCGCTCGGCCTAAACGCTTTCGACGGTGTTGGCGACATTCTTAATGAACTTGTTGCCGCGTTAGAGGTGGCGGAATTTATCGATCGTTGGGCAGAGAATGTATTTAGACTAGTATTAATCGTAGTAGATGACGGAGCAGCGGGCCTTGACGGTCCCGATATCAAGAGAGATGGGCTAACTGGTGCAATGATGTTTATGGACCTATGACTAGATATTCGGGAGGTAGGGATAGCAGGTGTACTGACGGTTATGGGACTATGAAAAGACACCTGGGAGGCAGGGATAACGGGTGCACTGACGTTAGTGGGTGTATGGCCAGTTATGCGGGGGGGGAGGATTAGCGAGTGCATTTACCCTATCGGGACTACGAACAGATTTAGGAATAGTTGGCTGAGAAGTCATTGGTCTATTGGACTGGAGAGCCGTATTTCTTCGCTCCATTGGTGTAAGATCTCGACAGAGGAAACTTTTAGTCCTTTCTAAATATCGGAAAATGTGACCTCGTTGAGCAAAGATTGAGTCCACCTCGATCGGTGAAAACAATTTAACTAGGATGGGCGGGTTTTTGCTACACGATAAGAGGCGTTTGGCTTCTGCAATTTTGTAGTTGAAACCACCCGAACATAGAAAATCTTTTGCACTATCCAAAGGGCGACTTAATATGGAGGAATTTTTTAGTATAAAGTTAAAGCTTCGCTTTTGTCTATCAAAAGCTTCCGTGGTTATAAGATGGACGAGGGAGTCTAACTTTTTACAATCTTGCGAAGGCACATCTAATAACTTGCCATCAAACAGATTGCCTAGTATTGATAAAACAGAACCAAACTTCATCATGAAGTCATTACAGTTCTGTAATGCAGATAAATCAATTTGCTTAGCCTTGACAATGGGCTGCATGTTGATATCAAGGCATTGACTAATAGGCGTGGTCAGGCACCGCTTGGGTCTGGGAGCAGATATCTTACGATGAGCTATAATTTTTGTTCTCATAATTTTGATAAAAAAATGCTTTAAATGTAAGATGATTTATAAAAATTCAGCCTTATATGACTTACGACAAATAATTAGAGGGAACTTAACAAATACTGTAGCTTTTTTTAATAAGCACTTTAAATTTATTTGAAAAAGTGTATTCAATATTGGGAAACGACTCAGCCTTTGAAGGTCTCAAGAATATTCTGATCTTGACGATTTCTTTTACTAGGCCACGAATTTGCTGGTTTGAAGAGGTTGTGTTCGGTTTAAATAGGTTGCGTCTCGGTAGAATTGGTTGGAAAACAAAATCTTCTTAAATTCCGACTTCAAAAGATCGTCCACGCAAGAAAAATAATTCCAGCAGTGTAGAAAAAAATTGTTTACGAACGGTTGCAGCCACAATATCCAAGATCGTAATTGATGGGGGATATCGATGTAGAATTGTCCTAGGAAGAGCGATGGGAAATATCGACTGTGATCTTTTAGGGTCACATCTTGAATACGGAATGCCAGTTTGGACACCGTGGTTGAAGAAAGATGTGGAGCTTCTTGAACAAGTGCAACGCTGGGCGACAAAGATGGTCGACGGTCTCAGGGACGAACCATATCAGGAGCGATTGATAAAGCTTGACCTTTTTCCTTTGTCTTACAGGAACGTCCAGTGAAGCCTGCTCTGGACATTCCGGATAATCCGGGGCCACATTTCCTTCCTAAAATTGGAGGATTTCTTCCAATTAGCCACCACTACCCACCTGCGTGGCCATCCTTACAAGGTCACAAACGAACGCACCCGATTAGACCTCCAAAAATATTTCTTCAGTCAACGCGTGGTCCGGCCTTGGAACTTGCTACCAAGCGAGACGGTTTCCGCTGACACAATTGCGGAATTTAAAAGAAGACTTGGTGTGATTTTATTTGACAAAAGGCGACTTTTACAACACGATTTCCTACTGCCAGCACTGTGAACAATTTTTCTGGCTTTAGACCGTGATCATTCTTTTCCGTGAAAATTCACTCGAAATTCTGTTATGATATCATATGTGCTCCACCCGACTGCACATTAACTGTAAGAATAACCTGTTTGCGTTACATTAATAGGGTCCTCAAGCGCATTTATTGCCTTTTACCCTTAAAAATATACATATATATATATATATATATTCCTGAGTGAAACGTCAGGAAAGTAAAACTATGGTTCCCGTGATCGCCTCTTCTTCTCATATATATATATATATATATATATATATTATCTCCTAGGGACAAGACTTCATTCGCTGCCCCGATATAATATGAGTCCTGATGACCGTCGACCACCATCGGTCTTCCCCGTTGCACCTCCTCGAGGATACCAACATCTTTTTTATATTCATTGCATCGAAGCTGACATTCCTTGAGCTAAATGGGGTTTCATAAACACGCGAAAGATGTTTCCGAAGGAAGCATTTGGAAAATATTAAACACACGTCTGATTCTATTCTACGTAGTTGCCTTGTGGTCCGCCTTCTTACAGTTTTTCAATGGCTTCAAACTCATGGTTATAGGCATGCCCAAATCTTTGTGCCTTTTTACCTGTTTTAATTCAGTGCCAGGCACAAAATACTGGGGTTTTCGGGATACTTTTTGACCGATGACTATGTTTGGGACTGTGGCCGACAACCATTATTGATGCCCAACTTCTTTGTTTATTGTCCACTGCTTTAACGACATGCCAATTTAAAGCGAATGAATTCCAACATTTTGAACTACAAACAACTAACCAACTTCTACTCTAACACACACATGCGTTAAATTATTAGCGACTACTTGAAGGACCATTTGAACACGCAACCTCTCAGTCCACACAGCAGGGGTCACTTTACCCGACATTCAATCGGTAATGCAAAACATCAAGTATACACAACTTGTAATTACCCATTAGCGGCCACTGCTACCTGAAACAGAAATTCAGGTTTCTGTGTACAATAATTTCTTCTTTTGTGTGCCTTCTTTCTTTGAAAACAACCCGGGTCTCAGTGTGATTATTGTAGTGCTCCGGAGACCAATATTGGTTAGACTCTATAGAACCACATATGAAGGATATATCAAACTCAGGAATCAACCTGGTCAAACAGTCACGCAGCTTTTTGATCTTCAATTGTAAACGTTTGCGTCGCCAAGGTAGATTTTTCAGCCCGTATTTTGATTTCATCCGCAAATATGTCAGTATCACGCTCATAACTGAGAAGATACTTGTTCATTTTGATTGGGAGGAGTAGGGGATTTCACTCTTAACTGTTACCCCCTCCGAAAAAGAAATGCTGATGACTACACTCTGTATCCTACGGTACAAGAAACTTTCGATCCATTTGGAAATTTTGCCTCAAATTCATATATTCCAAACCTTTTATAAACAGCCAGAGCAGTACTTGATGTAATGCATTTCGGAAACCAACGAACACCGTATCCACAGGATTTTCACTGTCTGCGGCCCTCGTCCAGTTCTCTTATGAATGCAAAATATTGATGAGACAAGAGCGTTGCAGAAGAAAATCAGGTTGCGCACTGCACAGTAGGTTTTCTTTAAGGAACTACATGAGATTTCTTTTATAATTCGCTCCATTATTTTATATGCATGTTAATCTGCCGCATGGTAATTTTTAGCGTCCATCTGTTTTCCTCCCTCGAGGATTTGAGTGATGAGAGGAGTCTTCCATTCTTCCAGAATCTCACCTTCTGCAAACAATTTTTTTAAATAGAGGGTGTCCCAAAAAAATGCATACACACTTCAAATAATTGTAGACTTGGTATTCATTGTAATTTTAATATTTCAAAAATGTAAAACTATTAACAAGTATTATATTAATGTTTTTTACTGCATGTTCTCAAACTGACGTCCATTTAATCCAGACACTGCTGACAATGAGAAGCAATGGAATCACACACCCCATAAAACATTTCCATTCGTATTTGGGCGCATTCATGTTATAATAATAATAATATGTTTATTATGCCAGTTTACAGGCAATTGTAAAGAGTTGGTAATGCACCTCTTGGGCGCCTTCCAACACCTCGAAGACCGGAAAAAACCTAAAACAAACTCCTTATGTTGCAGCCAGTATTGGTTGTTTCAGGATTTTTGTTTTTTCAATACTGGGCGAGATTAGGAGTTTGTTTCAAGTGAAAAAAACCTGCCTTCAAAGGTATGATACAAACGGAATAAATGAACAGTTGTTAGCTGAGTTGACTCATCAGCAGGAGAACTGTTTCATATCGTTTAAAAACATTAGTTCTAGACGGAGAGGGTTGGCACAAGAACACAGTGTTCTCAGTCTTCCTTCAATGGTTGTCGGCAAAAGTTGCGAGCTATCGGCTGAAGGGTTAGCAGACTGCGAGTTGCTGCTTCAATGGCTTCTCTCGTTCTCAATCATTTAAATATAGAAAAAATTGCAACGGAAAAACAATAAAGAGATACTGCCTTACGCTTTTATGCTAGATACACTCATCCTCCACTTTGTCCCCCGTAAGAAAGTAATACATGTCAAGGATGAAGTGTACCTTCCTCTGTCGTAAACTCTCTCGTCGTTTGCATCGGCAGAACGACACTTCCGTTCTGCCCTTGATCACACTGATCTTTGAGCAGGCTTAGAAGTTCTCCGAGGAAAAGCAGATAGCCGATGAGGCCCGCTTCGCTGAAAATCCTTCCCTAAATGTTGCGAAACTCTAGTCGCGTACAGTAAAAGCGCAGAGGAAAACGCAACACCCCATACATCAAGACGCCCTAGGAAACCCCATAGCTGACGCTAAGTTGACCACCGATAGCTTCAATGCGTTCCTATCCAAGACGTTTAGTGAAAGCTCGTTTGCTGCACCTCCGGCTCTCCGGGCTTGGATGGGTGCCATCCTCGAAACCATAAGTTTTACCCTCTGGGACGTGACTGAAGCCATTCGTCATCATCGTCAATCTTATAGTCCAGGACAGGATGGCGTCCCAGTTAGCCTTCTAAAAGCTGAAGCGAATGATATCTTTCCGTCTATTCTTTGTAAGGTTTTTAATCTTGCTCTTGAGGGCGTAACCTTTCCTTCGTTGTGGAAGGAATCGAACATAATGCCTATTCGCAAACATGGCCGATCGACGTCATTCGACAACTTAAGGCCAATAAATACACTTCCCGCAGCCTTGAAGATTTTGGAAACCTTAATCAAAGAAAAGATGATGCGTCACTTTATAGAGAACAACCTGCTCAATACATCTCAACATGGCTTTCTTGAGAAACGATCTTGTGACACCTGCTAGCTCGCTTTCTTTGATTATGTGCTGCAATCTAGAGACAGCGGTTTTGCCATTTATAGCGTCTATTTTGATTTACCTAAGGCCTTTGATCGGGTCGATCATAACCTTCTCCTTCTGAAACTGGCCTCCTTCGGCATAGGTAGCAAGCCTCTGAACTTCATATCTCCCTATTTCGATGCTCGCACACAACGAGTAAAAATTACAATGTTATCTCCTACCCCACATATGTTAGGAGTGGAGTCATACAGGGTAGTGTACTGGGTCCGCTCTTATTTTGCCTGTTTGTCAACGATGTTTCAGATTATTTTCAGTTTGGCAGCCCCTTCATGTACGCTGATGATTAAACGGTCGCTTATCGATATAAACCGACAGATCGCAACATCGTGCTCGAGCTGATAAAAAGGATCTTCAGGCCTTCGCCCAGTGGTGTTGCACATGGCGCCCTAACCTTTCATGGCACAAATGTTCCGTTATGTTTGTTGGTGACGATCACCAACCGGAATTAAACATTGACGGCCACGAACTAAATGTTCCAGGAGTTATCAAGGATTTGGGCATATTCTTCTCTAATAGTATCAATTTGTCAGAGCACTGTGCCCTGATAGTCTTGAAAGCACGCCGAACCACTGGATTTATCCTTAGAAATTTTAAGTCTCTAAAGGTGAGAACTAGCCTTTATAATATGAACGTGAGATCTAGTCTTGAATACTGCTTGCCCCTATTCAATCTTCTGCGCACTTGGGAACGGCAGAAAAGAGAATAGGTGCAGCACTTCTTCACTAGAAGAGTTTTCACTACAGAACACCGTAACTAAGCCTACCAACAAAGGTGCAACCTTATAAAGCTAGATCCCCTATGGCTTCGTAGATTGCAGAAGGGTCTATTTTTACTGTTTAAACTTTTGAATGGTCAAACCTTTAATCCTCTCAGTACAATAAAGCAGCTTGAGCACTCTCGACGCGCCAGTCATCGAGACGTATTTTTATTTCTTCCTATGGCACGTACAGTTAAGTACCGGCAATTCTTTTCAGCAAACACCATATCAATCTGGAATAAGCTGTCCAAGAGTATTAAAACCCAGCAAAGCTACCCTATGTTTAAGAGAGCTATAACTAGTTTTCTTCACTCAGGAAAACGTTCACAAATTTCGGGTGCTGACTCGGTGGAATCACTCTTTCACTCTGATGGCATTCGAGGACTTTGAACCCCGCCAGGCTTCATGCTGAAGATAATGCTGCTGAAGCAGCAGCCCGCAGTCTGCTTACCCTTCAGCCGATAGCGCGCAACTTTTGCTGACAACCATTGAAGGAAGACTGAAAACACTGTGTTCTTGTGCCAACCCTCTCCGTCTCGAACTAATGTACTTAAACGATATGCAACATTTCTCCTGCTGATGAGTCAACTCAGCTTACAACTGTAAATTTATTCCGTTTGTATCATACCTTTGAAGGCAGGTTTTTTTACTTGAAACAAACTCCCTATCTCGCCCAGTATTGACAAAACACAAAACCTGAAACAAAACCAATACAGATGGCTCAACTTAGAGCTAACTCATCATCGGAAGATGATGAAAAGCTTTGCGAAATATTTAGGCTGATTTCGGAGTCCACCTTTGATGCTAAAGTTATCGCTGGGGATTTCAACTTTCCCGAAATTGATTGGTCATTGAACTGTTGTCCATCCAGATTTCAGCCCTTCCTAGATACCATCAATTTTTCAAACTGGTCTCAGTTGGTCTGTTCCCCAACAAGGGATCAGCATATTTTAGATTTAATTTTCACGAATGACATTTCCCCCTTTTTGTTGACTACAATCAGAACCTCTTCCCAAGTGACCATACTTTGATCCATTTTTGCCTTCCGCTTGCTTCTACGAAAAAGGCTAGCACCACTCGTACCTACCGTGCGTTTGACCTAGCTGATATTAATTTAATTAACAACTTTATGGACTCACTAGACTGGCAGGAGCTTTCCTCCACGAACAGTGTAACAATTCTCGGTGACTTAATGACGGCAATTTCAAATAGCATTTTGGAATTTGTGCCGATCAAAATTGTTAAGCCTTATACTTCGGACCCCACCGTTCCTCATTTTCTTATGTCTAGACTGAAGAAATTGCAAAGACAGTTGAAAGACCAGTCTACTAGTTCATTATCTGTGCACCTAAGAATCGCAGAGATTTTCGAATTAGTGTTTTATATTCGTCTTGCACGTGACAAACATAGGTAATCTTGCGCACTCAGCGAGTTAAACTCTGCAAAATCGATTGCCCAACTGTTCCACCGTCGGTCCTCCGCTAAACTTCGTCACGAAATCCCCCCTTTACTGAATGAAAATAAAAACTTTGTGCAAGATGACTCTGAGAAGGCTGAACTGTTCAATGCGTTCTTTGCAAAACACCTTACGACGGAATCTGAACCGGTCCCGTCATTTCAGCCATGCTCAGTCAATACTATCAGTACCATAAATTTCTCCATAGAAGTAATTCGTAAGCACATTATCCGTCTAAAAAACTCGCACTCCTCGGGAACTGACGGCCTTCCAAATTCACTTATCAAGAGAGTATTCAGCTTCCCCCGATTGCTAAGTTATCTACTCTCAGCTTATCTTCTAAACGGTTTCTTTCCTGACTCATGGAAGACATATATTATTCTTCCAGTCTTCAAGTCAGGATCTCGTTCGGACGTAAATAACTACCGAGGTGTTCATAAAACCCCGGCCCTAGCCAAACTTCTGGAAAAGATCATTTTTAATCAAATTCTCGATTTTTGTGTAGAAAATAAACTATTAAGTGCCTCACCGCATGGATTTCTACCTGGAAGATCATGCGAAACCTACCACTTGGCATTCCTTCACCTGGTTACTTCACTTCGTAATGAACAGCGATCAGTCATCGTGATTTACTTTGACCTTAGTAAAGCTTTTGACAAGGTGCCTAATAGGCGCTTTTTAGTGAAACTGGAAGCCCTAGGCATCAGCCCTTCTCTCCTCGATTTCATTCCTTCTTACCTGTCTAACCGCAGCCAGAAGGTCTTAGTAGGCAATAGCTACTCGTTGCATCAGCCGATAACGAGTGGTGTATTACAAGGCACGGTTTTAGGTCCCCTCCTTTTCATTCCTTACATAAATGAAATTTCAACAGTGCTAAATAATTCGGAAAATTTCATTTATGCTGATGACCTTAAGTGTATTGACTCATTTTCTAAGGACACGGCCAGTACTTGCGGTGATAAAGTTAACGCAGACTTGCGTACTCTCTCAAGTTGGAGCGCTACATGGCAGATGGAGTTTTCTCCATCAAAATGTAGTTTCTTGAGTTTTGGTCCCGCAAGGCTTCCTGGACCCATTATCTTCCAAAATAGTCCACTATTAGACAGATCTACGATAAAGGATTTGGGTCTTATTTACACGAATAAGCTTGCATTATCACCTCATGCAGATCGAATTTCTGCCAAGGCCGCACAGATATGTGGGTTTATATCGCATAACTTTTTCCTTCCAGAAATGAAGTTAAAACTATACCGCATGTTTGTTCTTCCTATACTTGAATACTGCTGCCCGCTTTTTGGCCTCATGACCCAGCATGACCGTCGTAAGATTGAAAAGGTTCAGCGAGTTTTCACTCGTAAAATATTTTCTGTTTCTGGGTCTGGTATGTGTTATACAGATAGATGTCAATTAGCAAACATTAAATTTCTTTGGATAAGAAGACTCGAAGCTGGTCTATGCTTTCTGTTTCGCGTAAACAATAGTCCTAATCTCCCACAAATTAACGCTCTCCTTCCAGTTGACCGACCTTACGCCACTCGTAACTCTTCCATGATAATTTTACCACCTCGTAGCTCCACATCGAACCGTTCTCGCTTTTTTACCTCCAAATATGCTTTTATTTGGAACAACCTTTCTCTCGATATTAGACTGTCTTCTACACTGTCGATTTTTAAAGGCAAATTTTATAAGCATTTAAATTTAGAGTAAATAAAGTTGTTACTGTCTGTTTCCTTTCCAAACACGCAAGTTGTATATTTTGAAAAGGGTCCTCCTGGCATTTGAAGCTCTTCCCAGGATACTAAAATGGTTTCTAAATATGTTAGCATTTCCCTCTGCAGAGTCAAGCATCACTTCCAAGGGCTGCAAATTCTTCTCCGTTTTTGCAACCTTCGCTGTGGTCTTCGAGCTTGGCTCTGGAATCTGGTGGGTCGCAACTCGATGATGTTGCCTTGACTTCTACTGCCTTCTCCTGCCTTCCGGATGACCCCTTCTTAAGTCAACGATATATTATTTTTTCCCATGACCATAAACGTCCCGAACCCTGAACATCAGGTCCCAAACTAACCACATCAAACCCTTTTACCTATTAAGGCAGTTTTTTCTCCTAAAGTTTTTTTGAACTCGGTGGCCCGCTGAACTCATCCACCGATCTAGGAGTTTTTTTACTGCCGATGACAATTATTTTATAAGAGTTCACTGCTTATCATCATTATTTTTATTTTCACGATAGCACTAAGTTTGTAACGACAGGGCCCCTTGGGCCTTAAATATACAAATTATTATTAACATAGGGAGTTTGTTTTAGGTTTTTTCCGGTCTTCGATGTTTTGGAAGGCGCCCAAGAAGTGCATTACCAACTCTTTAGAATTTCCTGTAAACTGGCATAAGAAACATATTATTGTCATTATAAATGATCAAAGTATAATAAACCTCAAATTTACAATTGTTCAAAATTTGTATACATTTTTTGGGACACCCTGTATAATGCATTATGTACTGTATAGTTGGTTCGTAAGTTAACATGTACAAGTGCATGCATTCAGTTTGGAGCAGAAGATTTGGTGGGTTTCAGTCGGGAATCTTCCGCTCTTATTGTTGCCGAATAAAAGCAGAGTTTATCTGTCCAGGAAAGAGACGATTATTTTAATTGGAGTATCGGTGAAGAGCAATGGTGAGATTCTCTCACGAAGACCGATACAAACAAGTAAGATGGAATAAAAGCCTTAGATTGATCAGAATTTTCCAGTACTCCGTTTAGAGACCTGAGAGCAAGATTTGATTCCGGTTTCTTTGAGTGCTACATATGTAGCCGTATGGGTTATCAGCGAGGTTTGCAAATTGTTCAGTGCGACCTTCTTTCACAGCTTACTAGCTTATGTTAACAAGTGTTGTGTTGTTGCTTATGCTCCAGTAACTGCTTACTGGTTAGTCTGTAAGGCGTCAAAAATTGACTTCTTATTTTTAAAGAGGCCTACAGTTCCGTTTTTCGTCACAATATGCGGTTATTGGTTGATCAAATGAATGCATACACTTAATATTTTAGGTCCGGAAGGCCTCATCATTGCAGCGATCGTCCACAGTAAAGCACTGACTGTTCTGCAATGGTCATATATCGTACCACAGAGTCGCGATTTCCACGATGACCCTATTGAATACCTTAAGGGGTAAAGGCAGGCCATGCCCTTGGTGACCATATTAATATAAAGTAATAATTGCGTGTTAACAGTGAATTAAATGTGGCAAACAATTTCAAACCTTTGGAAAGGTGAATTCTGAGCAATGCCTTAGGAGTTTTTTACCTGTCTGCTCTTTTTGCTCAGTTACACCCGCTGGCTCGTGCTAACTGACATCATCTGCTTTTATTACATGGAACATGTGACTACTTACCCACAATTACGTAAACGACCTTATTTGAAATGTTTGGCATCGTTGATGCATTTCTTGACTACTGTGTACTAAGAGATAGTTCAAAGGCGTTCGCCTATATTTGCCTTAATAAATTGACTTGACTTGAATTGACTTGAGTCGAAGCATAATACAACTTTCAAGGTGTTGTTGCGGCTGGGTGCAAAACACTGTGATAAAATAAAGTCAGAAATATTTCACAGGGCTGGCATTACACAATAATTTTATCATAGTCCTCTTTTATCAAATATGATAGCCGTTTCACTTGGTAGCGAGTTCCAATTTCATGCCATTGTTTGGCGGAAGAACCTTTTTCTTATGTAGTTCGTTCGCTTGTGGCCTTGTATAGCTGACAGCGCAAGTGGTTTGTGCTTGAAAAATCGAATAAACCCACCGATCTTGATGAACAATTGTCCAGCATAATCCTAAATGTCCACAGTAGGCCACATTGAATGTGCCTTAAGACAGGAGGAATAAGTCAAGCTTTTCCATTTTGTTCTATTATGGTTTACCCTCAAGGTTCCCCACCAGCTTTTTTGCCCTCCGTTGCACCTATTCGAGGTCATAATATTTCTTCCTACACGCTGTTCAATTTGGCCTTCCCTGACTGTGGTCTAACGAAAGCGCCGAATACTTTTTAGGAGCGATCAGTTGAAAATATATTAAGCGCACATCTGAGACAATGTGAAGTACTTCTTGCCTTCTGATATGCTTAATGACAGTTCTCTGATGGAACCGAATTCGCGATTTTCTACATGCCCAGGTCTTTGTGCATTGCCACTTTTTTCAGTGTGGCTTCATTAACAAAATCCTTGTGTTTCCGTGATACCTTTCGATCAGGGCTAATGAGTAGGGTGACACAACTGAGAAAAAAGAAACTAACAAGCCACTTGGTCAACCAGACAATCAGTGTGTCGATATTTAGTTGACAGCGTTTTGTGTCGTGAGCGCAGCTAACTTCAGCCCACATTTTTATTTCCTCCGCAAACACGACAACTTCATAGGTTACACTTTGCGTTTATTTTATGAGGAATATGAGGCACCAAAGTCCCATATTTGCAAAAAGCAAGTATGAATATACCATAAAAACGGTAATGCCTAAACAGTACTAGTGCGGTGATATCAAAGTCCAAAAAGTCCAAACTGGATAGCAGACATTATTGTTGTGTTCAGTTGAGTACATTTCTGGCAGTGCATCTTTGGCGTGTGTTGGTAGTCGATTGACCACTTTCCTGTTCGGATTGGCAGGCCCAACCTGCCAATGATCATGTATTTCCAATATTCCACCACTAATTACGCATCTTGCGCGCACGAATCGGTCTCGTCAACCATGCAATGCAATGCAACAATCCTCCGCCGATAATGACGAACGCTCCTACAGTCCTCTGCTTCAAACCGAACGATGATGACGATTGCCACGCCGATTTGCAACTTTTCGATGCCCCAGCCATCCGCTTACACCGATACAATCCTCTCTGCTACAATTAACGTCTCGATCACAGTGACGGCTACCACCAACTCCACTTCCCTCAACCTCAAAACCTTCACCAGCAGGCAATCTGCTACAGTATGTGACATATCTGATAAAAGGTTTAGGAGTAGGGGATTAAACACAAACTTTAGGTCGTTTATGAAGTTCACTGGGTTGGCTTGAGCCACCAAATGCTGTTTACTAGAGTTGAATTCCGTCCAGGTCAGTATACTTTGAGAAAATATAGGCAGAAATGGGCGAAATCCAACGTTTGTTGATTACCAAGAAATTTACTATGCCATTAAGCACTGCGGAGAAAAGATTTATATTTTTGCGTTGTGAAGCATAAAAATACATACACAAACAGTAGAAAAAGTTTAATTATATTTGTTCACTTTAGAGAAAATTTTGTTTTGCGTCCATGAAATTGAGGTTAGGGTACTTAGAAGATACAGGACAAGAGTCGAGAAAAGCCTCATAAAATCGAGTTAAAAATGTTTGCTCTACAAATTTTTAAGTTTGGTGCCCTAAAGATAAAGATAAATAATAAACTTACAACTTACAAAAATGTGTTTTTCTACGCCGAAATCAGTAGGCCTTTTTGACTTTAGATGGCCTCCCTCAATATCTCATGTTTTCTAATTAACCTCGTAAACTACATCCATCCAAATGATGTCAAAATACAGACGGAAATCAATTAATATCAAAGCTCCAAACGGAAGAAGTAGAAGATTGTCATGTTGAAAGATATTGGAGGATATTTTGGGTCACTCTGTTGTCCAATTAAAATCAAAGAGCACTACCCTGAAGTAAAAGAACGCATTGAAAACTGCTCTGGTTTAGGTAGAAATGTCAGTTCTTTCATTACCAGCACAAGTTTTTCCTCTCAGTTTTATGGAAATCAAAAACCGGTCAAAATGTGCCATTTTTATCTTGACTTATCTTTAAAAACATATCGTACACAGATTTTCGACTAGTAAATATCTGATTACAGCGCTTTTAAAGAAGGTATCTTGTTCTTAAAAGTTTTCAATTAATCTTAGTCGTATACACTTTTGGCTTTTGTTGTGAAAATTAATTTTTCTCGACATCTATGTTCGGCCTGTCATCGAGTTCGCGGGCCTGGCCTACTTTCCTTGCTACGCAGGAGAAATGCTTGCACGTGAATCGGTGTTACGACTGGGTTTTACGATGGTCCCACAACTCCGCGGACTTCCCTATGAAGCACGTCTTCGCAGTCGAGGGGATCTTATTTTTCTGTTCCGCTTGGTTGTGCTCAAACACTACCCAGAGTTGGATTGGATCCTTATTCGAAATTACGACGCTCGCACCTGAGGCCACTCTTTTCGCCTAGTCCAGCAACGTGCAGACCATCTGCTTCAGAATTACCGGTTTTCCCGTCGGGTCATAAAAGACTGGAACTCCCTGAGTGAGGATATTGTCCAAGCAATGTCGGTTCCCAGTTTCGAAAGACGCCTTGATGCCTTTTTTTCTAATGGCCGTGGATGACAACATCTACTCAACCATTCAGCGGTTCCCACTTCCTTTCGAGGACCACCGTCCTGTTTGAGTTTATTTTTCTGTCTTGAACTATCTTTGAAGAGACTCCTCCGGGCCTTTGGCCTCTTGTCTTAAATGTATTGAAATTAAAATTGACAATGAGTTAACATGTTTGGGCGATTCTAAAGTCATGACCAACACAGGCAGCTATCAAAGGACGAATTTTTAAGAACTCAATATTAAGGTAAATGCTTTTAAGATATTTCTTATCTCTAAGTTTTCGGTAAATAGGTTGAACGAAATCGGTATTTATGGACAAACAAAGCTAAACTATGAAATTCGTAAAGTGTTCAGTAGCAATTCCAAAACAGTTTGCTATTCGTCGCATTCAAACTCTCGAAATCATTTTTAAAAAATGTGACAAACAGAAATTTCTTTCAACATACACAAGATGATATGAATTTGATTGCAAGTACAACCGTAGTCTAACTTTTTAGTAGACAGCCAGCCTATCCGTGTGCGGCCGTCAATGTATTTTTATTCCGCTCAGCAGCCGGGATGTGATTTCCATATAAAATCTTTTTGCAATTGTCAAAATAAATTGATACAAAGCATGCAAGAATCTTTTCGTGCACTTAAAACGGAAATGTGTCCGAAGATTCAAAATTAGGAAATAAATGTACTTAAGGTGACTACATCCATTTCTGACACATGTATTGCATGTTTAAATGTTATTGGAAAACATTTAGCTTATAAAAATTTTGTATTTGCACTTATTCTGCATAACTTTGCAATCCTTTTCCATTCCCATGCCTTAAAAACACTTTTATTTCACATTGCACAGTAAATTTTCATATTGCCATTTCTTGAGTTAGCAGATTTTTGTGAAAATTACATTTTTCTATGCTAGCAAATATTAATTTCCCAACCAGGCTCTAACTTTTTACTTATAGTTCTAACTATATTCTTTGGATAGTTTAGGGGCAAGCTGCGTGTGCTGACTTCCCGCAAAATGACTTTTATTGCGTTTTATGAACTTATTGCGTGAGATTGTCCACTAACGGTACCTCCGCCACCACCACCCCTTCCACCACCAATGGAGACTCGAGTCTAGTATGTGCTAATTGCGATAGCACATTCAACTTTCGAGTTGGCATGAGCGGGAAATTTCAGTTTACCTTGTTATTTATTTAGTAGGAAAAATCTGCTTCGTGTTTACGTGTGGAGTAACAAGGCCAGTCCAACTGAGTGAAGAGCGCTAGCATAAACGTAGCCTGTCAAGCATGTAATATTGATAATTATAAAGTTTTAGAGACATCCTTCAGTGTGCAGTTAGGAAAATCAGGACGCAACGCTCGAACAAATAAACACCATTGGAATATGAATATACTGAATATACTCATACCTTTAAAAACTTCCAGCACGTTTAGGTCTTTACTGTCAATGCCAACTTGCAGTTGATAAACATCGCCAACAACAATGACAAAACATTTGTGCCAAGAAAGGCGCCGTGTGCAACACCACTGGGCAAAGGCCCGAAGATCATTGATTAGCTGAACCATGATGTTGCAAGCTGCCGGTTTATATCGATAAACAGCGTTAAAATCGTTTGCGTACATAAAGGGCCTACCATACTAGCTATATTTTAGTAACATTAATATATGATATTTTACATATGAAAACCTATGGCTTAAGCAGTCCCACCATTAATTAACGAACCAAAGTAGTAAACCAGTTGTAAATTATTTCCGCCCAAAACCCAGAAAAGACCACTATTCCCAAAGAACTGCGGTTTCAATTTCTCGTCCTTCGTGGGGAATATTATTTTCGGGATTTCGGTTCACCTAGCCCTCTGGCGGACTTTCGTTGTTAGCTATTGGATTCACTTTCGCAATAACTCCACCCTCAGAAGACACGACAGGACATTAGTCAAAACGAGCATCATCTCCGTCACTGCCTTCTGTCAACAATTCTCCCGGATTCCAGCTCTCTACAAACGGCTGAGTCGTTTCAATAACCTTTTTCATACAGTTGAACGCTTTATACATATTGCACAGAGCTTTAATATCGTTTATCGTCAGTCTGATCTATTATGGGAGACAAAAATAAACGTGTAGATCAGCTTGTAAAAGGTGCGGCGCGAGAGGGACTCGAACCCTAAACCTGTCGTTCGTCGGTATCAGTCGTTACCACTACACCACCAGCGTCGACTGCTAACTCTAATTTAATTTGGTTTAAAACCCCTAGTCGAAATTTCGAGGGCAGAAGTCGCAAGATTGATGCGATGAAATCACCCCCCGCTAAAAGGGCTAAAAGTCTCTCGAGTTCAGTAGACTCAATTTACGAACACCACGTTGAGCGTCTAATCAAATCCTTCGCGAAGACACAGGATGACAGCAATCAAAATCGGTTATTAACAGTCAAAAAGCAATCCACTTTATTATTTGATTCATTAACGGTCTGTTGTGAAAAGATTGCGACAGAAAAAAATTTAAACTATGTGCTATACAGCTTTGGAAGACGGGAAGGAATATTCGCCAGTGCCTGTATTCGAAATCCCGACATCATCGCAACAAGGAAAAAAAGTCACGGCACCGCCCGGATTCAAACCCTGGATCCCCCCCCGTAGAAGTCGAACGCCTACCTCACTTCGCCATCACAGGATGCTCCGGTGGTTTCCAAATTCCGTTACTAACTACGGAAGCTCGATCTAGAAATTCTTTGAAATCTCCTCCTGCCAAGCGAACTAAAAGTCGTAAACGTTTAAGGGATGTCACTCATGAAGATGAAGCCTCCGTATCATATTTTACGCTTTTGAACAAATTTACAAACCTTGAGAAGGTAGTTAATAGTCTTAGAGTGGAGATGGAGGAGCTGAAAAAATTTTCTCTATTTCTCCCTCGTGAGGAGAAACCGGCGATGCGTGAACTTGAGCGAGGAAACCTATCGTACGGAGAAACAAAATCCCTCGCCGAAGTGTCTAAGCACAAAAATGATCCGGCAGCCAGGGTGCTTGACGGAGTTAGTAGTCTGCCATGGACAGGGGAAACGGTCAACCCACTGACTTCCAAGCGAACGAAGAAGCGCTCTCGGGCTCCCAAAAAAGGCCGACCAAGCCCAAGTGCTAATATAAGTAGGCCGAGATTGAGCACGAGCCAAACAAAAAGGGCACCTTCGCAGGCCAAAACGAACAGGAGCGCTGAACCTCGAAGCGAATATGTCCTAACAAACCCTAGAGAAGCAGAAGGGGATGACAGTCGGAAAGTGAGTACCACTCGTATAAACTACATAGTCATAAAAGGCATGACAGAATGTACTTCCGATACCCCGAAATCAAGATTAGAAGAGGACAGGAAGTTATTTAAAGAATATCTGAAATTCCTCCTAAAGGGTGAGGAAAAAGTCGAAGTTCTAAAGGCATTCCGAATGGGCCGTATAACAGACTCAAAAGATGAACAACGCCAACCAAGACCGTTGAAGGTTGTTCTGAAGAGTGAGGCTGAGGTCCAGCTATTGTTAAGCAGGAAACCAATACTTAGATACTCACACCCGACGGTTTTTTTGCAGCGGGATTTTTCCCCCGCGGAGCGGGAGAAATGGAGATTGCTAAAAGTAGAACTCCACAGGAGATGCAAACTCGGCGAGAGCAATCTTCGAATTCTGAACGGGGAGATCGTCCATGTCCCGAGGTCACTCCTCTGGAGAAAGCCGATAACACTAACAGCCTAGTCGGGATAGAAAACAGTCCATCTCCATCAGCACCGACAGCCCCCTGCATTCAATCTCACGCAAGAGGCAACCGCCTGCATAAAGTGGTGAATAAGTCTAAATTGAGCTTTCTTTACACTAATGCCCAAAGTCTTCCCTCAAAAATTGATGAACTCAAGGCAGTACTTTCGGAGCGGAAACCTGATGTAGTTGCCATAACGGAAACATGGCTAAAAGCAGAAATTGCAGATTCGGAGATTTCGATTCTAGCATACCAGGTTTTCCGCAAAGACCGCCAAAACCGACAAGGAGGTGGGGTTGTCGTGTATGTCAGAACTGAAATCTCTGTTGTAGAAAGAGAACACACTCTAGCCCTGAAGTATGAGTCCATCTGGTTAAAGATCAAGAAGGCGAATTCACAGAACCTTGAATTCTTGGCCGTTTACCGGCCACCAAACATTCTGAGTGGAGCCGACGACTCACTCCTTGGTCTGGTGAAGGAAGCTGCTAGCCACCAGGAGGTTCTCATCGTTGGTGACTTCAACGCCCCTGCAATTGAATGGAACAACCTGACAGTTGAGGCGGCGTCAACTTCCTTTAGTTCCAAATTAATGGATCTCACGCTTGACCTGTCTCTAGTTCAGAACGTTAAGGGCATAACCAGATTTCGAGAAAACCAGCGAGTTACCTGTTTGGATCTCATTTTTACGAAGGATTCGTCCTACATAGATGAAGTTCATTCAAGTGCTCCGCTCGGTAAGAGTGATCATACGACGCTAATGTGGGATTACTCACTCCATACTCAACGGCTGAGGAAAACGGAGGACCAGCCAAACATATGGAAGGCAGATTTCAATTCAATGAAGAATGCACTATCGACCGTGAATTGGGACTGCCTACTCAAGGGGGATCCGGAGGAGGATTAAAGATCACTCAAGAGGGTTGCATTAGATCTGCTTAAGCGCTTTTGTCCGGTCAAGGTACACAAGACGACTAGTCGTCCTGCCTGGTTGACGAGAGACCTTAACAGGCAACTGAAGAAGAAGAATAGGAAATGGAAGTTATTCAGGAAAACTGGGTCGCCAGTACACCTCGAGGAATTCCGACGCCAAAGAAATGCAGTAAAAAAATCAATTCGCCAGGCCAGGAAAAACTATGAATCAAGAATCCTCCAACAGGCCGAAGAAAAGCCCAAAATTCTATTCCACTATATTAACAGTAGATTAAAAAACAAGGATCCTGTCGCAGTACTTAAGAATGATGATGGCGGAGAAGTCGTTGAGAATGACGAGAAAGCCGAGTACTGTAGCCGGTTCTTTGCCTCGGTATTCACTAGGGAAACCGAGCTTCAATTTGATAATGCCAACAGTTTTGTTGCAAAAGCCGGTCTGGCACTTCATTTTCTACTATTTACAGCACCTGTAGTTGAGAGGGAGCTGCAGAGCCTCAAAGAAGCAAAGTCATCCGGTCCAGACAATATACCAGCCAAGTTCTTGAAAGAATTGGCAAGCGAACTCTCAGAGCCCCTAGCACATATCTTTCGTTCTTCATTTGAACTAGGAAAACTGCCATCTGAATGGAAAATGGCAAATATTTACCCGATATACAAGGGCGGAGCCCGAACGAAGGTTAACAATTACCGGCCCGTCAGCCTAACTTGCATTTGCTGTAAGGTGATGGAAACGATGATTAAGAAGACGACAATGGAGTTCTTGGAGGAGAACAATCTACTGTCAAGGCTCCAACACGGCTTCAGAAAGAACCATTCTTGCCTTTCCAGCCTTCTACTCTCCACTGAGCAGTGGACTCGCGCACTAGATGAAGATGGTAAGGTTGACGTCCTCTATACGGACTTCAAGAAGGCATTCGACAGCGTCCCACATAAGCGTCTAATGTAGAAATTGTCAGAAATTGGCATAAGAGGAAACCTGCTGGCATGGATCACAGATTTTCTCACAGGGCGATCGCAAACTGTGTGCATCGGTGACTCAAAATCAAACCCTACATCTGTACTGAGTGGCGTCCCCCAAGGCTCTGTCTTAGGGCCACTGCTCTTCCTTATCTATATCAACGACTGTGTCAACGACCTGGGTTGCAGTGCTATCATGTTTGCCGACGACGTCAAACTCTGGAGAGCCATCAGGTCTGACGCCGATAGGAAAGCGCTTCAAGAGAGTCTTAATCGACTTAGCTGCTGGTCTGCTCGTTGGCTTTTAAACTTCAACATTAGTAAGTGTGTGGTTTTAAGACTCCGTACTAGAAGGACTGATGAGGAGAACGATTCCTTCCAATACCTCCTCGATGGGCACCCACTTTCAAATGTGAACGAACAAAAGGATCTCGGTGTTCTGATAAATTCCTCACTCAAACCATCTACTCAGTGTGTAAAGGCAGCTAAACGCGCGACACAGGTGCTGTTTGCGATAAGGCGGGGATTCGTAAACATTGACAAAGAGCTCTTCAGGAAAACATACGGAGCGTTTGTTCGGTCCCACTTGGAGTATGCTGTCCAGGCCTGGCGTCCGTGGTTCAAGAAGGATTATCTGCACCTGGAACGAGTGCAGGCGAGAGCTACGAAGATGGTCAAGAATCTTGGTCATCTGCCTTATGAAGACAGACTGACCGAACTTGATCTTTTCCCTCTCAATTATAGGCAACTCCGCGGGGACCTCATACAAACCTACCGAATTGTTAGAGGCCGAGACTGCACCCTAGAATTTGATGATTTCTTCGAATTGGCTCGGACTGACCATCTGCGAGGTCATCCTTTTAAACTACAGAGGAAACCGGCCCGTATCGACGTTCGACGAAACGCCTTCTCTCAGAGGGTCATTGGAGCGTGGAACGGACTCCCGGAAGATGTGGTCCTCTCGATACTGTTGACATTTTTAAACACAAACTTGATTCTCATTTGCTGAGAAACTGTGGCAGATATAATGAACAAAGTGTCAGTAGCAGCACCTTGCAACTGGCTCACACTTATCGCTGATGTTAAGCCTACATTTGTACATTTGTATTATGTACTATTGTTACGGTGGACCTATTATGCGATTTTGGTTATGAATAGGGAGCTCAAGGGCGAAAGCCTTCTTCCCTTAATAAAGTGACTTTAAGTGACTTATCAAAACGAATATCCCTTTTTAAATGCACACCCTCAACCCTTGAAACACGTGGCCCCACCGGCTCAGAAGGGACCAGGAGGGGATGGCCCCGTAAGAATTTAATTAAGGCCAATTACTATTCCAGAATTTATTTCCTGGTAAAAATTTGTATATTTAAGGGATCAAAGAAGAATAGTTAGCCAAAATTTATAATATTTGGTGGATAAAAGTGATTTTTAAGCTAATTTTAGTAAATATGGTACCTGGGGCATGGTGGGGCTCAGACGGGGCAAGAAGGGGCTCAGGTGGAGCTCAGGTGGGGCAAGTCATCACTTTGGCCCCGGCTGGCCCCATATGCAAAAAAATTCGCAGGGTACGCCTACTATCGTGATATTGCTAGCCCAGCCGTACATCTATATACTTGAGGAATCAGAGAAGAAAGGAAAACCAAACGTTATAAGATTCGGTGGATAAAGTTGATCTTTAAGCTAATTTTAGCAATTATATTGAGTGAAGGGGCTCTGAGTGGGCCAGGTGGGGACTGGCCCCGTTAATATTCATGGTAGTCAACTACCATGAATATTCAGTGGCCGCAACTCGGGAGCCAATATTGAAAATCATCAAGAAGAGTGCTGAGTCACTATAAGGTTTCTGTACGCATATTTTATTGATTATTGAAGCAAATTAATCCAAAATCCATATTAGTTATTGAATACATTTACATTTGGGGTAAAATTCAGTCAGTCAGTCAGTATATTTGAGGGAAAAATAGGCTTGCGCCTTTGAACTCCCTATTTGTCACATCAAAATCTCAAGAATTATAAACAATGTTAGCAAGTTTTCAGTCAGGAAAATATAGACAGTCACATGGCGCAGTGGTGTTTCAAGGTTAATTTGTCACATAGTTCACGTTGTGTTGTAGCATGTGTATATCAAGTCGGTGTTTGAATATCTCCACAGATTGGGACATAACAATGGCCTCGGGAAGGTTATTCCACGGGTCCACGACACGATTAGAGAAAAAATTCTTCCGTACATCCAATCGTCCTTGGGGCACATAGAGTTTGAAGGGATGCCCCCGGAGATTAGTTGTAGTGGCGAGTTGGAAGAAGTCGTCACACATGAGAGCGCAGTCAAAGCCACGCACGATACGGAAGGTTTGTTTCAAATCTCCGCGTAACTGCCTATAACTCAAAGGATAGAGTTTAAGGTTATTTAGGCGGATCTCATATGGTAGTGAACCTTGGCCTCTTACTAATTTTGTTGCTCGCCGCTGCACCCTCTCAAGTACGTTATAATCCTGCCGCATCCACGGTCTCCAGGCTTGAATCGCGTATTCAAGATGTGGCCTTATGAAGGTACCGAAGATTTTCGAGAAACAGTCTTCATCAAAAACCGTGAATGCCCGCTTGATGGCGTACAACATTGAAAGTGCAGTTTTAGCCGCCTTACAACATTGTGTAGAAGGTTTGAGATTGTCTGTCATCAAGATGCCGAGATCCTTCTGTATTTCTGTTTCTTGCAGAGGGATTCCGTTCAGATGGTAGGGTCGCACATAAGGCACCGCATTTCGATTTCCCAGGCGCAGCAGAGTGCATTTGTTAGAATTGAAGGACAGCAGCCATCTATGCGACCACTCGTTTAATCGACAAAGATTTTCCTGGAAATTATCTTCATCGGCAGCACACCTGATGACCCTCCATATTTTTACATCATCTGCAAACATGGCGCACTCGCAGTCCAATTCCTGTACACAATCATTAACGAACAAGAGAAAGAGGGTGGGTCCGAGTACTGAACCTTGAGGGACTCCACTCTCGATGACTGTCGGCCTTGATTGTTGTCGTCCTACACACACCGTTTGGGAACGACCAGATAGGAAATTCTCAATCCACGTAAGAAGTCTGCCTCCGATACCCATCAGTCTCAACTTATGCAGGAGACGTTGGTGTGGAACACTGTCAAAGGCCTTCCGGAAATCAATGTAGGCTGCATGTACAGTTTCTTTTGCATCAATTGCCCTTGTCCAGCTTTGCATCGTATAAAGAAAGTTTGTTACACATGACCTTCCCCTACGGAATCGAAATTGCGCATTCGACAATATATTGTGAGTTTCACAATATATCATCAATTGCTTCTTGATGATCTTCTCCATTACTTTGCAGCATATGGAGGTCAGACTCACGGGTCTGTAGTTATTCGCAGATGCACGACCACCGCTTTTGTAAAGCGGTGTAATATGCGCTAATTTCCAGTCCGGAGGAAGTATTCCAGTATCAAACGATTTCTGGCACACTAGTGAAAGGGGTTTAGCTAGCTCTCTAGCAAGTTCCTTGAGCAATTTGGCAGGAATTTCATCAGGACCCGGCGATTTACATTCCTTCAAGCTTTTTAGTTCTTGAAAAATCGCCTCTTCTTCAAACAAAATATCCCCAATATTTGGTGCTTCCACGACCTCGTCAACAGTTGCGACGAAGGGAGGTTCTATGGTGAAGACAGACTGAAAGAACTCAGCAAAATGTTCTGCTTTGTTTTTACAGTCGGAGATTTCGTGACCATCGTCAGTTTGCATAACAGGAATCGGGTTCCTGTTACGTGTGCTTTTCCATAAAAAACTGTATAGCAACTTTGGATTATTGATAGCTCGACGCAGTAGATCGCTCTCAAAGTCCCGTCGTGCTTTGAAAACCATTTTTTTTACCTTGTTCCGCTGGATTTTGTACTGTTCAAAATCTTCGTTGCAGCTTGTGTTGCAAAACTTCTTCCAAAGCTTTCTTTTTTTATTGATCTCTCTTTTGATAGCTCTGTTCAGCCATGGAGGTCGGCTAGATACCTTGGGCACTGAAAGTGGACAATGACTGCGCATCAGCTGCAACAACCACTCCTTAAATGTATTCCAGTCCTCAGTGACATCCCCAGAGAAAAGAAGACCCCAGTCTATTTGTGATGCCTCTACTCTCATTTGTGAGAAGTCACCTCGCCATATATTCGACCTTGGTTCGTCTGCTGTAGGGGGTAACGAGTAAAGACCATAATCCCATAAAAGTACGGCATGATCACTTCGACCTAGTGGAGGTAGGCAGCATACCTCGTCTATAGTGTCGGGATGCTTCGTGAAGACTAGATCTAAACAACTTGCTTGTTGCCCTCTACGTGCTCTAGTTGAAACTAGGACGTGTTGTGTGAAAAGGGCCTCAAGTGTTGTTTTTAGCAGATGGTGACCAAAGGTGTTTTTAGAACAATTGGCCCGCAAATTGTTCCAACATATGCTGGGCGCATTGAAGTCACCCATGAGTACAACATCAGGTCGACTTCCTATCTCCTTTATGCACCCCAGTAAACGCGCATCTGCATCACTGTTTGTCTGCGGTGGTCGGTAGACAGTCACGGCTTCCAGGGGCTGCGACCCCCGTGCCTTAATTTTCAGCCAAATAGCCTCTATACCATGAGTAATCCTTTCAGGCTTCTCGCACACACTTAATTCGTTCTTTACGTACATAGCAACTCCTCCACCCTGGCGTTCCACTCGGTCTCGTCTAAATAGTTGGTATCCGCATAGCGCCACTTCTGAATCACTGATGCTTTATGACAGCCAGGTTTCTGTAATTGCTATAACATCAGGGGACCC
This sequence comes from Ligula intestinalis, assembly GCA_036362985.1. Classification (NCBI taxonomy): domain Eukaryota; kingdom Metazoa; phylum Platyhelminthes; class Cestoda; order Diphyllobothriidea; family Diphyllobothriidae; genus Ligula; species Ligula intestinalis. Next base: position 79,485,898 of record JAYGXS010000001.1, on the reverse strand, counting down.
ATCGGCTACCTGTATTTGAAGTTCATCAAACTTCGAGAATAAACTCTGGGCGTTAGTATATAGAAATTTCAGCCGGCGAGACTCTGCAGTGTCCAATGCGTTTGGGCGCGAGTTTGCCAGTACTACTGGACCGCAGCCGTCATCAGGATTGACTGCTTCCACAGCACTATGGTAGTTTTCTGTATTATTTGGTCCCTGAAAATGGCCAGATTGCTCTCTCCAGCTCTCTCTCTCCCCCGTAGTTCCGCCACCAATTCTCGGCGTTTCAGACGTTCTGCTGGAGAGTAGTCCGGCTGAAAAAACACCGTCTTATGTGAGTGGCGGAGAGCTGTCTTCCGGGACAGAACCAAGTTCACCTGTTCTTTGTTATCCAAGACTATCCTGAGAGGTCGAGGTCGGACAGTTTCCGACTGTTCAGTAACCTGTTTGCCTATCCTGAAAGCTCCACAAACTCCTACTGTCTCTCGCTGTCTGAGAATGTCTTTTAGCAGGTCCCGAAACTTTTCGACGTCCGCATCCGTCCTTTCCTTCGGAGTAGTTCCGTCTGATTCAGGTAGGCCTTGAACGACTATGCAGTTTCGGCGGTCAAGGGAGACCCTTGATATATTTCCAGCCCTACTGCCATCGGAAGACCCCGAGGTATCGATAGCAATGGCTTGTGACTTTGGGTTTTCCTTACCATCACCAGAGATAGGCTTCTTTTGGAAGCCGGGATGGCTTTGTTCAGAGCTGTCTTCGTGCTGCCCCCCTTCCGCATTTGTGGTTTTTTTCAGTGATCTGTATGCAGCCTTAGCATACCCACTATCTTCTTTATGCTGGCTTTCTGTGCCCGAACTGACTTCACAAGAAAGTGGAGTTGTACAATCTCCTTCTCCGATTGAAGCGTGTTGTTTGGTGGGTGTTTTGTTTCGCGCAGTATCGACAGGATTTGAGGTGGAAGCTACCAATTTCGCCGCTTGGTTTGCCGGTGTCTGTTCATCCTTCTCAGTGGATGCTCCGCCCCGAGATTCTGCAAATACCCTTCTTTGCTGGCTACTCTCAACTTCAGGTACGATAATGTTGTCCTTTTTAAGGAGGAAGCGAAGAGATTTCTTCAATTCCTCCATCTCCATTTTCAGATCATGGAGCTCCTTATCGTGGTCTGCAAATTTGTGCAGCAGCGTAAGACAGACCGCTTCGAGACCGCTCTTCGAGACCGCTTCGAGACCGCTCTTTTGTAGTTGATAATCTAATTTGATCCTCACTATATATATAATTTGTATATTTAAGGCCCAAGGGGCCCTGTCGTTACAAACTTAGTGCTATCGTGAAAATAAAAATAATAATGATAAGCAGTGAACTCTTATAAATAATTGTCATCGGCAGTAAAAAAAAACTCCTAGATCGGTGGATGAGTTCAGCGGGCCACCGAGTTCAAAAAAAGTTCAGGAGAAAAAACTGCCTTAATAGGTAAAAGGGTTTGATGTGGTTAGTTTGGGACCTGATGTTGAGGGTTCGGGACGTTTATGGTCATGGGAAAAAATAATATATCGTTGAGTTAGGAGGGGGTCATCCGGAAGGCAGGAGAAGGCAGTAGAAGTCAAGGCAACGTCATCGAGTTGCGATCCACCAGATTCCAGAGCCAATCGCGAAGACCACAACGAAGGTTGCAAAAACGGAGAAGAATTCGCAGCCCTTGGAAGTGATGCTTGACTCTGCAGAGGGAAATGCTAGCATATTTAGAAACCATTTTAGTATCCTGGGAAGAGCTTCAAATGCCAGGAGGACCCTTTTCAAAATCTACAACTTGCGTGTTTGGAAAGGAAACAGACAGTAACGACTTTATTTCCTCTAAATTTAAATGCTTACATAATTTGCCTTTAAAAATCGACAGTGTAGAAGACAGTCTAATATCGAGAGGTAGGTTGTTCCAAATAAAAGCATATTTTGAGGTAAAAAAGCGAGAACGGTTAGATGTGGAGATATGGGGTGGTAAAATTATCATGGAAGAGTTACGAGTGGCGTAAGGTTGGTCAACTGGAAGGAGAGCGTTAATTTGTGG
>JAYGXS010000001.1:79473482-79483757 GCA_036362985.1 Ligula intestinalis | reverse complement strand
CGTAGATCTTTCTAACAGTGGACTATTTTGGAAGATAATGGGTCCAGGAAGCCTTGCGGGACCAAAACTCAAGAAACTACATTTTGATGGAGAAAACTCCATCTGCCATGTTGCGCTCCAACTTGAGAGAGTACGCAAGTCTGCGTTAACTTTATCAACACAACTACTGGCCGTGTCCTTAGAAAATGAGTAAATACACTTAAGGTCATCAGCATAAATGAAATTTTCCGAATTATTTAGCACTGTTGAAATTTCATTGATGTAAAGAATGAAAAGGAGGGGACCTAAAACCGTGCCTTGTAATACACCACTCGTTATCGGCTGAGGCATCGAGTAGCTATTGCCTACTAAGACCTTCTGGCTGCGGTTAGACAGGTAGGAGGCAATGAAATCGAGGAGGGGAGGCCTGATGCCTAGGGCTTCCAGTTTCACTAAAAGGCGCCTATGAGGCACCTTGTCAAAAGCTTTACTAAGGTCAAAGTAAATCACGATGACTGATTGCTGTTCATTACGAAGTGAAGTAACCAGGTTAACGAATGCTAAGTGGCAGGTTTCGCATGATCTTCCAGGTAGAAATCCATGCTGTGAGGCACTTAATAGTTTATTTTCTACACAAAAATCGAGAATTTGATTAAAAATGATCTTTTCCAGAAGTTTGGCTAGGGCCGGGGTTTTATGAACACCTCGGTAGTTATTTACGTCCAAACGAGATCCTGACTTGAAGACTGGAAGAATAATATATGTCTTCCATGAGTCAGGAAAGAAACCGTTTAGAAGATAAGCTGAGAATAGATAACTTAGCAATCGGGGGAAGCTGAATACTCTCTTGATAAGTGAATTTGGAAGGCCGTCAGTTCCCGAGGAGTGCGAGTTTTTTAGACGGATAATGTGCTTACGAATTACTTCTATGGAGAAATCTATGGTACTGATAGTATTGACTGAGCATGGCTGAAAAGACGGGACCGGTTCAGATTCCGTCGTAAGGTGTTTTGCAAAGAACGCATTGAACAGTTCAGCCTTCTCAGAGTCATCTTGCACAAAGTTTTTATTTTCATTCTGTAAAGGGGGGATTTCGTGACCTCGTTTAGCGGAGCTCGACGGCGGAATAGTTGGGCAATCGATTTTGCAGAGTTTAACTCGCTGAGTGCGCAAGATTCCCTATGTTTGTCACGTGTAAGACGAATCTTAGACGCTAATTCGAAAATCTCTGCGATTCTAAGGTGCACCGATAATGAACTAGTAGACTGGTCTTTCAACTGTCTTTGCAATTTCTTCAGTCTAGACATAAGAAAATGAGGAACGGTGGGGTCCGAAGTATAAGGCTTAACAATTTTGATCGGCACAAATTCCAAAATGCTATTTGAAATTGCCGTCATTAAGTCACCGAGAATTGTTACACTGTTCGTGGAGGAAAGCTCCTGCCAGTCTAGTGAGTCCATAAAGTTGTTAATTAAATTAATATCAGCTAGGTCAAACGCACGGTAGGTACGAGTGGTGCTAGCCTTTTTCGTAGAAGCAAGCGGAAGGCAACAATGGATCAAAGTATGGTCACTTGGGAAGAGGTTCTGATTGAAGTCAACAAAAAGGGGGAAAATGTCATTAGTGAAAATTAAATCTAAAATATGCTGATCCCTTGTTGGGGAACAGACCAACTGAGACCAGTTTGAAAAATTGATGGTATCTAGGAAGGGCTGAAATCTGGATGGACAACAGTTCAATGACCAATCAATTTCGGGAAAGTTGAAATCCCCTGCGATAACTTTAGCATCAAAGGCGGACTCCGAAATCAGCCTAAATATTTCGCAAAGCTTTTCATCATCTTCCGATGATGAGTTAGGTGGACTATAAATGCATCCAATAATCGCCTTTTGACGGGGAGACAGGATAATGGATGCAAAGCAGTAATTGCCCGAGAATGACTCAGCATCTAGGTTGAAGGGGAAATGCTTAAAAATAGCTTTAATATAGAGAAGACAACCGCCACCACGTTTACTAGGACGGTCTTGACGGTAGAAATCATACTCGTCTATTATGAGTAAAGCATCAGAAATTACTGGATGGGTCCACGACTCTGTAATGCATATAACATCTGGCTTCAGCTCGAACGCAATAGCTCTAAGCTGAGCCATCTTATTTAAAACAGATCTTGCATTAAGCAGGATGATATCTAGTGAAGCTTGAGTAATCGAACTAGGGTTATCTTTATTTAGTAATAAAAATTTGGAGGTGGGTAATTTGGTTGGAAGTTTGGAGAATAGCCATCGACTGGAGCAGGACAATTAACATAAGAAAGCTGAGGGGGATAGCTGAAAGCTGCAGGAAGACAGCTCTGTGAGATCGATGGGCCATAGGGATACGTGCCGTGGTGAGTTTGCTGATAGTTACCGGGAAATTGGGAAAACCAAGACGGGAAAGAGAGGCTGGAGGGCGAGGTAAGGTAACTATGAGGATTAAGCGGTGGAAAGCCTGGCCCAGTATGATACTTGTGATAAGTAGGGTAACTTATATGTTTGTTAGCTTCCTGTTGTAAAGGCTTAGTTAGTGTTTGGGAAGGCTGCATGCTCGCGGTTGAGTTCCGGATCCCACCCTTTCGACGACCTGAATTGGGTGCTTTAATAGAAGGTTTGGGAGGACTCTGATCGAGTATCGAAGCTGTTGGTCTACCTGACGTAGAAGGCTTTTCGAAATTTCTAGGAGGGCTACCAGAATTACTAGCTATGGCAACTGGAGAAGCATTAATGTTGGAAGTAGACGGGGATGTCTGGTGACTTGAGGGGGATGAGACAGTTGCTGTACTGGGGAGCAGTAATCTAGGTTTGGCAGGAATAAAAGTACATGGCTCACTAGGCTTCCTAGGGCTACGACCAGGAACTTGAGCCGGTTGCGGTGAAATTACTATTTTAAAGTTTATCGACGAAATTGTCAAGTGGTGGTATTGCCTCTGGCTTTCCTTTGCGTTTCCTGATAGCCGTAACAAGTTGACCTGACTTGCTGTTTGACGCTACTGTACTCTTCTATAGCCCCATCGTCTAGCCGTTCTACTTCCACCCGAGGCGTCCGCGGTTGAATTCCTGGCCCCGTTGACAGTTTAGTAGAATTATCGAAGGTAATATTTGCTACTTCCATTTGCAAGCGATACGACTAAATTCAAAATGCGACTATGACGTAGTGTGTTGTCTGGTATTCAAAATAACGAAAATCTTCTGATGGTGTGTAAAGTATTGCAAATATTTCTAGCAGACTGAGTAAACAATACGCTTAATTACTTAGAAGCACTTTCAAATGTGTATAAACAATATGCAGGATATTCAGGAACGACTCAGCCGTTTGTAGATCTTCGAGGTCCTGAATAACTGCTGGGCTTGTCACTGGTGGTTTTTTCAGGCTGTTTTCACTTGCTTTGGTTGTAGGCTGCAAATCCAGTTCAATGACGTGAAGAACAAATTCCAATTTGATTCCGTTTTCTGATGAAGTACGACACAATAACAAATTTCACGAGTTGCAGAAAGTACTTTTGCACATACAATTGAAGCGATAATATCCAAAACAGTACTGGCGAAATGGTATCAGAATCCAAATAGTCTACGTTTGAGAGCAGAAATTAAGGTTGTGTCCAGTCGGGCTCAAGGTCATAAGCTTAATGAATAGTTTTGTTTAAATAGATATATTTTGGCATCCAGGTAACCTGACGCCTTTAAATTATTATAAAATTACCACTAAGATTCCGATCCCTGCTCTACGTGACGCATTGTCTACATGCGGTGATAAAGGACAAGACAGCGCATCTGATGCATATACGCGATGTATATGGGATGGCCGTGAAAATGTGAGTGCATTTTAAAATTCAGTTTAAATAGTTATTACCTGTATGGATAAATAAGTGGGTTTTACTGCTGCATTTTCATCCAGATTTACCATCTTTCATAGAAATATATGTACTTAGCGGTTTTGTTCATACTTTAAAAGCCCGATGCGAACACTGAAACCTCTCCTGCCGATATCACGTAAAAAGGATCATTCATTTCTGTAAAAAATTATTTCATATGTCAATAAATCATTCACCATCATTCGTTTATGACTTTAGTTTTATGTTCTACGAGCTGCTGCAGCTGGCTGTCTTGCCACTTGTTTGATTGCCAAAGTAAATGGCCAATTTAGCGAAGATAGGCGCCCATCTGCGAACATTTGTACACAGTGGGGCCCGCCGGGGCCAAAGTGATGACTTGCCTCGCCTGAGCCCCACCATGCCCACGGGGCATGGCGGGGCCCGGAGGGCTGATGTTTCAAGGGAAATGACACCTAACCCCTTCACTCAATCCATGTATCCTAGCCCATGCACAAGACGACCACCACACACCAAACCCTGTCAATATAAGACAAACACTCACATCCCACCTTGTACAACACCATATCCGCCGATATTTACACAATGCCACTGAATCCATCACTCATCACCATTTTTTCCCACTAATGCACAATTCACCACAAATAGTCCAACACCACCATATTATCCACCAATTACACCCTTTCCGCGCATGAGCCCCCAACACAAGCAAACAGGTAATAGGAATCCGGTTTTTCACAACAGATTCCAGCTTCTGTATCCGACACTTTAAGTGCTGCTGTCATTCATGCTAGATCGATAGTAAACAAAGTCCCACGACTTAGAACTTTAATTGAATCCTACAATCCCGATGTAGTCTTTTTAACAGAAACATGGGCAAACGAATTGACATCTAATGCTTCACTTTTTATATCAAACTACACCTTCTATAGACAGGAACACGCTAATAAACGAGAAGGAGGTTGAATGATCTTCATAATATCTACCATAGAACAGATTGGCTTTGAGGTTCTACAGGAAACGTTCAATGGTGAAGCGTGCTTCGCTATAATAACATCCAAGACCCTTAAAAGCATTCTAATTGGATGTTTGTACACCCCTCCGGAATAAAGTAATAATGACATGGGCTTTACAAATCTCATAGATACTCTATCAAATATCCAAACAGAATATAAGGTAATTGCAGGAGACTTAAACTGTCCAGAACGTAACTGCCGACGCGGTTTGTTCAAATTCGAAGATAAGTGAAGCTTTATATAAATTGATTTATATAAGAGAAGAAACGACTCAAAGTCTTTGGTTTTCTTAAATAAAATATCAGTAAGTAACAGTTGACTATCTTAGCCAAAATCTGCTACCAAACTCCTTCGTTGATTTGGTCAGATATTGTCCTCTGTTTCATAGAACGCTGTACAAATCATTTGTTTTGTACTTCTAGTATTTTATAGTTTATTTGTCAAAAACACATTACTTAGACATATATTTAGCATTCAAAAATCCTTTGCAGGAAAATTTTATTAGAAACAATGACCGACGCGAAAGTTGTTGTGGATCAAATCGATCTGTCAGCCCTCTTAAATTTAACAAACTTTATTGAAAAGTATGAACCTGTATTTAAGATCCTTAATTCACTTCTGGACTCCAATTCATTTGTAAAGCAACCTCAAGAATTTACCTCAGAATGAGTCTGTAGTGCATTTAGTATCAACAGAAGTTTCAGATAGATCAAAACGTAGCTGTAATATAATCTTCCGCAACTTTCCTCAAACGAGTAATCCAATAGTAGCAATACAAAGCGTTTTTCAACAATGTGGGATAAGTATAGGCATAGTGTCTATCAAAAGACTAAATTCGCGAAGTAAAAACAAACCGATTTTGCTTACATGTTCTTCCCACGCCGAAGCTCAAATGCTACTACAAAACTCTGAAATAAATAAGAGTTTCCGGAGTTTTAAAGCATATATAGGCCCTGACTTGACCCCAATGCAGCGCAGACAAGTTTTTCACAAAGACAAAGGGCGTAAACAAAGTCAGCCGAATATAGTCGTAGAGGACGGAAACACTCCACAAAATGCTACTTCAGAGGAACAATTAACGAGTTCCTCCTCATCTGGGAAGGAAAACTAAAACTATCAACGTAGCATCAGCTTAGATGACTTGAGAGCGACTTCTTCATATTATAATAATGACAAACCGAAAGCAAATAATAAACCTGCCGAAGCAATTAAGGGAAAGAATAAGGTCCAAACAAAAAGACCCCGAAATAGTACAACCCCATTAGACATGACCAACACTTATCCTGAATCTAATCAAGATACACTGATAAATAACAACACACGTCTAAGCATGTCCATAAATAGCAATACCAGTCCTAACTCAACGAACCAAAGTAGTAAACCAGTGTTAGATTATCTCCCCCGAACAACCCAGAATAGACCACCAGTCCCAAACAGAATTTCATATCAAAACGAATATCCGTATTTAAATGCACACCCTAAAATGACACCTAACCCCTTCTCTCAACCCATGTATCCTAGCCCATACACAAGACGACCACCGCACACCCAACCCTTTCAATACAACACACACAATCAAATCCCACCTCGCACAACACCATACCCTCCGATAGTTACACAATGCCATCGAATTCCACCACTCTCATCACCAATTTTTCCCAATAATGCACAATTCGCCACAAATAGTCCAACACCACCATATTATCCACCAATCACACAATTTCCGCACATGAGCCCTCAACACAATCAACCAAGTAATAGGAATCCATTTTTTCACAACAGATTCCAGCTTTTGTATCCGACACCATAAGTGTTGCTCTTATTAATGCTAGATCGATAGTAAACAAAGTTCCACGACTTAGGACTTTTATTGACACACACAATCCCGATATAGTCTTTTTAACAGAAACATGGGTAAACGAATCAACCTCCAATGCTTCACTTTTTATAGCAAACTACACCTTCTATAGACAGGACCGTGCGAATAAACGAGAAGGAGGTTGTATGATCTACATTAGATCTACCATAGAACAGAGTGGCTTTGAGGTTCTTCAGGAGACGTTCAATGGCGAAGCATGCTTCGCTATAATAACATCCAAGACCCTTAAAAGCATTCTAATTGGATGTTTGTACACCCCTCCGGAATAAAGTAATGATGACACTGGTCTTACAAATCTACTAGATATTCTATCGAATATCCAAACCGAATATAAGATAATTGCAGGAGACTTAAACCGTACAGAAATAAACTGGACAGAACTATCAGCCCCATCCAGACATGATGAATTATTATCATCAATTAATAATAATAATAATAATAATAATATGTTTATTATGCCAGTTTACAGGCAATTGTAAAGAGTTGGTAATGCACCTCTTGGGCGCCTTCCAACACCTCGAAGACCGGAAAAAAACCTAAAACAAACTCCTTATGTTGCAGCCAGTATTGGTTTTGTTTCAGGTTTTTTGTTTCGTCAATACTGGGCGAGATTAGGAGTTTGTTTCAAGTGAAAAAAACCTGCCTTCAAAGGTATGATACAAACGGAATAAATGTACAGTTGTAAGCTGAGTTGGCTCATCAGCAGGAGAACTGTTTCATATCGTTTAAAAACATTAGTTCCAGACGGAGAGGGTTGGCACAAGAACACAGTGTTCTCAGTCTTTCTTCAATGGTTGTCGGCAAAAGTTGCGAGCTATCGGCTAAAGGGTTAGTAGACTGCGGGTTGCTGCTTCAGCCGCATTATCTTCAGCAGTGAAGCCTGGCGGGGTTCAAAGTCCACGAACGCCATCAGAGTGAAAGAGAGATTCCACCGAGTCAGCACCCAAAATTCGTGAAAGTTGTCCTGAATGTAGAAAACTAGTTACAGCTCTCTTAAACATAGGGTAGTTTTGCTGGGTTTTAATACTTTTGGGCAGCTTATTCCAGATTGATATGGCATTTACTGAAAAGAATTGCCGGTACTTAACTGTGCGTGCCATAGGAAGAAATAAAAATACGTCTCGATGACTGGCGCGTCGAGAGTGCTCAAGCTGCCTTATTGTACTAAGAGGATTAAAGGTTTGACCATTCAAAAGTTTAAACAGTAAAAATAGACCCTTCTGCAATCGACGAAGCCATATGGGATCCAGCTTTATAAGTTCGCACCTTTGTTGGTAGGTTAAGTTACGGTGTTCTGTAGTGAAAACTCTTCTAGTGAAGAAGTGCTGCACCGATTCTATTTTCTTCCGTTCACTAGTGCGCAGAAGACTGAACAGAGGCGAGCAGTATTCAAGACTAGGTCTCACGTACATATTATAAAGGCTAGTTCTTACCTTGATAGTCTTAAAATTTCTAAGGATAAATCCGGTTGTTCGGCGTGCTTTCGAGACTATCAGGGCACAGTGCTCTGACAAATTGAGACTATTAGAGTAGGATATGCCCAAATCCTTGATAACTGCTGGAACATTTAGTTCTTGGCCGTCAATGCTTAATTCCGGTTGATGATCGTCGCCAACAACCATAACGGAACATTTGTGCCATGAAAGGGTGAGGCGCCATGTGCAACACCACTGGGCGAAGGCCTGAAGATCCTTTTTTATCAGCTCGAGCACGATGTTGCGATCTGCCGGTTTATATCGATAAGCGACTTTTAAATCATCAGCGTACATGAAGGGTCTGCCATACTGAAAACAATCTGAAACGTCGTTGACAAAAAGGCAAAATAGGAGCGGACCCAGTACACTACCCTGTATAACTCCACTCCTCACATGCGTGGGGTTGGAGATAACATTGGAAATTTTTACTCGTTGTGTGCGAGCATCCAAATAGGAAGATATGAAGTTCAGAGGCTTGCTACCTATGCCGAAGGAGGCCAGTTTCAGAAGGAGGAGGTTATGATCGACCCGATCAAAGGCCTTAGTAAAATCAAAATAGACGCTATAAGTGGCAAAACCGCTGTCTCTAGATTGCAGCACATAATCAAAGAAAGAGAGCTGGCAGGTGTCACAAGATCGTTTCTCGAGAAAGCCATGTTGAGCTGTACTGAGCAGGTTGTTCTCTGTCAAGTGACGCATCATCTTTTCTTTGATTAAGGTCTCCAAGATCTTCGATGCTGCGGGAAGTGTATTTATTGGCCTAAAGTTGTCGAATGATGTCGATCGGCCGTGCTTGCGAATAGGCATTATGTGCGATTCCTTCCACAACGAAGGAAAGGTTTCGCTCTCCAGAGCAAGATTAAATACCTTACAAAGAATAGACGGAAAGATATCATTCGCTTCAGCTTTTAGAAGGCTAACTGGGACGCCATCTGGTCCTGGACTATAGGATTGACGATAACGACGAATGGCTACAGTCACATCCCAGACGGTAAAACTTATGGTTTCGAGTATGGCACCCGTCCAAGCCTGGATAACCGGAGGTGCAGCGAACGAGCTTTCACTAAACGTTTTGGATAGGAACGCATTGAAGCTATCGGCGGTCAGCTTAGCGTCAGCTATGGGGTTTCCTAAAGCATCTCTAAGTATGGGGTGCTGCGTTTTCATCTGCGCTTTTACTGTACGCGAAAAGAGTTTCGCAACATTAAGGGAAGGGTTTTCAGCGAAGTGAGCCTCATCGGCTATCTGTTTTTCTTCGGAGAGCTTCTTAGCCTGCTCAAAGATAAGTGTGATCAAGGGCAGAACGGAAGTGTCATTCAGCCGATGCAAACGACGAGAGAGTTTACGCAGCCTACGACGGAAAGACAGAGGAAGGTACACTTCATCCTTGACATGTATTACTTTCTTACGTGGGACAAAGTGGAGGATGAGTGGATCCAACACTTTGTACAGTGCATCGGTACAAACATTTACATCCAAACATTGGAAAAATTCAGACCAGTCGAGAGCGTTTAGATGTGCCAGTAGGTCAGCCGTGTTTGCTGATCGGAAGTCATGATAAATACTATACTTTTGGTAAAATGTTTTATCCGCCTCCAGTTCTAGTTCACTAACAACTGTAACATGGTCTGAACTCCCAAGTGCGTCTAAGGATGACACTGAAAGTGGTTCGCATCCCCTACAAAAAATTAGGTCGAGTATGTTTGCTCCTCGAGTGGGAAAATCGACTACCTGATCCCACATGCCGATATCTATTGCCTCAAGTAAGTTCTCGTACTTTGAAGGACCGGATGGTGGAAACCACTGCACGTCAGGAAGGTTAAAATCGCCTGCAATCAAGCAATACTTAAGATTCAAGTCAGCTGCGGCATGAAATGCCTGCGAGAGACAAAGATCGTAGTCTGCATCGGCATTAGGTGGGCGATAAACACAGCCAACAAGTAAGGAGCATTTGTTTTTTAGAACAACTTGTAGCCAGCAGCTCTCCTCCACCGCTGTGAATTGTGGATAGTCCAACGGGAGAAATGCAAGTGGCTGCTTAATATAGATGCAGCTTCCTCC
>JAYGXS010000001.1:79439109-79468482 GCA_036362985.1 Ligula intestinalis | reverse complement strand
TTTCATAACTGGACGCAAATAATAAGCAAACCAACCAGGGGAAACAATATACTCGATGTTATTCTCACCAATGATATCTGGCCCTTATATACGCACTACGACAGCTTAACCTTTGATAGTGATCATAAGACAATAATAGCAGTGCTCCCTCTTAACATTAAAATAAGACCTGATCCTAGTTACACTTCTATAAACCCCAAAAATCTTGACATTGAATCTATGAATAACTACATTAGGTCATTGGATTGGAGCTCTTTCCTCCTAACAGCATCCCCCCTAGAAGCTGTAAACATATTATATGCCACCCTTAATTTAATTCGAGATACCCTAATTGACGAGAGATCCCCATGTAAGAAATCACTAATCCTAAACTTCCTTTCCAAACGGCTAAAAAAACTTAAAAAACAACTCCATGACCCATGTATTAGTTATCTATCTACGCTCAGACGCATTACAGAGATTCACGAGTTAGCCCAGAACATTGAAACAAATAAGACGATAGCAGCAGAACATCGGGCAATCGAGTCCCCAGAAGGGACAGCCCAAATCTTCAGGAAACAAATAAATAATCATCAAAAACAAGGCCCCCAAATCATGCTTGATGACCAAGGAATAGTAATAACAAATGACAACCAAATAGCAAATCTTTTCAACGAGTATTTCTCAACCAACTATTCAGTCGAGGAAGAACCAATCCCCCAAACAACAGAAATGACGGCACTTGTATTAAAAGAGATATTGTTTAACGAAGAAACTGTAGAGAAAGCTATCCGCCAACTGTCCAAGTCCACATCATATGGAACGGATAGAATCCCTCCTTGCATAGTGAGGCATATGACATATGCCCCAATACTTCTGTCTAACCTTTTCTCGTTACTGCAGTCAAATGGTACTTATCCAGAAATCTGGAAAACATCATGTATCACCCCAATTTACAAAAACGGAAATCGGTCCCATGCCCAAAATTATCGTGGTGTTCACCGAACATCGGTTTTAGCAAAAATCTTAGAAAAAATAATTTATAACCAAATGTTAGACCATCTGACGAATGTAAATCTCATACCCCTCTCTCAACATGCCTTTTTACCTAAAAAGTCATGTCAGTCCTGCCATCTCACTTTCTTGGAATTCGTCTCCAGAAATCGAGATGATGGGAACACGGTAGCTACAATTTACTTTGATCTAAAAAAAGCCTTTGACAAAGTTCCCCATAAAAGACTGATCGTGAAGCTAGTGAGTCACGGGATTCGGCCCCCCATCCTTGATTTCCTCAAATCCTATCTTCAAAACCGATTTCAAGTAGTACAACTTCGAAATATAGTATCAGAACCAGCTCATATAAGCAGTGGTGTTTTTCAAGGCACTATCCTAGGTTCCCTCTTATTTCTCATTTACATTCATGAGTTATCCACGATATCAACATCTGCTAAATCATTTTTATATGCAGATGACTTAAAACTCGCATATGCCTATAACAAAAATTCGATAAGTAGTGTGCATAGAACGATTGAATTAGACCTTCAAAAACTAAACGACTGGAGTGTTCAGTGGCAAATGCCGTTTTCACCAACAAAATGTCATCTCATGATATTTGGACCACTAAAACTTCCCCCCATGATGTTTAGTGGTCAAGAAATAAAAGAGCTAACATCTTTAAAAGATTTAGGTCTTAGCTATTCTAATACTCTTGACTTATCCCCACATGTTAAACAAATCGCACCAAAAGCCAATCGACTATGTGGCTTCATAAGTAAAAATTTCCCATGAATTACACTTAAGACTAAACTTTACAAAATGTACGTTTTACCTATTCTAGATTACTGCTCAATATTTTTCGGTACCATATCATCAGATGACAGACAGAAACTAGAAAAAATCCAGCGAAGGTTTACCAGAGTTCTGTGTAAACACGATGACGCCCGAGACTCCTATTCAATAATGTACAATAGATATGGTCTTAAACCCCTCTGGCAAAGGCGACTCCAAAATGGTTTAACTTTCCTATTTAAAGTGACACATAATCAGAACATCCTTAGCAATAATATGTTAACAAATCAAAACGGTTCCCGTTCCACTAGAAAAAACCAGCATACAATTCATAACGCTAAAGCTAGGACGGGCCAGCGATCAAATTTCTACACCATAAGATATGCGATCATATGGAATGCCCTACCCAACGATATTCGAAAAAGCCACAGTTTAGCCGAATTTAGAAGAAAGACCAAAAAGTTCTTCTCAAATGACATGACGCATATATTTCTGAATAAAATAGGACACTTTGCTAACCAGTTCTTTGACGTCCAATTCGGACCAAAAGGGATCTAACGGTCCAGGAGAGTTCCCGAAAATTTTGGAGAAAACAGGCAAATGCTGAAAGCTTTCCAGTCGACGGTTTCCAACGCTGATAAAATCAAAGCTTAAGCAAAATTGTGCCTTGCCTCCTTTTCCAATCCTTAAAAATAAAAGTAAAAAACAAAAATTAAGAACAATTTATCTATTCCAATATTCCTCTACTAATATCTAAATGTTTATAAAAAATTATTATGAAAGAAAATAATTTTCTCTTCAATTATACTAAAATATATATTGTTTCCCCTTATAATGTATCAGAAATATAAATACTAATGATGTAAATCTCAATCTCACTTAGATATTCGACAAACGAAAGGCCAAATGTCTTCTGCCGATGCACTTGAATGACGATGGTGCTTCGCAGCTGCCTCGACCCACCTCAGACATCTGCAACGTCCCATCTAATTAGCAAACTTGTGCCACTGGACAATGATTGTAATCTCCGTATCGAGCAGAGCCATGCATACGGTAGATGCGATGTCCTCAGCTGATTTTTTCGCCTTCAAACTGACCGCGGCTAAGTATACCTCAGTTAAAGGACATGACAGTTTTTCCAGACCCCAAGTATTCTTACTATAAAACCGTAACACGTACAATGTATAGCTATTTTATTTCATGTTTATCTAGATTTGTTCCCTAGAAGTCAGGTTTTTCTCACTTAAAACAAACTCCTTATTTCGCACACTATTGACCTAGCAAAAGACCAAAACAAATACAATGGTCACTGCGAAAGAAGGGGTTTGGGTTAGGTTTTTCCTGCCTTCCGGGGTTTTTTGACGGCGCCAAAGATGTGCTTTACAAATAAACCTTATTATTATTATTATTATTATTATAACTAAACTAGGCAGAACTATCAGCTCCATCCAGATATGGTGAATTATTATCATCAATTTTCTTTTATAACTGGACGCAAATAGTAAATAAACCAACTAGAGGAAACAATATACTCGATGTTACTCTCCTTAATGACATCTGGCCATTACATACGCACTATGACAGCTTAACCTTTGATAGTGATCATAAGACAATAATAGCAGTGCTCCCTCTTAACATTAAAATAAAACCTGATCCAAGTTACACTTTTATAAACCCGAAAAATCTTGACATCGAATCTATGAATAACTACATAAGGTCATTGGATTGGAGCTCTTTCCTGCTAACAAAATCACTACTAGAAGCTGTTCACATATTAACTGCTACCCTTTATTTAATTAAGGATAGATATTCGACAAACGAAAGGCTAAGTGTCTTCTGCCAATGCACTTGAATGACGATGGTGCTTCTCAGCTGCCTCGACCCACCTCAGACATCTGCAACGTCCCATCTAATTAGCAAACTTGTGCCACTGGACAACGATTGTAATCTCCGTATCGAGCAGACCCATGCATACGGTAGATGCGATGTCCTCAGCTGATTTTTTCGCCTTCAAACTGACCATGGCTAAGTATACCTCAGTTAAAGGACATGACAGTTTTTCCAGACCCCAAGTATTCTTACTATAAAACTGTAACACGTACAATGTATAGCTATTTTATTTCATGTTTTTTCTAGACTTGTACCTTAGAAGTCAGGTTTTTTTCACTTAAAACAAACTCCTTATTTCGCACACTATTGACCTAGCAAAAGACCAAAACAAATACAATAGTCACCGCAAAAGAAGGGGTTTGGATTAGGTTTTTTCCTGCCTTCCGGGGTTTTTATCGGCGCCAAAGATGTGCTTTACAAATAAACCTTATTATTATTAATTGATGAGAGATCCCCAATTAAGAAATCACTTATCCCAAACTACCTTTCCAAACGGCTAAAAAAACTTAAAAAACAACTCCACGACCCATGTATTAGTTATCTATCTACGCTCCGACGCATTACAGAGATTCACGATTTAGCCCAGAACATTGAAACAAATAAGACGATAGCAGCAGAACATCGGGCAATCGAGTCTCCAGAAAGGGCAGCCCAGATATTTCGGAAACAAATAAATAACCATCAAAAGCAAGGCCCTCAGATCATGCTTGATGACCAAGGAATAATAATAACAAATGACAACCAAATAGCAAATCTTTTCAACGAGTATTTCTCAACCGACTATTCAGTCGAGGAAGAACCGATCCCCCAGCCAACAGAAATGACGGCGCTCATATTAAAAGAGATATTGTTTAACGAAGAAACTGTAGAGAAAGCTATCCGCCAACTGTTTAATTCCACATCATACAGAACGGATAGAATCCCACCTTGCATAATGAGACACATGACATATGCCCAAATACTTCTGTTTAACCTTTTCTCGTTACTGCAGTCAAATGGTACTTATCCAGGAATATGGAAAAAATCGCGTATCACCCCAATTTTCAAAAACGGAAATCGGTCCCATGCCCAAAATTATCGTGGTGTTCACCGAACATCGGTTTTACCAAAAATCTTAGAAAAAATAATTTATAACCAAATGTTAGACCATCTGACAAATGTAAATCTCAAACCTTCCTCTCAACATGCCTTTTTACTCAAAAGGTCATGTCAGTCCTGCCATCTCACTTTCTTGGAATTCGTCTCTTGAAATAGAGATGACGGGAACACGGTAGCTACAATTTACTTTGATCTAAAAAATCCTTTGACAAAGTTTCCCATAAAAGACCGATCGTGAAGCTAATGAGTCATGGGGCTCGGTCCCCCCTCCTTGATTTTCTCAAATCCTATCTTCAAAACCGATTCCAAGTAGTACAACTTCGAAATATAATATCAGAACCAGCTCATGTAAGCAGTGGTGTTTTTCAAGGCAATAACCTAGGCCCCCTCTTTATTTCTCATTTGCATTCATGAGTTATCCACTATATCAACTTCTGCTAAAACTGGCGCTGAAAAATATAAATTCCGAATTCCAAATGACTTAAAACTCGCATATGCCTATTACAAACATTCGATAAGCAGTGTGCATAGAACAATTGAATCAGACCTTCAAAAACTAAACGACTGGAGTGTTCAATGGCAAATGCCGTTCCCCCCAACAAAATATCATCGCATGATTTTTGGACCACTAAAACTTCCCCTCATAATTTTAAGTAGTCAAGAAATAAAAGAGCTAACATCTTTAAAAGATTTAGGTCTTAGCTATTCTAATACTCTTGACTTATCCCCGCATGTTAAACAAATCGCACAAAAAGCCAATCGACTTTGTGGCTTCATAAATAAAAATCTCACATCGATTACACTTAAGACTAAACTTTAACAAATGTATGTTTTACCTACTCTAGACTACTGCTCAATATTTTTCTGTACCATGTCATCAGATGACAGACAGAAACTAGCAAAAATCCAGAGAAGGTTTACCAGAGTTCTGTGTAAACGCGATGACGCCCGAGACGCCCATGCAATAATGTACAATAGATATGATCTTAAACCCCTCTGGCAAAGGTGACTGCACTATGGTTTAACTTCCCTATATAAAAAGACACATAATCATAACATTCTTAGCAATAATATGTTAACAAACCAAAACGATTCCCGTCCCACTAGAAACAACCAGCATACGATTCATAACACTAAAGTTAGGACGGCCCAGCGATCAAATTTCAAAACCATGAGATATGCGATCATATGGGATGCCCTACCCAACGATATTCACAAAAGCCACAGTTTAGCCGAATTTAGAAGGAAGATCAAACAGCTCCTCTCAGTCTTGACGGAATCCGAAACGTCAGGAAAATAAAGTCCTTGCCCAGTGATCGCATCTTCTTCTTCGGAACTGCGGCCTGGAACTCATATAATCTCCACTATTGGTAAGTTCAGGAAAGTGAGCGCACATTTTGGGGCAAACGAGCTTTCCAGACGATGGGGTCTAGCACTCATTAACTCACAAATTGAGCAAAATTGTGCCTTGGCTCCTTTTCTAGTTCTAAAAAATAAAATAAAAATAAAAATACTAAGAACAATTTATCTTGCCCAATATTCGTCGACTAACATCTCAATGTTTATGACAATGTTATGGCGAAAAATAACTTTCTCTACACCTATGCTAAAATAAATATATATTGCTTCCTCTTATAATTTATCAGCAGTATAAATGTTTATCATGTTTTAGCAAAAATTGCAGGAGACAAACCGTCTCCTGTTAATCATGTTTTAGAAAAAAATGTCAGGCTCACTTCGAATGGGATATTTGACAAACGAAAGGTCAAGTGGCTTCTACCGTCGCACTTGGATGACGATGGCGCTTCGCAATCAGCTGCCTCAACCAACCTCAGACATCTGCAATGTCCAATCTATTAATAAAAATCCTGCCGATGGAAAAAGATTGTAATCTCCCTATCGAGCAAACCCATACATATGGAAGATGCGATGTCCTGTAACGGCCCGGTCGAATGCGTCCAATCGGTGGGGACCAGAGGTTATCGGTATTCTCAGCCTTGGTTCGACGATTAGCGTCTCGTCGAATACACTACCGAGAGGTCCATCGATCTCATCTAACGCTGATGCGAGTGAGTTAGAGTTAGAACTCATAACAGTATAAAAGGGGGAGACCCAGATATATAAAGGTATATTGTATTGGTACCAGGAAGGGTATCGGTAATGGGAACGGTAACGGAAACGGGAACGGGAACGGGAACAGTAAAGGCGATACGGTAAACGGTAAGCGAGAGGGTCGGAAGGGATCTAGAGTCGGACTTATCGGAACTTCAGGTCGTCACGTGCGCGTTCTCCTGGTCCAGTCAGATCACTGTTATAGGAAAAAAGGACCAGTCACAGTAAAACGATGATAAAAACAAGGAAACAGGGTTTGGTTCAGGTTTGGTCCGTTACACAGCCCATCCTCCAGGTGCAGCACTGTCCTCAGTGCTGGTGTTGTGAATGGGGGAGGGGACTGTCACCTCAATGGCAACGGGGGTAAGGAGAGTGTCTGGCAGGATGGGAAGGGTTTCTGCGGTACAAACGGGTAGTTGTCCCCGAAATGGTTTGAGTCTGGCAAAGTGTGCGGTGAAGGGGGCTAGATTAGCGTGGTTAGCGACGCGTATGAGGAAAGTGGTGGGAGCTAAAACTTGGAGAACACGAAAAGGCCCTCGCCAGGGGTAATGGAACTTGGAAGATATGCCACGTGGCGGGAATGGGTAGTGGTGCATTACGAGGTCGCCAATTTGGTGGGGAACCCCGGAGGCCCGCCGATCAAACTGTTCCTTCTGGTGGAGGGTAGCTGCTCCGAGAGAAGTGCGGGCTGCGTTATGGGCGCAGCGAGTAATTTCGCGGAGTTCTGAGGCATAAGTATGGGTGGAAGTCCTACTAGGTGCCGAAAAAGGATTGCGTAAGTCGGTTGGAATACGTAGATCGCGTGCAGTCAACAAGTAGTGGGGTGTTAACCCGGTAGATGAGTGGACTGTACCCCGGTAAGCTAGGATCAGAGGGGTAGGTGTAGATCCCAGTCTTCTTGGTGGCCGTCCCGGGCAAAGCAGAGCAGAAGATTAAGGAGGGAACGATTCGTCCTTTCGACCAACCCATTGCCCTCGGGATGGTATGGGTTCGTATCGGCCTTGTTAACCGCAAGGACTTCGCATACCTCATGGAAAAGTTGGGACTCATAATTGGAACAGCAGTCGGAGTGAAAGGACGGTGGCGAACCCCAACGACTGACCCATTCACGAGTGATGGTGCTTGCAACTGTCTCCGCATTTTAACGTAGGATGGGGACAGTCTCAACCCACTTCGTGAAATAATCAATCATTTCTAATATCAATTCGTAACCGTGGTACGATATTGGTAAGGGACCGATAATATCCAAGCCAACACGTTCCCCAGGAAAACCGGTAATCATAGATTCCATCGGCGCTCAGGGTGATTTGGTGGGTGGCTTGAAGAACGCACATGTCGGGCAGGATTGGCAGATGTGATGGATTGCGTTACGTAATTAAGGCCACCAGAAGCGCGCGCGGATAGCCGATTCAGTCTTGTGCTGGCCACAGTGACCTAACTCGGAATGGAGGGCGCCTAGCATGGCTTCAATGAGACACCCTGGCACTACAGGGCGTAGATGTTGGTTGTGGGGGTCACGCCAGAATAAGACATCATTTTCGATGATAAGATTAGGCCACTGGTTCAGTAGGAGGCGGGCATTCTCGCTACATCCTCTCATGTCGCGCTCGGCCGGTTTTTGTAGCCCTTGCGATGTATGATGGTACACAACTGCGGTATCTGGGTCGCTTCCTTGAGATGTTGACCACGTATGACGGGTAGGCTCGGACATGTAAATAATAATAATAATACTAATAATAATAATAAGGTTTATTTGTAAAGCACATCTTTGGCGCCGTCAAAAACCCCGGAAGGCAGGAAAAAACCTAACCCAAACCCTTTCTTTCACAGTGACAATTGTATTTGTTTTGGTCTTTTGCTAAGTCAATAGTGTGCGAAATAAGGAGTTTGTTTTAAGTGAAAAAAACCTGACTTCTAGGGAACAAATCTAGATAAACATGAAATAAAATAGCTATACATTGTAGGTGTTACGGTTTTATAGTAAGAATACTTGGGGTCTGGAAAAACTGTCATGTCCTTTAACTGAGGTATACTTAGCCGCGGTCAGTTTGAAGGCGAAAAAATCAGCTGAGGACATCGCATCTACCGTATGCATGGGTCTGCTCGATACGGAAATTACAATCGTTGTCCATTGGTACAAGTTTGCTAATTAGATGGGGCGTTGCAGATGTCTGAGGTGGGTCGAGGCAGCTGCGAAGCACCATCGTCATTCAAGTGCATCAGCAGAAGACATTTGGCCTTTCGTTTGTCGAATATCTAAGTGAGATTGAGATTTACATCATAAGTATTTATACTTCTGATACATTATAAGAGGAAACAATATATATTTTAGTATAGTTGAAGAGAAAATTAGTTTCTTTCATAATAATTTTTTTATAAACAATAAGATCTTAGTCGAGGAATATTGAAATAGATAAACTGTTCTTAGTTTTTGTTTTTTGATTTTTATTTTTAAGGATTTGAAAAGGAGACAAGGCACACTTTTGCTTAAGCTTTGATTTTATCAGCGTTGGAAACCTTCGACTGGAAAGCTTCCAGCATTGGCCAGTTTTCTCCAAAATGTCCGAATTGGACATCAAAGAACTGGTTAGCAAAGTGTCCTATTTTGTTCAGAAATATATGCGTCATGTCATTTGAGAAGAACTGCTTGGTCTTTCTTCTAAATTCGGCTAAACTGTGGCTTTTTCGAATATCGTTGGGTAGGGCATTCCATATGATCGCATATAGTGTTTACACTCGGGTCGGGGGTTGACTTATCGGTCGGTGGGCTAGTAAGCATGCGAAAGAAGGCATCGGCATTACCATGGTTACGTCCCGGGCGGAACTGGCATTTGAAGTCGAAATCCTGCAGGAATTCCTGCCATCGTGCGACTTGATTCTCGGGGTCTTTGATGGATGCAAGCCATTCTAGGGCACGGTGGTCTGTACGAAGGACAAAGTGCCTAAATTGTCTTGTGAATGTGACAATTGCTAGCATCTCCCGACGGAACACGGTATAATTGCACTGGGTTTGCGAGAGAGTTGCTTGCGAAACAGATCGGGTGTTCGACCTTGTCGCTACCTTCTTGAGAGAGAACGGCGCCCATCGCGAAACCGATAGCGTCGGTGCCAAGTATAAAAAGAGGTGCCCCTGGCTCGAAGTTGGGTAGTTCAAGGAGTGATGCAGAATACAGGGTGTTTCTGAGATTGGTAAAAGCCTCTTGGCACTCAGTGGACCACGTAAATTTCCGGTCTTTTTCGGTCATCCTATGGAGAGGCTAAGTCATGTGTGCGAAACCCTTAATAAAACGCCTGCAGTATGACGCCAGCCCCAAGAAACTACGTAACTCTGACGCATTAGTCGGTGAAGGCCAGGTACGAATCTGTTGCAGTTTTTCGGGGAGTGCGGCTAACCGTCCAGGGGAAATCTTGTACCCTAAAAATTGCACTTCCGATCGGAGGAAAATGCACTTGGCGGGGTTAAGGGTCAGCCCGGCATTTCAGAGGGCTGCGAAGACTTACTTTAGATTTTCATTATGTTGCGGAATGGTTTTCCCGAAAACGATGATGTCATCGAGATACAAGAGGCACTTACCTGGTATAAAGTGTCGTACCACTTGGTACATGAGACGTTGAAATGTTGCTGCGGCATTACAAAGCCTACAAGGAGTCGTTTGGAACTCGTATAGGCCTTGGGGAACCGTGAACGCCGTCCTATGCCGATGTTCTGGGTGGACTTCGACTTGCCAGTACCCTGACTTGAGGTCAAGAGTAGAGAACCATGCTGCCCCGCCTAAAGTGTCCAGCGTGTCGTTGAGACGTGAAAGGGGGAACGAATCGCGGACAAAGACTGCGTTAACGCGATGGTAGTCAATGCAGAGTCGAAGGGATCCATCTTTCTTAGGGACTAGTGCGATCGGTGATGCCCATGGTGAAGAAGACGGTTGGATAACGTGTGCTTTGAGGAGTTGACCCAGGATTTTATCCACTTAGGCTCGGTGCTTGTGAGGGATACGTCTAGGTGGTTGCCAAACTGGTTTGGCGTCTCCGGTATCGATAGCGTGTTGCACCAGTCGGGTCCGACCGAACGTCGTGGGAGACCAGGTAAAGAGCCCGGGAACCGAGCCAAGTATGCCCTTTAATTGTTCATGAGCCACAGAACCCACTGTTGCTTACGGAGAGAGGACGTCATCTAGGTTAGTGGGTTCGAAGGCGACGACCGCCATGACCGAAACATACATCAGGTTGAGATCGAAGACCGGAACTGGCCGTGGGCTCTTAGTAACCTTGGGGCCAAGGGTCACGAGTCTTTCACGAACGTGGATGACGCACTCTTGATCAGAAAGGATATCAAATCCAAGGACGAGAGACCAAGGACTATCCGGAGCAATCAAGAACGTGTGCGTCACGGGAGCATTCTCGAAAGTAAAGTTTTCGGTAATCGTGCTGGAAATAGGGATGGCGGTACCGTTAGCCGCTCGTAGGCTTCGTGACTCGGATAATGGGTTTACAAACCGACGCATGTGTTGAGGTTAACACTTCATCGTGACGAGAGAGACGTTAGCTCCGGTATCCACTAGGGCTTGGGTGGTTATGCCTGTTAACGTAACGGGTACGAGAAACGCGGGAAAGTGGGCTACGTTATGTGCAAAAAAATTCAGAGGGAGGTGACTTACGGGGCGGGTTGTGTCCGCATTGCTGTGCCCGGGGACCGAAAGTCGAACAGTACTGACACTGCGGGTTGTGATTTGGGAACCGGACGGGTAGGTATCTCTTGACAATCGTTTGGCCTGGGTTTTAAAATGATACCCAGGGAGTCGACGAGACTGGACCGGGATGGGGCTGGATAGGGGCTGCAACGGTCACCTTGCGTTTGTATTTTTGGTTGCGGAACTCTGTGAACCGGTTGCAGATCTGGAGTGCTGCGGTCAGGTTGGGGAGGTCGACTGATAACCAAATGTTCAGTGACCACCCGGTCCCGCAGACCAGCGATAAACCGATCAAACACAATTTGATTCCGTGATATAGGGGGTGCTATCGAATAAGCGAGGCGGCCCAGTCGTTGAAGTTCTTTCGCGAACTCCATAGCTGACTGTTGGGGGTGGTCTGCTCGAGTTGGTAGAATTGGGCACTGGCGGCGGATTCGGAAATAGGTTTGCCAAATAAGCCTAATAATTGGTCGTGGGCAAGGGAAAATGGAGAATCAATAGTGACACCCGCTTCTAGAGCGGAGTTTAATGTCTCGGGGAAAGAAAGTTAAGCAGATGGCGGGTATGGTCCGACGGAGGGAGGTCTGCTAAAAAAATGAGAGTTTGACCAGCCACTTACGAATGTCCTGGCAAGGCTTATATGGGGTGGGGGCAAGAAGGGGGTCAGGAAGACGATAAAAGTGTAAGAAATCATGGCTGCGTGGGGGGTAACCAGGCAGATTTGGGAGGGATCCGGCACCGTCTGCCATCATTGTAACGGCCGAGTCGAATGCGTCCAATCGGTGGGGACCAGAGGTTATCGGTACTCTCAGCCTTGGTTCGACGAATAGCGTCTCGTCGAATACACTACCGAGAGGTCCATCGATCTCATCCAATGCTGATGCGAGTGAGTTAGAGTTAGACCTCATAACGGTATAAAACAGGGAGACCAGGATATATAAAGGTATATTGTATTGGTACCAGGAAGGGTATCGGTAATGGGAACGGTAACGGGAACGGGAACAGTAAAGGAGATACGGTAAACGGTAAGCGAGAGGGTCGGAAGGGATCTAGGGTCGGACTTATCGGAACTTCAGGTCGTCACGTGCGCGTTCTTCTGGTCCAGTCAGATCACTGTTCTAGGAAAAAAGGACCAGTCATAGTAAAACGATGATTAAAAAAGGAAACAGGGTTCGGTTCAGGTTTGGTCCGTTACAGTCCTCAGGCAATTATTTCGCCTCCAAACTGACCGCGACTTATTCCACCTCAGTTAAAGGACATGACAGTTTTTCCAGACTCAAAATATTCTTGCTATGAAACAGTAACATGTACAATGTACGGCTTTTTTATTTTATGTTTTGCTATTATTGTACCTTAAAAGTAAGTTTTTTTCACTTAAAGCAAACTCCTTATTTCGCACACTATTGACCAAGCAAAAACCAGAACAAAGTCTTTAGTGACCACAAAAGAAGGGGTTTGGGTTAAGTTTTTGCCTGCCTTCCGGGGCTTTTGACGGCGCCGAAGATGTGCTTTACAAATAAACCTTATTATTATTATGAATCCCACGCGAAGGTCTGTGCAGTCTTTTTTATTTGGCTATCTGCGTACCGTGACGAGCCCGTCAGCGATCGCATCAGCCGAACCTGGCGGCCTAAAAAATTAACCGGTGGTTCGACCTTCAGCGGAATGTTCAAGATCTGGGCAGATATTTCTGGTTTTTCAACCTTGTCAGCGGACTCTGCAATCAACGTAGCATCAGGCCGCAGCTTCCGCACTAGGTGATGATCCCGGTGACCTCTGCAATGCTCCTCATTGAAAACTTTCCCCACGGCTGTCGTCTTACTTAGCAGTTTTTAAAGTCAAATAACGTAAACACTTAGCTTCGGAAGATATAAAGCCCTTGTTATCCGTCTCCTTCCCAAACACACAACTTTTGGACTTTGAAAAGGGTCCCCCTGGTATCTGAGGTGGTTTTGTTGATATCAAATTATCTCCATACATGTCTATTTCTTCCTCCTTTGAGTGATATTTGCAACGATGTTTCGTCCACTTCTCTGTCCAGTCATCAGTGCCGTTTTCCTCCATTCTCCGTTTTACAACCCTGACGATAGGCTTCATGGTATTTAGTCATGCTCGTGGTGGTTCTGCTATTTTCGCCAGTTCGTCGCTAAACTCCGCAGTCTACAAGGTCACATCTCCGGCGTTTTGTTGATGATCAGGTGACCCCTGCCATTCACTCTCTTGTCGACCCTGTTGTCCGCGAGGGCCTCCTCCGGTCTCACCTCCCTGATGGTTGATCATGAAGCCAGTTGGGCGGTGTAACAATGGTGAAGGACAGTCTCTGCTGTTATATGATTTCTCCAATTACAAGAAGCGTTCCAACCCTCAGTCGGTCTCATCAACAGTCCTGTCTCATTTGCACTACAATCAATCCTCTCAACCAACGCCCTTAATTTTGTTGAAGTAGTTCACTTCTCCTACGTTTTGTTTTTTTATGCGGGGGTTCGCAGAACTCCGCCCCAGCTTAAATGGTAGGAGGTTTTTTCACTGCTTCCTCCTTAGTTCACCATGCGTTGACTACTATTTTAAAACGACCATATGTTGGTGAATATGAATTAATCTACCAACACTACTCAACACTCCCGCTGTCTATGTGGTTGTTTCATGGAGAGCAGCATTTATTAACTTTGTATTAATTTTTACACAGCACTAAGTTTGCAATGACGAGGCCCTCCGGGCCTAAAATATAAAAAAATTATAATTTTATTCATAGAACCTATTCTCTTAAAAAATCCCAAAGAGTTTTTCACTGTCTGCTCATTCAAAATAATTTGTACCACCTCATTGCTCAGGACAATTGGCCTCACCCACAAACTGAGACTTGTTGTGTTCAAGCAACCAATAAAGAGGTAAGTAAGTTTAGAAGCTTGTATCTTTGCCAAAAGGGGATGCTGGTTTGCGGAAGAGTGGTAGGACACCGAAGATGGCGATGAGGCCTCGGCATGTCATTGCCGAGAACATAAGGCTGACAAAGGAAGGTGACAAGTCACTTTCCAGCGGTACAGCAAATGCGCATCACGAGGCTTGGAGATTTATCAAGAAGGCAAGTTTGGGATGACATCGTGCGCCCTGAATGTCACGCTATCTGTACTGATCAAAAATCTGTTTCAGCGAGCGACTGTGACGGAGGAAACGGAACGTGGTTTGTTAATTTGTAGACAGCTCCCAAATTCCCTGTATATCCTTTCTCGAAACCATGAAGAAAGCCGCTGGGAAGGATGAGGAACAGCATAAAATTATGTAAGTTATTGCTAAGACTAAGACTCAGTGTTCGCTCTCAAAAGACAGGCCTTTGATTACGACATATGAATTGACAGGTTATTCCAAAGAGAATCGCTATTGAAAATTAAGGCAAAGTTACTTGAAGTCACGTTATTTAGGGGATAAATGTTTCGCCAATGAGCTTCCAGTGCATATCCAAGTTAAAGCTGAAAGATGCTCTAGGGCGAGTAATGAAGGAAGATTTAGAAGTCACAAGTCATAGAAGGCACCCATCCTATTATAGAGGAGTACGACATTTAGATTTTGGCTATCTAGAATCAACCCTGTACATTTATGAATACCAAGACTTGTTAAGGTATATGCCATAAGGCAACTTCAGAACTCACGTGACTTTCCATGCATCTCCACCAATCAGTGGTTCGTCCTTAGGACTTTTGACGTGTAAATACTTAGCCTGGTTGTCCACCTTTCTATCGAAATGAACCAATATTCTTATGATCCGGATCAGAAAATCCCACAAGACCAGGGGTACAACATCCCAAATTACTTTCAGCCGTCTAATGCGTTTCCTCAAACTCCGAATTACGCCTTCAACTATGCCCCGGAAGTATATTCCGGGGTTAATGCAAATCCCTCTATGCCCAACCAACCATTTAACGCCCCCGACAACCAACCTTTCGCTGGCCAACTAGTAAAAAACGTGGCTTTACATTATGGTTCAGAAGCGATTGATCAAAGCAGACAGCTAATGCAGCAAAAAGTACTATGCACAATTATGTTGTCTACAATTTAGGTAGAGAGATTTATTTCCATCTCAAAACTGAAGTATTACTTTGCTGTTGACAATGGTTACGTAGCGAAGAAGCTTTCTGTTCTCATTTTCCCCTTCTTCCATCGCGTGAGTGTACTTTTTCCTGGGTCATGATTTGAGTTTAACCCAACAACGTTTTTTAACACCTACAGTAAACGGAGGTTGCGCGTTTCCACTACGAAGTACACAATTCGTTTTTTTTAAAGAGGAAAACCTCAGGAAAAAAGTTCGATTAACAGAAATCTATTGTATGAAGTTCTGTTTTATCGATTGGACTAAGCAAGTAAGTTATCATAGTCAGCCCCAGGTTGGCAAGAGCGGGCGCACAGGGGGCAGATCTATGTAGGCAGCAAAATTCGAGTGGTTCCTACCCCTGCGGTCTTAAAAGCTAAGGAAGTGTTGACACTAATAAATATCTTAAACAGGCTGGAAGTAAGTGATCTGCTTGAGCTTGGGTAGTCAGAGTGCCGAAACATCTTCAATTTACAGTTCAGGAGTAGCTGAGATAATAACCCTAGAGTTGTCTCAGAAGCTAGATACCTTGAATATTTAAACTAAACAAACAGCAATCATGAAAATTAACTGTACAGGTGGTTTGTGGATGTTGACGCGACAATTACCATCCCGTGTGGACGGGACTTTAACATGTAAGTGATTGCATTAGGGTTAACGAACTGTTACATATCAGAAAGGATAGAGAACGTATTGTTCTTCAGTTCTGTTTTCACTCGCTTTTGATTTGGATTCTAGCTAAATGCATGCTTTGCACTTTCCTGTCCGCCTATGGCGATTGTTTGTTGTTTATTTTGAAATGTCTCTATTTTGTCTTACGTTTCTGAAAGTCTTGGGACCTGAAGTACGATTCTGCTGGACCAGTTCCTCCTCGCGCTGACCTCAATTCTCCAGATCTCTACATCCCGATAATGGCGTTTTTGACTTACGTCCTTGTCGCTGGCGTGGCACTTGGTGTAGACGGAAGATTTTCGCCGGAGTCTCTAAGCATATTCTCTAGCCAGTCTCTCGGTTGGCTGGTTTTAGAAGTGTGTATCCTCACTTTTGCGCTTTACCTCCTGAACATTCAATCTAATCTGGGCTATCTTGATATCCTCGCATATAGTGGCTACAAGTTTGTTCAGTAAGTTGCCGCTTTTATAAAGGTTATTCTGTCTAAATTACCACCACTTTCGTGTGCCATTGTACCGTGCACCTACCATAATTAAACGATAAATAGCGGCATGCATCGAAAGGTGTCCGCCTGTGCCTTGATAATTGTACGCTAGTTTGCTTATTTCTGAAGTATACCAGTCTATATTCTGCTTTTATGCATTCGTACTTTCGTGTTGATAGTTGTTTTGTAACTCGAAGCACGAAGAGCTCCCAGATAATATCCAAGGTTATTTATAATTAAGACAAATACAGAATCATAAACGCCATACCCAACTTGAAACGATAATTTGCACCGATATAGTTTGTGACCTGATTAGTAAATCTAGATGATATAAATTGTTTGATTGCTGCCTAAGCATTTTATCCTATCTCATCCTCGTATTTTAGATTGGTTTAACTATAGCAACTAGCCCATTCGGCTGCATAATTATTTTTGGTTCTAGAAATGTATAGAATTTTCCAATCCAAATACCCCACACAGTCTACCTTGTTTGGAAGATCTTGAGTAGGTTGACCTCTCCACATTCCATGCTTGGAAATTACCGTTGATAAAAAGTGATGGTAAACCATTCTCAAACTTAATGGTACTGTAGGTCATGGCACCACGGACTCTGCGAATGGTTGTTTTGGATATTTTATTATCGAGGCGTAAGTTTCGTACAACACATAGGCTTTGTTTAACTTATGAATTTTCACGTAAAATGCTGTTTTTAGTGTTTAATAAGTTAATGAACAACTAAAGTCAATGAAATAAGACCAATTTGGGCATCGCCTTCTGTTCTCTCGTGTACGCTAGTTTTCTTTAGCGTAATAACGTGCAAAATAACTTTTTGCCTATCAACAGTCTCATACATATCCTGATATAAATGGGGCTACAACAGCTCCCGATGTTTTAATTGAGCTGAAATTCTTCTTTTTTAGCATGATAACCGTGATCTTTGCCTTCCTGGTTCTTGCAAAACCGGGTTACTACTTTTCGCTCATTTGGACTGGACTGGCTTTTGCTTTCTTTCAGGTGAGCCTTTTGATCAATATAACAGTTTATCGTCCTTCAGTTGTCGGTTTTTTGCAAAGCCACTCGCCTCACACTATGAAGTACTTCAGTTTCCTGATCTTATTTAGAACTTTACTCTTCGGTTGACCCTTACTTTTGCAATTTTGCAATGTGTTGGAATATTTAAAGGCTTGAATATGCCTAGGATGCATTTACTATATTCTACTTCTAGTGCTGTTTAGGAAACTTGTACCAGCACATCGTTTTCCTTCTGACCTTTGTTTACAACAATGAAGGCGCTTTGGGATTCCTCGTCCATCTTCAGGCCTAAAGCGCATTGGGCTAGCCTCTGATTACACAGTGCACTCGTGCATGTCGGTGAAGGCTGACCACAAAGTGAACAGGCCATGGTTCTGACAGGTTAGAAGTCTCGGACCCGCGACGACAGTCCTCTTGGGGCGCCTACTGCCGCGGCCTATCTGGCTGACCTTTTTATGAAGCATTTTGAAGGCCCTATGACGGAATTATTGCATGGCGTTCATGAAACGCCACCAAATAACTTCGTCAATCACAATTTTCTCAGGGCTTAGTCGAACAGCTCATTTGGGCGGCTTTTGGAGGCCGGCATATACTTAGAATAATTAAGAATCATCAAAACCTGAACGTTTAATACGATCCATATTACACCGCTTGCGGAGACTAAAGTGCTCCGACACACATGCTCATTAGTGTGGGCCAGTAGTATGCGATCTGGATCAATTAGCTGAAAACAGGCCCTTTGTGTTAAAGGCCGTAGTATATAGAATTTTCACAACCTGAACATCCAGATCCTGACACAAATTACTTCTCACCAATACGCCGTGGATACCTGTTAAAGTGTGAGGTCTAAATGCACAATTCAAGTCTGATCAAACCGAACAATCTCGGGGTGGACTCTGATTTCCTCCTCGATCAAAAATATTAACGTGAGTCTTTGAGCAACTGCCGAGAACCGGACAGAAATTGGCTAACGTACATACGACTGAAGAAGTCCTTTTCCAAACTCTGTCTTTTATGAATACGCGCCAGCCTCAACCGTCAAGTGCCATAAGAAAACTTTCTCTTAAATGCAAGAACAGGTTGAGAGATTCAATGTGATCTGCGGACGAGTAAGATAGTCGGACTGGGCCAAACAACGCAAAGGCTGCGCTTTGATCAATGCCTACTTTCCCTTCACCACTTAGCAAGTTCTCATGCATATCAGTTTCTGTCGGTCGTTCAATATTTGATCTGAAGTTCGACAGGGTTATATCCTGTTTTCTCTTCTGTTCAACTACGCAATTGACTGAGTTCTCAAGATGACAGTTTTTAGTGTGCCGAATTTACACTAGGTTGATCTCGAGTACTCTTACGATATCACCCTTCTAGCCTCGAGCTTCGATGACCTGCAGACTGTGCATTAGCAGGGAACGAGATAATGAAAACAATTGGTTTATTCATAAATGTGGCGATGACCAAAGTTCTTGAGCTGCATGTCTTCCTAGGAAATAGCACCACTCTAGATTGTTAATCATCATCTTGAAGAAGTAGACTGTTTCAAAGATACCAAGCCAACGTTTCAGCGAAACGAAGAAGGTAATGACGGAATTACCACTTGAATGGGCGCTATTTGCGTTTTTTCATCTCCAGAAGTTGTTTATGGACACAACCCGATATATCGCTTCCAAGTTTCGCGCATATCGATTGTTCGTCTAACCAGTAGTAAATGCTGGGTTTTGGGCTTGGGATATTAGTATTAGTCTTCACCTAGATACACTTGATGTTAAAAAATGAATTACGTTATTTTATTTCGCTTTTTTAAACTTTTAGATAAGATCACTGCGGTTGCAGGTTCTTTCACAAGCTGACCAGCAGCCTTACTTGAACCCCAGGCGGGGTACATACGTGCTGGTGTGTGCCGCTCTCTTTCAGCCCCTAGTCATCTGGTGGTTGACTAGCTCCGTTATTTCCCCATGAAGCGTTTCTTCGACATGTGTGAAAGAGTTGTTTACGCCTCTTGTTTAGTCGGTGGTCTTGATGGTCCAAGACAATCCCTCCGAGGTTTTCTATCACTCCCCTTGCTTTATATTCTGACCAGGTTGAAATAACTGTCACTTGTTATGGCACCTTTGAGCGCATTACTGCTCCCACCTGCATGACTTACTTGCTAATAAATTAAAGTACTACCTGTTTCTCACTCTTGTTAGTCCATTCAACTTATTACCCGCTCCTAGTTTTGGTTCATAGACTTGTTCACAATTTAATTCTGCCTTCATCCTTAGCTTGGCTGCATCAGTCCTCACCGTGCCATGAATATTTACTGAGTGGTTCTTCTTTAGTGAATTCGATGGCTTCTCCTTCGCACTAAGTAGTCTTACCAATGACTTGTGCTTGTCGACAGGCGATAATTGGACACTGGTCTTCCCATCCGTTAAGTGGTACAATTATAGTGGTTCAGGGAAGGATTTGGAGAAGTGTTTTGAGTACATTCGCCTTTGCGAGTGAGCACATTGGAAACTTGCGTTATTAGGACTGATCACATTTTCTGTCAAGGCATAAAATATCCTGCTACTCTTGCAATCATTATTTTGATAACGTCTATCATCTTTCAGGGTCTTCGTTCGCCTCTGTGTATAAGCTGTTCGACCGCCACTATACTCCTAGGTGAACCACCCCGTTGTCATAGAAAACAGACACGCTTCATAATTTCATGCAAAGTAACTGCCTACTTAAAAGTAGTGAGCAGTAAATATTTTACGGAATGAACCCCGACTTCCCCTAAGTAGACAGCCTAGGTTGATCAATTTCGCGTTAGCAGATGCTTCCTGCTGTACCATTAAATCATGTTCGGCCACTCTTTGAGAAAATTGCTAGACACAGGCAGCGTAAAACTAACAAATGCTGGTAGGAACTCAAAGACAGCTAAGTAACATTTGAAGTCACATGATGCCCACCAGTAAAGAGAGCCCGTTTCACTTTTGAGAGGCTTCGGAGAGTTGGATCTTGGAAGGGTAGGCCCTCTATAGCAATGGCGAAATTTCCGTGCTCTTCATTCACTGAATGTCAGTATCCTAAATTTGCATTGTTGCTGCTGCAGTTAAACGGGCACGGATTACGGTTTCACTCAATTTTTACCGAAAAAAGTATGAAGTACGATTAAATTAAATTTAATGCGGGTTTATAATTACCGACGAAACAAAAGTTTGATTCGAGAACTAGAACTAGTCAAATTGAAGTGCATTGTGTATTGGCTATCGCATGAAGTGTTAACCGAAAGTCGAATGTTGATTCGTTTGGAAAGAATTACAAGTATGGTTTTCATAGAAATTATCATGCAGCATAGACCTAAGATACTCAGGGCACCCGAGAATGCCAAATTTATGGCTGCCTTGCAAAACTAAAACGTGAAAGTGACCACCTAAGAAGTATGGAGTTCGCCAATTAACTTTTGGCGCCCTTATGAATAAAGAAATATCTTAAAGGAACCGTGTACGAAAATATTCTTCCTTCTACTCATTTAGTATCAACTTACATTGCTTGAAATTTATCCCTGAAGAAAGCTCTTTCTACTGCCCAATAATTTTAAAAATCTGACGTGCGATTACAATTACAGTACGCGCCAGAATTCGTGCAATATGCCGATATGTGGAAGATTGACACTTTTTCGCTTATCGGCATTGACTCAGGCTGTGATACTGATTATCGTGTAGTCTGTTCTGAAGCTATTGCAGTCATGATAGGATGTTGGCTTTTAAACGAGCTTATTTCTTACCGCTAACAAAACGTATGTACTGTAAAAAGAAACTGCTTAAATAGTATGCGTATTTATCATTGATTTTGACTGCCTTCATAAATTCAAATATATTTTTTTTTGGAAAACGTAAATCAAAAAATTATTACTTGTACTCATTTGGTTGCGAATTACGCTTTCTTTAAATTTTTGACTTCACGAAATGGTTTTTTCTCGGGTTTAAAAAATTTCTAATCATGAGCCTTTTTACGATTGTGTGGTTTTCACTCACAATACATTGTATCCGTCAATTTACTTCTGCCATTTATACGGTATAAAGCATGTTTCACATCTATTGCAACCTTTGTAAGAATTATATGACGTCTTCCTCAAACTGTAGGCAAAAACGTACTTTTCCTTAAGCAGGATTTACACAGTGCGTAGTTGGTAAACCTTGAATTCGAGTGTAGCATTCAGGGAGTTTCAAAATTATTCGGCAATTTAGAAACTTTTTTAACCCGAAAGATAACCTTCGCTTAAGTACAAAAGTTAAAGAAGGCATAATTTGCTACCAAACGAGTAAAAGAAATATTTTTTTCATGTACATTTTGCATGAAATATATTTGAATTTATAAAGGTCGTCAAAATCAATGATAAAACACATACTATTTAATTAGTTGCTTTTTACCGTACATACGTTTTGTTAGTGGTCAGAACGACGCTCGCTAAGAAGCCCACATCTTATCATGACTGAAATAACTTCAGAATAGGTTACAAGGTAATCAGTGTCACAACGTGAGTCAATGCCGATTAGCGGAAGAGTATCAATCTTTCGCATATGTCGGCATGTTGCACGAATTCTGGCGCATACTATGCATTTAGGGTTCCCGAACTGCATGCGGTATAAATTCTGTATAAAGAAAACCACACATGTCTCTACTGTATGAGAAAGAGGTCAGAAAATGCTCGTCACCTTTTTAATAGATATGAAATCTATTATGTGCTTTATAAACGACAGTAATCGATGGAAAGATGCAATTCTTTATGAATGGATATTTCACGGGCTTAGGAAATCGAATATATGGAAAATTCTTCAAATTGTAAGGAGACGCTTTTCTTGGATACAAATTTTGAATAAGACGGCCAATAAGCCAGAAATACCTATTCTAGGGTTGCCGGCGTTTGCCGGAATATTACTACTATAGCATAAAAACGCAACTTCTACAAAAGGAGTATAACTAAGGGTATTCTTAATTTACAAGGGTATCTGAAGTCATTTGGACAATACATACTACTTACGAGTCCTTTTCTCCTGGCAGACGAAAAATTCTTCCAAAAGAGTGCTCTCACCTGTCTGAAATATCTTGGAGTTATGCTGCATGACAATTAATATGATAACCCTACTGAAATATTTATTTCAACCTGCGCACATTTGGAATGTTGGTTAACATTTAATGGGACAGCAAATCTATTTAAGTATGTAGCAATCGAAGTTCTTAATTGTTAACAGCACTAATTCGTTGTTTTTTCTCAAAGAGGAAGGCAAGTTAGGCTGACGAGACTATGCAACTGCAAAATGAACCCAACTCCTGTAGCCTGCGGCAAAGTTGGTACAAACACCAGCGGTCTTTGCTCTCAGCGACAGCCAGAATCCCTGTTCCTAATTCTCCCGAAGACTTCATTATCAGAGATTGTTACACTGGAATTTAGATCTTGGATGAAGATTGCAGTTCGGCTGGTGGACGCGGATTCAGGTCGGCTAAGTAGCGCCGGGATTTTGTAGTCGATTTTCACACTTTCAGCCGGTGTGTCAGCAAATAGTTGCCGTGCATTTTGTTTTCTAGTGCAGATAACCTGTGAAGGAAGAACTTTATACTTCCTTACTTTTGAAGGCATCAGACTTTCATTCTTTCATCATTATCTAAGTGGAGGCAGAATTCAACTTCTCAAAAGTTCCAGTTTTATATACCTGGGAGGTTCAAAGTTTATTTAAGCCATGCTACAGAATAGTTTAGCAAAATTCAATTAGAATGTAGCCGTCAGGCTTCTATGTTATAGTTTCGCAGGAGTATCAAGGTGGTATGATGTCTTATCTTCAGAAACTGCAAGGGCTTTAAATATGTTATCTGTGTAAACTTGGCTCATTTTGCAAAGGTGTGTTGATACGACGGTCACTTATGTCGATAGTGGGCGAATATAGGACGATATAAGCACATCTATAGGTGTATCAAACATTCACATTGGTTTTAGTCGAAGAAATGACACGGCACTTTTGACCGCACTTGGCAGCAAATAAAGCCATATTTAACTAGGGATGTTTCATTTTCTACAACCCACTCCAAAAAGATGTTCTACCTCAAAGTCTAGCGAATATCTTTTCATAATAATTCACACACTTCTGATTCAAACAGCCGTTTCGGGGCCGTTACGGAAAGAAGTGTGACCTAACCCTTCTTATTGCGCAGGCCTTACTTTAATCTCACCAAAATAAAGGCGCCATTTTCAGGTCATGACTATGAATTTGCTTGCCTGCGTGGCATGCTTCTTGAAATTGCAGATAAAAGTGTGAATGCCTTTGGCTAATCCCATAAAGGACTATTGTGAACTACAAAAGAAAGTCTACTTGCACCGAAAGTGCGACTCAGGCTCAGCATTCTAAGTAAAGATTCCATTCAACACTTTTTTATCATCCCACAAAATGCCGCTCATACACTGGTAGATCACAGCAGTTTTTTCTAGGTACTGTCTCCAGTTTCTTAAAACTGAGATCTGGTGGTGGAGGGCGCCGGTCATGCAACTGGCGAAGGAACAAGTTTGGCACACGTCTCCTTTACGCTAGCCGACCGAATATATACTCCCCGAATGCAGTCGCATGGTCGCGACGACCCCTGAGATGAAATCGCAATCGCATGAGATGCATACGTTCCCCCCACCCCCTGCTTGAGCTGTGATTTTGCCCTATTTTGTACAGACTCCGATCCAATGTAGTGCATTCAAGCAACGTATGTATATTTTTGACTGATACCGTGAAAATGCATTCACACACATTGTGAACATTATCAGAATTTTGATGTGGCCTTTATTTTTTTCATCTCTACTGCTTTTTATCGTTGTGCACCAGTTCCTGGTTACGTTAACCCGTTTATTTTTGTCGCGTTATGGTTCGGAAACTTCGAAATCGTTTAAGGAACTTACTGTCAAGCTAAGCGCCACCTCCAATTTGTACGATATCTTTGGGGCTGTAGGTTTCAAGGGTTTATGAGAGACTTCAGATTTTGCCGTGGGAATTGCCTTTTTTGTAAACAATGTTTATTGTCGATTCCGCATTCTTCCGAGAAATAAAGCGGGGAGGCACAGCACAATACTGGTCGAAATAACAAGCTTGGAATGAGTACCTTGCTTGAAGGAAAAAAAAATTAGCAATGGAACGATGACCGCCTCACCGAGGGCCATGATACATAGTGGGGGGGGGAGGGTTAGGTGAAAAATCGGTGGCGGGATAGGTAATCCAGAACCTGCTACGGTGAATATGGTAAACAAAGTTCCGTGTCTCGTCTACACACAGAGCAAATGACCACAAGAAATACATTTTGTGTAATGTTGAGAATGTCTGTCCGTTGGGCCGGTGTAGAAATGCACCCTTTGGAGTGTCAACTACAAGGGGAAGAGCAGAAAGCCGGAAAGGCTGCTGTACATGTAGCCGTAGAGATGAAAGGCCTCTTCACTGCACTGCAGCCACAGCTTGTCACCCTTCTTAACGAACAGGATGGCCTGATTGGTGGTGCTTGCCCAGGGCTTACTCTCGCACCAGGCAAAAAGGACTTTTTGGCCGTTATGCATCAGCCACGCACTAGCCTGTTGGGAGCAGATTGAAAAAAGAATGAATCAGGCCTGGGAATCAGGACCACTTGATTCTTTCAGTAAAAGCATCATAGACGAAATCAGTTCCCGTCGCACACCTGCTCTTGTATTCCTCGGAACTGGTGATACTGGAAGGAGACAAAAGCGGCCTGCAGCTGCGGTTACTTTGTGCATACTAAATTTGACCTTGGTGAAGATTCTCTCTGCCTAATTGTTTGTTAAGAATGCGATTGCATTGCAGTCTATATAGGGCTTAACCCAAAAGCACTCAGTGTACAACTCCTTCGGATATAACTGTAATCTGGTTTACACTACGAAGACCACGAATCCGAATTTTCGGGCACACGAATAGTGGTGTGAGCCACCAGTAAGAGTAGGTGAGAGTTGCTGGGATACCGGGTCTGTGATGGTAAATCAAGAGGTAGGCATACTGATCTGCCACTCCGCCTCCTCCCGCCCTCCCCGGCTATCACGCGTTACGTATAGGTGACAGGATGAAGCAATCAGGTTTACGGCTAACCGCGTACACGACCACCGCATCGTGAAGACGTGGCCAACAGGTAGTGTGATAATAGCCGCAGCTAGAGACATTTCGTCTTTCCCGACCCCATGGTGAGGCTTTAAAAATGCTCATTTGTTATTGTTCTTTCATAGTCGCTAGAAGTGGATTCATGGAAACGTCCGGAAACGCAGATTAATAAAACTACCATTTTTGTGACCGTTTATATTCTTGGTCTCAGAGTAAGGCAACATGTGACGATGAGCAAGGCCTTTTCCTTGCAACCACACTGGGCGGAGTTGCTTTTAGACGGGTTTCTAGGCAATAGAACGCTTCTGCTTTTAATTTTTTTCAATATTAAAACTAGGGCTTGCCATGATTGGTTTGCTCGAGGGGCGTTTATACTTGCACGCACGATTTAGCTAACACTTTCTTATTAGTATATCAATTGGAGTCATTGTATTGATGCCTCTCGTGCTCCCCTTTCTGAATCTTGATTAATCCTCCATTAGAGGCTGATTTTTTCGAAAAGGGCCTAAATAACACCAGTAGTTGCAAACCAAAATTATGTTTAATGCATCTAACTAGTTTAGGGTTGACGGACTTGTTTACTGTTTATCATATAAACGTGGACTTCCCAGCAACTTAATGCGCAGATTTTTCCTCTTTCTTTATTTGTAATAGTGACTGTTCCTTCACTCACTAATTAAATAATTCTACTCCTTTTCCTCAAGATGGCGTTTAGGTACCCGATGTATTTGCAGATTAAAAGTATACAGTAAATTACAAATTACTTTCTATTGCATGCAAATGTTGATGCTGTCCAAAACACGAACCAATAAATCACGTTCTCCTGTCGGTTTTTGATTAGGTATATTAAACATGACAGAATTTGTGGCTGCTGGCGGAACTCGAGAGACAGCCCCAAGACACAACAGGACTTGTGTCACCTACATTAATCGGTGGGTGTTTCTCTGTCATTTTATATATCAAATACTTTTACAATGCAAAGAGAATATCAAGCTAACATGGATGGCTAAAATACTCGATACCATTTAGAAAGGTCTACGTCTCACATTCTTCACAGAATTTGCTTTATCTATGTGTGTACATTTCGCCTTTTCATCATGTGCATGAACACTAAATTTATGTAAAGCTATTGCGCTGGAATATTGTTGCTGTATGCAATTTGCCCCGGCTTACTTGCAAAAGCGGCACATATTTTACAGCAGATAGTGGAAGTCCTTACTCTCTCTCTTTCGAAGGAGCTGGCAGCAATGTGTATTCTTGAATATCCAAAGCATAACGTTCATTTAGCAAATAAATACCTATGATGATTTTGAAAGCACCTTTAAGTCCACAATAAATGCTTGTTTCGATGTAGGAAGCTAAGTAATTTACTTCAATCTTTTTCAATTTACTTGTAAGGAAGGCTGGCCACTCCTTTTAAACGATACTAGAGAAGCCTTCCGCTTCCATGAAGACTAGCGTAAGGAACATTTATTATCCCACTCAAAAAATTCCCGGTGTAGACCCAAATAATTTCTATCATGGCGCCAAAACTGAGACTGACGGTAGTTATCTTGAAAAATACAACTTCAGGAGATTAGCGTCCAATGAGTTGCGCGAGTCTATAACTCAACAGGTTAATTTAAAGCATTCAGAGGCCGGACTATTTTAGCACCGAGTGTAGGCCACCAATCAATAAAGGAAAACAAGGGACACAGCTCTTCATCATTGCGTTTTTTTGGTTTCACATTAACTTGCATGTTCAAAGGATTAATCTATTTTAAACTAGCGACCGTAATAAGTATGCTCCATCTGTGTACATAGTGGTTCAGTAATTTCGCCGTAGAAAGACCTTAGCCTGCATAGCTATGATCGAAAACACGACAATAACTCAGATAATGAAGCAGGTAATGAAATGGTGAATTGTAAATCGTTGGCGCCCAATTAGTCCTTGCGTGACTTGCACTTCGTCAGAAGAGACACGTTGTATTACGCATCCAGTGTATTGACTGGTTATTGGCATATGGACACTTTCAAACTCTACAGTACGGCGAGGGAGTCATGCGAAATGCCGAAGTTAGCAAAAGACTGATAATCACTCGCAAACCGGCATCAACGCATGTAGGAAGCCTAAGGAGTAAAAATGAACAACCTTTGGCGAATTTTATTATTGAACTCAAATATAACAAGTGCTAATTGTTTGTTAAGGAAATAAAATTTTCCTAATAATACTTAAGTTCTACAGGCATCAAACAGCTCTTTCTTCATGTCAAAAAACTATTCTCTAGTCAATTTTTTACATATTCACCTTATAAGATTACAATGAGTTTAAGATCGTCCATTAAATTCCGGTATATTTTTACGCATTCTCAGTATTCTTAAGCTTTCGTCCATCAGTCCGGATTCTACTTGATGTTTACATCAAAACCTTTAAAATAAGGTATGTGGGCATTAGTTCGTGATCTAAATTACCAAGTTCGATTTCGTCATCACTTTTGAATGAAATCTTCGCCGTACTGCAGTTACAATTATGCATTTTTTATGGCAATCCCTCATGAATACAAAAAGAACAATTCGTTAAAGGGAAGGTGACGATATAAAAACAATATTGTGGGCATCAGATAACATTTAAAGTAACACCAGGAGCCTGGTATACACCGATCTTGGCTAAATTATTTCACACCACATAACTAAAAATGTAAGAATATATGAAAAAAAGCTCTTTTAAGATAATCAGTTTATTAAGATGGTTTGGCAGATTTAGTTAATTAAGTTGACGCAATTATGAACAAAAAATTGCGCATTCGGCGGGATTCGAATCCGCATAGGAGAGAGGCCGTTTAGCCAAGCCAACGCTCTACCCACTTGAGCTACGAATGTCGCGCTTCACCCCGTGAGTTTAATCACATTTGGATCGACCGACCCGCCCAAATTTGCCGCTCACATGGCATCCACCAATGCGGGGCACGAAGTTGACTGCTTAAGCAGGATTTCCTAAGCTGTCATCTAGAATCCACCAGAATGACAACTAGGCTGACTGAATTATTAAATTGGTTCGGAAAATGTAGTAAATGTAGTTAATCTTGTTATGAAAAAACTCACCGCATTCGGTGGGATTCGAACCCGCATAAGAGAATGGCCTTTTAGCCAAGCCAACGCTCTTCCCACTTGATCTCCCAATGTTGCGATTCACACCGTGATTTAAATCACACTTGGATCAATATACGCACCAAACTTTGCCACTCACATGAAATCTACCAATGCGGGACAGCAAGTTAACTGCCCTTACAGGATTACGTAAGCAATCAACTAGGATTCACCAGAATGGCTACCAGGCTGACTGAATTGTTAATTTGGTTTGGCATATTTAGTTAATTTAGTTGACATAATTGTGAAAAAACTTGCGGCTTTTGGCGGGATTAGAACCCACCTAGGAGAGTGTCCTCTTAGCTAAGCCAACGCTCTTTC
>JAYGXS010000001.1:79421260-79436652 GCA_036362985.1 Ligula intestinalis | reverse complement strand
TAATTTTGTTGATCTTGTTATGAAAAAACTCACGGCATTCGGCGGGAGTTGAACCCGCATAAGAGAGTGGCCTTTTAGCCAAGCCAAGCCAACGCTCTTCCCACTTGAGCTACGAATGGCGCGCTTCACACCTTGAGTTTAATCACACTTTGATCGATAGTACCCACCCAATTATGCCACTCACATGGAATTTACCAATGCGGGACAGCAAGTTGACTGCGCAAGCAGGATTTCGTAAGCAATCATCTAGTATCCACCAGAATGGCTACCAGGCTGACTGAATTATTAAGTTAGTTTGGCAGAGTTAGTTAATTCGGTTGATCCAATTGTGAAAAAAACTCCTGGCATTCGGTGTAATTCGAATCCACATAGGAGAGTGGGCTTTTTGCCTTTTTGGGCGGGTACTATCGATCCATGTGTAATTAATCTTACAGTGTGAAGCGTGACATTCATAGCTCAAGTGGGTAGATCGTTGGCTTGGTTAAAAGGCCAGTCTCCTATGCGCGTTCGAATCCCGCTGAATGACTCAAGTTTTTTTATGAATTTTGTCAACAAATATAATCGTTTTCCACATAGATTTCCTCAAAGTAAAATTTTCGATCAACCCACGGTTTTGCCGAGGGTTAATTTGACCATCTACCAAACACAGAACTCTGGTTCAATAACAGCCTTTAACTTTGTTTCCGACAAAACTGATTAGTTAATATTATGCAAACCGGAGAAGAGATACCTCTGGACTTACGATATCAAACTACAAGCATTAAATTACGAACAAGCATTAATGTTACTCTACTAAGCGAGCATTGCTCTTAATGTTTTCTTCTTTCTCCTGTATTCCCGTATTGCTCTGGAAATTAGAACAAGGCCCTCGAATGACGGAGAGATGGGGCGTCGATTCCTATTCCCGTATATTACTTTGTCAACATGGAGAATAGAGAGACCATCCTTGTTAATATTAAGCCATCTTTAGAGGTCTGGGAAAGATTCTTGGACTCACCATTAGTGAGCTGCAAGAAGTCAGCATAAAAAGCGTATGCAGTGTAAACTAAGCCTGTGGCCTGAACATGAACCCCTGCGGATGACTGCATGTCATAAAACTGTGGTAGCACAATACCAGGTTGCTGAACAAGATATCAGTTTCAGGGTTGAGTTTATTTATTATCTTCATGTATCGGTAAACGAATTTGACAACAGACTAGCACCCTGAGGGGACTATTCTTCTCGACGACCGACCCTTTTTCTTTCTTCAACTCTAGCCGAAGTTATGATCAGCCAGCCAGTACACTTCAGATAATCACACCGGGGGTAAGCTACCAGCGCAGAAATGATTGGTCTATCACTGCGGTACTTTATGAAACTCACTCTTAAGTCTCACCTTTTTGTAGCTGTGCGCAGATACGACCAGCATAAATGTATACACTCCGTCTACGGGTGCGGTGAAGACACCATCTGTGGCGTTGTAAAAATTGCCCATATTCAGCATCACCTTGTCGAATATGAGGGGACAGTTCTGCCCTTTCGGTAGTTCCTCAATGTTCTCCGAAAGGCCAATGTAGAACGCGATCTGTAGATCGGCAGGTCGTGGCAACCACATCCGAGAGGCCTTCGGAATCGGACCTGGTGGACCTTCAAGGGTGTCAAGAAATAACAGGATAAGATGGAGTAAGATAGTCCTGTCAAGCAATAATACTCAAGACAGAAGTTTATTTGTCT
Organism: Ligula intestinalis; assembly: GCA_036362985.1. Classification (NCBI taxonomy): domain Eukaryota; kingdom Metazoa; phylum Platyhelminthes; class Cestoda; order Diphyllobothriidea; family Diphyllobothriidae; genus Ligula; species Ligula intestinalis. The sequence continues at coordinate 79,434,939 of JAYGXS010000001.1, read as the reverse complement.
TAGCGTGAAAAGTGCGCTTTCTGCAACATTCCGTTCGTTGACTTCTTAAAAACTTATCCTAGAAACGCTGGGGGAGCTGTCGATATTTTGTCGATAGGACAGCGTTTAGGACAAAATGGTTATCAAAGACATCAACAGAAGTTGCTCGTGATTTGGTTTATTTAATTTTTGATAAACAGAACCATCTTTTTGCGTACAAACGCAAGACAAAAAAGTCAACATGCTACGACTTCCTATCGATTCAATCATTCCAGGAAAACTAGCTAGGATGGAAGCAGTTTGAATCCTGTGGCCTGGTATCGTCGTTTGTTTAGCCATCACAGTCTCATTTCTGGCAAACATGGCATTTTTAAGTTAAATTGGGACCTTAGTATTTTATAGGTGCTTTTTAATAGTTTGTCACTTTGGTTCTTAGACCAGTCCCGAAGGCACCGTTAGAACGATTTTGCTCTTTTGTCCAAATTTTAAAGAATAGATAGGGTAATTCATATTTTATAGAAAGTACACGTGAGAAAGAGGCTTAATGGTTTGTTTTATATAACCCTTGTTCACCTATAATAAAATAGCAAAAGGTACCTGCGAAAAAAATTGTTTGTTAGTCCGTCACTTAGTAGATTATCCATTAACACTACAACTCCCCAGAGCAGTCGAGACAGTACACGAAATCAATGCATTCTGCAGTGTTTCAAAAAAAAGCCTGAATTCATCATGTAGATTTCAATTCTAGTTTACCGGCTGAACTAAAACTTCAGTAACGGGTCAGCCTACTAAGATAAATTCCAAATGATTTAATTATGACAAAAGGGGTGTAACGAAATTATTTTCACCCTACTTACACCCTCACAGTTTCTTCAGTAATATATATTTTTATAAGGAGGGGTTAAGTAGATTTGAATGATTCAACTGACCCAATTTTGAAAATATCTTTACCTCGCACAATTTCGCAAATTAATTTGCAGGAAATTTTTATTTGCCGTTTAGGACAGATTCTACCCTACTTGGCATCGAATGAATGAGAGTCTGGAGGGTCTCTAAGAGGATCTTTATCCAGGCGTCTAGCAGGGATCCCTTCAATCCAGCAACAGTCGTGGTAGCAGGCAGTTTTTCGTCAACAAAATCACCAAGAATTGACCATAGATTTTCAATTGGATTCAGTCAGGACTATTTGCTAGCTACATGTCTTTCCGCCAGAAATGTGGAAGTTTCTCTGACAGCAACCACTGAGTCGCCTGAATTGTATGAGTTGTGGCTCCATCTGGCATATAAATCATATTTGATATGCCTGGAACAAGTTAATGCTCGAAATATGACCTACTCATACAATTTTTTTCCATTTTTTCAAACAGTTTGAGCTTTGAGACCTCCTCTCTATAATATTCGCCATTCACTCGTTCACCTTGTGGAGGTCAGAGAGCCCTGTAAAGGACCTGACTCGCCATACCATGACTATAGGGCTAAACTTTGGAACTTCAACATTCTCAACCATGTTACGACTTGGAGCCTAAGTAACGTCATCTTTGTGTTTGACGGATGGAACATTTCATACGGTGATTCATCGGAGAAGATGACTTGTTTTTAGTCGTCTAAAGTACACCTTCTGACCAGTTTGCAGAAGTTCATGCTATCTTTGATTTGTTTTTCTGCTAGCAAAGTGATTTTCCATCTGTGCTAGACGCTAACACCCAAATTTTCATGCAAATACTGGTGCACACTGGACTTAGAACCCTTCACACTTTTAGCATTGAGTTTCGTTATGACTTTTTTTACTTTGCCCTGGTTTACCAATGGATTTGGCAAGAAAAATCTTTCCAATTCTCCCTCAAATATTTTGTCTTCCAGAGTATTGCTGTGTAAGGTATCTGTCCACCTATACGGTGACCCCTCATACTTGACCACCCTCATAGATACAGCTACAGCTTCAGCAATCTGCACTCGCTTCATTCCGGCCTCTATAACACTTATGGCTCGACCTCTATCTTCTGAATTTCGCACCATCGAGATCTTAGACCCGGTTTTTAATGGGTTGAGATTTTTCTTTTATGTCTGTATTGCTTTACTTTACAGAAAAAATTGTGCACAAAGTTTGACTAAAAATAAATAACATATCAACACGGTTGAGGAATACATAAAACCTGTTTATGAATATTTACGTTTATAGAAATTCTCTTGCTTTAAAAAAGTGCAAGTAGTTTTGGGACACCCGTTACCAATTCAACAAACTGGACATCTGTTCATACCAAGGAGGTGCTTCCTGTTCCAAGCTGTCATGACGGTAAGCAAGATGCTCCCATGCAATTACCGACTAGCTTTTAGTGAGTTTCATAAAATGCAGAAATCTGGCCTGCAACAACGATCAACGTCCAGCAATTCCAATGTGTTACAGTGGGACCGAGCAAACGTTTAAAGAAAGGCCTCCTGGATTATTAGAATGGTTTATCGAGGCTCTTGGAAGCATTTTTACGACTCGTGGACTTCAGAATCAGCAAGTACACAATTTGTGGAAATCAAACCAAGGGGCCAAGAAGGCGGGGCTGGAAAGTGCTTTCGACTTAATCGCCCCTTCTTTCCCATACTTTTGTCAAACAAAAAACTGAGCTACTTGCGTGGCAAGCCATAAACCGGCTAACTGACTTATATTCACCATTGCTCCACTTTCTGTCAAAGCGTCTTTGAATTGCTTCCGCATTGTAACAGTCCATAAGAGGTAGAGCTTTGAAAATGTCTTCAATGAAGTGATAGTTGAACAATTTCTTGAGAAGATGAAGTTACCTTATAACGTATTTCAGCGAATAAAAATTGCGAGAGGTAATAATTGACGAAGTGCGGAATGTGCTTAGCCGAATCGAAGGTTCATTTAAAAAACGGCCTTGCCATCTGCCGGCGATCGCTTCTTAATATTAACAGTCACAGGAAGGTGCCAATTGACGCAAGTTTCGAAACCTACCTTCGTTGCAGGTGGATATAATTATTTTTCCAATAGCCGAGATCTGGTTTTCTCGTCTCCGTTATAGAACCTGAATATGTGATTGACTGATGCATTCGACACGCCTTAGTATGATTTATTGCTGTGTATTGAGGATTTGTTCTTGTCGTATCATTAATGGATATAAACAGTGGAATTAAACAAAGACACGCTGAAGTATAATAAACCTCTGCTGACGCCGGAACTTTAAACCGTGCAGGCCTCACGCAGAGTTGACTTTCTACCAGTTAGGTATAAATGTGTGATAACACCACCTTGACGATGTTTCCGTAATCCAGATAGATGCGAGAAGTAAGATAGAGTCCACTGGAATGAGAATTAACAATCACTTTGCCGTCATCACATCCTGATGCTCCCTAACTAGTCCAACTAAAATACAATCACAGTTAGTGAGTAAGGGATAATTTTGCTTCCAGTTCGCCTGTCTTTTCTGTTCATACCCTCGTCTTGACATTGCAAAGAGTCTTCACAAGCTCAGAGGATAATTTGTGGGTGTTTCGAAACATCAGATTGAACTTTTCTGATAACCAGAGGTAGTAGGCACAGTAAAACACTATGAAAAAATGAAATTAATAGATAAATAAGATAAATTGTCTGCCTGTAGGTGGATTGCTGTTGCAGTATCCTCGGCATGGTCATTAAAATGAAAATAAATTAAAACAAGAGAAAGGGCTGTCAGTTCAGTAGTCGATGTGGGCGCGGGGATTAGCGCTTCAGCTCCCACTAGAGCATCCGTCTGCTGACTACGCAAGCTTGCTCTGCATCTATGGCAGCCAAAGTGCTTCCAATGAAGACAGTGATAGATTAAATAGCTACAATTCCATTTGAGGCAAAGGTTCGCATCCCAGGTATGTGCATAGATTGAGAAGAAGCAGGTTCGATCACTGGAATCGGAATCCGATTCCAGCGATCGAACCTGCTTCTTCACAATTCCATTTGTTTAAAATTAAGACATTTTCAAGTCTTTGGTCTCACCGCACTCGACTACTAGGAACTTAATTGAAAATAACTCAATTTTTAAGTGAAGTTTGAGACTCGCAATCTGGACATGTAGTCTTCAGTGCCTGGAGATTGAAGTTGACTGCTTGTCTGCACTCCTTGGGCGCCTCCAGCTGCAAATTGCCAAAATTGTGTTTTGGTCGAACACGCGAGCGGGCCATCTATTAGGCAGAAAGTCTGTTGCGCCCGTTTTCGTCCCCCCCCCTGCCGCCGTCCTCTGGCGACAGCCCACCGGCGGCCGCGCTGACTGCCACACACTGTCCCCCCACCCCACCCCGCCCTGCCTCCCGTCTCCTGCAAAACTCTTCCTGTCGCGAACAAGAAATTCCTGACCATTTTTCATGTTAATGGCAAAGAGACAAATCTGAGAATTGCGTGATACTAGTTGAGGATCTACGTTGTTTCGTTCAAACAAGCTACCAGGACAGAGTTAATTCGAGCAGCTGAAAGGCCTTAACTTTAAGTTCGGGACTATTGCACTCAGAGATAAATTGGTAAGAAGGACTTGCATGACCACCTAAGAAGGACACAAGAGTAGGACTGTGTGCCCACTTGATAAAAACAGTTTTATGATAAGGTTCAGGAAGAGTAAATGTTCCTGTTATCTAACCAAAAAACTAAACAGCCAAAATATTAAACTTCAATCTTAATCTTAAACCCTAGTCCCCCCCTAAAACTGGAGCCTACAGATAACATTAACAAAATCCTTGATACAATCCTGACCCTAACCAAAACGTTGACGGTAACCCAAAACTTAAGCCTACTTCCTGCCTTTTACTTACACCTCATTTCCCTGGCACTAAGCGCAAAGCCGCATGTATTATGAGCAGTTCCTGTTTCCGTGGCCTCTTTAGGCAGCCATACAAGTCATCTTTATCTTTGAATCAACTTTTACGCCTGCAAAATGTGTTTTTTCGTTTTCACAAGATGTGCAAAGAATCATACTTAAGGCAAAAAAATTTTCATCAAATGTCCCCAGTTCACAAGTTATTCTTCAGGTCGTAATTTCTAGAGTGATTTTGCTATAAAAAGTCCAATCTTAGAGTTACCATATCACTCCTAGGTAACAGTAGATTATATAGCCCCACTCATTAATCCCTACTACCTGCATATTTTCCTACGAAAACGGTGGGTATAGGGTTTTATAAGTGCGGAATTAGGACACGTAGTGGAATAAATAAATACTAAATGAATTTTTATTTTACTGTATTTAGAAGTGTTGTCGATTTATATCTGTAGATTTTCCTTATCTGTATTATCTTTTAATCTATTGCGGAAAAACCCGATTATCAAATTGCAGGTTTCTTGAATTTCCCGAAAAATTGAAATAGTGGTTAGGAGGTCGTCTATTTCAACTTGCCTGAAGTCCATTTTACCGTTCTGGAGTTAGATTAGTAAAGTCCGCGGTGCCAAGCGCCGCGGACACCTCCAATTTACACGCGGAACAACTTACTCCCAGCGGCCGCGGGAAGCAACTTCGCCTGCATTTTTTCACTTTACACTTGCTTTTAAAAATTTCCTTCGCTGCCTATCCTATTTCCCCACTCCAAAAAACTCTTTAGCCACCGTTTTTGCAGGACAAAATGCTGGGACTAGGGGTGTATGAGTGGGCCTACATCAGCTACTTTTGCTCACTATCATTTAGTATCAACCAGGTCCCTAAACGTAGCAATAAACCTGTACGCTTTCATTAAAGAGCATGTGAACCAAATTTACCTGACTTGCAGAAGCTAAGGATATCAGCGTCCTTGTAGACTATTCAGCTGAGAGTAAGCCTCTTCCCCGATATCTCATGATATCGTTGATTGTTGATTTTCACTCTTTGGGGCGAGAACTTAAAGGTCTGAAGAACTTTAAGGAAACGATAAGTTTGGCGAAGCTCAGTAACTTAAAAATCGCTACCTTAGTCCTGATGCGACAACGATGCCTGAAACTGCTTAACACATAAATGACGCATAAATTCTAAAGAATTTATGCATTTGACATGCATGAAAGACAAAGTTTTAGGCAATCAAATTAAACCAACTAGACAAATGTAACCAATAAACTTCTTCCCAGCATATAGAAGGCGTTATTTATCCACTACATTTTTGTAAAATAACGATTACCTTAAAGTTGATGAATGCCTTTCAGAGAGCCTCGGCACAGTCCAACTCAGAGTTAGTGGATTTATAAAGTAAATTTTTAGTTTACTCCAAGACTCGTACCTAAAAGCTTACTTCCTCTGGAAATGGAACGTAATTGAGCTAAAAAACCAGGTGATGCATCCGGTTCACTAACTGACATTTAATGCTAAAAAAAATGTTTGAGACGCGTTTTGAAATCCACACCTGCTGAGGTAATATTTCAGCGCTCAAGACTATTCCACGCAAGTTTCCAATCGAAAAAACCTCAAAGCTCGTCCTATTTTTCTTGCCATGAAAACGCAGACAGTCTGGGCTAATGGCAAAATTCAAAAAGAGTCACTCGAGATACAAACTGGTTAGGTGGAACAGGATCAAGTATACTTCCTACATAAAATGTGAAATGTGCTTGGGTTGCAGATGCAAAGGGACAGAATGCAGCAGCATGTGTATTGTGCTCCATGAGGGGTGTGGCACGGAGGCTCATACTGTGTGACCTGGGATCCACACCGACGCTTGCATCTTGTTTCTGTCGTGTTAAAATCTGGTCGGGTTTTTTTGTTGCGGATCAAGGAGCGTGGTGGTACTTTTAGGTGCTATCTACCTGCCTCCATCCACGCCTGCGGTCCTTTTGACTCTGTCATGACACCGAACACGAGTGGATGAGGAAGGAGAGAGTACGGTAGATGCCGCACAAGTATACTATCACTTACTGACAGTTCCCCCGTCGATTTCGATGATGGGCACCGCGTGCTCCAACAAGCCGCAGCAAACACTGAAGCAAACCGAAGCAGACATTGAGGCAAGCTGAGCAAGCTGCACGAAGGCTACAGCAAGCAGAAGCAACGCAGCGAACTACAGAGAATGAAAACTGGAGTTAAAGCAGACTCGTGGGGAAGCAGCCCACTCGCTCACCGCTCCCACCTCCGTTTTCGGTGTAAAGACAAAGTCAATAAGACCGGGGAGGATGGAGGGTGTAGATGGTTGGTGCGATAGTCATTCAATACGCGCTCAATTGACTCAGCCAACTCGCTAGGTAGGCTCACTATCACTAACTACTAACTCATGCGCAAGTAACCGTGTTTGCTTGAAGCCTACTGAAGCAGGTGGTCTATATCGGTGAACAGTTCTGATTTTGTTCTCTGGGGAAGTTTTGTCAATGCTTGCATATGCTAGTAGGGCGTAAATGACGGAAAAAATTTTGTATCGAGGTATACATCATTTTAAATGGCCCATACATGGCTATAAATTGTAATACACGAATTCAAAATTAAACACGAGGGTCACCCATGGCTAAAATATGAGTAAAACAAAGGCTCTTCAAGAGTAATTCAGAAATAGCAGAAAGAAGAGGCTTTAGGTTGATTCACTTTGGCGTGTGTCTCATGCCAATCCGCCACACTGGGCTTTCTTTGTCTGTCATCATCGACGTCTTTGTTATTCAAACATTACATTAGTGAATGTCTCAATATTGAGTTAGTGAAAATACTAGGCACAAGTTCACGCCTTCAACAGTTTAAGGTAACCGATAAAAGCGAATTGGCGAATGCCAGGAAAAAAGTTTCGATGATGCAGTGGTGGCAATTGCTGGAACAATAAGCTTTTTGGCCTGAAAGGTGGGAGTCTCACTCGAACACATCTTTAAGGACAGTCGCAGGAAAAGCCAATAAATTGTTTTTTTTTCCAGCGATCACACATTCTTTTACAGAGTTTAAATGCCTTGCGTGGTCTTTGTACCAGAAGAACTATCGATGAAAAATAAGTATTTAGAAGAGTCGCTAGCGAGTATATGTAGGCTTCCGATGAAGTGTCATCGCGCTATTATATTTATATGGAAACGGGGTAATGGTCCGATGAGAATTTATTGAAAGCCTACGTATGCCCACCGAATACTCTTCTGAATTCTCGATTCGGGAATTTCTCAACTTTAAAAACTAGGATGGTGACTTCTAGTTTACCCCTCTCCCAATCAGTATATCAAGCATAGTTTCTCATATCCTCACACAAAATCTGTATAAGGTCCCCCTCGTGCCTTCCCCTTATCATGAGCATTAAAAAAGAATATTTTTAGAAGCCTTACATTCTCTCATATCGTTGAATTTTTATTAATTAATGACACTGAATTCGCTATTCCAGTGGCGGTCAAATGTTTGTCCTCAGGCATAAAACGAGGGTCATTTACGACTGTATTGCGGAAATGGTGGTAATGGCGGTTTTAAATGTGAATTAAATGAGAGCGGCGTACAGCTGTTTTCAGTAGAGAAAAGGTAGGCAATTACATTTGCAATATAAAATTTCTAAATGCACCAGTCAAGTGCAGAGCTGCGTTCACGCAGTTTGCCATACTGGAAATTGGAAGTTATGAACAGGCAGAGAAAATGAAAAATGGGGGCATTAATCAGATATTTCGGACGAAAGTAGCCCCAGCCCGGATGACCAATCATATCGGAGGAGAAAGTGTGAAGAATAGACATTGACGCCTGACTCTGGTGGTCAAAATATAAGGATGGATAAGAACTTTCATAGTCTAACTCCTTACCTTAAATCTTTTTATAAGGCTTCTATTTTACTCCTCAGCCTAGCCCATAACTCCAACGCTTAGCCTAACCCTGGTCCCTCATTTGCTAATTTACTCCTTACACCGAACCAAAACTCACAATCTTAATGTCAATGTCTAATCATAATCCTAACATTTAACTTTGGCCCCAACTTTAACCACCTAAACCTTACTCTTGTGAGTACGGTTGAGGAAGGCATGATGAAAACGAAGCGAACGGGAAAGAATTTAAACCAAGCCTATCCAACTGACCTAGGTAGCTGATGGAAGTAAAGATTAAGTGAGCCCATATATACCCTCGTTTCTCATAGAAAAAACACAGATCTTAAAAAACAAATAAATGCGATCAATTTTGGGGCAGGCCTATTATCGCCAAAATGTTTCATATGCAAATATGAATTTTAAGGAGGATTGCTTGATTAATTCTATTCGGCTTTGCATCTTCTGAGAACAAAACTTTTTGGATGATTCAAGAAATAATAATAAATTTTATTTAAGTTTGGGATCTGGAAATGAATACACCTTCAACGCATCGTTAATTTCATAACCGTATTCAGAAGTATCAAAAGCATGCGCATATCTTACCTGGGGGACCCATAGGCCCCTGAATACCACGCGGCCCTCTGTCTCCTTTCGGTCCCTGTGGCCCCACAGCAGATCGAATGGGCACTCGGATTTTTTCCACCCCACGATTTTTGTTCCCACTGCACTCCAGTTGGAAATAGCATGAGGGATCTGAAGGCTTTTCGGCATGGAAGACGAGATCCGATGTCAAGCAAACGGGCAGCAAGATAGCAAGCACAACCAGGTTATACAGTAGCAGAGTCATTTTTTAACTGACCCACTGCGTGTTTGAGGCAAAACAGGGATTGTTGCTAGAGCTAAAGGTCTATTGAATGACAGACCGACACACAGAACCAATCAGAAGCTGACCAAGCGTGATGGCAAGTAATCTGCATGTGCGCTCACACCAATAGACTCTTTATCAATGAGTTCATTGATATTGGAGTTATAAGCAACCGAATTGACAAATATTTTTTACGAACAAAGATGAGAGGCATTCGACTAAGAATTAAATGTTAGAATTTTCAGTATTAACCACCTCTGCCACCTTGCCTCTTAAAACACGCAAACATTCTCCGACAAGAAGGGATTTGCTCTAAAAATTTTGCAAATTTTTTCTTTTATTGAAACTTTGTTCAACTAGTTGAATTGTCAGTAACCAAGGGCATTAATTTGCATGCCCACGAAATATTGAGTGCATAAGGCACCGCAAATTTAATTCAATCGAGCTTGTTGAGTCGATATCAAACTTGTTCCTGCCAGGATAAACGTCGTTTGTCCATGTGACGAAGACCAACGTTAGGTTTTATTTCTAGTGAAGTTAACGGTCGCAATTACTATCAATGCATTTGCGAATTTTCATATGAATGATAATTGATTGCTGTCCGGACAACACGCAGTCGATACAAAATCAAAATCGCAAGCGTCTACTAGGTAGAGTGAAAAAAATTTCAAAATTGAATATGCTGAGGAAATTTTGATTGAACGTACAATACATGTACATGGACAGCATTTAAGAACATGTTTTCCTGTGACAAGCAGGATTTTAGATAAATTTCATCCAAGCCACTTTGTCGCATCAAATTTATCAGAAATAATGCACTATATATGCCACTTAATGAAATGATAATTCGAATTCCGAAATGCTTTTTCAATAAGATAGAAGCACTTTAGTAGTTTTGTTAAATAATTTAGCACATAGCATCCTCTCCAGATATTTTAGTCACGCCAAGATAACGGCTTTTGAATGAATCGTTTTACAACCGGTTGCACATGCTATACTCAACAAAATAACGACCTAAGTAGTTTGCATTTTTCAGAGACTCTCGATGCCTTTGCAAATTCAAACATATTTTATCGAACATATGCATCTCTCTTTTTGCCTTCCTGTCGGGGCATAACACTTTCGTGCCGAGAAGGATGCTGCAGCGGTACCAGCCTACCTATTGCAGTCTGCCAAAATCTTAACTGCTCTTTAGATTTTACCGGTAATTTTTCTTCTCGATCTTGATGTTTCGTGAACCGCCGCCCTCAAACACACATACGATAATTTGTACACAGGTGCGTGGCACCTTTCTGTGACAAGTATCAGGATTATGTTGCATTCCTCGGTTAGTGCCTCCCAGTAAATATTCGCTACATTCTCTGTGCTAGTGAACGATCCGGAGCCTAACAAAGCCTACTCCAACAGCTGCAAGCAGCACGAGTACGGGTGATCCACGTTGTTCTCACCCGATCCAGAAGTGCACGTTGATGAGGAGGAACTCGTTTTCCATGCTTGCCCAAAACAAAGGAATATCGTCTTTTTTGTAAAAGTCAAGTTGGCGGTGCCAGCCTGGCCTGTGTCTAGGAGGACAGTTAACCTAAAGCGAACCCTTACTTCACCAACCTTTGTGCACTTGCAAGGAGGACGTGTACTTGATTATAGAAGTTGTCCATCCAATTTTCGTAGTCGTTTATTTTAAAAAGTTATGGAGTGACTTCTGTCCGTGCGTTGGGGATAGGAAAGCTGTAAAACGACCGTCAATAACCCGCGGCGGACACGAAAATGCCTTACAACATCGATTCTGCTAGCTAAAATGACTTTAGTATAACAATGTTCGGCGTTTGGCCACCCGCTGCAGCTACAGGTGTACCATGTAACTAATGGCATTCCTTTATTTTTGCGCAACTAATTGAGTCTCGCAAAAAGCTGCCTTTCCAACCATAATGTGAAATTTTATGTGATAGACCAAATGCGTTCTTATTTTCAGTCCGTTGGAATTTCGATTGTCTAAAATAAAAGACCTATGCGGACCGCGAATGTGTTTAATGTCACCCTGACTACACTCTAGGAGGGGATATATGAAATGGGACAGTTATCGTAATCGTTGGTTCGTACATTCTTGCGTATGTGCAATTAAAGCCTATAGATCATAATATGATGTCCAATAGCGTAACTTTCAGCATTGCTCAGGACACATGTTTAGTGCCATTTCTTGTCGTGGGATACATACAGCGTGTCCAAAAATTGTACACACATTTTTAAAAATTGTAACCTTGATATTCATTGTAATTTTGTAAGTTCAAAAATGTAAAATTATTATAATGTATCATTTTATTGTTTTTTTACTACAACTTGAAGGTATTTTAAATAATTGTGAAATAGAGAAGGCATTGAACATGAATGCGCCCCAATACGAATGGAATTGTTTTATGGTGTAAGCAATTCCACTGCTTCGCGTCGTCAGCAGTGTCTGGATTAAATTGCTGGCAGTTTGAGAACCTGCATTGAAAGAGAAACAAAATAATACTTGTACATAATTTTACATTTAAAAAAAATTAAATTAAAATAAAAAAATTTAAAATTATTCAAAATTTGTATATTTTTTTGGGAAAACCTGTATTTTTCACTTTACTCGAGACACTAAGTCAACCCAGTCATTTTTACAACTTAACAAGCGGACAAAAGTTTACATAGGCGAAAAACCACCTGAATCAGTACGAAGTAGGGTTTCAAAGTCTCTGCCTCTCTCCCTTACATATACTGAATTATATATATATATATATATTCACTCAGAAATGTGCGAACACCGATTGAATAGGCTTCCGAACTAAACAAAATCATGTGGTGGTCAGAGGTCCCCAACGGGTGACCGCCTGCCAGGCCGATTCCGGCCAAGTCATAATAGCAGTAAGGGTGGTATGACAGCATTTGGGGTGACTTGATACAGAACTGTTTCGGTCTTATTAGCCTTCATCAGCCAAGCATAACCCTGAGCACCAGCTGGTCGGACAACACAAACAAACGCACTCACAGACGGCGAAGTTGGCCCACCACTTGGCCGGAATCAGGCTGGCAGGCGGTCACCCGTTAGGGACTTCTGACCACCAGATGAACTTTGTTTGGTTCGGAAGCCTATTCGATCGGTGTTTGCACATTTCTGAGTGAATATATACCCAATCAGTAGTGACAGCAAATGGCAGGTGGCGAGGCGCTAATGAACTGCGGTTCGACGAAGTGCTTATGACCCATCTGATAGACACCAGTGAAGGACCAACTGCATCGTCTGTGAGTGCGTTTGTTTGTGTTGTCCGACCAGCTGGTGTGCAGGGTTATGCTTGGCAGATGAAGACTAATAAGCCTGAAACAGTTCTGTATCTATTTATCCCCAAATGCTGCCATACCCTTCGTACTGCTATTATGACTTGGCCGTAATCGGCCAGGCAGGCGGTAACCCGTTGGAGACCTCTGACTACCACATGAACTTTGTTTAGTTCGGAAGCCTATTCGAACGGTTTCCGAACATTTCTGAGTGAATATATATAAAATTAAGTATATGTAAGGGAGAGAGGCAGAGCCTTTGAAACCCAAATTCGTACTAATTAAGGTGGTCTACAACATACCTTGCCAAAATTGCAGTGCAAGGGATATTGGTGAAACGGGAAAACGCCTCTGTATAAGAGTACACGAGCACCAGCTGGCAGTCAACCGCGAGGACAGACTGTCACTGGTATATGGCCACATGAAACGGGAGAATCACAAATTCGCTTTCGAAAACACCGAAGTCATCGGCCGATCCAGCGACAAAATGGCCAGACAGGTGCTCGAAAGTTGGTCCTCCGTAGACGCAATCAATAGAAATATTGACTTTAATCCAGCCTATCAAGCTCTGCGTACCAGACTTCAATCAATCCAGCCGAGGCCCACTACGCCAATGAGCGATGTACAGCTTCATCAATGGCAGCCATCACTGCAGCAGGGGGCAAGAGTTAACCGCAGTTCGCACGATCGGCATGAATCATCAATCCACCGGCGAGCCCAAACGAGCGAACGGGCTTATCATGGCAGGCCACAACGATACTTTCCACCAGACTATGAGGGGAGATCTCGCAGCAGTTACCCTGACGCACACGAGTGGCATGAAGACTCAGCGGTGATTACCTCAGTCGTGCAGGGGATGGGGGACGCACG
>JAYGXS010000001.1:79408080-79419209 GCA_036362985.1 Ligula intestinalis | reverse complement strand
ACGTCACAACCCACTGTTTCAAGAATCATCAAAAATATCAATTACTCGAGAAAGCTGTTGTCATTGGTGCCTGTAGAAAGAAATACACCCACACTCATAAACATTCGGAGAATTTATGCGAATTCAATTGCCTTGGTGCCCGATGAATATATTACAGTACATACAGGGGTCTATATAAATGCATACATGGGTCCATATAAATGCAAACATGGGTCTATATAGATGCAAACAGGGGTCAATATAAATGAATTCTCCTGTATGTGAATTAATTTCGTTTCATATAAATGCTTATTACTACTCTAGTATACATTTTACCATGAGCAATAGGAAGTTAAAATATCCACGGAATATTTTTCGACCCAGAAGTAGCTCCGAATATTGCTTGTCTTTTATAAAATGTTTAACTCACATGATGATTTTGCGTCAGCGTCCTTGTCTATAAATGGCACGTCTAATTAAGCATCAAGCATCTTCAAGAAATGGCCTCGGGCTCATGAAATTGTTTTCCAGTAGAAGTAGTAATGTAACTTAGTTTTTATGCTGCTATGAAGTTTTATACGTTATGTCGTACTGTATGTTCGAAGGAATTAAAATCCAGCGAGTGCAGATCTTCGCTCTGAACCGAAGAGGAAACTGAATTCCAGGATTAGTTAAATTTAAATAAAATTTCGATGCCTACCATTTTGAAGACTTCTACTTCCTTTGCGAAAATTCCCATTGAAAATTTCAGAAGATAAATTGGCGAACATACGTTTGTTTTCGATTAATTCTCGTCAGGCCTTTACATTTATATGGTATGAATAAACTATGGTGGTTGGTGGACAGATGACGTGTTCTCGTTGTCACTGTGGGGAGGAGGGGGGAGAAAGGGGGGTGGGGGGGAGGTTGGGGGAGTTGAGATCAGTGTCAATGTCTAGACGGCCCGGCGTCCAGGACCGCCGATAAGGTGTGCGTGGCTGGACTTGGGACTTGGTCGTCTCTGCGGGGGCCCGTTTCCGAGGCCTGTGGTCCGCTGTGGGTGGCCGTGTTACCTAGTTTCGCCTATGGCAACTGGGGCGCCGCGACGAAATTCTTTTGGGCACATAGCAGTGGTCTGCGTAGCCTGATGGCGGCCGCCTCTGCCGTCGCCAACAGACGCTGTCCGAGGAGTTTTGAGTAGCTTGAAGGCACTTTGTAAATCACTCGGAAGGCCTCTTTGGCATCCACGCGATGGTTCGAGTCCACCAGGTACTTCCGTTGAGGTTGGAATCGGCTGGATATATTTGCTGCCTAGCAAGTATTGAGGATCGATCTTTCACCAACAGCGCCGTCGTCTTCATGAAGGTAAATAAATATCTGTATAAGAAGTTGCCAGTTTGCTTCTGATCCTTTTTACCACCACAGTCCCTGATATGACCGGCTTTTCTAGTACACTCCTTTAACTTGGCCACGAGCTACGATTGCTGGCAGATATCCAATATCCGTTAACTCCCACTGAGGCCATTTGTACGCCCGAGTTCACAGGGAAGACTCCTTGTAGCTTACAGGCTCGATACCAATAACGTTCAAATGAAATAAAAAAATTGCTTTGGGTGACAAACAGCCGGGCTAGAGTACCATATTGGCAGATCTGTGCTATTACTTACTTCAAGACCAACCATCGGGGTTGAAAGTTAATTCCACCGACCATGGTAGGGCCCGTAAAATGTTGTCTACAAACCTTCAGCTGACATGTTCTTTTACCACTGACGTCACTACCGTTCTCTATAATCAGCTCAATTCAGTACTCTATAATGCACCAATCCCCAGTTTCTCTTCTTCCTTTAAGTCCTGATTCCCTTCTCCGCAGCACAGATGGTGGAAATTATTACTGTGCACTTCGTAGAGCAAACGGGTTAAAACACTAAAACCAGCCTTTTTTTGAAAAGAGTGCAATGTAGAGGAAGGTTTCCGTGAGTTTGATCATACTTGGGTTCGGTTACACACCCAGCCTGTTGTCAAATATGGAATTCACCAAGTCCAGTTCTGTACAATGAGTGCCCAAAGAGTATTGCCTTCAAAATTGGTTTGAAATTTTCGACCTCCGACGAATTTATTCGTTGCGGGATTAAGGCCTACTGGATAATCTGGCGGAGTTCAGCTTTTATTCATTGGATTATATTAAACAATCGTGCCATCTTTAAAAGCTTACAACAAGATGCAAGCGGAAACGGCAGATATCCTCCTGAGCACTCCTTGCCAGCAGCTGTAAGCGATCTTGCAACCACCGAACGACTGAGTCGCTTCGCTCTTTTATTCATGTGCTCTCCCTCGCCAAAACTTCGTGCCATAACTTAAACAACGTGTCGCTTTTACACTCTATCATGGAAGTCGAAAATGTAGCCTTTGAGGGTAGTGCAAAACTCTTGGCGCAGCAGGAAATCATATCCGTTCCCCAACATCCGGTAAGCTGCGAAGACACCACTGAACCGCATTCACACGCTGATTAAGCTGACTGAAATGTATGTGATGGAATAAGAACTAGGCGTAATATGCAAGACTGCATTTCTAGGCATTCTGTAAAAGCACCTCCTGCCAAACGGACCAAAAGTCTAATTCGTGTAAGGAATCTTATGTACAAAGGTGAAGCCTGCACAGCATGCTACAAATTTCTTCAAAAGATTTCGGCGCCAAAGATTTTCTTTACAAATAAACCTTATTATTAATCTGGGGAAGGGGTTATAATGTCTAAAAATTGAAATGAGGATGTTGAAGAAACCTTCTCTTTTTCTCTCTAAAGAGGAGAAATCGGTGATGTGTGAACTTGAGGGGGTAAACTGACGTACACAAGCACAGCCTCCTTAACATAAAAGCAGGAAGATAACCGATCGTCTATGGGGCTTGGTGGAACCGTTAAACAGTCACGGATACGGAAATCAGTCGACCGGCAGGCTTATCAGAAAAAGAAGAAACGTTCTCGGGTTTCCCAAAACAAACTTTGCCAGAATATTAGTATAAGTGGACCGAGCTTAAGCATTTTCCAGGGAAAAAGGGCACCGTCGAAGTTATAATCAGACCGCAGGGCCTCATTTAGCAGGGAATGTGACATTAACTCCGTCCTACCAATCTTCACTAGAGCAGAAGATGGCGACAGCCAGCAGGACCGTACTACAATATCTCAAAATAAGACAAGACCACAAGACATTGGAGTGGATTGCAGCAAATACAGTCATCAAAACATGCCCGAATCTACTTCCTAAAACACAAATTTAAGAAAAAAACGGGGTATTATTCAATATATCTCAAATCCCTTTTAACGAAGGATGAGCAAGTCAAAATTCTACGTAATAAGCTGAATAACAAAATCAAATGAGGAAGAAGGCCACGCAAAACCATTGAATGTTGTTGTGCAGAGTAAGGTAGAGACCCGGCTATTGTTGAGCAGGAAAAAAATACTCAGAATCTCTCACCCAATGGGCTTTTTCAATCGAATTTTTCACGCGCGGAGCGGGAGGAATGGACGTTGCTCAAAGTAAAACGCCTCAGGAGATGTGAACTCAGGAAACAATCTTCGAATACTGAAAGGGAATATGGTGCATGTCCAGAAGGCATTTCTCTGGTGGAGGCCTATAACTCTAACAGCCTAGGCGGGACGTACTACTGTCCGTCTACATCAGTAGCAACAGGCTTGTGCATCAACTCCCACGCAATAGGCAGAGGCCTGAATAAATTTGTTAATAAGTTAAAATTGAGACTTCTATATACTAATACCCAAAGTCTTCCTTCAAAAATCGAAAAACTCAAGGCGTTAATTTTTAGACAGAAAACCTTGTGTTGTTGCAATACGAGAAACGTGACTTTCAATATAAATCGTGCATTCCGAGATTTCGATACAAGGATACCAGCTTTTCCACAAAGACCGTCAAAACAGACAAAGCGATGGGGTTGTCGTATGTGATAGAACAGTAATCTCCGTTGTTGAACTAGAGCACACTGTCGCTCTTGAATATGAATCCATCCAAGTCAAGCTACAGAAGGTAAATTCACAGAACCTAAAATTCCTGATGGTATACATGTCAGCAAACCATTTTGCTGCAGCTGATGAGTCGTCCCTAGTCTGGTGAAGAAAGCAGCTACTCACCATGATGTTATTATTGCTGGTGATTTCAGCGCACCTGCAATAGACAGAAAAAAATCTGACAGTCCAAGTGGCGCTCATTTCCTTCAGTTTTAAGCTAATGGATCTCACACTCGACCCCCCTCTGGCACAGAATATTAGGTGACAAACCAGAGTTTGAGAAAGCCATAGATAAAGATGCTTGGATCCAACTTTTACTAAGGATTTCTCCTACGATGATGAAGTTCACTACAGTGCCTCGTTCGGTAGAAGTGAACATACGACGCTACTATGGGATAACTTAGTCACTTGTCAACATCCGAAGAGAACGGAAATATAGAAAACAGATTTTCATTCGAAGAAGAATGCACTGACTTCCGCGAATTGGGACCGTTTTCTCAAGGCAGATTCAGAGGACTACTGAAGATAGGTTAAAAGGATTTACTTAGGTCAATTAAACGCTGTTGTCCGGTGAAGATGTGAAAGACGGCTTGTCGTCCTGCCTGGTTGACCGGAGACCTTAAAAGGCAGTTAAAGAAAAAAAATGAGAAATAAGAGTTTTTCAGAAAAACTGGGTCACCAGTTCACCTGGATGAATTCAGTCGCCAATGAAATGCGGTCAGAAAATTGATTCTTCAAGGGAAAATTACGAATCACGAAAAATCCGACAAACTGAAGGCAAGTGCAAAATTCTAATCCACTATATTAATAGTCGACCAAAAACAAGGGCTCCGTGTCGCAGTACTTAAGGGTGATAATGGTGTAGAAGAAGTTGAGAATGACAGAAATGCTGAGTACTGCAGCCAGTTACTCACTAGAGAAACCAAACTGCAGTTTCACAAGGTCAACAGTGCTGTTGCAAACGCTGGTCCAGCGCTCGAATCTCTACTAGTCCGGGCATCTGTACTTGAACAGGAGCTGTGAAACCCCAAAGAAGCAGGTTTATCCGATCCAAACAATATACCGACCAAATTCTTGAAATAATTGGCAAGCGAGCTCTCAAAGCCCCGAGCACATATGTTCCGTTCGTCCTTTGAACTATGAAGACTGCTTTCCAAATGAAAGATGGCAAAGTAAAGGTGAGCAGTAGACTTGTGCAATGATTTCAAGAAAGCGTTTTACAGCGTCTTATGTAAATGTGTAATGTATAAACTAACAGAAATCAGAATAAGAAGAGATCTGCCGATATTGATCACAAATCTTTCGACGGGTGATCGCAAGCTGTGTGCCTCGAAATCAACTCCTACCCCTGTCCTAAGTGGTATCCCCCAAGGGTACAGCTTAGGATCGTTGTTCTTTTTTAGACTATGTCAACGACGGCGCTGATGACGTATGTTTCAAGGCCATTATGTTTGCTGACGATGTAAGAAAGTAAGTAAGGCCATTTGTAGAACTCACTTGGATTAGTACAGGTGTGTTCTCATGCTTTTTAGAGATTCTGACTTTATCGTCGAACTGAACATAGACCAGAGGTGTGACACTTCAGATTTACTTAGAGGGAAAATGAAACTCGATTTAAGCCTGCCGTTCCAACTTTGATTGAAGGGCAAAGTGAGTGAGTATTTGAAGAAATGAGCGGATGAACGTGTAGCCAATAAAAATGCAGAAAGACATACAAACAGACAAGCGGGTGTATCCCAGCGTTTTTACGCACTATATTCATTATTATATTATTTTAGATTACTTTTTTAATTTTCTTAGATGGAGGAAATGGTGGTTTGGAGGTCGTCTACTTCAACGTACCTGTGGTCTAACTTACCGTCCTGGAGTTAGTTTAGTTAAGTCCGCGGCGCTAAGCGCCGCGCACACCTTCTATTTCCGTATTAAATAACTCATTAAACCATTGATTGCGTTCTCTACCAGTTTTGGCAAATAAGAACATTATAAAAAACATCACAATGTTCGCCAATATATTGAGCGCTCATGCCTTCCGTTCATTGGTTAAAACAACATCCGCCAGATCTTCGATACAGGGTCTCTCTAGGGCAGAGCCATGTGGGATTCGACGCGTCAATGGGTCTCTTGGCATTTCTAACTGACTTTCTTATATAAATTTCAGTTTTTAATATGAACCCTTTAAATTTCTACAGGAATTAGTCAAAGATGGTGAGTTTTTGCAGTTTTCACTGAGTTATTTAAATGGCTCTAGTGGAACCAATGGAATTTCGAAGTTTTGTTGAGGTTGCTGAATCGATCAACTTCCGTCGTACTCAATTTTTTGCTGCGCCTTTAAAACAATGATAGTGAACAAGGCAAAGGCAAAGACCTTTGCATGAGTTAATCCTGTCATACGATTTCATGACTTCTTATTCGATTGCATTTTGGTAAGTCTGCAAATAGGCTCCAAATGGCCATCTTCATAAGAAATAGTATCCATATTTTTTTCAGTATATGCTGATAGGTAAGAGCTTATTGTAAAACCTATTACAAACACGTCGAACAGAATTTAAATTTATGGAAAAAAGCTTTCGAGGACAGAAAATTGTGAAATTTTCGCCAGACTCCAGGACGACCGGAAACTAATTGTTATCGTATAACGGAAATATCTTTCAAGAATTTTGACAAATTTCTAATAATATGCAAAAAATAGCATGTTTACTATTTCGCCCGACAATTTATGGTTCCATTTATTGGTCACAGTAACTACGATCGTTCATATTCTTTGAATGCAAGGTTTCATTAAAACCTTGGTGCCCCTAAACAAACCATTTTTGTTTTTATAGTTCCTTCAAAATTAAAATTTTCTCAAGGTTGTTCAGTGTTATTTAACATTTTTCGTACACATTTCGTTTCGTTTACATGTGATTATTTATCTCCCGCAAATGTCGGCACTTTGCACCAGTTAAGGCCCACCCTCTACATACCGCTTCCTACTTCTGCATCATAAAATTCAAGCTAAACAGAGTTTTCCTTACACGTGTGCTGGGACACTTAGGGGGGGGGGGGGAAGATGGCTCCGGCCATGATGGGGATGAAAATGTCCAGGTGCCACTTAGTAAGATAAGCAAACTAAAAGAATTAGTGACACAGTTAAATCTGGCATAATCTTGACACGATAAATTCTTTTCAGTTAAGTATGGAAACATGAAAAGTCACTCAGTCTTCTATGACTCATGCACCCCGTAACCGATCAGTGAACGTGTAGTGATCCTGTAGAGCCTCGAACCTCCCGCGCCACACCGCACATGAGACCCCGTGATTGCAGTTCTTGCCTTACTTCTGGGACAGCCTTAACGCCTGCCTCTCACGGCTTCCAGCAAGTGTGCATGCACTAGTGCCTGCCTCTCCCAGTCTGACCAATCACATTCAAGACTGATGCACACAAAGGATGCTCTCTAGACCCAGGGATGAAGACCACCCTCACAGTCTTTGAACCCGGCCCTCTTGCAGCCGGACGTGCCTGCCTCCGATGATCAACTTCTTCCTGCCCATTCTCCTATAATTTTCCTCATTTCTTCCGTTCCCCTACAGAACGGGGCCTGAAGATGGCAGTGGCAAAGCTTTTACCTATCCCCTAAACCCGCTGCGATAAGCGTCCATCCACTAATGCTAATAGTGCCGTTCAAAACGGTGGTTCAGGGCTTAGGATGTTGCATTTCTAAACAGAAGATTGCAGGTTTGAGCTTCATGTGGTGCATTTATTGGAGTTGAGTATAACTGATTGATAATTGCTAATAAGCTAGGAATGGCTATTCCAGTCTCAGAAGAAGGTGCAATCACTGGTACAATTGTTTCATTTTCCTGACGTTCACGATTCTGTCGAGAATCCTTAACCACATGTAATGGTAGGATAGTCTGAGCCATGCGCCAATAGGGATAAAACATGCACGGTATTTATAGTTCCCAGCGGTCATCCACGTGCGTACTATAATTGTTTTCTCCTGTAGCCACAGCTTGGGGTCTTCATTGGTGCGGTGATGGCTTGAAACTTTGCGTTCGGCTCATTAATTGCTGCGATTTCCTTGTCCGTTTGGGATGTGGTCCTGGTAATTGCGTGACAGTTATGTTTGCTGTCGTCAGAGTTGTTGCTTGGCCCAGCATTTCCCAGATGACTGATTCTCTTGCTCAGGCAATATCTCAGTACGCAGTATGCGAACGCCGAATCGTTGCGCTTGTTGATGGATTGGGAGCCTCAGAACCATGACTCGAGCAGCTCGCGGCTCACGCGGTTGTCACCTCTTGCAAGGATTTTGACCTCGTTTAACTTGAAAATATGGCCGGGTCCCGTCGAATGAGCTGCAACCTGAGAGTTGGCATCTTTCTTCCTCACCACCGCTGCATGCTCGGCCATTTGCGTTTAAAGTAATCGCCCGGGTCCTCCGACGTAGTTGCGTCTTCCTCGTCTGAACTGCTTCCTAGAACTCGCGTATTCTCCCCTTTTGGCAATTCCAGTCTCACTTGTCTTTTTCGGCAATGTTCTCCTGCCTCTTATTTTAGCCATTGCGCGACTGCTGGTAGGATCCAAAGCTAGTCAAAGTGGTGTCAGAACGGGACGAGTGAGTCCTATAGCTACTCGGTGACCATCCATCCATCCATCAAAGGAGAAACTAAAATTTGCCCAAACGAAACCACCGGTTTTTTGTGTAAGCAAACCTATCCTTAGCAGAACTGGATGGCACATTATGTACGAAGTCAGAGAGATCGCCTATATAGCCCTGTATGCAATGAGTGAGTTATTATGATACCACGAGAGTTCGACCGTCGTTTCCGACGATGTCCATCACAAGCTTCAGCAAGCTGAATGCAGACGAGGGACCTTTAGCTGTATTATAGTGAGAGTAGACTCACAGGATTTACCAAACTCTTTCCTTACTATCACACCCGTTTTCTAT
The DNA here is from genome assembly GCA_036362985.1 of Ligula intestinalis. Classification (NCBI taxonomy): domain Eukaryota; kingdom Metazoa; phylum Platyhelminthes; class Cestoda; order Diphyllobothriidea; family Diphyllobothriidae; genus Ligula; species Ligula intestinalis. Next base: position 79,410,302 of record JAYGXS010000001.1, on the reverse strand, counting down.
GTCAAGACAAAAGTCGAGAAGACTGAAGGTGGGGGAGGGAACAGGTGGTGTGTGTGCAAACACACTCCAAGACGCGCCACAACTAGATCACTTTACTGGGTAGCCTCACGAGTGTGCAGGAGCGTCATAAAGGCCACATTAGGCAGGAACCATTGAAGCCTGACTCTCAGTAAGCCACTCCATACAGCAAGACACTAGGCTGGATGCGGTGCCCGAACTATCCCGTCAGTTGGCTATCCTCCAAGCCATGGCTTCAAGTGCATCAGATCTTTAGTGAGGAGATTTATGAGCTAAGGGTCGACCTCAGTCTTTTCCTAACCACAAGAAGCGGGCCACTAACTAGCTGGTCTGTCACCTGAGGTGGGATGGGCGAGTGTTTAAGCATTAACCATGCCAACATAACCAGGGCAAACAAACGAAGCAATCGAAAATGTTCTGTATCAGAATGTACAATATTTGCTACTTATTTTATAAAAGTAGTAAAAAAATATAAATATTTTAGTAGAACCTACGATATATCGGATTCGCGTAGGGGTTTATAGCCTGTTTTCAGCGAATACTTTGTCGAACTATAATTGGCGTCTAAGACTGCTGGTAAATAAACTTACCACTGTAGGCACAGCAACGTTCGCCCAGCCTTAAATAAAACCCTAACCCAAACCGATAATTGAGATTATCAGTAAAAACTTAACTTACGTGAATTACCCAATTACTTTAATTAGCAAGGAAAGTATTACTTCGCCCGAGGTGGTTTGCCAAGTGCTGGGACGTGCTGAGGCATAGTCAGACTAATTATGTCCTTGGTTCTAGAAGCCAGTATAGGGAACTTCCCTGTCATATTATATACTCGGGAGACACTGTACAACACTACAACGGTTAACCATTCGCAAACGTCTTGCATAATAAAGGATACAGTGCCGATGATCTAGGCAGATAACCAGATCATATAGCGACATTCTGAGACATAATTAAATTTTCATAAATCCGGAAATGCCTTTGACTGAATACCTGACTTTGAGGTATTCAAAAAATGACCAGGGAAAGAATTGTTTATGTATAATGTCAGCTTAAGTTATAAGGAGACCTATAGTGCCTTCCAGCGCTGGCACCACGTCGCACAGGAGATCACAAAAGGACGCTTCTCGAGCTGTCACATACAGCAGCTGGGACAGTCACTCGTAGGCGTCCGCCAACTGCTATAACCCGAGTGAGTGATCAAGCGTACACCGGCTGACTCTCACATTGCGTTTATTTGCTCACGCTCCACATCAGGTGCCCGCGCGCAGGCCCAGAGCTTGCCACCCATCGGGGCTTCTGACCACCACTGAATTTCTTTGCCGAATAGACAAAATCTACTGGTCTTTCCCCTTCTCTCCCTATACGGAACTGGGCGAGCTGATTGCAGTCCTCTGAGCGCATCTGCAATTTCGATCCCTGCAGAGCATAGTCCTTCGACCTTCAGGTCCAGCCCCGCATAGGAACATAAAAAGCGTGGTATCAGTTGGGAAGATGGCGTATTCTGAACAAAACTGTTAAAGCAACGGTTATTTTAAGGTGGCAGCCGGAAAAGGACCTACGTCCTGTGCCGCGGAATCCGCCACAGCGTCTTGAGCGAAAGCACCCCTGAGTCGGTCTTAAACATGATTGGCTGCTTGTAGTAGAAGTGATTTGCCTAGGATCAGATGTGAAAATATTCACAAGAGTCGCAACGTTGCGATAGGCACCTGGGATATTTCCAGATTCGCAAAGACCTACATTATTGTAGCAACTGCATGGTGCCCACAGACGCAGTTGAGCGCTTATCGTTTACTACAGGGAGAGTAGATCCTGCAACGAGCCGAAGTCAAAGGGGCGAATTTCAGAATCCCTGCAGTCTACCTCCAAAACAGGTATGCATGTTTAATAATACAAAAGGCGACATAGAACATTCTAATGACCAAGAGCGAAGAAGTCCATCCAGCAATACTGCATGCTATAAACGTGTCTTAGCAAGTTCGTGGCCTACGGTTATTGTAGAACTCTGTTATTTCAGAGGATTCAAGGACATTCCGCAGCGCAGCAAAACTTAGCACGCAGTCTATCGGCTTTACAATGTCAACCACATCAGACTGCAAACCCATTTAAGCACACATGACATGGCCGTTGACGTGATGAATCTAATGCTCGTTATGGGCAAACGCCCTCACCTTCGCAGATGCCGTAATATCTTCTAGAAATGACTC
>JAYGXS010000001.1:79378985-79407980 GCA_036362985.1 Ligula intestinalis | reverse complement strand
TCCGCGACGGATATCAAAACGTCAGGCGAATAAACATATTGTCCCAGTGATCGAGTCTTCTTCTTCTTCTTCTTCTCAATTGCTTCCTGGGACACGGATGTTCGCTTGTATTGGCAAATTATTTGGGCGCGATGCGCTTAGATCGGCCCGACGATGGGAAACATTTACCCTTCGTGAGGCCTCAACCTATTCGCAGATCCGGTTTCTGCACAGATGCCTTGACAAGAACCTTTCTGCTACTCATAGTTGGTTCTGCTGCTACTCCCACGACCATTGTTAGCTTAACAAGGACTTGTGCTATACGCTCTGTAGTGTTAAGCCACTGCCTTTTACTGCATTTTTGGCTTTCAGCCTCCACTGCTAGTGTGATTTAGGATTCATTACCTCGTCAGAAAGTCGTCGAGTTCTCGTATTCGAACATATCTGGGGCTAAAGTAACTTGCATTCATAAAAAGGGTTAACTACCCTTGCAAAAAGATCAAAATTAACGTTGTTCTGCCTTCTTCCAAATCGAAATTGAAGTAAATCACTGCAGTTCGCTACTGCTTGTGATTGTGCTGTGGAATCGTTTTGACATCTGCAAAATTTCCCACGTTGTGGTTTACTTGCCATGCAAACTTCATTTTTTCTGACACGGAATCTACGCACTTAGAAAGGCATTCGTCTTTTTACAGAGACGAACCATCGATCTGTCAAATTGCTGCTTAATTGATTTATGAATGATGACAGCCTTATCTGTTCAGTCGATCTGCGTACTACTTGCTTCAGAACCATTGCTTGCCTTGTAGAGGATATGCATACGCCGCAAGCGAAATAAAGCAGCCTATTTCGTCGCCCGAAAGTAAATAATGTTCATAATAGGTTAATATAACCATAAAGAAGACTATTGTCGTAAATGCTGCTATGTAAGGTTAGCGATTTTACGAACTGTGAGTTTAACGGGAAGGGGAAAAATTTATTTGGCCTTGTCGCCTCTCACATTCAATTTTTCAGTGAGCGTCACTTACGTTGCACCTCAATTTCCTTCCTTGTTGAAAGTTGTTGTCGTAGAAAAGCCTGCCTCATAGGGATGTCGGCACAAACGAGGCCGCAACAAGTGGGCATTTATAACGACCTTCACCTTATGCTTGATAGTGCATTAATAGGGCAACTGTTGAAAAACTGTTGGGCGTTATACACGGCCAATCCCTCTATTTGGAGAACGTGTATATTTTGCCATAACATCATCCGAGGACCCAAGTTCGTTTGACTGGTATTCACACTGCCAAAACTGTACGCATATAAGGCATCATTATGTATGATTCTACTGTCCATACGATATGTCCCTGAATCAAAGAAATCCAATAATTTTAGAGGATCAAGCCTCAAGGGATTTGGTTCAAAGTCTTAGTAGCATGTTCTTCTACAATTCCACACACTTTGCCAGCTTAACGGCGTACAAGCTTGAGGTCACATGCACGTTTGACCTTGTTGTCAGACGACTCGCGGACAGTTTATCAGCCTCAGAGACCGAATTCTAATGGCCACTTCGTTTAACTATGACTTAATTGCTCTTTGCCGAGAAGATGTGCCCGTTTTCCTCGTACACCCACCCTGCCAGATTGCAGGGGCAGCACGCGTTCACTCGTCATAATGGCCCACGTTCCTACCATTGCTTGCGGCTGTATACCGCCGGACTGTCAACAGTCAAAAGGGATATATCAGCAAAAAGGAGGGGGTAGGCACATTTCTGGTTCCTTTAAGCAGCTGGGTTTCAGAACCCTTAGGGAAACTGCGTAGTGAACTGGATAATGAATGAGAAAACTTGCTTTTTCTTCTCGTAACTGCGACAATGTTGATTGCAACTGTTTACTAAATGTCAGAAGTTAACACAGCCAAAGGGCAGTAATTATTAGCATGCAAAACGGACTTGCGTGTCTGGCATGATTTTATCCGAACACCACGCAGCTCGAAGTCGGGAAGTTGGCGGTTCATCCTATTCTGCTTGGCTCAGGTGTATAAGTTCCATTAGTTCTTCAGTCCCAGTAGCCTGCCCCATTTTAATTGTTCTTTCTAGTATGCAGGGACTTTTACGTTTTCATTTATATGTCATCTACCTTCCGCCATAAGTACCAACAGTTCACATCTTTATCCTTTCTGCATTGCCTGATTTCTTGGAAGGATCTTAGGTGGTTTAAACCCAGACGTTGACTGACTATTCTCGACTACACTGATGTTATTGAGCTGCTAGCCTTAAGGTTTGATGACCTACGGATTGTTATTGCGAGTAGATGGAGTACTTACTTGTACTTGCACTTATAACGGCATTCACCTCGGGCGGGTTGAGCCGGAATCAGTTTTGACATTGACTGCATCACGAATCGCAACTGTCCAGGCGCGTTGATCTTGCGCCTGTTCACACGAGAGCGCCATCCATTCACGGTTCCACCGGCGTAGGCCGTAGACGCATGGGCCGGAAACGGACGACAGATCCTGCTTGACCGTTGCTGTCCAAGTTTTCAGCTGCCCGCCGCGACGTTTGTGCCAGGTGGGGGGAGACGTCGCCACAAGCAGGTCACGAATCAGCTCACCATCATCACGCCGGGACGCATGCCCGAACCATCGAAGTCGTCTCTGAAGCAGGAGTGGAGGGAGAGCGTCCAGGTGACAGCGTCGGCGGAGATCGGAGCAACGAATTCGGTCGACGCCACGGTGACGAAGGATGCGGCGTATGCAGTCATTGTCAAACACTTCAAGGCGACTTATGTCCTCAACGCGCATAGGCCATGTCTCTCCGGCATAGAGCAGGGTAGGTCGAACCACTGCTCGGTAAACACGGGACTTTGTGCGACGTGATATTTCCCTTCTATTCTATAGAGAAGTGCACAGACGGTAAAAGGCAGATCGGGCACGGTTGATGCGTGATACAACCTCGTCGACACCTTAACCCGTTTCCGTGACCAAAGAGCCCAAGTATCTAAACGAGTCGACCACTTCGAGAGGAGCACCGTCGAGAACAATAGGAGTGACAGATGTAGGGGGCACACAGGAGAGCATGACTTGGGTCTAAGTGGCGTTTAGGCGTAATTCGATGGATCGTGCACGCTCATTGATCTTGTCCAGCGCCTGCTGAACTGCTATACAGTTGTCGCCAAAGAGGACGACGTCATCAGCATACGCCAAGTCAGTCACCCATTTCAAGCGATCAAACTGCCCTTTCGGGAAGTCATCCAGTGCTTTGGTCATGATCCAGTCCACCGCATAGTTGAACAGGGTTGGTGAAAGGGCTCAGCCTTGGCGGACGCCCGTCCTGACGCTAAAGGCTTCCGTGTCGCCGTTCTGCGTCCTCACCCGTGTGGAAGTGCCACGATAGTATGCCTGCATGAGAGTGAGAAGCTTAGGTGGTAGGCCGTCCGTCTTCATTATGTTCCACAGCGAACTGCGATCAACAGAGTCAAATGCGGCAACAAAATCGTTGAAGCATGGAACAATAAGTTGTTGTTGACCCCATCTCAGTTCCAGCACACGGCGGAGATTGAAGATCTGGTCGGTGCAGCCACGACCTGGTCGAAATCCACTCTGGTTTGGGTGGGTGTGCTGGTCTCTCGCAGTTTGGAAACGTTTGAGAAGAAGACGTGAATGTTTTCGCCGCTACATCGATAAGGCTAATGCCTCTGTAATTGCTGCACGCTCTTCTGTCGCCTTTTCTAAACATGGGGGAGGATAACTGCTTTACTCCAATGAGAGGGCACAACTTCACTGTTCCATATCTTGGCAAATATTTGTTGTAGTCAGGGCCCAATAACCTTGGGTGCACATTTGAAGAGCTCCGGCAGGAGGTAATCCTCGCCAGGTGCCTTGTTGTTGCGTAGCCTCAAGAGAATGGAGACAACTTCCTCTACACTGGGCGGCTCTGTGTTCCACTCATACAGATGGTGAGGATCGTACGCATTGGGCGATAGGTCAGATATTACACAAAGATCATGGTTAAGGTGGTCGCAGAAATGCTCGCGCCATCTCTCTAACCGTTCATCGATCTTAGTAATGACAGCACCGTTGCGATCCAGTAAAGTCTCGGTGGTGTTCCCCGAACCTCTGCTGGCCTGCTTTAAGAGTCGGTAGAGCTTGTGGGTGTCACCTCTGGTAGCTGCTCGCTCCGTTTTCGAGGCAAAGTCGCTCCAGTAGGCGTTCCTATCGGCTCGGATGGCCCTTGTCGTTTGGCGCCGCAGCTCTCTGTAAGGGGGGAAGAGCCAGTGAGTCTGGCTCGGCCGGTCCCCTCAGCTAACTCAAGCGTGGGTCTAGTGATCCAGTCGCAATGTCGCCGCTGGGTTTAGTACATGGAGTCACAGCATAGGTCAATTTTCCATAGACGCTGGGAAGACCATAGCGTTTTCAAACTATCTTCTTGACCATTAGCAGGGACTGCTCGCAATTGATGACTTTCAAATTGAAGAAATGGCCAGTATCAACTATTTCGTGATGGGAATGCTGTTGCTAGGACAGAATAAGCAAATCTACCAAATCGATCATGCTCGCGGGATTTTGGCAGTCCCTAGAAGGTTTCTGTTGACCAACCGCGATATCTTCATCGCCATAGATATCCCCATGAAGGATGGAATACACTTAGTTGTTTTCGGATGGAGAAGTCGAGCATCACAGGGATATCTCAGGCCATGCAGGAAAGACGAATGAGGTGGTTTGGGGGTTCGCCTCATTAGCCTAACGTTGCCCTTCTTGGTCCGGCGTCATTGGAGGTGTCGAAGGGGGGGGGGTGAGGTAATTCGATACTAGCCTAGATACAAGTCGCCTAGATATGAAAGTGACCTGGAGAGATACAATTCGCGATGTCATCGGGGCCTACTAGATCAGGAATGACCACAACTGTACCGAGTAGAAGAACAACTATCCTCGGCAGAAATATCTAATTTGTATGCTGACTTTCAGTTTGCTGAAGATCACTTGGTTAGACCAACAAAAAGGTTTGATGAGGCTGCTGCTGTTATTTAGTCCCAGATAGCAAATCGAAGCTTTGGAGAGCTCTACTAACCGGATTTTTTCCTAGTTTATGCCTTTGGCCGATCTGTTATACTGTCCATATCTGTAGGTGCAAAATTTCATTCTTCACGCTTATTTTGTCCTTTAGCCCTGCGGTGTGGACTACGAACTTCGAGCCTACATAGCCGAAGAGTGTGACGAAAAGCCGCAAGCTCGGTACGTGTTCTCGAATTTTAAGATTGTACTTGGCAGCGGGTCCATCAGTACGTATGTCGTTTTTTGGGCCAGTGGCTGCTTTTTTTGAAAAAATAACAAATAAGCTTTTTTTCTAATCCATGTATAAAGTATTTGCAGTTCGCCCTCCCTATCTACTCTCACTAGTACATTTTTTTCGTTTTCAAACTGTCACATTTTCCGGTGTTCGGTTGTGGTTTTTCGTGCAGATTAAGTCCTTTGCTCACTTAGCTATCTCTTATCTCGTCGTGTTTTGGCGTTTTTAATGCGCTCGGCGGGTAGCAGGCTCACGACCAAACCTGAACCGACTGAAACATTCGTGTTGCAGTCCCCTGAGGTCACCATTTTCCATGTAACGAAAACGGTAGCAAAGTAAACGCGGTCACCGTAAGAGGTGATTCGGGTTACAGTTAACGTGCGGCTTTGCTGATATTCACTACTGGGCTCCGTTAAGGTATGTTTGTTTTTCGCTTGGCCTGATTCAGGGCTGATAGTTGCTTGTGCCCGTGGTATGCTTTGAGCAGGCGCTCATTTATTTCAAAACCTACGTCTCAGCGAACAAACTTTCCCTGCTTCCAACTTGGAGGAATGGTTACTAGCGTGAACTGGTTGTGCTGAACTAATTCATAAATCTGCCAATCTCTGCACGATATGCGTTTGCATGCCACCACGAGTGCGTGTTTGGCACCCAAATTTTCTATTTTCAGCAAAGCATGGCTTTGGGTGTTTGGCTCTTATATGGTGCTGGTTCCTTGTCGCCGGACACAAGATGTCTGCACACCTTTTTTTCGATCTTGCCTTACCAGGTTTACGTACCGAAACTAATCCCCTTGTCGCACTAGTACTGTCAGGTTACTGCCTCTTTGATTAACAGAAGAGTGTCCTCTTAATCGGCCTACATTTTTAATTGTCATTCAAATTAATGCAAGTAATGTCCTCTGATTAAACAATCTCAAAATCTTCGCATGAACTCAATGGCTGAACTGCATACCTGCGTGAGTTCACGGAAGTCCATTATACTCGTCTTGTTTTTGTATTCCCAATAATATTTCCCGCATCGAAGGCGTCCCTAGGTAAAGTTACTCGAATTTCCTATTAATCTTTACACAGCTGGTCAATCGCGGTGAGACTGCATGACATTTAATCGGATTACTTATTTCAACGGAGCACCTCTTCCCGTGTTAGCCTAATCCCGAGGTCGGCAACCCATGGCTCGCGAGCAATATATGGCTCTTTTGATGATCGCGTATGGCTCTTTCAGAAACTTTAGATTTTATGATTTTGTTTATTTAGGGGTTTAAGTGGTGGGTTGGACTCCGATCACTACAATCATTTGGCCAAATCCCAGGTTGGAAGTTAAAAGACACCAGTCACCAGAAGGAGTGATTTATTATTTACAGAACTCCCAATTTCTGTCCCAGGTGGCAGTGGCCACTGCCGAAGCCAGGGCTAGTTTTGACGGCGTCCAGCCAGGCCTGAGAGAGCTTGGAACAGTGGTGACAGCTGATTCAGTAGGATTGCGGAGCAGGTTCAAGTGTTCTGTTATTGATGTCTTGCAATTGCCCGAGGGGATGCCGCCTGCAGAGATCTTTGCTGCATAGGTCGAGAGGTGGAGTATTTAAATGGCCCTTAGATATTTAGACGCGCGTGTATGCTCGGGTTTGTGTGCGTGACTGAATAAACTGCGGTCGCCAGGGCGGCGGTCTCGGGGCCACCAGAAAACCGAAGGAAAGGGGACGCTCGCGCAGCTGTTACCGATTTCGCAGACGCAGCTGCGAGGTCCAGCCTCGGGGGACATTGGAACTTTTTAGTGATATTTCGAACAAAGACACGATAATTAAACGGATACTAGGCATGCTTCTGTTGGCAAAAACTGTCCATGCGCGTACCATCATGATGGCAACTCACATGGAGGAAACACAAGGAAAAGACATAAATGCAGCGCCGTTTTTTTCGCTGGCTTTGGATGAGTCAACAGACGTAAGCCATTTGGCACAGTTCAGTGTGATTTCAAGGCATGCTGCTGGTGATACACTGCACGAAAAAAAGTCTTGCTGTCCTGCCAATAAAAGGGTCCACAAGAGGTGAGGATTCATTCAAGTCTTTCATGGAGTTCGCTCAAGAAAAAAACTACCTATGGATAAACAAATCTCAGTGTGTACTGATGGTGCTCCGTGTATGGTCGGTAAAAACAAAGGATATGGCGCTTCTCTGTGAACATGAAAATAGACCCATCCTACGTTTCCATTGCGTTCTACACCAGGAAACTGTTTGTGCTCAGATATGTGACGGGCAGCTTGGCGAAGTAATGTGCTGGTCATTCATGTGATTAACTTTATTGTTGCCCGAGTCTCAAATGACCGACAGTTTAAAACAGGTTAAAAGTTGGAAATAGCTATCATGGTCTGATTTTGCACAGCAAGGTACGTTGGTTGTCAAGAGGGAAGGTTCTTAGCCATTTTGCAGCTTGCCTGAACGAAATCCGGACGTTCCTGGAATTGAAGGGCATTGAGCATCGTGACCTAGCCGAAACTGAGTGGCTCCTCATGCACAGTAAGTGAGTCCACTCAAAACATTGATCTTCACCAGCTAGTTGGTTTCACAGCCAGTCTCCTACAGTCGTTCAAAGCACGCTTTGGAGAATTTCGAGAGCACACTCGCCTTTTTAAGTTCATAACCCATCCAACTGAGTGTTAACTGAACACAACCGACCTACTTTATATTCCTGGCCTCTTCGTTAGAGATTTCGAAGAAGAATTGGCTGACCTTAAAGTCTCAGACATGTGGGTGAATAAGTTCAAGTCACTCAATGACGATTTGGAAAGGATCGCATGGCATAAAGCGGAGTTGGCAAGCAAGCACATGTGGACAGAAATTAAAAACTTCAACCCGAAGACCAGCTGATAATCAAAACTTGGAACACGCTTCCGGTCACATATCACACACTGCTGCGTGCGAGAATTGCTGTATTGACCCTGTTTGGATCTACGTATGCACGTGAGCAGTCGTTCTCATATCTTAGATCACTTCGAACGGATGAAAGCCTCAACGCTTGCGTGAAGCTTAACCTCACCAACTACCGACCGGACTATAAAACCCTCAAAGAATTCATTCAACGCCAGAAATCATATTAACAGTGAGTATTATAAGAACATTATTTATAAGAGGAAATTCAGAGGCTTATTATACTTGAATTTAATAGAATTTCATTTTAAAATATACTATATGGCTCCTTCTGAAATATATTTCCAAATATTTGCTTTTTTTGCTCTCTGAGTTAAGAAGGTTGCCGACCGCTGGCCTAACCTATCTGTGTTTAGGTCCCCAGCACCGAGGAATAGACAGTTATAGGTCGCCTGGGAGCCCGCTCAAGTAACAAATTAAGCAAGGTTACATAATGGGAAGGCTAAACGAATGCTTTTAATAGTGGAAAATTTGACATTTAATAGCTGCGCATTTTTTGAATAGGGCTGAGATTGGTCAGGATCCCGATTTGCTGATCGTTCCAAAAGTCTGCCTCATTTTTATGGGATAAAATGTCTGACAGCGAAAACTTCGACAATTTAAAAAAAAGACGTTCTCTCTTTCTAGATGTTAAGGTTCACGGAACTTTATCACTATTTTTCACACGTGCTCTCAACCAAGTTGTCTTTATAAAGCAACTTCTAAAATAACGAGTGATAACTATTGACATCCCTGAATCAGTTCTGCTAAATGTGTGGATGTCTGTAGCTCAGAACCGTACTTTTACTTGTCACGTGCGATTATTAAAATATTTTAGGCAATGGTAGTAAATCATATTGTTTCAGAGAAGAGATTGTTAATGAATTTTCTAGTTCCTACATTAAAGTAGTTCTTGAAGCCCTTAATTATTGCTTAAAAGGGTTTTCTGACTGAGGTGTGGTGAACGGTGATAAGCACCCTCGTATTACAGGTAGTCTTGCGCTAACTTTGAGGAAAAGTAAGAGCTAAAGTTGGGTCACAGGAGTGGTATCAAGCGGAAGGGGGGTACTTTTACCCTTGTCCATCTAACTGGAGATGGGGATAGGCAAAGTTATTTAAGCCTCTATTGTTTTATTTCCGTATTGCACCAAACGACATCATGATTGATAAGTGTTCTGGTTCAAACACTTCGGCAAGGTTCCCGTAGCCCCTGGAAGAAGATATAGATGGGATCCGAAACCACGACACACCTGGTGGACATGCTAGTCCATAGAAAGCAACTGTGTTTTTCTCAGGGAATATTCCCCACGTTTCCGCACTTCAGTACGTTTAACTCCAGCGTCCGCCTTCAGTACTTTTTAAAAACTTATGCTTCCAACTGTTACCGTTTTTGTTCCAATTCACCAAAACGAAGGTAAGACAGTCTTGGATAAGTGCATCTTCTGTCTCCTGATGAATGCAGAACTTTTCGGCTGATTATCAGTTTATCTGTGAAAGACGATAAGGTGGTTATGTAACAAGCAAAAATATTTCCACCCTTTTATAAATGTCTACTATAGTGACAGTTAACAGAACTCCCTAGACTTTTTTATGTACTACCGATACATAGAGTAATTGAAGCCTGGCCACCGTCTGTAACCACCGTCTACCTGAGTCTTCTGGAATTCCTGGTTAATTGATCAGACAACGTCTAACCGGAAATATCTGTCAGGAGAATGTGGGGTTACCGAAGAGGAGGAGACACGGGAATACGAACCCGCAGCTGTGCGGTGAAGCAACTATTTCCGTTCCCTAACTCTAGCCTTAATCGAAGTCTCCATTTAGCCCAATGTCGCCTGTACTCTGTGAGGTCTCCTATTTCTGTGTCCTGCTGCGATTAGCGTAGAAGTGGACTCGTTTGCAAAAACGCATTTTCCGTCATCAGTCTTGGCGCCTTATGGGATTTCCTACCGAGAATTTGCTGCGCCTTTCAGTAGCTACCATGGAGCACCTTTGCAGTTTTTTTATCCCCAGCACTTCTTGACTCAAGCATGGTATTCCGAGGGTTCATCAACACCTTCAGTCAGTTTGGCAGGTAACTGCGTCGTACCCTGTCACCGTCCTTACGAGTAGACACCTCTGACGACCTTTCGACATTTAATCTCCTTTTCAGTATCCGGACCGTAGGATGTGCCCCTGTCCGCCGAAAATTGCCTCCTTCTCAAACCTACGTCAATCTGCAGACCAACCCACGGTTATTATCAGCCTAGCTCCTCCCCCCTCATACTAGTGCTTTTTATGTTTGCTTAAACCGCAGAACTTTGTGTTTTTTGCTAATCCACTCCCATCCGGCAAACCCGAGCACTCTTTTTTCGCAAATGATTCTGTAGACATTGTTCTGCCGTCAAAGTCTTATTTCGCTACGCGTGCCGACAAATTTTTGCCCCATCCCTGTGGATACTTACCTCTCTGAAGACCGTACAGAGGAAATTCCGAGGCTCCTTTCCTGTGCTAGCAGATTTGCGTTTTTCCCAACCCTTATTTAGAAAAAAATACGCGTCGGAATTTGACCGATCCAAGCACGCACACTTTTTGCTGCTTCAGGCACTCCAAATACTGTACAGTAACAGATACTACTTTATTTGACTTAGGCGGCTGGTCATCACGCCCCTCTGCCCACCTTTATTTCGGGGGCTATTGTGAGACTTATTTTACTTGCCTCTGCGTTCTCGACTCTTTGTTGAGTGCGTACGTGTGTTTTAGTATGGTCACTGATTATCTCGTCTCAGTTGATTCTTTTAACGTATGTTTGCTCCCCGAATGTATAGCTGCTGATTTTTCACCTTGATTAGACATTACTGAATTAGATTTCTGCATGTTTATCAATCAAACTGGCTGTTTCGAACCGCTATTTTAAGTCCCTTTATCGTACGCTGCAAACTGTTTAAAGTTCGACGCTGTCCAATGTAGGTTTGCATCTTAAAATAAGTCAGTGTTCTTGTATAGGCTTCTGTCAGATCAGGTTGACATACTGAACTGTGCCTCGTCTGAATTTAAAATTAACTTTTTACTGCTACACTTCGTAGTGAGCGCTCTTCAGTGGACGACACCTGTCATTCAAAATGCGAAGTAATATCAGGTGCAAATGGTTTCTGGTAACGCGTAACATGTCTAGTTCCTCTCTCGCTCTCTTTTATGCAATTTTTTACCGTGGTTCCCTCTCCTGTAAATTTGAAAGGTTCATTTTATCGTGATTTAGCTCCCATCTGACTCGAACTTTTGTATCTTATGTTGTTAAAAGTAAATAGAAAGGTCTTATTGCGCGGACCTCGTTGCGTATATTGGCGCATTAGCGAAGTGTGACAGATGTCAATCTTCTTTCTGTTGTGTATTACAGTTTCCATTAGAGTACTGCACGGAACCCCTGCAAGAGTCACAAGCATATCGTTAGGTCTATCAATTTGCTCTCCTGCAACTAATTACTCCCAGCTCAGATACTGTTCATTTGGGATTCAGTCGGCGCCGGAATAAACGGCTGCCTCTTGCGTTAAGTACACTTGAGTATCTGATGTTTATTTTTATCCGAGCAAATGCTGAGCCAGTGACCTCCAATTCCCTCTACTACTGTATCAAAAAGTTAAAATCTGACGACAATTTGCTTACGTTAGGCAGACAAAAACCGGTTTCCGCAGAACCTTTTATGAAATTGGCCTCTTCTAACCCGCCACATTATGCAGAAAATAGCGCTTGCAGGACCTATCTGATCATGAAAATTCACTCTCCTTTTATTTGTTAGCCTTGTTGTGAGCCCTTACTGGCTTAAAGGTGTTTATAGTCGACTAGACTTTCCTTGTACAGAATCTGACCTGGATAGGAGGCACATGTTTATTTGATGTTTTAGGTGTTCTTCGTTCGTTCATAGATAATCACGTGATCCATGCGCACATCTCTGTTGAGATTTAACATTTTGCTGGAAACATTAACCGTGTCCTCTGTACCATGACGACTTTGAACGTTGCACGAACTTCAAGGCACAATCTGCCTGCCTTTCCTTCATTAATAGTTTCCCCACCCATATTTTTGAACTATGTGTCTCTCTCTCTGCGTGGCTTTGCACGGCAATAATCGCTCCTAATGTCCCCCCTCCTCCCTCACTTAAAAGCACTAATTTTAGTGAATAACGCAGCTTCCACGCCCGTTTGCCTTCCACTGCTGTGATTACTGGCCTCCCACTTCCCCCCCCCTACCCCGGCTGGTGTTCGTTTTCTTTTTTTAAGCAGAGATTCTTACCTCTTTCTATGTCTGCCCACTCTCCCATCCCATTAGGAGTTCTGTGCGAATGGCCATCCGAAAGCTGACGTACGCGCCCGAGGAATCTGCGCCTCAGCCCTCTGCCGAGGTGGTTAAGGACTTCATAATGAGCCCTGGAACTCTGCGTCTGGAAGTTTCTCTCGATAAGGAGGTGTTTTATGGTTCCCTGCCTACTACTCTTGCTCCTTTGCTTAAAATCTGTGCGTTTCGCTTACTGAGTCTGTAAGTGCGTACGTACTTGATTGCCCAGCACCACGCTAAAGATGAAGAAGAAGACGAAGACGAAGAAATGCGGATAAGAAAATTAAAAGGACTAAGTTGAGTATGCCTGGTGAACCTCTTCAGGTAGCCGAGGTTTTACAGTCTGGTTATCGCAACCGTTCTTCCGGTTTGTAGCGTAGAACTGTTCAGCGACTGAGTGTACGCGGTGACGGTTCCACCCTCGGTGACTGATCTCAACCGGTATTTGATACAATATTTTTAGATACAAGGTTGTTCTTTTTCTAGGTATCGAGCTTTCTTTGCAATAATGTAAATCATCTTATCGGCCGATTATTTCCATATACGTACTTCTTCTCCTTTCGTATTCTCGAATACGTGCACAGCCATGCAGCTGTTGATGAGACAGGAAATTTGCGTATTTGATTTGACTGCTAGCAAGAATAAACAGAAAGATATCTGTCACTGGTGGTTGATTTGTGGTACGCATCACTATACAATAGGCCCTGGGGACTTCTGTGTGCTAGGCTGTCGAAGGTTAACAGTTCTCATACGTTTGGATCGTATTCAGGACAGGCAGGAGGCAGTCAAACTGTTATGTATTCAGTATGACAGAAATAACTTAAAATCACCGTACTTTCAGTGCTCGCTGAGTGCTGAAAATGTCCTTTCAGATTCTCAGAGGCGAAGGAGAGAGGCAAGCATGACTTTCAAACGTGAAGATAGTAGACTTAACGCCTGGGTGTTCTGTTGTGCTCATTCAAAGTAGCGTGATGTCGCCTGTATTTGGCTTCTCTTATATTTTACACTGAAGAATTGAAAAATTTAGTTCACTCAGATCTTTCGATATCTCCTGATATTGATACTACGTCCTGGGGGTGCGTCGTTCTTATCGACTCCAGTGGCCCCCCTATTCATAGATTTTACTGTGATATTTGTTGAAAAGCTACCGTTTGCTTTAATATACGAACATTTTATTGAGGTCATTAACCCCACCCTTTACCTTCTTTAGGAGGGTCCGTAAATTGTGCAGAGGTCCTCGCAGAGATTTTTGATGCATTTCAATAGAAGTTAAATTGCCTCGAACTGTTGTTACGCGTCCTTTGCCAATGGAGACTATCACTATGTTATCGGCAGCTCCTAGGCTTTTTGCCTACACTCCTCTCTCCCTTCTTGTTTCAGTATGCAGAAAACTGCTCCACCCCTCTGCGGGGAACATCGCTATCAGATTTATGTCTTACTTGGGCTTTTTTCTGCTTATACGTTGTTTATTACGAAAGTGTGCTGTTTGGCTTCCATCTGGGTTTTATGCATAGAACTGCGGACCCATTACCAGGAGCATCTTGCGGATTAAGTGTCTTTAGTTTTCTTCTCGCATGCAGACCGAGTTGTATTGACCATTTGGCACGACCAAAGTCGACCTGCTTTCGTCTATCACCTCGTGCCACTTTTCAATCAAGGTCATTTAATTAAAATATCTTACGAGCACAAAGTTCTTGGATTTATTCGGGCTCTGTTGTTGAGTACCCCACCGTAAATAAGACACTGATTTTCAGCTTTGACTTTTAATTTACCGTACATGGAAGTACTGCCGTTGTCCTGACTCGAGCTACTAATTTCTTCTCTCTCTAGAAATACTACCATGGCGAATTCATCGCTGTGAACGTTCTTGTGGATAACAACTCGAACAAAACTGTCAAGAAGGTCAAAGTTTCCGGTAAGCCGCTAACGTCTACACTGTTTACACGAGCTATCAATCTCTCTGAATCATATTGTATCCATTAGCTGTTTTAAAAACGTATTTTCACCGATAATGTACGAAAAGAATCAACCCTCATTCAATATTTCCTTTAACAGTGGTTAGTCCTTTCTTGTTGACGAGGTTCCAGTGGGCTGTTGTATTTGTGGGTTAAATGGACTTGAGAGATTTTAATTCGATTAGCGTTGGATTGTCTGGCCGGACTTACCCCTCAGGCTGTTTTGTTTTTGGTGTTCTGTAAAACTTAGACAGTGTCGAAAGTAAATCCACGGTTGGTCACCCGCGCACTTCGAAAATCTTCACCGTTGATTCAAGTTAATCCGTTAGTTGTGCCAATCGTTTTTAGGTTATTCACAATACTCATCTAAACACGTACACTAGTAAATGTGACCCATTATTGCTGACTAGCCTCTTGGAGACAGCCGGCCACCGGGCTTCACGCGTAAGTGACTGATCCTACAGGATCAGAATGTCTGGCAGGGTTTGACTTTCATCCTCCCGGCACTCCAGGTGTTTTAATCGATATTTCCGCAAAAAATACTTGTCTATGAAGCGATGAGAGCGTTTGACAGAGAGTAAACTGTACTGCACTCTCTCAACCTCTGTCTGCATTCGGCATGCAAATGAACTTAAGCTTTTTCTTCTTCTTAAGGTTTCGAAACAGTGAACTTTCTGGCGCATCTCTTAATGCGTTTTTTTTTCGCAGTATACCACCCCACCCGTCCCCGCAAACTAAATGACCGCAAAGTTCAAACAGTAGATTTCTCACCTCACTAAAATTGCGCCTTTTCATTCTTTGGCATCTAAAGAATTTAGTAAGCTGTCCTTATGCTGCTTTGCTGCCTTTCCTTAGGTGAACTTAAACCGATGCTTTTACTTCAAGAAAAGTTTGTTTAAACGTAGGGAAACTTTGTAGTCGCGAGTGAATACATTGCACAGTTTCCTTCGCTTTGGGAAAAAGGATGCTCCGGTCATGCTTAGTATCGTTGCAAACTCCCTTAGTGTGCATTCGGATGCTGACGTTCAAAAATGAGCCAAGTAGGGTTGTTCTATAGTCCCTTGCCTGACGCCAGGGTTAATGTGTGTGATTAATAAAATTTCGTATTCAAAGACCGTCCTGTGTCATCTTAAGGTCAGGAAGTAACCAGTATCTAGTTCATCTCGAATAATTGTTTTGGCCTCTTTGAAATAGGTTCATTGTCTCTCCGTCTGCAGATTGAAGGTTTCGGTAACATGCTATTAAAGCTATGTAAAGCTGCTCAAAATGCAAACAATTCAACCTGTGCTGTTTGTGAGAACAACTCACCTGCTATGAAGAAACATTTTCAGGGTCTACTTAAGACTCTACTGACATCATCACCTGCCGTGGTGCCTAGCCTTTTAATGTCTATTATATTGATTAGCGGTTTCCGGAGGTATTTCTACCGATGTAAATGTTTTTGTGGTTAGTTACAATTATGGGTAAATATTTAATGTGAAACCAAGCGAACATAAGCTGAGTCAAAATGAATTATTTTTGTGGATAAGAAGCATGCTTTGGTACACACTTGATTGTCTTTCGTGTGCCTTTGTGTAGTTATGTCCTCAATTCCATGAAAACCAGCATACTATGTTCTTGAGATTGGTCCAATGTCAAAATTCCATACTTTTGGTACTTTCTTCTTCTTTAGGAGTAGCTTGAACCACAGAACTCACTGTTCCCCAAGACGTGCACCCTAATTTTTGTGTGCCGGTGTTGGCTTTTCTTACAAATGTTAACGGCACACAATCTAGCTATACCCTACAGGACACTAGAAGTGGAGGGATGGCAACAGGCAGGAAATGTGTCCCGTTGCGATTGTACATATTCTTTTCTTCAAGGGCGGGGGGGGGGGGGGACAGCGTTAAATCAGGACTGAAGCATCTGTCCTGCCGCTCCCAGGCGTCTACACGTCAGGCATGCTGTTCGTTGTACTGGTCTTTATTTACTATTTGTGGAGGCTCTTCTGCGAAGCTCAGGCAAACATATACGCTTCAGCATCTGCACCATTCACATGGCTAGCCCGGGCAGGTGCCCACTTTAGAACTTGCCGATTAATCGATTGGGTTGGCTCGCTGTCACTGAGTTATTTTGCTGCATGTAAAGTTGTTGGTATCAGTCAAATGAGAGGCTCGTTGCCGACTTGGTCGCCGCTCCCCGCAGGCATTGAGCAGCCTAGAGGTGTCTGCAGGCCAGTTGGCAATAAAATGTTCGCAAGGGCTGTTATTGACGTTTTGCTGATTGTTGTGCGGAGTTGGCAGACCTAAGCTGACCTACATAAGGACGACTAAGCCTAATGCATATGCAAACTTACGGGGAGGGGACTTATCTCATCGAGGATACGCGATCTCTTGAACATCACTTTATTCGCCCGACGTTTCGCATTCGCCGAGACGTTTTCAGGGGGGGGGGTAATTGAGACGCAAGGGTTGCGGCATGTATATTATGCAGTTGCGGGCAGAACAACTACTTCTGAGAAACTTGGAAACAACTCTGGATGCGGATAATCGAACACAGATACAAGCTGCCAAGCTGTCAACTTGTGGCTGATTTGTTTGGAAGTGGCCAACAGTGGCCAAGTTCAACGAGTCAGGGTGTCTCGCAAGGGGTGACAACAGTGTTGGCTGCCGACGGCTAGAGTCCTGGTGCTCCACCCTCTGTCTATTAACAAGCACAATGATCCCTCTGCATGTTCCCCGTCGAGACTGCTTGGGTAGTTTACTTATGCAGGCAGGCGAGCACTCTTCTAGTGTCAATGAGCCAACTTTTCTAATATTGACGCCATTAACGGTGAAATATTCATTGTACAAAACACGATCATTTGTGAGGAGAATTCTGATAGCGGTATGCTTTAGTTGTTGAATTCTGCAGCTCCCTGTCTGCCCATAACTGTTATCGTTTATCGATTTTTATTATAAGCTCGAATATAAATCCTAGACGTCAAACGCATGAAGTACTAGTTCCAGTGATACCGTCCCATTCTCTCTAACTGTTTTATTTAACTTGCCTTTTCGCTTATATCCGTCATGAAGTCATTGAAGGGGCGGTTAAGGTCGGTGACGACGTCCAATCGGCTCAATGGCATAGGAGTGGTATGCCACGTGTGAATATGATTAATTTCGAAAAAAATAATGTCAGTCGCCTCTGCATGATGCACCCCGACTTGGAACCATCGTCGCCAGTCACAGCTGAAGTATATCACCCATCGTGTAAATAACTACTTGGCAACAGTCTCCTGCGGAATCGCCACAGTTATAAGACACCGGTTGAATTTTGCCAGCTATGTCAGTAAATCATTAATTTAAGCGGGGAAATTACCTGCGGTGGATACAGTTCGCCGATTGATCTTTGAACGTTGACATAATGTATGAGTGTTGGCCCAAGGCAGCACGTTTTTGGTGCATGTTAGGTCCACTATATTCTTCAGTGTTTTGATTCAGTGGCGTTTGGAGTTAAGAGTTGGGTTGATCGTGGTGGTGGACTTGAATTGGCTACCGTTTCATGAATGTTGGGCCAAAAAGGCGTCGAGTCACGTGAGATATACCAGAATCTTATCAAAGTCGGAAAAAATAGAAACGTGCCGCAGGCAGTTTGGAGAAATGGTTCGTTTATCATACTGCAGCCACTCCCAACAGCTTATGAAGTTCGGTCAACACCACAGCATCGACTTCGTTTTATGATTAAAAATCAGCAGTCGAGCTTCGATATTGTTTTATGTCAACAACGCTATAGAGAAAGAAAGACAACAAAACCAGCACGCGAAGGGGTGGGTGTTGTACAGCCCAGTATTGGTGCTTATAAGGGCTAGTGGAGATTGAGCACATGGTCTAGCTGTTTGCCTAGGTCGGGTTTCTCGCGCCGACTTAGGCTGCTCCCATGTAATAGAATGTTTGGTTTGTTCGTGCACGAAAACGTGGGTGGAATGCAATTTTTTGATTAACAGAATGAACGCTATCAAGCAGATGTTTTGTGACAGATGAACAGGGAATATTATGTTCCTAATTTAATAGCCATTTAGGCTAATGCTTAATTGACCTGACTATCAGGTGGCTTTGTGTGTGCCTAATATAATTGCACTCACAGATACACGTGAATTCGTAAACAAAGTGGTAAGGCATTCTCTGTTCCCTGAATTCTTATAGCCTAAGAAGGACTGCGGACTACGTATATGGCTGCCTCGTAAATCCTTTCAGTTTTCACTCTAAATGCTGCTGTCTGGTATTTCAAATGTTTTTGCCCTTAACGAGTGTGTGTTCAGATTTGTCTGTTCTGTCGGTTTTCACCACAAGGAGTTGTTGGATGTTTGAATGAAATGTGCTGTGTAGCCGCCTTTTAAGTGCCCGTAAGTTCTGCTGTTTTCCCCTGTTTTAGTTCAGAACAGGGGGATTTCTACTTCAAACCAGCGCTTTTTGCTGTCCATATATACGTTCACTTACAGTTTCCCTCAATTTCCTCCTTGAAATACAATTTAAACACAGAAGCTCGGCATTGGACAGTGGACACCACCGCTGCCCATTGCACGTCTGACCGGCCAAAGCTGAAGAAATACTGGTCCGTCCGTAAAACACCCTCATGATAGAGCAAGTGGTGCGTGATAGGGTCGTATTTCTATGCACATACAAACACACCATATACGTGGGTTTTGAATGACCTACTTGGTTCAGTACAATAATTAAGCTCCGAAATGTCTGATACCTGATTTTGGAGATGGGGAAATTAATGACCATTGAGGCCGCCTTAGAAATTTCACACCAAGTAGGCCAAATCGTGATGAATGACCTGCCTGCTGCTTAAAGGTCATTGGATCCTAAAACAATAAAGCCGACAGCTTCTGGAGTCGCCGTTTCCCTTATCTGAGTTTTGGGCGTAGCTTGTTTCCTGCGACTATGGGAAGTAATCTAAGTCACATTTTACCATAAAGGGACAAATATCACGAAGCCCTCTTTGGTTCTGATTTTGATATGCCGAGGAATTTCTCACTTTGCATCTTTATCTCCAGGTACTGCTACGACTTAAAATTGTTCTCCTATATGTACAGTTTTTCCTATTCCCTTTTTCGTTGTTTTTATGCTCCAATTGCCCTGTTCTGAATGTGCTTCCGCTGCATGTAGAACTACAGAGTTCAAAGATTCAAATAAACTGAACTGACCAAAAGGGAAAGAACACGAGAATATCTCTGAATTATTCAATCACATATGTGATGAAGGTGAAACCTCGTAGGACTAGCTGACGCTAATTGCAGATAAATGTTTCGGCGTAAATCCGATAGTTTTATTTGAGCCCAGAAAATGACCTTATAGCTAATTTGTTAGGTCTTTGTCCAAAATGATCAGAAGCACTCAGACTGTATAGCCGCCAGCAAGCATTGCTGTGGTTTATCAGGTGTCGCATATGATGAGAAGACGCTGAAGGTTAGACAACTCAAACACAGATACCTTCATAAGTTTTATCGACAACTGATAGACGGGATTAACCTTTGTAAATTGTTCGTCGTCACCAGTCAGTCGCACTCGAAACCAGGATAATGACCCACCTTTTCTGCCGAAAGTACTTGTTCGTCAAGTATTTTCGAGTCAGGGGACTGCCAACTTCTGTTAGCGTCCCATTTCTTGTCGTAAGCTATTTTTCTCACCCATCTATGTCGTCTACACGACGTGAATTAGAAGATGTGGTCACGACCTGCTGAAAAGTTTGTACGCAGGGATAATGACTTTGCATAAGGTATCGTGCATGTGTGTTGAGATATGGGGACGGGTAGAGCCGGAGATAGTACTATATTTTTGCTGATATTTTTGGCAATTACCATTGACGCTGTTCCCCAAACTCTTGTATGGAACCCTACGGTAACTTTTCTGAATTTTTTTATAGTGAGTCCGACTTATCATAATATTTCCATACTATATTAGCACACTTGAAGATGAATTCAGACACGGCGGATAACAAAAAAATTAATAAGTGCTCACGTCCCGCACATAATCTGGCCAGCACATCTACACGGGCTGCCCGGTTGAAATGAGGGCAATTTAAGTTCCCATTAGTGAAGATATCAAAAAGGCCACGGAGAGAATGAGGCGTTGCATTATGATTCGCACGCCAACGGAGAACTGAGATATACCGTCAAACGACAAAAGTTCGAGCCTCAAATTGTAATCCATCGTAGCAGCGTTATATTCTTCGCATTTAGTGTAAGAACAAGTTATGCACGATTGACTTGTCCGAGCCTGTCACGGTGGTCGCCTAAAGCGTGCCAAGCTTACGTAGAGCAGCAGATTTGACGCCATCTGGTTAATGCATGCCACGAACCAGCCTGGTCAATGTTTTGGTCCAGCGCAGCTGGGCTGCAGTACGTTTTCTACAGTACGGATTGAAACGGCAAGTCAGTTGTTTATACAAATTAGAGTTACCTCTCCGAATGCAAGCTGTCTCTGACTTGCGCATCTCCAGTTGTTTACGACTTCTGTCCGGTTATTATGTAACCGCCAGTCCTCGCAACTGCCAAAGAACTCACAACCAGTGTCTTGCATTTTATTCATTGATGCATTTTCACTGAAAATAATTACCGAAAGCCGTGAGGACAGCGTCTTACACTTTAGTAAATAAAGTTTCCGTCGGCCGTATTTTCTCTAACTGTCTCTGTAACTGTCGCAGACGGCGTGCATAAGGTTGGTCCGACACTAATATGAGTGAATTTCTTGAATTGAGGCGGACGTTCAATTGTATCTGCCACATTTTGTCCCGCGCACACATATTTTGTCCTCCGATAATAAGGACCATATAAGGGCGACCGAAAAAGTCAAACGCCCAATCTACGCCTGTGAAGCGCAAACTACTATCCAGTTCCTCATATTACAAACTTTCTTCAAGGGTTCCCAAATTCAACCCCAATGAAAATGCCATCGATAGCCCAGTTAAAAATTACCATTACAGCCTGAGTATCAGTCTTGGATAAGACCGAGTTTACTAGTCACCTACAATATTTTAAGCTTCTAGCACGTCATAACAGGTTAAAATGCACCAGGTGTATACCACTGTGGAGTAAGTGGTTTTGTAATGATATTATATCTCTTTTTTAGTATCCGTTTCACTTTATTCCTGTCTATGAGCCTCTGTAATGTCCAAGCCAGCTGACTTTAATTAAAATTGGCTGCAATGACTAGTGTTACCCGACATTCTAATATATTGCGGTTCACTCACGCCGCGGATCTCAGAAGTGGGAACGCAGTAGCTCTTTGGTGACAAGATGGAGCGCAGTCACTGACCGCATGTGCAATCCTCCCTCTTACCTCTACCACTTGCATGCTGGTCCCACCCTTTAGAAGTCAGATGTGCACGTTCTGACATACAACGTTTTGGTCGTAAAAACACCTTTAAATAATTGTATCGCATGGTTGTCGCATGATGGATTTGTAACTGTATGGTGATATTTGACATGTATACGGGTATGGCCGATATTGCGCACGCATAACTGTTTTACATTTGCGCACACAGACGTTGCAAAAGGGAATCAAGGTTGTGCCCTTTTGTGTATGCCCAAATAGCCGAGCAGTCTATTGCGATGGCTTACTCTTATGGTATAATATGCATAGGCGAATCAAACCAGCGACGAACTCGCCGGCGATCCAACAGGCTGATGCCTACTTCAACTTTCTGGGCAGAATGAGAACGAGTTACATCTTAGTCTGTGTTAATGAGTATGGAGGAACATGTTATCTTAGTTTCAGGCGACCTTATACCCCCCTCCCCCTATCATTGCGGTACATGTAAAAATATCCGATCAGAACAATCGGACAGGTGTTCCTGGTATTTCTGCAAACACAGAGAGGGGACGTCTTGAGTGGTTTAAGGTTTTGGGAGATAGCCTGTCCCGTTTGACATTGCGGTAGATTCAAAGGCTACGAAAAGGATTACTCCATGCCCTCACTGTCAGTTGACATTGTGCACATGTTGGCAGGTTTTGGCTGCTCACGAAGTTTGTCCAGCACATCTCTCCCTAAGTCTCCGCTCTTCAGTTGGCGGTGCACGAAGCCTGTTTGTCTTGCTTGAACACTTCTCAGCCCTATTGGTTGAAGTATTTGATGTCTAAATGAGGTCTTCGTAGTGTCTATATTTTTTTTTCTTTGTCTGTTTTGCCGACAAGCTTTAATGACTTCACTGAAAATTAGTCTTTGAATGAGCGCTCGTCAACCATTTTTACGACATGGTGGCTCTATTCCACTGGGGCCTGTCTCGGCATGGCGCGATGCCGAAAGCAACAGTTCTTTCCAGAATCTGGGTGCCTGGTATTCTGTCCTGCTATCTCCTTTGTTTTGTATTCTCTGGAGACAGCTCAAGCTATATTACTTTAAATTTGTTGCTTAGCTTTCGTAGACTGGCAATTTGTCCTCCCCGGGGTGGAGCTTACTCAGGACTAGAGCTCTGTACATCTGCAGTTTCGTGTTAAAGCGGATGTCGTTACTATTTTGCATTGAATGTTGCAGTTTATGAAGGATTGCTTGAATTCGGATAGTCGTCTCCTTTTACGTTATTTCACGTTATGGTGATCCCACTTACAAACAGTTCTTTGCAAGTATAAGACGAGTGCCACTGGCTGCCTCGGAGGGTCATCGTACTAGACGTTGCTGACTTAACTATTGTCTTATGCATCAGTAGTACGCGCGTGGCACATTTTGAAGCTCCTCCGAATGCTTATTTTGATCAAAGTGTTGAGGTAACAGCCATGGGCCATCGGGAGGTAGTTGATTCTTGCTCTGAAACCATCGTACTTGCCGGAAGTTGAGTAATTTGGTGGTTAATTTTGATTCTCTGCCTCTTCTCTCAGCATGTCGGCGAAAAGAGAGTCCGAGTGATTGAGAACAAGTGCACAACCCTGATTCATCTACACAAATGCTACGTGATGCGCTTCAGTGTGCTATTATTTTGCACTTTGACCATCTACATGATTCTTTCCGGCCATTCTAATTTCAACGTGAATCACCGTAGTAAATTGGTGTTGACCGTCACGAATGCCTAAGCCAGGTGAACAAGGAAGGATGGGGGAGGTCATGACGGCAATGATAAATAGGAGTAAGCTGTGTTAATCGGCCTTTCGAAGCTTTAAGTATGCACAAGCTGAAATTAGCTACCGTACCCACGTGTGTGCGTGCGAGCGAACTCCGTGCACAGCAAATCTCTACCGCCATCAACAGTTAATCACTTAACGAGCCTTTATCAGTGAAATAGCTTACAGAACTCACAAAGCCTGCCATCATCACACCATCTCCGATCCAAGCACCGTAGGGGGTAGATTAGCTGTAAGATAAGGCAGTTGCTGGACCCAGGTTCACCTCCGCCCTCCCCCTTAGTTCCGACAGAGTTTTTTGTCTGTGACCATGCCATCGGTGTGCTTGTTTCTGCGTTTTTTGCACCTCCCAATGAGAAATCGGTTGATTGTAGATATGCGCTGGATATTCGTTTCCGCTGTTGTTTGATTGCTGTAGAAGTGGAAGTTCCCAAATTTCCTCAGTTAGTGAAATTCATACGAAGTTTTTTTTGACATTTTACTAAACGTTGAAAGGTCACTGATGCATTTGGCATGTGAATGCCGTGGCCGGTTCCGTTCGATGACCGTCCAAACTACTGTTCTGGTCAGAATCTGCGCTTACTAGGACGACAGCCCACTACGGCGCATCTAATTTCCCTAATCCGTATTCAGGTACGTGGAGAAAAAGTGCGGTCTTTTAACGCAAAAGTACCTTTGGGAATCAGCAGTTTGATCCTACTTTGGGCTAGACAAAGTCATTTGCCCACGTTACGAAGTAATTGCTCTTGAACACATTGACATGAAGTCTCATTGGCTATCCTATTCTGCAGTAGTCAGTAATGCTCCTAACTAAACCCTTATTGATCATTTTCATTGTTCTGTCCTCTCTCGCTCTAGTTCATATTCGTCCGCATAATTCGCCTTTCATGACTCATCACTGGCATCGTGCGATGGGTTGGGGTGAATAATCCCACGACCATTGTCCCAGTTCGCCTCTGGCCTTTATGCGAGTAATCAGAAGCAAGCTTCCCAGCCGCGCCTGTTAATAATGACCATTGTCTCAGACTAACATTTCCGGGACGTTTGGTTAAGAACACGACCACATGCTTTATTCCTCTTAATTAAACCACTCGTAATTAAAAGACTGCGCCAGAATATCCAGACCCCAAACGGTGTCTTATGTTGTGGAGGAAAAGGTTTTTTTACTAATTTGGCTTGATTAAATGAGCTCTTATCTGAGTCCTTGCAGCCGGCCTGGTAGACAGCATTAAACTCAGAAAAGACATTACTCACTTTCAAATCTTTTTATGGCACCTGTGTCCGGTAAGTATGTCTACAATCTCTCACTGGAACGGTGTAGAAGCGAGCCTATATAAGGCATAATGTAGTCTCATTTCTAAGCAAGATGAAAGCTTAACGCAAATGCAAAAAAGTCCAAAATGATATTAAGTGCTTTACAGTTGTTATGGATACTTTGCTATGTTCAAGTCCTTATTGCCCCTTTCAGCTTGTCACATACAGTCGGTGATCTATCTCCTGAAAGGTTCACCGAGATTGCTGAAGTGTATTTTTTGATTATGAATCATTACTGTTGTGATTGTAATATAGGTACTCGCGCAACATAATCCCGTAATCTTTCGTACGCATTAGAATTCCGGCTTTTAAATGCATGTTTTCGTCCGTATGTAATAACCATACTTGGTAAACCGTGACTACTTAAGTCTGTTAATTTTCAGTGCCCTTCTAAATTTGAGTATATGCTTTATAGAAAAAGTAGCCCTTCTTGTATACATTTGGTAGCCAGTCACCTCTTCTTCAAATGTATACTCATAAAGTGCCTTCTTTCAATTTCCTAAACAGGTTTTTAATTATGAGATGTTGTACTCTTTGGCAGTCAAATAGCATCTTATCTGTAATTTTATTAAAGCTTTTTATAAGGTATTCAACATTGGCCGCACCCATCACACATTTTCTTTGAACACGTGAGGGTATCCTTAATGGAACCTATAATTTTCGTCACACGCAAAGTATACCTCTTTTCGATGCAAGCAAGACAGATAAGATTCAAAATAATTCGGGAAATTGGAAAGCCTATTAAAAACCGATGCATAACCTCCTTTTGAATGCACCAATTGAAAGAAAAAGTAATTTTCAAATCACTAGGCACAAGAAACGATATCTTTATGCACGTTGTTTTCAAAAACATAGTTCAATTTATGAGATATAGAAAGATAATAGAAGATGTTACCCTTCCCAAGTTATTATTGTTAACGATAGGGGCGTTGGCAGCCCTCTAAGAGAAAGTAACTTCAAAGTCCAACATCCTGATGCTTCTGGAATATCACGGAATAATGCCACAAGATGATCGATTGAAAGCCTTACTTCAATTATTTTACCTATTTGAAGGCGCGTTCCAGAATTGCGGTTGCAATTTTATAAAGTCAGTCACTGATAAGATCGTAGTTGGCATTACCAGCGAACATGTGAGTCGCAGAAAGTAATTGAGAAGAAGACGATGCGATCGCTTGGATAAGACTTTTATTCGCCTGACGTTTCGAATTCTTAGAAGAAGAAGAAGAAGAAGAAGAAGAAGATGATGATGAAGAAGATGAAAAAGAAGAAGAAGAAGAAGAAGAAGATCACTGAAACAAGATGTTTATTGCCCTGACGTTTCGGATTCCCTCGGGAATCCTTAATCATAGGTAATGATAGAACCTTATCTGCGCATCTCTCAGACTGTTCTACTATTACATTTGATTAAGTATTCCAGAGGGAATCCGGAAAGTAGGGACAATAAATTTCTTGTTCCAGTGATTGTTTCTTCATCTGACCTGCTTCCTGGAACTCGCATATTCAATTCTATTGGCAGTTTCGAACTCTGTCGCCCATCAGAGACATTGGTAGAGACGGGCATTGCATGCACAGGGAGTTGCAGGATTTATAACATGATACTATTAACGACTCCCCTATCGAGGATGATCGGCCACTTGTGCGCTAATTCGCCGATGACCGGCGTGCGGGCCGTAACCTGCTGAACTTTCATCACACGCGGTGAAATTGGACGTGGCAATTGTTCGGTCACCTGGCTCCTGGATGTCGGCGTTGGATAAAGCGTTGGCCTGCTTATTCCCAGGGGTCGGTTTCCTCTAACCAAATTGAGCCTCAGCAGGTCGTTGCACTTGTTTATAGACTGGGGGCCCGTGAATCATGATTCAAGTAATTCGTGGCTCACACAATTGCCCCTCTTGCAAGAATTATGGCCTCATTAAACTTGAATTTGTGGCCGGGCCTTGTCGACTGAGGCACGACTGAAGAATTGGTCTCATTTCGCCGTACTGTTGTCGCGTGTTTGCAATTCGTACCTCGACCAATCCTTCGGTTTCTCTGACGTATTCACTTTGCCTCCAGCTGCAGTGGATCTCGTAGACAGCTCCAGCTATTCCCTAGTCGTGGCAATGAGTCCTTTCTGTGCCACATCAACTCCAGGCCTCCGAACCAACTTTGATGTACAGAATCGTTCGCTAAAACGTCTACTCAAAAACGCATCTTACAATTTCGGTTAATAATTCATGACATACTCTACCTATGCTTTTTACTGATTTTCGATTTCATTATTCTAAAGTTGCCTCGACAAAACTGATTAGGAAATTAATTGTTTTTTTCCTCATCGACTCTTTGCTCACAGATAAGTCACTGGGGAGTACGGTTCTGGTTGCCATTTGACTTATTATGGGCTAATTGGTAGACTTCAGGTTTTTATTTTTGCTTCTCAGAGTCACTGTCAACCATTCGAGAAGGCTGCGTCTGTTCAAAGATATAATTCGTTTATCTAACGATTAACGCGGATTGCTGATTCCTCTACGATAGCAGTGAGCGATATTTTGCTCCCACATTGGTTCGTGGGTCGATGACAAAGTCAGTTGATTGGCCATTGGATGTACTTTTTATTCTGTGATATTTAGCAGGAATCCACAAAAAATAAACCTCACCAGAGTTCGTCTCATCTGTATCGATGTGGCATCCACCTTGTTGCAGTAAAAGGCTGCTGTTTCCCGCTTTCTTACTGTCGTCTGTACTGTCTGTGCGCGGCGTGCGCCATTTAGAGAATCTGCTACTCTTTCAGTCAGTCCGTAGGCCCTATCATTCTTCGAGTCGTTGTCATTTTTTCGGTTTCTTCGACGCTACCTATTAGACCTTTTTGCTTGTACCAGTGCCTTCACTTAAGACAAGAACATTTTCGTCTTGTTATGTTCTGAAAATCGCGTCTGCTCTGGCCAGGAATTAGGTTTCTCCTTTTTACCCGTTTTTACGTGATAATATTTTTGAACTTACCTTCATCTGCGCCTCTTCACGCTCTGCTACTTTTTATTCCCGCCAGTATTGCAAGTCGCAGACATTATGCTCTTCAGTCGTGCCGTCTACAAATGCACTGTCGACGAAGCGGAATATGAGTAAGTTCATGAATTCCTTGTTTTTACCTTTTCTCGTGACTTTGTGTCTGATGATTCCGCATAAATTGATTCTCTTTTGATACATTGTTGGCAAAACTGAAACTGAAAACAGGCGAAAACAGCAGAATTCATTGATATCAACAAATTTCGAGACAGCTCATCAGCTGCTTCTTGTCGTTGCATGATGATGGTTCCATAGGGCGCTCGGTTTTCCACAAAAAGACCTGGAAAGGGCAATATCTACACTTCATGAGCTTCGTGCCCATTCAGTGGAAGCGTAATCTGGTACATAACCTTTTTCAACGAGCAAGGAACATTTGCTCTAGTGAGACTTTACCAGAAGAGCTTTCTCGTTTTAACTCAGCCCTACTCAACTGTGGCTACCCGGCACGCTTTATTCTAAAGTACAGCAATCCCCTTCGGCCAAAATTTATGGAACAGTCAGTTCCAAAAAAGCCCGTCATGATCTCCTTACCATTCAAAGGTGATGACATTTCCAACACAATCAAGCGACGATTACGCTGTACGATAGAAAGGACCTACAACGCAGCAAAATTAGTCTTCTTAAGTTCTACCAAAATTATTCCATTAAAACGGGCAAAGGATACTCTGCCATTGCACGCCAACTCCAATTGTGTTTACGAATTCACATGTAATTGCGGATGCAAATACATTGGGCGCATGCAAAGGCAACTCGCAGCCAGGGCCGCTGAACACTTGCCTAATTGGCTTTTGAAGCAAGAAGACAGAATACCAAGGTCCTCCATTACCAAGCATCTATTAGACAGCGGTCATTCTGTCGACGTTAAAACAGCGTTTCGAGTATTTGTTCGGGCCCGAACAAACTGAATCCTGCGCTATTTAGAAGCTGCATACATATGGTGGGAGAAACCTGACCTATGCAAGCAGCTTGATAATGTTGTCAACCTCCAACTGCCCTGGTGATTGGCCATTTAATTTAATTTCCCACGTGTTTTTCGTTAACTTCTCCCATCCACTACTCCCCATATGTTGACTTAACGTTCCCGTCCTTTATCGATTAAGTTCCGCAAATATTCCCATGGTTAATATTAGAAGTCAGTTTTTT
>JAYGXS010000001.1:79345184-79373985 GCA_036362985.1 Ligula intestinalis | reverse complement strand
TGCTGAAAACAATTGTTTGCCAAAAAAAAAAACTGACTTCTAATATTTATCGATTAATTTTTAAACTGACTCAGGTTCCTTGCTGTTACCAGTAATTCTGTGAGATTCACCACTCCTGTATGTGTCTTCGTTAACATTCTATGCAACGACAAGAAGCAGCTGATGAGCTGTCTCGAAATTTGTTGATATCAATGAATTCTGCTGTTTTCGCCTGCGTTCAATTTGTACCGAGGTAAAACACCTTCAAATAACTGAAACTACCGGAGTTAGGGAGAAAAGAGATTTTCACGTATTCGTTAAATACAGCAGCCCACTACGTGTCCCCCAAAGTCTTATAGCGGTAAAGGAACGACTGGCCATAAAAGGGAGGCATAATATTGTTTATTACTAAATGTTGCATTGTTAAGAAATACTTACGTTTTTAGAAAAATAGAAATGATGATAGCATAAAAATTCGCTGCAATTGAGTAAAAGCGTTTAGCGTGCATCTATGCAAAAAAAAGAATAAATCGGTACAAGTAGAAACACGCCTGCGCATACTCCTTTAGCGAAGTTTGTGCCTAAATATTCAACATGGTTTCATGAGAATTGGCAGTGTCTTTTTCTGTTTTCCCAAGGTGGTTGACTAAAACAGACAGATGGTTGATTGATTGCGCCGTAAGTGACGTCGCAGGGGTAAAAGAGCTTCATAAACTCACTTGTTGAGAGGCCAACCAGTGACTAATAAACTAAAGTAGAATTATCCGGTGCGATCTTTAACCTACCATTTTGTGTATATTGAGAGAATTTTCGTCAAATTTCTCTACGGGCATTTCTGTCGTTGGATTACGATGCATTTTAGGTTGTTCTTGAACTATCACAAAAATTTCATGAC
This sequence comes from Ligula intestinalis, assembly GCA_036362985.1. NCBI lineage: Eukaryota > Metazoa > Platyhelminthes > Cestoda > Diphyllobothriidea > Diphyllobothriidae > Ligula > Ligula intestinalis. The sequence goes on along the minus strand of JAYGXS010000001.1, from coordinate 79,373,111 downwards.
TAAGAATGTTTTCAAACGATTACCCGTGAATGTCGATGTATGTGATTATTAAAAACTTTACAGTGATCTGTCTCTTAAAATAATATACGGAAGTAATGTGTTCTTGAATGTTTTAATGCGGCCGCCTGTTTGAGTCATATTTGTGAACTTACGTCATTCATAAACATTTTGACTCATATGATTATTTTTAAACTAATTCTATATGCAAGCGCACTAAGTCCTGCTTGTTTCCAAAATAATGCGGTCTTTCTACTCGGCAAGCCGTTATTGCCTGACCTCTGTCGACAAACTCGTTGTTAGTATTACCTTTCACGTTCCATTATTTACAAGTCGCAATCTTCTGAGTGTAAGGCGGTCCGCTTGCGAGGTATGTTACTGGCTCACTTAACGACTTTTGTAAGGATTTGGCTTGTTAATACAGTAGAAAATCTGTGCTTCATAATCAGTGAAAAACCAATAAATACTGATGAATTTGTATGGCGTTAAAAGTAAGCAGGTCTTACCTTCGAGGCATGTTCCTCTATGCTAATCGTTGTCGAACTGCTGTGCGTAGATTTACTGATTTTCCCAATCGTCTTGGTTCATCATGCTGAACACTTTTGTGAATTCTTGGCAAGTAAATTTTGCAATTTTTCGGAAACATCTGACAACTTTTTGCTATCAATGATGCACGGCCTTCTTAAGGGTGATGTGTTTTCGATGTCTTCATCACGATATTATTAGAAAATAAATATGGTCTCTACCGCCCCTATACTATCCCTTTTGTCAACTTCTACTTATTTCTGTATAGAATGCAAGCCATGTGTAAATATATCATTAATTGTGTGGATAGGTTGCCTATCTCCTAAGAAAGATAGTGACTCCGAAGCACACTAATTTACAAGGCAGTATACAGTTTTGCCCCCTTTCATTCTCAGTGTCCATCTGCATCTCGCTAGAAAGCAGAGGGGAGGGACCGTCCCACCGATTTCGCCCTCCTTCAGGACTGAATGCGGTGGTCTGATTTTGCCTGCCGTCGGTTTGCCTGAACTTCCTGCACTGACCATTCCAGTTTCGCCCTTGTTCCGGCAAGATACGGGCATAGAAACCTCCTCCCCATTCTTTGGCAGTCTTAGGCTAATTTCTGCGAAAATTCACGTTATTGGTTAATGGTGGGTTTGGGGTTATGTTAGGGCTAGAGGTAAGTTTAAGGTTGTGGTTTTAGATATGACTCTATAATATATACCCTTACTGTACTTTTGTGCAGGCCCATCTGTGTCATCGGGGGTTTCCTTCCCGTATCCTGTCTACTATGCAACTGGGACGCATAACTCTGACAAAGTTTACAGGTATCGAGACTGTCGCGTGGACTTTGTGTGGCCAAAGGTTACCATGAGAACGGCCAGACATACTATACCTATTACGCTAACTTTGAAATGCCGCTGTTCCTATAACCCCCTCCTCTCTCTCTCTCTCTCTCTCTCTCTCTCTCTCTCTCTCTCTCTCGCTCTCTCAACTGTTACTTTGATCGCAATGTCGGATAGTGTCGCTCAACGCGCGAGCGCTAATCCACACATTTAGTAACGTAGGCAGCCGCCTTACATGTGACTTCTTCTTTCTGTGTGAATTGGAGGGTTGGCGACTGACGGGGTGTGAAGCTGTCTCAAGGGCAGAGTGTCGAGTTGCAATGAGCTGGAACTAGTGAGACATTCGACCTAGGCATGAGGATTCAACTCCTGTGTGGCATCCAAAAGGCGTGGGCGAATTTCTACTGAGCTTCTGTGTGTATCCGTTTGCAGCCCTACTGACTTTTTCGTACGCTGGAAACACGCTGGGTTTATGAGGAGCAGGCGAAACCGATGTTGCACAAGTGTCCGCTGTCGTAATTAAATTAACGCACAGATCGCCATGGTCCAATCGTAGCAGCGATACTCTCTGTTGATTTTGACAGGTGAACTATACTCGTCACATCCTACAATGGGGTTACCTGATTAGCGTTTTCCTTGTCAAGTTCGGCCCAGCTGCCTCTCCACTGAGTCTTGAAAAAGTGAGCGATCGTTTTATGAACCTATAATTCATTCTTTGGCCGTGAAATATGTGGACAGATGTTCTCTGCAATGTTTCAGCCATCCTAAAGTTTCGTCTCCATTTGCCGCATGTTTTATTAAGTTGCCAAAGGCCTTATTGGGGCAAAATTTATATGGTGTTTCCATCGGATTGCAGAAAGCAAAACTGTTAGGACCTGTGTTACCAATTATGTTTTCAAATCAGTTAAGGTTGATAGATTAATTTTGCGCTTTGCGGGTTAAAACTGCATCAACCTGTCAGCGGCGCTCATAGTTCTGGAAGTTTATCCAGTAGAATCCTTACAAGTATTACTAACTTTTTCGTATTGAAATCCGACAAAACCTTTTACATATGTATGAGAACCGCACGTCCGTCACATTATCGAATAATGGCCTTCATTAAGATTAAACCTTTAATCCTTTCGGCCCATTCACACAACATTTATGGCGCTTGAGTTCATTAATTTTAATTAAACGGCAGCTTGGGGTTATAGGGCCATTTCCTACAAATGAAAATGTAGAGTTCTGCATTCCTGATTTTTAAAAATTCCTCGTCGAAACGCCCCACGAACCTACATTTTAAGAAACATGTTTTTCGAGTCTGTTTCGAATGCATGTGTGCGTTTTGGGGGATTCCTTACGCTACCTTGTGGCCTGCAAAATGTCAGTGCGCTGCAATCGTTGCCTTAAGAGCATATACAACTACCTGAAAATTCAGCATGCGGATAAAGCACATGGTATTTTCTCAAACTTATGTAAGCAGCATGTTTTTTCCTTTTCCAACTCTCATGTTAAAATTGTTGCATTCGAGACAACGGATTTCCTAACAAGAACCTATTTTTGTTGTATATTTTTTCAGTAGTTGAAAATCCGCTGCCTTTGCGTTTTTGATTGAATTCTACTTTTTCACGTGATTGCGCAGCAAAAGAAACACAACCGATCACGGGATATAGTGGAATAATACTCGAGTTATGCAAACAATCAAGCCACTATTAGGCTTTTGATAAATTATCAGGGGCATTTGTGCTGTAAAAATTATCTTACAGAAATGAGTAGCTGCCCATTATCCTCTTTGTTCTGTGAGGGCCTTCTTGTGAGGCGGCCTAATGGTCAAAGGAGTTGTTCTAATAGTTTTCTTAGTCTAAAGGTTTCTTTTATTAACCAATAGAGTTGTTCGAATATTTTTTGGTCTAACGGATTCCTTTTTGCCTACGATTTTATTTAAGTTATACAGTTACAAGCGGCGTTCATGTTCATTCTACTGCGCACTTGCCGCGTATTAAATCTTTAGTCAGGAATTATGTAAGACACTTGGACGCAGGGAGAAGGGGGATTTATTTTCAGGCGGTATCGCCGGAAAGCCTTAGTCTTGTTTTTTATGTCACTGGTTAACTGCTATCAGTTTGCATGCTTTCGACCTACGCTGCCTCCTACAGTAGTCGCCGGTTATTAAGCCCACGGTTAATAGGCCCAGCCGCCCAAATCAGCTTGGGATGGAATTTTACATAGCAAAATCCGCCAGCTAATAAGCCTAGTCGCCAGCTACAAAGCCCAGTTTGCCAACAGGATAGAGTGAGATTCTTATCTCTCTGCGTGCGCAACGCGGTCTGCAGGCATCACATTTCACAAAATTTGACGATTTCTGGTGCCTGGAAAAGGACATCAAAGAGCGCTTGCGAGTGAAGTTTCCTCCAAAACAACTAACACTAGACCGCTTTTTTTAAACGTGTTGCAAATCATTTTTTTGCTTTTGTTATTACGTAAAATACAGACAAACAGCATTCGTTTCTTGTACATAACCAAGCTCTACACATAATACAGAACGTATGTAATGTAAAAAGCCTATCCTGCGTTTGCTAATCAAGAACTAGGACTCTCCGGTTATTGTGCCCGCCGCTTATTAAGCCCAATTTGGTCTGGGCCCGAGGTGGGCTACTGTATTCGTTTTTACTATAACCGATATGAGTTTGCTTCCAGCCGCTTTTTTCGTCTAGTTGTAGAGTACCGGTACTTTCCCGTTATCGCGGGTAAAACTGTACTACTTTCATCATTTGGATCCCTTTAGGTTTACTGCCACCAGTCCTGTTTGTAAAGGAGGATAGTATTCTGCTGCTGTCTGTATCGCATTTTATTCAATTACAAATTTGGTGATTTCATAAGTGCCCTTAAAAGCTTGTTCTTGAAAACATTGTTTTTTCCGCCATTCTTGTATTTGCCATCAACTGAACAACAACATGTACCTTTAAGTTGCATTTTTTATTTCGCTTTTGATCCTTCCGCCCTTTATCGGCGACGATGCTTAACTTCCTTTCCCATCACCTCTGATGTAAATCTTAACAGCATTAATCTGTATTGGGGTCCTTTACCTTGCAAGGAGTCACCTTTATGGACTTGTTTCGTTAGGTCGCTTTTGCAGTCGCAGGCATAACAAAGAAATGGCCCTATCTAGCTGATGATTAAAGTTGACTCTTTGCCATGGTTTTATAAAGTGGTGGTACAGGTCGTCTCCCCCTCCTCTTCCTCCTCCTCATCCTCCACTACCACTGTGTGTTGCTTATCTCCTAACTGGACGGTTTCAAGTCCTTGCATTTGTAATTTGCATTGTCGTTGGCGACAAAATGAGAACTGCCGTTGCCTAGTTTTTAATTCTCACCCAGTGAAATACAATTCCTATGAGGCTTTTCGTTCTCATCCCAGCAGGCCAACTACAGCTGAAGTTGTTTCGTTAAGTAGCAGCACGAATAGGAGAAATTTTACGGATTCGCGTTAACTCACCTCAGTACGGTTAAATTCTGTTCTTCCAGAACTCACGAACGATATTAAGAGGAAGAATCTTTAATAAATTGGTGTTATGCCCCTTCGTCTACTTCAAGCTGTGAATTACTCTCCCTTTGTTTGCCTGCTTCTCCTACGTGCAGTGGTTCTTTTTGTTGGTTTTTGCACACGTGGAGTCTTCGCTTAACGAGGAGGCTTAGGTTGTAAATATTGTATTCTTAATCCTTCATACGTTACGCGACGTGCGCTCATCTGAAAAAGTACTTTTACCTGTGTAAATCAAAGCTGATTACTTCCCTTTAATTGCTTCGACTATGGACGTTTATGGCACTGACGGGACCGAAGTAGAAGGTCTGTCCCTTATAGCAACGGATGACGCCCCCTGATAATTTCGCTTATGACCTAAAGGATTCCGTTTGCTGGCATTTGTTGATTTGACGCGTACTAAAAAAAGACATTTTAGGATGAACAAGGTTTTTTTGGTGTACATGTGTAACAATTGTGGGAAAGCGTACACCTTATTAGGATTTTCCCGAAACCGAATTTTATTTATATGGCGTTTACGCATTTTCTTGTCATTGATCCTCATTTCGTTATTACTGTTCGCTCTCATGGGACATCGATTTTCACGCCACATCGAAGCCATTTTTGAGAGGACAGCCTATGTTCACTCGAATTGCGCCACTTTTTAATCTTCCAGTACAGTGATTTACCTCACTCGTGCAAAATGTTGAAATATACGAAAGACTGATAAATACTGCAACACCGACGTAAAACTATGTACCAAAGTCTTCAACGACTAACGAGCAGCCTTGAGCAAATTAAAAATATCATCATTTTTTATTAAAAACAGCAACTTCTGTCAACGTGATAAATCGCTGTTACCGACTACTAAATGTAAATTGGACTGTCAGATAGAACTGTAAGCATACCATTTCGTTTATATAAAGAGCACTTTCGTCAAACTACTTTCTAAATATATCCAGTGTTGTTTTACGATGAATTGAGATCACTTTTCAGTTTCTTCAAGTTATGGCGCAAGAATATTGAGTGTTTATGAAAACCTTCAAAATGAAGATTTTTGAAAAAAGTGTTTACCGACGAAGCGAGTTTTTCCTAAATATGTTCTAATGCAGGTAGCCCTTTGGGTCTTACTTGAAAACACTCAAAAATGAAAAGTCGTTGCCTAGAGAAAATGAACGCCTGTTAGAAGAGTTGACAGTATGCTTAAGAGAAATTAAACAGCTTTCTTTTATAGGTTACGGCTTTAAACTCACTTTTTGTAGATGAATGTTTGCATATTTAAGCTCCTTGTGCGGTTACATTAGGATAAAATGGAGACTAGTTATTTGACTTCCCTTTTGTAAATAAAAAGGCTTATTTTCCTCTGTATATTGGGTTATTTTTCAGTTTCCTTTTAAACTCTGTTCTAAGAATGCAAATGCACTCCAGAATGGTCACATATAGGAATATTTTTCGGAAACTGCTAATTTTCTGCCCATTCCATTTCTAACTCGCACATTCGTGGAAACTAGGCCATGCAGAAAGTATTTTACCACATGGACCTGATTCTCAGGTTGTTGCGTTTTGGGGCAAAAAACAACCTGAATCTCTGGAAAAAGGATTTTAAAAGTTGGATTCATTCCTTTTTTTCTAAAAAGCAATGTAATTTCTGAACTTAGGTCTCCTTGATTTTTATTGACATAGGAGCAGATTTCCCAGTTCCCGAAGAGATTTATTTGCACAATACGTTTTGTTCTGCGATTTTAAGTAGCGTAGAAAGTTTTTGGATATTCTAAAACTTCCATTTTTAGGCAAACCTTGCCTGTTTTCCTTCCGTAAACCAGATTGCAATACAGCTAAAGGCTTTCTGACCCTCAAATCTCCCAAGCGAATCAAAATAACAAGAACAGCTGTGCGTTAACCTATTCCTCCTCGAAATCTCGACCACCAAACTGCATTATCATCTACTGTACCAGGCGGCAATTCGTTTGTAATTATTGTTTCTTGTACACCTGTTTTACTCCTCATAGCGAGGGTTTGCCAATTCTGCCGAGCCAAACGGGTTGGTGCAAAGTGTACCACATGTGCCCGCTCCTCTCTAACAATCGGGAGAAACGTGGTCTCGCTCTGGACGGCAAACTCAAAAATGAAGACACCAATCTGGCCTCTTCTACGATGTGCGTCCTTTTCACCTTCCTGATTATCTTTCTCCTTCTCCTTTTCTATCTCACATATTCTAGGTCACTAACTTTTGTTTGAAACAAAAGTCACGTTTGGCTCCTTTTTAGAGTGACTTCCTTGGAGTTTAAGGGGTGGTAGGTGTAGGAGGGCAATTCTTCGTAGTTTGAACTGGATTTTCGTTTCTTGCCTTTTTTTTTACTAATTTTCTTGAGCCATGCTAGTTTCTAGTACTGGAAGGGATCCATATTCTCAAACCAAGTCGAAGTCATTCATTTATGTTTCACTCAGGCTTTCAATTTCTTCATCTCTCTTTTCCATTTCATACTTCTTAAATTGTTACTGTTTTTGTACACACACATGGACTCGCACTCAAAAACATCTGATCGATTTGCTGTTTTTAGTTCCTTTGCCTCGCGCCTCCGTAGTTGTTTTGACTCAGTCAAGGTTACCTTGCGTTATTCAAGCATCTTACCATCTTTTTCACTTGTGGACTTTTTATTCGGTGAACCTGGTTTAATTACCCATTTCAGTAATTTTCCACAGTGTTGGTATTTGAAACGTTTATCCTTCAATTCGACTGCATATTTCTAATGTACTAATGTAATTGTGCCCAGGTCGACTAAATAAGACTTATTTACCTATCAACCGTCCTATGGCAGCCAGTTCACTAGGTGGCTATTACGTAATTGGAACGTTAAGTGAATTGGAAGCTTCGTCCTTTTTTGCTGAGCATCCAGTGCAAATTAGTTCGATTGCCGGAATTGTTGAGTTATTAACGTGCTTCTGTGCGGATGACGGAAAAAACGAGTCTACCTGCCTTAGCTGCGCGTTACTGCAGAAATAAAATCTGAAAACTGGTACTTTTTGTCTTCTTTTTACTTTTTCTGCATCTCCTTGCTATCCTCCTCTGCCACTACGTTTACCTTTAGTAGGATTAACTTAGCTGCCACTTATTATACTTATATTTTGTCTATGTGAAGTGTTTGACTGTTGAAGTCTGATTTTGAAGTCCCTCCGATGTTTGCTCATGTTTCAGCATCAGCGACCCCCAGCAGAAGGAGAATCTTGGCATGATTGTTCAGTACCGTGTAAGAGTTCGCCTTGTGCTTGGGTTCGGTGTCAGGTAAGTACATTACGCATGTCCTGTTGCCTTTACCGTAGCGAACTCATTAAAATTTCAGTCGCGATCAGGCTCTCTGCATTTTCTGAATTATCCTGAATGGCAGCTAAAATAAACTCATTAGTTAACTTAGTCGATCTGCAGATATCTTCATATTTTATATTAGGCAGGCATTATTAATGGACTTCAGGTCCCCGAGTGATTTGTCTTATATTTCTTAGCGTTCCGTCAAAGCCTGGCATGCCACCTTCTGGTCACCTCGTCAAAAATAGGTACCATTTGCCCAGTTGGTAGTTCGCTCGTTCTTTTTTACGTGCTTTAATTAGTACCAGACTGAGGACGCATATCATGCTCGTGCAACCTGAAGATAACGCGCTGTTAAGGAATACTCTAATTATCTTCGGACGAGTGCTGGGCTATACACACTTTTTTGCCCCGTGGTACCTCATTTGTATTTCCCCGATCCTTTAACATTGCTTGCTAGTATCGAGACGTCCTTTTACTATAGATGGGATAACGATTTCAGTCAAAATCCCCTCTAATTATGCTGGAAATTGTTAAGATTTCTGAGGACACTGCTACGTACTGTGTAGATGCAAACCAGTACAAGAATCAGTGACGACCCTGAAACGTCCAATTTGTCGTCGAACTCATTATCATTTAAAAACCGGTTTTTGCGGGCAGTGTTCGAAACACTAATATACCTTGTTGTCTTTAACGGTTAGTTGTGATCATATAATATTTAGTTATGTTTCCTTTTTAGTTATTGTTAAAGTAGAGGTTTCTTTTTCGGTGTGCCAATCCTTTGATTGTGCATGAATTCACTGAAAAACAGTGCCTATTTGTTTTTGGTTTTTTATTCCTTGATCAGTATTCGGTCACTTTTTTAGTATTTTCAAGAATTTTAGGCAACTCTTACTTAATTCCGCCAGATTTCTCGTATTATCAATTGATATGTGACATTTTGAGAGTTTGTTAGTTCTCTTATTAACCCGGTATTGGTTGTAATTTTAGTCTGCGTATGTGTCCCAAATGATTTTTAGTCACGAAATCCGCACAAAATGTTGTTTTGTGCGGTTGATGAATGAATATGGGACTGGTAACGGAGGAGCCTGGTACTGGAGGTGCGAGCAAATACACCCCAGGAGATTCCCTCTGCATCAGGGCCGTGTAGACTTCGCGTATCACTTAAAATATTCCTTGTGAAGACATAGGAGACTTGCAGGGCTATTTTTGACTAATGTATGTTTTGTCAGCTCTGGGTCAAGTGTTGAATTCGTCTCAATTGCTGATCAAGTGCATTTGCTTCATGACCCATGACCTAAGTCAACGCTGCCCACACAGGTGAACGTTAATCAAAGAGTGTCAGTATCTCCTTGCCAAAACCTGCAAGACAAAGAGCTCGTGGCTCAATGGTTAGACTTCGTTCGAGCCTTGGAAATTACACCACTTGGGTCCGAGTATGACTGGCTGACGACGGCTAATAACTCAGAAGTGGCCATTCCAGTCTCCCTGATCTTTGGCGGCATTTCTATCCGCCTATGAACTTTGAGACTTGAACCGTTGATTTATGTTCCTCTTGCTGCAGTAGGGGATATTTACTTGAATGGCAAGGGTATTCAGCCATATATCCCAACCGCGAAACGTACGTAGGCATTTATGCCTGCCTTGGATCTCCTGCTCTGAGGCTGCCTCCTAATAAACACTTACAGCCAGTGACCGATCTCATGAAATTTTAATCGAAATTCTAGAATGTGTATTCGATTGTAAAAGATTGTAGCTTGATTCTTAATATTTATTATTGTGCAACGTAATTCCATGATATGCCTACAGCACCAAGACCTCGTCAAAAATAGCAATTTAAGTAGTATTTATTTTTAAATTTATTGTTTATAGCCTTATAAATTCAAATTTATTTGATAAAAAACGCATGCACGAAAATATTCTCTCTCGTACTCTTGATAACCAATTAAAGCTTCAGATTTTGTACCTAATGTACCAGCTGTTTCCGGTTTTAAAAAGTTTCTTATACGATTCTTAATACCGAAATTTTCCCTTCAATGAACTTTGTATCTGTAAGTTTGGTACTGATTCTTGCAACGTACAGAGCAAGATCTACGCCTATTGTAAAATTTCATGAGCTCTTTGCGGCATCTTCGTAATGGGACAAGGAACTGTACGGTTTCCGTTATATGTAGAGTATAAAACTCGTATTCTAGAAATCCTAAGCGCTAATGCAGCTGCCAATCAGACAAAAATTTGCCCAGACTTGAGAAAAACCTTGATTTTGACCTATTTATATCCCTTCTTTGTGTGTGAGTTTCAAAAAGACACGGTGTTCTATCAGATTAGTACAAGAAGGGAGTTCGAACCTACACACCTACATTTCCCTCAAAGAAATTTAAAAAAAAAACTGATCTGAAAGAAAATACAGTTTTGGGCATGTGTTCTGTAAAACACATTTTATAAGAGCTTTTTAAATCAATAGAAAGTAGTAAGAGGAATTTTGGATTTGTGTGGTTTCTCCAGACGGTCGAACTAACATACACTTAGTAGCTAGTATGTTGACATCACTGAAGTACCAGGAGATGATGCAGCATGGTAATCAATCTAAAAATCCCACTGAGATTATCTCCTCATACTTGTTAGGCCTTTACAATCGGAGCCATTAGGCAAAGCGGTAACGTCATGTCCTGTCCGAAATCGAATTAGATCGGTAAATGCCACTGCTTTTGGCCGTGAATATTCCTGTTTCGCACTCTGTGGAATGCTTGTAATCCCACGAAGAGGACCAGTTGTTACTATGTGCAAACTGCTGGCTGTGCGCATCTGTTTGCCCTAAAAATGGCTTACGCCCCCTTACAGTCTGTAAATCTCTGGTCTAATTTTGGTTCATAATTTGTTTTGATTGTTCTCGTTGTTTACAGCAGTGGACTAGTTAGTGTCAGTGGACTGTATAGGTCAATCGCTTCTGCCTGGCCTTGCAGTTTTGCGTTTTTTGCCTATTTTCTGATCTGGAAAGTTACCGCCTTTTTTACAGCACTCATTATTCCCTACAGCGCTTCTTCGAAAATTATTCTCGAGTTCTGGCTAATTACAATGCATTTGCTAAAAGCTTTCCACTGTCCATTTGGTACTGTTAATCCTATTTGTCAGCGCCTGTCATAAAATAGTTTTTTTGGAGGGGGACTCTGGCATCTCATTTCCACAGGACCAACCTCATCAGTCCTTTTCAGGATACTCGTGGATACTTTCGTGGATTATAAGAGCCAAAGTCTGTTGCATGAAACCAGCTCATGGGCGACGGACTTTGTTGGCAACTGCACGGAAACTCATCTTTACTTGTTCTGTCTCAGTCTTGCCACTTAAGCATGGAAACGAGGGTGGTTCCAGGTCTTCGCTTAAAGTTGCATTGTTGGGTATATCATTAGTATCCCTTGAATGTTGGTCCACTTCGTCGATAAGAACTTACAACATGAATTTCGCCCCTTGGATAAGTGCCGCAACACGCTTGACTTTCACCCCAGTCTTTTCAACTTACTTTTTAACTTAAGCATGATAGGCTTGCGGGAAAAACAAGGTTGATTCAGCGGAAGTCCTTATCTCTGCAACAATTCGTATGCAATTCGTGAGCGGTCTTCTCTTGGTTTCGTATCCTCAACTAGTGACTCATTCATGAGCCTTTAACGTTGTCTGTTTCTTCATGCGACCAATGGCTTTTCGAAAGCGATATATAGATATATTATGCTAATACACAAAATTTTTTCCTATGTATCACTTTCAGCGATGTTTGCGTGGAACTGCCCTTCACGTTGACTCATCCAAAGCCGGTTATTGAGGAGGAAGAATCCATCCGACCGACTAAGGTCAGTGCAGAGGTAGACTCTCGACAGGACGGATCCCCACCCCAATTAAACTCAGAGTCCGAGGATTCGTTGAATCGAAACTTCATCAGCCTCTCAGGAACCGAAAGGTTTGTAACAACTCGCAACTCTTCGCATCGTCCCCATAGCTACCTTTTGACCCAGGCATCTTAGTGGATCTTTTTCATATGTCCGGCAGTTTTCAGCTGTCCGCACTTTCACGTTTATTTGCTAGCTCTTTAAGGCTTTTTTTAAATTGCCTTATTAAACCTAGTTAACCCAGTTATTTCGGGTTACGGAGTCGAACAGCAGCCGTTTGCGTTCAGAAGGGCTTGGATATCAAAAATCGGACAAAAAGATAGAAACATATATTTCTGGCGCATGTTCTAGTTTTTCTAGTAACAGTTGGGGATGGCCCCGCTGAAGAAAGTTTGGCTGGTCAGAGGGCTGTTCCACGGCGGAAAGCTGCCTTTTGCATTTTACTTCATTGTTTTGTGGGGTAAGTATTAGCTACATATGTGCGTCTGTGAGCTCTGAATTTTGCACTACGTGCTCTGCGTAAAAGGAAACTTTATTTGTCGCATTTGGACCTTTTTTATATTTGTGCCTCACTTTATTGCCACCCTTGTCTTGTAGTCCAAAAGCGGCGTGTGCAGCAGACCTTTCTAACGACGATCTCATCTTTGAGGACTTTGCACGACTGCGCCTACGCGGAGAGGACCTTAATCCACCAACTAATCCCTTCGCTTCTGCCGCCGTCGTCTGCGGCAGTGGCGGTGAAAATACTCACACCTTCTCAGAACCTCAAGTCCCACTGACTGCGGACGCCACCTCAGCTCCGTCTCCGCTGTCGACACTTCTGAGTCCCTCCTCCTAAGTCTTCTCAAATTCGCCCCGCGCGTGCAATAATTCTGTGTTTGTCATGTCCGTTCTGATGCTCCCCACCACTTTCCCCTCCGCCGCTGCCGCCCCATTTTAGCTTTATTTTCGCACCCCTTTTTCACCTTGCTCTCTTACTACTACAACTACTACGTTTGTATGCCTGTGAGTGCGTGTACGCGCATTTTATTTTGTCTCCTCCGAATTTGATGATTCTTGAAGGAGGCTGTTCTTCTTAGCAGACCTGCGAGGATGTGCGTAGTCCAGCCCCCCACCTCCGCCCACTCCATCTCAACTTACGTTTTATGCGTTTTGCCATGCTTACACCACCGCCTGAGTCCTGTACTTTATACTTCTCTGCCTGCTCGTACTCTGCGTTGACTGTTTTACTAAACTTGTGAAATAATGAGTCCGTTTTGCTGTTTAATTTGCTCTCGCCATCCCATTTTTCTCCCTACTTTGAGTTTGAATTTTACCCTAGCGCGCGCTTCTTTCCAACAGCTTCCCCCCCCCCCCCCCCTGTCTCATTTCTCTCCACACTGTTGTGAAGTACGGATGCTCCGCTGATCTGCCCTCGGTCTCTTCCTGATCACGATCTATCCTTTTCTGACTTCGATCTTTGTATCGCAGAGGACTCTTCAATGAGAACTGTTCAACATGCATTTCTATGTTACGTTTTGTTCCTCTTATCTCAGCGTTGTGGGTGGTGATGGCTGCGGTTACATCATCCACACATTCCTTCTTACAATGGGAATTTCTAATGCAACATGTTAAGTCGTCTCGGGTGGTGCGGCCTGAGGCTTTGAAATCCACTAGATAAGTCACGTCTTCCATCATCTATATGCAGTCGACGTATGAATGACTAGTACGGTGGCAAGGTGTGCACAAGATACAACCGATTTAGCGTGTGCAGTAATTTGCATTAGCATACCTCGGTGGATTATAATATTTACCCGCTGAAAGCTCTGCGCCCATCCCACCTCAGGCGACCGATTAGCTAGGCAGTGGTCTGTTGCTGACAGTGGGGGGTTGAGAGTGAGGTCGACCCTCAGCGCATTTCTTTCCTCACTTTAAACAATTTGATGCGCTTGAAGCCGTGGCTTGCACGGTTGCCAACTGACGGGCTAATTTGGACACCACAGTCGGCCCTGGGTGTGTCATGTTGTGTGGAGTGACTTCACGCGGGCTGAGAGTCAGGCTTAATGGCTCCTTCGTAATGTGGCCTTTATGGTGCCCCCATTCGGGAGCCTACCTATCGAAGCGTGTTGCTGGTACGCCTGTTGAATGTCTGTCGCGCCAGCCACCTGCGCCCTCCCCCATCTCGGGTCTTCTTGACTTCTCTTGACGTCGTTTCCTGTATGGGAATGGTGAGAGGATGAGGTAGATTCTCTGCGAGTCTACTCTTACTATAATCTAGCTGAAGTCACCGCGCTGCTTCAGCCTGTTGAGGCTCGTAGTGGCCATCGTCGAAACGAAAGGTCGAACTGTCGGATCACAATATTCAGTGAGTGGTGCCAACTGACGTATCCATTCGGCATATCCCACATAACTGAGAGCACGGACAAATGCGGTGCACGCGTCAGCCAAAGTCAGGTCGCTAGTTTCGCATGGAGTCGCTGAAAACAAGGGTCTAACAGTAGTGCAGAACTTGCGAAGTACGTGAATCACTCCTCCCGATACGAGACTCCTCAAATATTGCCTAGTCGATACTGTGTGCGGATGATTATGTGGGTAGCAGATATGTCCATTGTACTACATGGTGTCGCAGAAGTAACTGACCCTTGTGATTTGCCAATTAAACGACAACTATTAAAGCTAGGATATTGAAACTCCTGTTATTCGAAAGAAAAAAAATTATGCTTTATTATAACTAGGTTTTGAATATAATGTCTTATAAATTATGGTCATGGTTGATTTGACAACATAGGGTTCGTTTCTTTGTCGTTTCCATAACGCTCCTTAGTATCAGGCGATAGTTTTCTTATTTCAGAACAAATGTTTTTAAGTTCTTGCAGATTTGTTGAATTTGTTACATAATCCCTTGACGTCAGGCAGCCCCATTAAAAGAAATCGCATAGGGTCGAATCTGGAGATCGAGGAATGTTACCGAATCGTGAAATCAAATAATTTTGAAAGCACTTATTTAACAATGTCATCGTTTCTCTTGCTTTATGGGCCGTGGCTCTATCCTGTTGAAACCAAGTATTGCGTAGGCCATGTCTCTCAATTTCAGGAATTAGAAATTCGCTAATCATAGTTCGGTATCTTTCACCATTAACTGTTACTGTTGCGCCATCATTATTTTCAAAAAAGTATGGGCCAATCACGTTGGAAGCAGTTATTCCGCACCACACTGTCACACGAAGAGAATGCAGCGGCCTTTCTTGAATTTCTCTTGGATTTTCATCGCACCGAATTCTAGAATTATATCTTTCAAATAAAATAAGTTTCAATATCCTAGCGTCAATAGTTTTCGTTTTATTGGCACATCAAAAAGGTCAGTTACTTCTGGGACACCCTGTATTGTTCATTTACAAGAGCAATTTTCAATTTTTAATATTTTTTGTTATCCACACACTCAAAATTTCTGGAATCCAAACAGTTGCCTCAGCGCAAATCAAAAATGCGCGAAATCTAATCGACACTTTACTATAGAAATAACATTCTGCGTATCATGATATCAACAGTCTGCCGGGTCCATGTATCCCTTCTCGCAAATCAAAAAGGTCAGTTACTTCTAGGACACCCTGTACAACTAATTTGAGACTGCTCGCATAAAGATATGGCGAGAAAAACAGGTAGAGCAGTGATTTTAACAGGCCTGTCGTTCGGATGCAAACCAGTAGATTCTCACGTAGAACAGTTGCAATTCCTGTCTTTGCGAGTACACTCTGAGTCAAAGCTGATTCAGTACAAAGATTCTTCTGCATATTTACAGAATGGCATGTGCTTAGCAGAGCTCACTAAGTATACCTTTTTACGCCTCCTCTACTCGGCCCTGGAGCGTTCGGTGATTGCCTGTTAAGTGAACTGGCTTCTGATTATATTTTGGCTGATTATAGTTCCGCTAGTGTCCATTTTTGAATTCACGATGTTCCCAGTTTTTCAGCTAATTTCCATAGGAGTTGAAGGGGATGTTCGGATTTCGCCATATGAATAAGGAAGGAGAAGACTGGTCGAGAACCGCAGTCATTTGTTTGCATTTCTGAGCTTTAGAAATAGTACAGGAGCAAAGCAGGTCGGGCATTAATTGAAGCCTCAGTCAATCAATGTATGGGCACAGCGCACAGACCCTCGTGACGTCAACTTAAAACCCGCGTCGCTACTCATTGCTTGGCTCATTGCCTTTACAATCGTTTCTTGTTTCTGCTGCTGCCTTTGTGTCTTCCAGTAGACGCCTGTACGAGTAGAAAGTTCAGAAAAACAAAAAAAATGTGTTTGCGTACGGTCCAGCTGGCCGGTGGGTTATTTTATAAATGCTGTAAGAACTTGACTATCGACAATGTCTTGACACCAAAACAACTTGAAGTTGCATTAAGATTTGTAAATAAATTTCAAACTGCCATTTTTGTACAAGATGCATACCGA
The DNA here is from genome assembly GCA_036362985.1 of Ligula intestinalis. Lineage (NCBI taxonomy): Eukaryota > Metazoa > Platyhelminthes > Cestoda > Diphyllobothriidea > Diphyllobothriidae > Ligula > Ligula intestinalis. The sequence goes on along the minus strand of JAYGXS010000001.1, from coordinate 79,356,657 downwards.
AGAGCGCAGGAACAGACTGTGGAGTCCGTTATCTCAAAACAAAACTTGGGACTTTAGAGCGAGAAGAACGCAGACATGGGAAATGCCTCGATTATTAGCTGATCCTGCCCAAAAAAGCAAACTTGTGTTAACAACACGGACTGCGATTTTCGGGCCCTTAAATGCAACTGATATCTGACATTTTTCCAGGCGACCACACGACAAAGGCGGTGTTTATGGCATTGATTCTAGCAGTTTTTTTGTTTTTTCAGAACGCTGCAACAGGCCTGCTCGTGGACGGAACCCTGTGAATAGTGAGCAAAGTGTCTTGCGTAACCTCTAGGCAATATTCTGACCATATTTGTTTTTGTATTTGGAATCTGCTAACCGCAGCCGAAGGAGTTTTGTTTGCTTTATGTTAGATTAATTCATAGAGTTTGGGCTTTGATTAGAGGTAAAGTAAATGTTAGTATTACGCTTTTAAAGCAGATTGGGTTCAATGTAAATTTATTTCTCATCAAGACCATAGTTATCTTTTCCTTGCCATAGAATTATATCCCATCTTAATCACCTAACCGTAACACCAACTTCAACCCTCAATCTAATCGCCTTACCTGTGCCTTAATCCAAAACATAGTTCTAAATCTAGCCGTTATCAGTGAGTTTGGGTTAATTCCAATCTCATATACATGTATCCTACCGTCGCTGCAAACCCAACCCTAACCCCAGACTTATGCGTTAGTGGAACCCAGCCCAAGCTTCTAAGCGTCATCATCGAGAGTTAGAAATTGCGACTACTAAACGAAAAAAATATTTGAACGAATGTACCTCGCGTGCGCTTAAGTGCTTTTAAACAAAAGTGTTTGATTTTGTGCGCTCTGTAGCTTCGGCCGCGTTTTTATGCGCCACACTATGACATGCAGTGGAAGGGCGCGCCAAAACTCTTGCAGGTCTGCACTCGTCATTTTGTGTGTAGTAAAAACAATTGGTATATATTTTCACCCACCAGAAATACGCTTTGTTGCTTTGAGGCCTTTCCGGCAAAAAAGACAACGATGTTCGGGTATGTGGTCCCACTCAGAAAACTGGTCGTCAGGAACTCCCGTACTACGGAAATGGTGGTAAAAGGATGTTTTTGTATGCATGGAAAGCGAACTGGTCGATAACTATTTAACGGAAGTAAAGGTTAAAACATAGAAGTTAGACGATCAGTCTGTTTAAATGCTTCGACAAGTTATAATAACGCAAACATGCAACTTAAAATATAAGACATTTCGTGCTACAAATGGGCGCGAAAATGAAAATCAAGGGCATTGATTAGATATTCCGGATAGAGGAAACCCAGCCCTTGATAGACAGTCACACTGAAGGGGAAAGTGGTAAGAATGGATCGTTAAATCCGCCACTCTAAAGATATAATCGCAGTTGACAACGCTGATAGTCTAACTCCAAACCCTAGTCCCAAACTCAACGCAACCTCTGGGCCTAATCCTCAACCCCAACCCTAATGTAGTCTCTAACGCTACCTGCCTATACCTTACCCTAAGCCTGACCCAAAATGAAGGTAACCCTAATGACAGGCATTTGGGAGGCGTGAAGGTGAATGAGAAAAAGAGAAAGGGATCAACTTGAGCCTGGCCAAATGCCCTGAGTATTTTGTAAAAGTAAAGGCTAGGTCAGACCGCGTATACGATCGTGAACAAACACGAGACCCATTGTAATGGAAGTCATTATAATTGGGGAAAATTTGGCTTTCTTAATAAATTTCGTGACCTACGGGAGAAGTGATTAAACACGGGCTTATCGTATGATCTGAACACCTACCGCCTTCATAGCCGAAACAAAGTTTGGCACCCGCATTCGCCTTATTTTGCGATGCTTATGGACACAGTTGTTGGTTAAAGGTCACTCTGGCACGGACGTGACACAGTGACGGTAAGCAGCCACCAAAGGCCGGATAGAGGGAGGACATTTATCGATTTCTGTCGCGCTGTCATCGCCGATGTTTGTACTGGTGTGCACTTCGGCCCACGTTCACAAACTAGCTGCCGTTAACTGTTTGGTAACATCGGCTGTTACATGACAGTGGAGCTTAGTGCGCAGATACTTCAGCCTTAATTACCGACGAAGTGATCGCAGAGACTGTGATTTGCGCATGAATAAATTTATGGTAGGAACGCACCCACGACGCATCCACCGGACGTTCTTCCACATCGTCCGTCTGTGCAGTAAATAAGCATAACTACGACTACTAAAATTCATGGAGTAGTTATTTAAGTATATTTAGCAAAGTTTGGCGAGTAACTTAACTTTTGCGTGGATCCGGTGTTACGAGGGGGTCCTGAAGATTGAAAACGGGAGCGGTCGCAGGTAGCTAAAACGACGTGAACCCACGTCTAGGCGTTCCGCGACAACTCCTACGTATGGCATTTGTCATGGCTGGAAACCCCCAGCAACAACTTTCCTGTCTCAATCTAGCTTCCGTATTCGCCCAGCGACTCTACCACCTGGTTGGTTGTCGAGATAGGTTTGTGCCCGCAATGGCTGCCGCTTTTTTCTTGAACTGCACACATCCAGTCGATTCGCTGCTGGAAGCACTCTAGACTTGACAATGGCCTCGTGAGGACTCGAAAGCAATCCAGCTGCGGCATTCACGGATTGGCAGCAGGCGACAAAGCACACACACGCACGTGATGAGGGCTAACAATTTCAACAGCGTACGCACACCCACACACATGCCTGAAGAGAACATTTGCAGCAATTGTTTACTAGGCTTGCTGTACGCTCCTTTGCCGCCAGTCCGTCTTATCAGACTTGGCATTTGGGAATCTTCGTGTTTTCGACCATTGGGATCCCTTGTGTCTATGCACTCATTTAGAAAGCTGTTGATCCCGGCAGGATCTCAATGCAAAAGTCGGACATGACTACGTCTTGAAATTCCCTCTCAACTTCATTCCTTAAGTTTTCCTGCGTCAATTATTGTGTCTGGGGATAAGAAAACACCTTGTCATGAATCAAGCTGGATAGGACCAAATAATGGCTGATGGTAGAGTCCAGGTTATGGTTCCAAAACCATCCGACGGAGGAGCCCCTCCAGTTTCTGCTAGTACCCCGGACGTCCTTCGCCAGATCTGATAGCTTACCTTCTCTTTTTGTCATCGGTATCTTCTCACCCTAAACAACAAATGCCAACACGTCATACTGATTTTTCGTCGACGCGCAACTCAACAAATCTGTCATCGGCTTTTCCCATCCGTCCATTTATCCAAATTTCTTCCTGTATGCCGCATCCACTCACGCTGCCGACAATGGATAACTTTTGGTCCGTATTTCATCACTCATTTTTAACGTCTCGTCCGACAGGAGTTTCTTCAAGTAATTAAATGACACGTGGTTAAAAACACCTTCGGGTTTCCATTCGTTGATTTACTTTTTTGAAATTCTTGTTCCAAATAACAAAACTATGTAGCACAAGGCAGAGAAAAGCCTTTCCATGCAAGAAAACTTAATTTTTTTCTAGTTAATAAAATTTAAAAAAACCACTATAGACAACCTGTCTATCTCTGTCTGACAGACGTTATGCTGCTTTAAATAAAACGTAGTGATTTTCTGCAGTTGTTATGATTTTTCATTACTTTTCCCGTTTTATCGCGCCCCCTTCCTTATGTATCCTTATAGTTAACCTTATTCCTATGAATTATAAAATTCATGATGTGAAATTCGACTTTTCTGGGAAAATTAATTCATTTTATGTTATTCAACTTAAATTTGTACGCCTTCGTTTTAAAGCAGTCGTTTCCTTTCTGTTGTAAGACTTTTAGAGTCACCACTGGATGGATTTTGCGTAACAGGGAATATCAGGTGAAATTCATTGGATTTTACGAATTAGCAAACCTAATATACTCCCTGGAGGGAATTTTTCATCCAACCATGGTGGCCATCAGTTCACTTGACACTCGCGCTTCGGCACGTTCTGAGCAGCAACTTTTGCAGCCATTATTTAAAATCTGCAACTGTTCGCAACCTCGATGATACGGGCCCGTTTTCTCTGCTCTGCCTCAGCATTCCTAGCCTGTTCCCAATATCTGAAACTGTAACGAAGCTTGCACGAAAGGTGTTTTGCAGAAGAAGTCCTGCAGGTATGGCCAGCGCATAAGTCCACATTACCCAAAAGATTCTCTGCGAAGGCTGTGCGGGCTCATACGACCCTAGACATGTTTGCCGATGCAGGATGGGGTGGGTTTCGTGACTGGTTTCAGATGACGCTCCACCATATGTCGCAAGTTCCTAATTCTTCGATTGACTGGCTCTGATAGGGTTAAACTCTGGAATATTTAACTTTAAAGGAAAATTATTTTTCTACAGCAGTTGGAACTAACTAGTAATATTTTGTATAGTGCAAGAGGTTCCCTGCACATAACTTTTAGTTGATGCAAAAGGCAGCTACTAAGTAAGCCGCCAGGACTCAGGCGGTTCCCCTTGCGCGTTATTTGCTTGCCGTAGTGTTTCTACATACCCGTAAAAACGCTACCTGTTCGTACGATATTGCAGTATAAACCTGTGGAGGCACGGGGATCATATTTGGGTTCAAGGTAAGCTAACGAAACGATACTGATCCTGTAAGCAAGAATATTTTCTCAACTACTAAACCGCGATTGACGAGAAATCTGGTACATACGTGAATCTACTGGGCTTGCTGGATTTGTGACATATCTTTTGCCATGTAAATATACGTCATCTCACCCCCCCCCCCCAAAACATCAGATAAGAACGATATTATTGTTCACTTAGACACGAGTTTACTGCTAATAATATTAGTTCTAATGTGCTACGTTGCGTGCTTCTGTCTGACGGAAAAAGTTGAGTAGTAAATCAGTCTGAACTGAGATTTATTGGTGCAGATCAAAAGTTGACATGAATATTTGGGCCGACTTCAATCAGCCACAGCAGGCTTGCCCTGCAATAGTCATCAAACTGCTAAAAGGCAGCCGGTATTGTATATTTAGGTTACTTAATGCACCATACTGGAAGCACAGGTCTGGATTCCTAGCTAGTACCCGCGATTGTTAACCTTATAATCCTATTGTACCTTGACTTCACAAATCAGTTTTTCAGGACGGTCTTTGAAGCGCGTTGCGTGGCCAATTTAGATCGCATTTAATTTGAGGGCGTGCACTATTTAGCCGACGTAGATAGGACTCATTCGCAATAAATGAGTACAGTAGTCGCCGATTATTAAGCCCACGGTTAATAGGCCCAGCCGCTTAGTAAGCCCAATTTGGTCGGGGCCCGAGGTAGGCTTAATAACCGGCGACTACTGTATAATGCACACGACAGCACGTCTATTTCCTTTAAAGACATAAATGCAACCTCCGGTACTGAACCCTCAACAATTCATACCCTTGTTTCTTTGTAACAGAGCAAAAAATGAGTCCGTCAATTTTATCAGCTAATCACAGGCATTGTTTACATCTTTATTTCTAAGAAGCACGATTTACAGTCGAAGATCCGGGGCAGCCTGAAATGGAACGGAAACGCGAATTGGTTATATATTCGGTCTCAAAGTACTACTTCGCTTGCTGCTTACAAGAACATAATACGTAAGGTTTTACAGGAAAGTTTAGAGACAATATCCACTTATTGCCAATAAAGAAGTTGCGAAAGGAAAAAAAGAGGGAAGCATTTTGAAAGATTCATTCGATTCCAAAAATGACGATTAGATCTAAGGCTACTCAAATAAGATACGTGGTGTTGGAGTCAAAAACGCGCGTCTTAGCTCAGTCGGTATCTTGGCGCTTTGGAAAGAAATTACAAGGTTCGCTGTCCATGTCGATCAAAGGATCTAATTCAAATATCTATATTCCCAGACGATAGCTCGACGCCTGGTATTTCTTTACACAGGGGAATATATTGCCGGCCAATAATTGGGCCTATTCAGTATACCATACTAGACCAGTGAAAATAAAGTCAGAACCGCACTTTTTATTTCCCATTTGTCCTGATTAACCTAGTTTAAGTTAAGCCAAACAAAAATGGTGCGGAGAAATTAAGTTATATACGAAGAACAGATATACCTATCCCTACATTTTTATTAAGATGCAAGATCTTATCATATTCCAGGCAGTCAGAAAATTGAGATTGAGTTTGAAAAGATTATGCAGGATCCTAGACATCTTTTATCGCCGCAGAGCAAGAGAACTCATACTATAGGAGCTTTTGAAAAAAAAGAAAGTAACGACCTGTACGAGATTAGATTCAGGCAACAAAGAGACAGCTCTTTGACCTCCAAGTCCCGAATTCTCTGTCATTTCTCCTCAGATAAAACCACAAGTCGTCTGTTTAATTAACACTGCTCCGGGAGGAAGAGCGTCACGTACGCAGCAGCATACTTGAAGCTGAGTGGACCCATTTGTGGTTTTCAACCAAAAATAGTACCTTTAACAGTCTTCTTGCTCATCATGCGTTAACGGCTAAAACCCTTTTCAGTCTACAAAGGTACAAGTGGACGTTGGACGTCTTTTTTAACAATCTCCGCAGGGTATTTCGGTATGGATCGCCGAAACCGTGGCCTTCATAGAATGAGAAATCGTAGTGATAGATAACAAATTTTTGTTGACTGAAAAAAAGTTTAAAGGCGTGCACATACTTAAACGGTGTAACCTTATTATTTCTCAGTTCATTTGCCCGCACCTTTTGCATAAAATTCACCCTCCGCATCCCACTCACCCCTTCGAACGTTTGATTCAAACTTATCGTAGTCATTTCCCCTGGTGTTGTGTTTTTGCTACAACTTCAATCGAGCCCTTGACCTAACTTCCAATCTCACGTCTGATTTTTTAAACCAATCACGTCATGTAGGAGTTAAACAACGTCCTACTTACCGAGGAGGGGAGGCGTCCTATGTAGAGTCTGCTTCCACCGATTTCCATCGGCGGGGGATTTGAATTCATAGTTTCAGAGGTCTGTGACGGAGAAGAAGGGAGGGCACACAGTCTGATAAAATGTAAGGTGTCAGAAAAAGTCTTATTCTGTCTTTGCTTTTCGCAGCTCCCTGGCCAAGTATTTGTAAACGGTCTCCAATCTTTACTTTTCTAAAACATTACCGCGACGGTAATAATCAAGTAGCGTGCCTACCTAATCTGAATAAGTAGTCATGTTATCGTAATTTAAAATTTGACGTTGCATAGTCAATCATCGCCACTAGGCACAAAAGATAAACAATGCGTGGAATAGTTCAAACAGAATAACTGCATCCACGTCCCCTGTGGTCTCTACCTTGTGCAGCTTCGCAGCCGCGTGCTTGTTAGCAGCCCTTGAAAAAGCTTTTGCCGAGTTTGTTCGTATGGTGGTTACTTTGCTATCTGCAAACGGCTCTTCCTTTGTCATACCGTTTTTCTTTGCCTCGGTAGTGGAGCTTCCGAAATTCATGTGGAGTCCACTTACATGCAGCGCATCCTCAGCCAACTGTAAAGTTAAGCGCACACATTTGTAAAGCAGTCGAAAATGAGCATAAGAAAGCCATATGATGTAGATATTAACGGTTGGAAAACGTTAAATCAAAAAGATGCCCAGTCTGGGCCAATTATAAACTCATCAAGTGGAGTGCTCAAGAAAAAAAACAGCTAGTAAAACGACTAATTATGCGTAGCTTACCATGCCAAAATATCGGGTTTCTTGTCTCAGCTTGCCTGTCTAAATTTTGATGGACCCGTGAGTGTATTACTTGGTTGCAGTATCACCATTTTTTAAATATCGAATATACCCGAGCCTATACACTGAAGTGCGAACCAGTAAATAGGCGGTATCACCATTTTTAAAATAACGAATATACCCGAGCCTATAAATTGAATTGTGAACCATTAACTAGGTGAACGTCTCGGAGAAACACCGTACACTTGATTGTATTCTTCGAACTTTGTTCAGTGGAAGACACCTGGCTTGGGATTTCGCATTAATGCCAATAGCAGAAAAATCAGCTAGTCATACTTCTGAAGGCTGCACTCCTGTTTCAGATCTTCCCATGGGGTGAGAAGACTCGGTTTGATTAGTTCATAAGCTGAAGTATCACTGACTATAACAGCTTCTGACACAGCAACGAACAACGAATAGGGCGTTTTAAGGTATGTCCTCAATAATCATTAATCGAAACACCTGAGTTTGTTTAAACAGCAAGCATAGCAACATAATGTTTTATAATACAACACAAACTAACTACATCAAGTGTACCTAAGAAAATTAGGCAGGAGTTTCCTTGGTAGTGGCGGAATAAAACTCCACATCACCAGCTTTGTCGACAGTGATTCGAGCTCGATTCGGGTTAGGGGTTAGGATTAGGGTTAGAGGTTGGGGTTAGGGTAAGTTTTAGGGCAAGGGTTAGGGTTAGGTTAAGGATAGGGATAGGGTAAGACTTATGATTAGGTTGAGGGTGGGATTGTGATATCGTATGTAAAAAGCCCTAAGTTTCTGCTTAATATTACAAGAAGTCTTCAAAAATTCCATTATTACTGGGTTTTGAGCGAAGGATAGTTTTTGGAATAAACCTCCACATTTCAACGTTTTTCGACGACAATTCGAGCTCGATTCGTGCTCAATTCGACCTCGGTTTGTTTTTCGCGCCTTCTTTCGAGTTACGCGCCCAACGCCGTCGACATATACCCATTAGGTATTAAATTATTTCAACAAAATTGTACAACTTTTTTCACTTATTTTCACAAAATCCTTTTTTAGCAAATCAGTTTTACCAACTCATAAAAACCCCATTCTCACGGTTAGCGTAGGATAAAAACCTACGGCTTGCTGTATCCGAGACCACTACAAAGGAAACTCCTGCCGAAAATTAAAACCAAAAGTAAATCAGATCATCAAAGTAATAAGGCAGTTCAATACCCGAAAACTCCCATTTTCTATTTCGTGACATTGGCTCTAAGACAAAAGTCTCCTGAATGGGGTGGATTTCTCGAATTTAAATTATTGCTACTTATTTGAGTTCAGCAGTGTAATTTGCTTCATTTTAATAGATAAATATGAAAGAATCCTATGTAGGTGTTGTCACGATCGTTGACTTTAATCCAGAGAGCTTCATACGGAGCCTTAACTGTTTACTGTGTGTACAACTGACAGTTATTTTCAGATCGGGGAATGAATTTCCTTCACTAAGGGGACGCAGAACACTCGAAGTTATCTGTCTGCTGACAAACAGCAGCGGGAAACCTCGTTGCTACACAAACGCTCTGGCTAAGGTTCATTGCTTTTGAACACTTCCTGTATCCCAATGGGACGCGGAGAGCATGCTTGCAATGTGATCTGGCTGACGACAGTTTGTGTATTGTTGTGATGGTGGTGATGCAAGGTTTGGTGCCTGTTTACCAGCGAAAAGGTGACCGAAAAGGTTGCATGCTACAGTGGAGTCCGGTTAATGTGGACACGGTTAATGCGGACAACCGCTTAATGTGGACAGTTGGCCAGGAACGGAATTTCTCCATAGTACAGTGGAGTCCGGTTAATGTGGACACGGTTAATGTGGACAACCGGTTAATATGGACAGTTGGCCTGGAACGGAGGTGTCCACATTAACCGGATCCCACTGTATTGTGGACTTCGTGCGTCGTCAGGACTTTGTCTGAATCGTCAAGCAACCAGAATATAAAAGTCAACGAGTTCAGTTTAAGGAAACATCTGACCTGCAATTAGCGTCGGTTTGAAAAATGCAGGACCATGAGATAGGCAACATATTTTAGGCAGCATCGAACCCTTAACTCGGTGTATGCCTTGACATAAGCTAATTAGACTGGTTTGCTTGTCATGAAAACCAAACAGGACCACCTAACTCATCTAAAAACATTTCAAATCTTGAAAACAGAGATATCGGGAACACGGTCTGCCCTGTCTGGCATAAGCCAGTAACTTGATTTTGAAAGGATCATCTTATTTTATAATTAATCTGTAGAATTTGAACTTCGCAAAATTTAAGCGTATGTTTGTTCTGGTGCGCATACCCCAGACCTTTCCTCGGTTAATTTAACAAATAGCTGCTCAGGCAGTGCTTCAACGTCTCAGATGCAATATTATTCACATGTTCTAACAAAAGTAGGTCATTGTACAATGCTTATGCTCTGAGAAAAGCAAGGTTGTTCTTTTGTATTTCGACTTTGTAGCTAATTTAAGATGCCATTTTTTATCTGTCGACTCTTCCGGTTAAACTTCGTCCTCAGAAAAGGCTAGGCAACAAAAAATTACCTTAAGCGAAGGTTCAAGACCCATTTTCTGTCTCAGATGAGAGTGGCGCACATTTAATTTCAATTCTTTCTCTTGCAAGCTGGGAGCTGAAGGAACAGAAAATGTTTTGTCCAGGGGGCAGCAGGGTGACCTGGAAAAAAGTTAAGAACGGATAAAGGTCCGATCTCGCAGATAATTGATTCAGACTTGCCCGATTAGGGCAATTCGTAAGTTAAAATATACATGAGGTTTCTCGGGGATGTTGAATACAGGCGGGACCCAAACAACCACTCTGATTCTTTGTTCGAGGTTGTCTCCTCTAACACTTTGGCTCAATAATCTAACCAAAAGGCAGCGGTGGCAAGCAAACCCATTTAATGGCGGTTCACGCTCTGTTTCACAGTGCCGTCATTGGGACTTGCGTTATTTTTTAAAACAGTCAATGCGCCAGACCTCAGCCCTCCGCGCCCTAGTAACAGTGTCACTGCTGTGTCCGCGACTGCTCACTTGCCAGATCCGGGAGCCTGTTTATTTCGCAGCCAAACTTCGCTGAAGGCTGTGCCACTATCCGCCGCCAGGTAGCCAGCAGCTAGAATAACGGGTAACCCGCCTTTCAGATTGAGGTGGTTTGGGCATTTTCTACGTCGTCCGCCCCATGAGCTTTGTTATGCTGCCCTCGATCTGGCGCCGCAGCCCATCTGGAAGTGTCGAAGAGGAAAGCAACTGAAGGCTTGGCTAGACACTGTCCGTAAAGGCATGGAAGCAGTTCTTGGACCTTCTATCTTCGGTTTCCGGAGTTGGATAAGAGACTGGGTGGAAGCTTTCCCGATCCACTGCCGCCAATCGTCACGCATGGAGGGATACCGTCCGTGACATCATTGAGGCTGGCTAGATCACAGCCGTAACAAGTACAAGTACAAGATGGGGAAAAGTAAATGTATGGGTCGTAGACATAGCGTACATCTACAGACAGCTGCATGCGAGCCGAGGTCAAACAACAAGGAGACAGAGAAAGAGCTTTCATCATCTGAGCTTCTTCTGTCACTCCATAGTTGTTCTACGGAGCAAACTGCTGTGCTATAGGGCCGTATATGTTCCATCACTTTTTTCCCGTCACTAAGCTTCACGCAATCTGAAGTGAAGGGCGGAAGCAGAGATGTTACCTCGACTTGCACAAACTTTGGGGTGGCATGTGGTCCTGCCACTGCACGTTAGAGCATTCATCGGCTGCCGCGTGGTGGTGGTGGTGGTGGTGGTGGTGGTGGGGGTGGTGGTGGTG
>JAYGXS010000001.1:79262712-79344784 GCA_036362985.1 Ligula intestinalis | reverse complement strand
GAATAAATCGTAGGGCCGCCCAATAGCAAAAGTCTCGCAGCCGAAGTGTGTGACGGAATTCATGAGTAAATGATTCATGCTTCAGTAGAGATCAGGAAATTGGTGGAAAGTGTGTAGTAGGAAATAAAGAAAAGTCATTTCTAGTTGTTTTACTGAACTAAAAATATAGCTCAAAAGGATAAGAAAAGAACAAAAAGAGCAAGAGAACCTCCTACTGGTCAGAAAAGGAAGCCTATAAACCAGACAATTTATAAGAACACAACCACCGGTTAACAGCGCAAGCCTTTAGACTAATTAAAACAACTAAAACCATTTCTATTACGACTGGGCGGTCTCACTATTTATTTCTACCGTTAGATAGATACTCAAATGAAAAATAGCGTAATAGCAGCCGATTAAGATCACTTCTAGAAATCAAACGTTCACAAGACTGACCACAGTTGTTTGAAGTAAGTTGAGTTGCGGGAGACTACTGTAGATGACTCAGAATGAGGAGTCGTTTCTTTTTAATCTCCAACTGCCAGCAAAATTAGGTAACGCGGTCTAAAACGACAAACTTGTTTGGAATTGAAAAATTTATACCAGACTCGTTTAAAACGGTAGCAAAAAACGACGGTGAGGTCGTAGATGAGAAGAGGTAGTGATTTAATGGCTTTCAGTTAAACTGCTTCCTGTTCAGATATTTATCACTGTAGAGTAAAATGCAATCAGCCCTTGAAATTTTGGATCACACCAAGTGATCGCTGCCATTTAACATGCAAAAAGACGTATTCTAAAACATACTCCATCATAAACTCCTATTTTTGCTGAATTGCCGTTAGCCTACATCGGATGTGCCTAATTTCATCACTAGGAAATACTGCTTCGTCAGAAAAACGAACATCAAGGGAGAGTGGTGCTGCAGTTTGTGGACAGTAGGTCAATGCAATTAACTGCAGGTGCAAAGCCCACCGCAGTAGTGTAAACTATATTCAATCTCGTAATCGGGTGACCATGGTCGTCGCTTTTCAGGTGCGGCAGCTGATTCGGAGTACCGGTAAGGAATGAGGTCCAAGGGACTTACGTGTGCAACAACCACGGATCGATGCAAGCAGCGTGGAAGACGTGTCCACAGCCGGGTAACCGACGCACCTCATCGCCCAACTGAAAGTGCATCAGACAGATCCTGCATTGTCGGCCCGGTGTCAGTAAACCCAGTATCCGATGGGACAGTGTAGCGGCGCCTGCGTTTTTCCGGTAAGCACTCACCTTGGGCATCCGAAGGGCCCAGCGGGAAATGCGAGAGAGCTCACCGAGTGACAGTGGTCTTGTAGTTGCCCAAGCATCGTTTGGTCTGCATTACGGGAAAGAAAAAACACGCAGTTTATCAGTCTACCTACGTAGTGCGATTGCCGTTGAGAAAGACACTTGCACGGGGAACTTAGATCTTGCCTCTGCTGTGCGGTCTCGTCGCCGGAAACGCCGCCTGGTGGCAGTCGAAAGCCCGCAAGATGGTCAAGATTTTGAGGCACATTGCGCCATTTCCCCGTGGGTTCCTAAAATTGATGCAGACATAAAGGCCTGTCATTAAGGTTGCTTTAGCTGACGCACAGCCTGATTAAAATTAATCCGCAGGAGAAGGCGTTCAGCCCTGTTCATATACTAAAAACGGCAAAAGTTAAATTGGTTGACCACCTCGGATACCCCTAACCTCAGCATTCTCGTTTAGGGGACCGGTGTTATTAGTTTAATTTTAGTTAAGTTAAGTTTTTATTTTAGTTAGTTTTTCTTAGTTTATCTTACATTAGTTAGTTGACTTTACTATGCGGTAGTTATTGAAGTATATTTATTTAGCATTGGCGGTATCTAACTAAACTAAAAACTGAAGTAAACCTAAAATTAAAATCGTAAATTAAATAAGGAACTAAAAACTAAATTAAAACTAATGCAACTAAGAGTAACCATAGGGCTAGGGGTATGTAAGGTGGGAGAACAACTTAAATGTTACGCTAAGAACGACTGAAAGGCATCTGGTAAATTGTCAGCCAATCTCGTAATCCCTGACGAGTAAACCCTATGCAAAACTGGATGAGACTCAAACGGAATAGTAATACTTCGAATAAATTTTCTAACAGAACAGAGAAAAATTGGCGCGTAGATGTGCAATGGTTATTTTAAGTCATGATTTGTTTAGTCTCAAATTAATTGCTTAATTAACTTCAAAGCGCTCAGCTAAGCCTACCAATTCGTACAAAAACTAACCTCCCTCCATAAGAAGGCAACTGTGTGGTCTTCACTGCCTCTCCTGTAGCACTTTTCACAGATCATCTTTTCCTCTGAGACTGTGTGAGAGGCGCTTTGATTTTCCTCTTGGAACATTTTCTGTCCACTGTCGATTTTATAAACACGACCATACAAAGGTGACGCTGTGCAGCGACAACACACAGCTTCTGGATGGCGAGTGGAGAGCTCAAACTGGCGGCCAATGCTGGCTGAAAGATTTAAAGAAGCCGAATCGGCTGGACTTCGTCCGGACAGCTTCTCCCTCTCTGCTGCAAACTCTCGAACCAGATCTCCCAACTTGGCAAACACGCCTCGGCACATGGGACAGAAAACCGTATCTCCTACAATGCAGGAATGTGCAGAGAGAAAGATAAAAGAGAAAACAAGTGAATTGTGACATTTCTCATTGGTAAAGGGAACATTTACACCTGATTTCGTTGTAATTGATAATCTAGCCTTTTTAGTATGATAAAGAACCTAAGAACGACCAAGGTAAGTGCGTTTACCAAAAACTATCCCGCGTCAATTTGTACTAACCTATGGAAGGTGAATTATCAATATAAAAAATCAAAGACATAAGGTACTTGATTCGAAATCAGTAATCACCCATTTCTAGGCGTCAGGTTTTCCGGAACTTCAGTTCCGTAGGCAAAACACCGACCGTGGAGGTTGACTTTAGCTGGAATGATGTCTATTATTCTCTTTTCGTCAGCGAGACTAACGTGCACAGAGCATAAGTGATGTTTATCATAAAAAAGTTTTAGTAAGGATTGGCGTTTCCTGTATATTCATAATTATATTATGCCATCGAAGATTTCTCGAAAAAGGCCCTGCGGTTTTTTCGTCATATAGCTAACCTCCTCCCAAACGGTACAGGTGATAACTGTTTTGTTTGATTTTCACGAAGCCATAAACCTCTAGCTGCATTAAGGAAGTAAGGCTGTCCAGTTTGCTGAAAAACCCATTGTTGAGAGACGAAAAATATGAGTTTCAAGTTCAAGTAATAAATGTGTGGCGGACGGCCATAATGCCTGTTCCCCCTTCGTTCTCTAAGGCCCGCTGCCCCAAAGTGTTTCTTCGTCGCAAACAACTATTCCAATGCTTTCTTTCACTGGCGCCCCCGCCCCCCGAGGCTTGACCTCGCAGCTGCTTCTGGCTAATCGATAACAGCTGCGCCAGCGTCCCCTGTCCTTCGGCGTTCCGGCGGCTCCCACGGTTGACCTTAGCTTATTCAGCCACCACTTTTTCATACTCTCTCAGGCCTGGCTGGACGCCGTCAACACCAACCCTGGCTACGCCAGTGGCCACTGCCACCTGAGATAGCAACAGGGAGTTCTGCTCACAATAAGCCACTCCTTCTGGTGACTCTTGCTTTTTAACTTCCAACCTGGGATTTGGCCTGATGGTCGTAGAGTTCTAGGCACAACCATTACTTAGACCGCTATAAATGAAAGCAAATTCGCCCTAATAAGCACTCTTATCAATCCTATGCTCGAACTGGTGCGTAGTGTAGCCATAGTAGTAAAAATTATCCCGGTTGTTGTGTGAAACTCATATGGTAGACGACTCTGTGCATGAGACTGGACGGTATGATAACTAGAATCCATGTAAAGCGGCTAAGCCTCTCATGTTTAAGCACTTTCACAGCTTGTTATGTGAAACACCTGAACAGACAATTAGCTGACGGAAGTTAAATTTTCAGAATCAAATTTACACAACACGCCGTCAAAGAGTGTAGTTATCCTTACCTTCCTATATTTTTAATACCCTATGTGAAGGCAAATTTTCTAAAAAAATTCTTTGCAGAGAAAATATGTTAACGTCTGAAGAATGGAAACACCATGACTTTTACTCTCCTTTGATAATCTAAAGTAAGGTCAATATTTCATGTGAAATTCTGAAATTTGCGAAAGGTTAAAAAAATCACGCGCAACCCATTATTATACAGGGCTTTAATACTTATTATCGTGTACCATAGTCTCAAATCATTTAAGTCAAGAAAAAATGCCGGTTTTTTCAAGAGCTTCTTTCTGACAACTTAAAAAAATATCCTCTGAAACAAATAAAGACTTAGGTAGAATACATTTAGCTCATTGCTTTTGACTGGCATTATTAATTCAAATATATTTTATGGAAAACATTCACAAAATTATGCTCACTTCTATTCTTTTGATAGAAAAGTAGGCCACCTTCGAAGTTTTTACTTTAAAAGGGGTGTATTTCAATTTTTTTAAAGTTTCTAAATTGCCGAATAGATTTGACATCTACCAACCCTACCAACTGAACTCAATTTTTTCAAACTGTGAGCTGTCTACATCCTGTGCAAGGAAAAGAAAATCTTAACCTTTCATGTGAGGAAAAGGCTACACAGGACTTATGAGATTATGCAATAGGCAGCATTAGTAAATTGACGAATGCGATACATTAAGTACTAGAGCGGAAGCCCGGCTTCGCCTTGGGCTTCCCTACATGCTGTGGTCCGCATTGAAGTCCGTGGGAACATTGACATTTTGCAACTGTAGTTGACGTCGGTAGTCTTTGGACACATCATTTCTGTACTTCAACCGTAGATCATAGGGGCAGTTCAACTCACAACTTCGAATTAAAAATGTCAGTAGCCGTCGTAATTGAAATGGAGCGTTAGCAACGACAGCTTCAGAAATGGTATTCTTCCACTGATTGTCATCTTGAAGCAGACCAGGCCTCGCGTAGGCTTCTCTGTAAGGTGGACACAGAAAACCGTCAATCGTCCTAAGATCTTCAAACGATGTTGGACCTTTAACTTCATGGAGTAACATTCGTAAATAGAATCATTCTTGTTGAGAGGGGTGAACAGTGTATATTCTACCCATTTTCAAATCATACTTGATGCCCGGATATCCCTCAACTGGAATGCCCACCTCTCGTCGGGCCCACTTGTTTCGATTCCATGTGTACTTTGAGGGGACCTGAATGTACAAAAGAGTCTGGGCAAACGAATCTTGCTGGCATAAGTTGAAGAAAACAGTCAAAGTTGTACCTTTGGGATTCTGAAGCTAATCCAAGAGGAGTCCTTCCGTAAAGTAAATCCGTTGTCCATTTTCCAGGTGGACGCTTAAGTGTTCAATGGCCGGAAAACGGTTATGGATATCAAAACCAAAGATTCTCCAGAATGCTTTATTACTGCTGATGTATCTGCCCATTTCGTACTAGGTTATCTCACCATTGTTGTTTCGGCGGTTGAGGGAGTACATTGCGGCATCGGATCCTCTGTTGATGTACTTGCAGACGTATTCGATAGACATCGACGAGTTGCAAAGTTCAGCATTGATGTGGGCATTGAATACTTTTGACAGTAAGGGACAATACGGCACAATCCAACGGCTATCAATTACCAAACCACCGTTTCGCCTTTCATTGATAACTGCTTCGAATCTACCAATCTCAGGTTTTCGCCTTCTATAAAGAGGGTAACTATCCTCATCGGTCTGAGTTGCCATCTAGAAAACGCTTGGGATATCTTTTGGTACATTTCTCATCCTTCATGCAAAGGCTGTTGGGATTTATCTGACCGCATGGGCCATGCACCATTTGAGTTTTGATCGCTTCAAACAGGACAGGGTCAACGGATCGGTCCGGCAACTCTGTGCATATCAATTTGTTGACATCGGAAGAGTACAATCTTTCCTTTAGCCAAATTAAAATGTGAGCGTGGGGTAATCCTGTCTTTTGCCACTCTCCAGTATATATGTGACACTGAACATCACCGAAAATTTTGAATTTTGTGACGAGTCTCATCATGGTTTTCAAATTAAGCTGGAATACCCGCGCGGAAAAATCATGGCAGTCCTGTGGATTTTGACCGGGGAACAACTCATCAGTAATTTTCGGCCACGATGGGTTGCAGGTAAATGTAATGAATAGATCCGGGCTACCAAAATGCCTAACATAAACCAACGTATCCCGAGTTTTCTCATGCATTTAGCGAGGAGACTCAATGTGGCTTGATGGCAAGATAAAAGGTTGACCGCGACCAGCACCATTACCACCATCAGAAAGGATATTGCCTCTAAGGTGGATGTGGTTGTCCACGCGAACTTCTTTCTGGTGTGTGTGTGTGGAAATAGCAAAGGCGCTCTGTTTCCATTTTGGCAAATATATCAACAGCAAATTGAAGGAACATCGTTTTGAATCGACAAAGCAGGCTGAAAGTTCGTTCTCGAATCATAAAGTGGTAAAAGGTATAAGGCTTTACAACTTACTGTTTTACGGGTGCCAATTTGAGGTATACCAAAGTGGTAACCGTCTTCACCATTAACATGCATGAGAGGCTATTGTAAGGCCCCGTATGAACGGTGTGTCCCATATATCCTTTGCAGCCTATCGTCTCTCCTTCTAAAGACAATATCCTTGTTGCCGTGCTGTGTTTCTGACATGATGACGGCCACCTCGTTGCATGTGGGAGCATTACATTTTCGTTGGTCTTTTCCATGAGGACGTTTATCGGCATCTATGGCAATAGTAAAGTCAATAGAAGCGTGCAACTCCAGGGCGGACATGAAACTGTTAACGTAGCTGTTGTGCTGGTGTAGCATGTCTTGAAGGGACAATATTATGTGATGCTTCAAGCCTGGGTACACTCGGGATGGGCTTTGAACCTTCAGCTTGATGCCTTCTACGAAGTATATTTGTAGAAATGCCGGCTCGCCATCAGAGGAAGGTAGTAACGATCCACTCCGATGGCAAACTTGGCCTTCCACCTTAAAGGTAGGCATAAGCCAACCTCATGAACAATATTGGCACCAAAAGAGGTCATTTGAAACGCCCTGTTGTATTTACTTATGTTGGAAAGAAAATTTTTCGAGTCGTCGGTATTACCAGCAAGTAATGTTTTGAGTATTTATGGTGGTTGAGGAAAATTATTCAGTAGAACTTTGCCGTTGGAACAGCCCATGCTGATTGTCTCACCAATCCATTTTTTCGCCTGACAATGTCTGCGAATTTCCACCATCTTCCCAATGGAAACATTTGCATCTCCCGTATAACCAAGACTTGGGTTGTAATTGAGTGAGGCTTTGTTCCATACTTGAGCGTTTATGGAAGCAACCAACGGGCCAGACTCGCTAAACCGTGTGTGAATTGGTTGCGAACTTGAGTTTCCAGCATCGGTTGAGCGTAGATCCGCTCTTTGTGCTGCTTTCATAGCCAGACGTGTACTTCTATGTCTGGCTAATTCGTTTTGCCGACGTTGCGAATCTCTTATCCTACCTAGCTCTCTTCTTCGCAGGGTTTGGACTTCGGTTTCTTAGGAGCGGTTAGTTTGATGGCGAACCGCATCTTCGTGTCTTCTTTGCAGCATTTGATCTTCGGTTTCTTGGAAGTGTCGATATCGCTGACGCGTGGCATTAGTCTCCAGGCGAAGCCATCTTTCTGCTTATGTTTCTTGCGAACGTCTATTAACATTGGCAAATCTCTTCTGTTCCTTCGTCTGAACTTGTGTTCTCGCGGCTGCTCTAATTCCTTTTCTACCTAATGAGGTAGAACCTACAAATAGGTTATTATTCTGAACAAAAAACATTGGGTAAAAAAGAATTAAGTTTACAACGTTACCTTCAGTCAACTGCCCATCATCGTTTGCCGGGTTGTTCATGTTCAGAACATTTCTGACGGCATCACTATTGTCCACAAGGATAGTTTGTAAGGGTTAGATTGAAAGTGAAGGGATTTATGTGGTAGGCCATTCAATCTAATCCAAGAGCTGACCCCCAAAGTGGGGGGTTCAAGTGAAAATAGGTCAAGGGGTTTACGTCAATGAGTATGAAACATCTGCGCAAACACCGTTATAGCCCTTGCTGCAATAGCGGTGGGAGGAGGCGCGGGGTGACGATTCAAGCGGCCGCGACGACCTGGACGCGACGACCCCTTCCCCATCCTCCATGGCGTACTCACATCCGCCTGTCACGTCGGGTGTCATTCAGGGCGACAGCGACATGATCGCTTCATCCTCACGCGCACGGAAAAATGAGACACCCAAACAATGAAAGCAGTCAGACGCTCGGACAGTAGAGCAACACACACATACGCATGCCAGTGCCACAAGCACGTCGAAGGCGCAGAAGGCTTTTCGAGGTGACCCCTTCGACCAATGATAACGGAGGCACACACGACAGATGGACATCTCACTTGTATTAAGTATACAGCTACAGATAGGATAGGATAGGATTATAGGATAGGATACAGGTAAGTATAGGTATACAGATACACACTTCAAAGTTGCCAAAAAAGATCATCATTTAGAAATGTTGAAACCAAAATTTACCCTTCCTTTATGTAGAAAATTGAAAGGAGACGTAATTTGCTACTAACTGAGTACAAGAATGAATAATTTTATTAACGTTTTTTTATTAAATATATTCGAATTTATTAAGCAAGTCAAAATCAATGAGTTAAAGGCATGCTACTTCAGTAGCCATTATTTTACGAAACACATCTTGTAAGCGGTCAGAGAGCAACTCAGTAAAATGCCTGGGTTTCGGCGTAACCGAAATAAAAGATTAGGCTGCACAATACAAAATATTACAATCCAACTTAATCCCGTTTTACGGATGATTATCGATCTTTCACAAATTTTGGAACTTTATACGAGATACAGGACAAACTGTATATTACGGTAGTTTGTGCAGCTTTGTATTATAGCTTTTCATGCAGGTGTGGAAAAATTGATTCAATGAAATCAAACCTTTATCATTCTTTTTCGCTTGATGATCTTTCCAGAGTCTCATGCACTTCATGTGGACATTGTTTCCGCAACCCATTCGACAAAACGTAACAGGTGGCCGCTTTTCCGAAAGGAATTCTTCCTGACATATAGGACATATATCCTCGCTAGCGATAGGCCTTTGTGCTAAGCTCTCAGAAAGTTAAACTTTACAACGGACACTGGCACCTTACTTGGTCTGTTTTATCCTCGTCAGTGGGGTCCGCAGGCTCTTCTTGGTTTGGCACAGGCTCCTTTTCGTTGACCTTTCGCAGGAGATTTGTAATTTCTATGTCATTCAAACCAAGCTGCCAAGAGGCTTTAAATTATTGTATAAGGAATGTGTTACAAGGGTCATATTTGTCGATTCGAAATTTCCGCAGGAGTACCCAGCAGATATGCTTGCAAAGGTCTTTATCTTTCGCAAATGTTTTACAACTGCATGAATGTTGTGCACCTATCAAGACCTAAAAATATAATTTTCCTACAAGAAGAAAAGGGTTAGTTTACCTTCACTTTTTGAGCTTGATTTTCCTCCTGAAGAAGAAATCCAGTCGGTCCAAAACTCTGGAGGATGCAAATTGTTGCGTTTAGTGCTTCTAGTTGTCTCTGGCAAACCAGGGGTGGAATTTCTTTTCTATATAGCATTCTATGTGCAGATTTCTATAACAAAACATCCATTTCAATTTTGGATTTAAATATTGTGATCGACAGACCGCAAGAGTAACATTTCTTTACTTTTTGCTATTTACTTATAACGACGATTAAATCTTCTAGCAGCTTATAAGTATTGAAGTACATATTATAACTATAAAAATTACACCAATTTGTAGTAGCAGCAACTAACTTATTCTATTGCGGATGACCTTTGCCTACAAAAACGTTGTATATTAACTCTTGACAGGCGCTTACACAAGCTGACACGCTAGGTTCACGACTGTGCATCCAGAAGCAGATATCATTTAAAAAGACTCAAAATACCCTTTTTGTTACCCAAACTCATCGCACTCGAAATGTGCTGATAAGGGTCCAGATTAATCCACTGATACATTTATAAATAGTTTAGTGTCAGACCGTTAGATCATACTTTTGTATAATCTGAGCTCTTGCCCTTGAAAATCAATATCTTGTAATAATAACCAGTGAAGGGAACTTCTAAAAATATGTTGATAAGAGAGTTACACATAGAAAAGAAGAAGTTTTGGTCTTAAGACTAACATGCAGTAAACATGTACGGAAGTGTTAATAGCGCGCGGCCACCTTCGAGGTTTTCGTTTGTCTCCCCTATTGTTTGTACCAGAAATTAGGACCAATTGGTCAACTTTTAATTGGGTCGACAAACGGTATATTTCAAGAATAATTTGAAATGAAGCTATAATTAAGCCATAGCCTGCTAGCATCAGCCTTGCCAGTGGGTATCAGAATGTTAAATACTGAAAAAGTATGAATTCCAATAGTGATTTCACGTGTTATGGGAAAATTTTACGATCGAAGTAGTATTAGCATCATTACTGATTTGATACCTAAGCTACAAGAAAACGAACTTACTTGACTAGTCATCCATATGCACTTGCATTGAAATACGAGTATTCAAAGGTATTTAATTAAGAACAGGATAACTTTTTGGAAACTTTATAGTGTAAAATTTTGGAAATTGGCTCCCACTTCTTTAGCAGACAAGAAATGTATACAGAAACAATTAAATAAACGAACTGTATCCAACAAAGTATTTTATGGCTGGGTGACGTCTGCACGAATAGCCGTTACGTGCACTTTTTTTCTTCAAGAAATGTTTACGTAGCACATGAATCGATATGCCGGTTGATGCATGCCTCATCTAAATGCATAGCTTCCAAGAATTCGCGGCCTTTTCTAATTGGTCAAGTACAAACAAGCTGTGTTTTTCCAGGCAAATAAATGACCCGTTTCCAGTGTGCATATGGCCACCTGGGATACCTTTTTTTCGTTCTGACCTCTAATTGATGTCCGTGTATGCGATTTTTGCCACAATAAACTGCATTACAACTGACACACGTGAACTAGTAGACACCAATTTTCCTATCACGGCAACAAACCCTGTCCATCGAATGTGCCAGCTGTGAGCGTAAGTTAGTTGCGTATTTATAAAAAGACTAAAGCATATATTTTTCTTTGAATAGCTGTTAGCTATATTGAAAAATATGTGCTCTTTATTTCTGATTATTTCAAACTCATTCACCACTATTTTGCCTATTGTACAAGCGGCACGTTATATTGTAGGAACCAAATACAGATGCTGAACGTTTTGTTTCCCATTTAAAATGACACAGAGAGATGGAGGAACTCATTAACTTACAGATTTTCCCAGCTTTTTTTCGACAATAACTTATCTATCACCATTAAATGGCGCCTTGCATTCTATGTCGCGTGAAAGTGGAGACAGCGTAGGATTCGCACGCAGGGGCTACCAACTTAAGTACGGAGCATTCAATGGTTGAGGGAGCCAATATCGCAAAAAGGTCAGAAAAGTTAAGAATTGGGTGCTCCGCTACATATTTTTATACAATGTACGTGTACCTCTTTTTACGTAAGAGGGTGCCACATCAAAGAATTGTCCCAAAATATCCATGATATCGACCCCTTATAACACTGTCAAATTCCACTCCTATCCCGTGGGACAAGAAGGATTTCAACCGGGCTGGTGCTGGAAAAGTTCTACAACACGCATTGCATTTCAAAATGCAAATATACTACATATTAAAAAGTGCACTGTCTCAGGGTTGAAGTTATGCACATCCCTAATAGTAATGTTCCGGAACCAAAGGATAGAATGGTTCCAGTGGGACCAAAGGTCCCACTTTGGTCCTACTGCGCAGTGATTGCATATATGGGCGGTATTCCGTGCGCTGACTGGGGGAGGTTACAAACCGTCATCGAAATAGATGGTCGAACACACACACTAGACCACCCCCTCCACCTGAGAAAAACCCTAGGCGCACACACGCCTCCTACGTTTGCTCCATCCCCTCTCCCCAAATACAGCGCCTGGACTGCTGTCTTGCTTTGGCACCTTTTGCCGGCGTATGCCTAGGGCGAAAAACCCGTGTTCAGATCGCACAATGCCTGCTCAGAGTGCACTTGATGCACATAGTCGCCCCCTACCCCCCTGTTTGAACGCATTTTAGTGTGATATGAACACGGGTTTTTCACCCTAGGCATACGCCAGCAAAAGGTGTCAAAGCAAGGCATCGATCCAGGTGCCTAATTTGGGAAGGGAGAAAGGAGCAAATGTAGGAGACGTGCGTGCGCGGAGGGTTTTTCTCAGGTGGAGGGGGGTCTTGTGTGTGCGTTCGACCATGGATTTCGATGACGGCTTGTAACATCCTCCAGTCAGCGCACGGAATGCCGCCCATATACGCAATCACGGCGCAGTAGGACCAAAGTGGGACCTTTGGTTCCGGAACATTGCTATTATGGATAACTTCTAAACAGCGATTTGTTTTATTTTGTCGTACTAATGAGTAATGTTACAAAGATATACTTCTTGGAACTAGTATAAATATATTAAATTATAAAGTAAGTTAAATGATAGCACGACATATCCTATAACTATAGTATCATATATGTATATATATATATATATGTTTATATATATATATATATATATATATATATATATAATGATTCGAACCATTTTATATAAAATGATATACATACCATATAGGATGTATAAAATGGTCATTTTAGCTCATATTATATCAAGTTCGAAGTTTAAGCGGATGAAAACGCTTTTTTTTTCAAAATACCTGGTGTCATTTAATACTGTCCTTCAAAAGGTTTAAGTCTATATATTTGAAATTACGGCGAAGGGCACAATTTAAGGAGACCACCTTAATGTAACCAGTTTAAGGTGGCTTTACACTGTGGTTAAACAAGCATAACGTAGATTGCGTACATTATGAAATATATACAGCGAGCAGAATAAATGCTGGGATTTATGATATAAGTATGCCATCCGAAAACTTCTGAATCATCACAAATTGTTGTTCGCAAACACAATTTGGTAGGGGTTTTAATTGCGGATGCAGTTACTTCGTCACGGTAAGTCAATTTTGTGGTTTAAGTACGATGGAAAGATATTTTTTAAGCTGAGTGACGTGGTAAGATGTAAAGTTTTCAATGTTTGCAGTTAAGTTATCGAGCGAAGAATGACTGAACTAATCAGAATAAATTGATGCGTTGAATTGGTTATCAGTCCCGTGTTCCGCTTGTAGACTTAGGCTTTGGAGTCAGACGTCAGTTTCTTTCATTCTTCCATTTGTAACCATTTACGACATTTTGAAGTTTCAGTAGATTTGGCAGTTTACTCCTTTCGAAGTTACTTTGTGCGCACGCAGTCGAACTCTTAAAAGTTCTCACTTTATGCCCACGTGCTAGCATATGTTTTCCGATGTCATTTAGCCCATAACGTCCAGGAAGGCGATTTATTTTGAAGTAAAGATTTCATTTTTAGTTGTCTTTATTTGAGCTGGAATTTATTTACTTTCCTTTGAAGGTGGTTATTGCTTTCAATTTGGTTTCTGATGGTGAACCTGGACGATTACTCATTTTCTTCGGCCGTCTTAGCGATTGGACACTGTTGCATTACTGAGATGTGGTTAATCAAATATGAGCAACGATGTTCTCACTCTCAGATGACTTTTCAAAAATTTTTGCAGGAATATAGACGTCCCCAGCTGTCTCATTTTCGCTTTTACGTGTTCAGGTATGCCATCCTACGTCTATTTTGATTGTAGTTACATGTCCTGCCAGTTTACTAAGGTCTGAGTTAGCTGTAAAAAACTCCTCAAGAGTGATATGTTTAATACAAGTGTACAGGCGCTTTCCCTTAAGACGCCGGCTGATATACCAACATGCCTTTTGTTGTTTGTCAACGCTGATGGAGTCTATTACCGTTTAAACTACCTCGGCGATCCAGCCCTTTTGATGACAATGGGTTAAACTGCCTGTTTTTATTATTATACAATTGTAGAATGCTTGTTATTCTTCTTATGTTGCATTTAGAAATGCTGACGCTTGATAGTCCATAGTTTTTCTTTTCCTGCATTGTCATATAACTGAATAAGGAAAACCCAGACGTATAGGTGGACGAATTGCAACCGAAAAAGCAATTAATAGACCACAGTCATTTGAATTTTAACTGGTTTTAATAAGGACGCATTTATTGAACTGCTAATAATAGGAAAACTGCATTAAGCTTTTCCGTAGCTTGACTTTCTCCGACGCGCGACAAAAAGAGGAATTCGGGAAAGTGAGTTTACGGATACTTGTGATGGTGGTTTTTTATTAATAGGAAAAATACGCATTCGTTAATAAGAGCAAGAAGATGTTAGGTTTTGGAGTTACTATGTCAGTTTTATCTAATGAAGTGGAAATGGAAGTTATTCAGGAAAACTGGGTCGCCAGTACACCTCGAGGAATTCCGACGCCAAAGAAATGCAGTAAAAAAATCAATTCGCCAGGCCAGGAAAAACTATGAATCAAGAATCCTCCAACAGGCCGAAGAAAAGCCCAAAATTCTATTCCGCTATATTAACAGTAGATTAAAAAACAAGGATCCTGTCGCAGTACTTAAGAATGATGATGGCGGAGAAGTCGTTGAGAATGACGAGAAAGCCGAGTACTGTAGCCGGTTCTTTGCCTCGGTATTCACTAGGGAAACCGAGCTTCAAATTGATAATGCCAACAGTGCTGTTGCAAAAGCTGGTCCGGCACTTCATTCTCTACTATTTCCAGCATCTGTAGTTGAGAGGGAGCTGCAGAGCCTCAAAGAAGCAAAGTCATCCGGTCCAGACAATATACCAGCCAAGTTCTTGAAAGAATTGGCAAGCGAACTCTCAGAGCCCCTAGCACATATCTTTCGTTCTTCATTTGAACTAGGAAAACTGCCATCTGAATGGAAAATGGCAAATATTTACCCGATATACAAGGGTGGAGCCCGAACGAAGGTTAACAATTACCGGCCCGTCAGCCTAACTTGCATTTGCTGTAAGGTGATGGAAACGATAATTAAGAAGACGACAATGGATTTCTTGGAGGAGAACCATCTACTGTCAGGGCTCCAACACGGCTTCAGAAAGAACCATTCTTGCCTTTCCAGCCTTCTTCTCTCCACTGAGCAGTGGACTCGCGCACTAGATGAAGATGGTAAGGTTGACGTCATCTATACGGACTTCAAGAAGGCATTCGACAGCGTCCCACATAAGCGTCTAATGTATAAATTGTCAGAAATTGGCATAAGAGGGAACCTGCTGGCATGGATCACAGATTTTCTCACAGGGCGATCGCAAACTGTGTGCATCGGTGACTCAAAGTCAAGACCTACATATGTTCTGAGTGGCGTCCCCCAAGGCTCTGTCTTAGGGCCACTGCTCTTCCTTATCTATATCAACGACTGTGTCAACGACCTGGGTTGCAGTGCCATCATGTTTGCCGACGACGTCAAACTCTGGAGAGCCATCAGGTCTGACGCCGATAGGAAAGCGCTTCAAGAGAGTCTCAATCGACTTAGCTGCTGGTCTGCTCGTTGGCTTTTAAACTTCAACATTAGTAAGTGTGTGGTTTTAAGACTCCGTACTAGAAGGACTGATGAGGAGAACGATTCCTTCCAATACCTCCTCGATGGGCACCCGCTTTCAAATGTGAACGAACAAAAGGATCTCGGTGTTCTGATAAATTCCTCACTCAAATCATCTACTCAGTGTGTAAAGGCAGCTAAACGCGCGACACAGGTGCTGTTTGCGATAAGGCGGGGATTCGTAAACATTGACAAGGAGCTCTTCAGGAAAACCTACGGAGCGTTTGTTCGGTCCCACTTGGAGTATGCTGTCCAGGCCTGGCGTCCGTGGTTCAAGAAGGATTATCTGCACCTGGAACGAGTGCAGGCGAGGGCTACGAAGATGGTCAAGAATCTTGGTCATCTGCCTTATGAAGACAGACTGACCGAACTTGATCTTTTCCCTCTCAATTATAGGCAACTCCGCGGGGACCTCATACAAACCTACCGAATTGTTAGAGGCCGAGACTGTGCCCTAGAATTTGATGATTTCTTCGAATTGGCTCGGACTGACCATCTGCGAGGTCATCCTTTTAAACTACAGAGGAAACCGGCCCGTATCGACGTTCGACGAAACGCCTTCTCTCAGAGGGTCATTGGAGCGTGGAACGGACTCCCGGAAGATGTGGTCCTCTCAGATACTGTTGACATTTTTAAACGCAAACTTGATTCTCATTTGCTGAGAAACTGTGGCAGATATAATGAACAAAGTGTCAGTAGCAGCACCTTGCAACTGGCTCACACTTATCGCTGATGTTAAGCCTACATTTGTACATTTGTATTATGTACTATTGTTACGGTGGACCTATTATGCGATTTTGGTTATGAATAGGGAGCTCAAGGGCGAAAGCCTTCTTCCCTTAATAAAGTGACTAAAGTGACTTAATAAAATTTAATGTTTGGTTGTGGTTTGTCCCCAATCGCATGCTAGCAAGAGAAGACAGACAGGGTAATAAAAAAACAGATCGCTGCAACAATCTCCGTGTGTACATCAGCATCTGTGCGGGTGCCTCATCTTCTCAGCGTCCTTTTCGGCAGCGGCGTTTCCTCCGCAGCTTGTCCTGTGTGTCGGCAGCTCGCTTTTTGTGAGCAACAGAATCGCACCTCCTGTTGGTGGCAACGTATTCAACGACCGACAGCTTTTCCAGCTTCGCCTCCTTCTATTGGTCTATGCGCGAGCGACCCATCCAACAGCCATCATGTAGTGTCCTCAGAGAGGCATGCGGTGAAGCTGTTGCACGCACGCTTAGCCTTTTGTGCATGCGTCCTTTGGTGTGTGGGCTTTCTTTGTTATCTTGACCGCAGGATGGCAAAAGGCTTGACACACTTTCATATTAAACAATAGGAAAAGCCGTAAAATATTATTCATTAAAATATCTAAACGCAACAAGTAAAAGAATAATAATACTTCTACAATTGTTGAAAAAACGAAACTTAAACAAAGAAGCTATTGAGCGCACAGCACGGTGGAGCAAAGTGGAGTTAACCTTGGTAGGCAAGTCAGCCCGTCAACAAAGACTATCTTCTATTCACTGAGCACCCGGCCATGTCGTACTTATTGGACACAGGACGTGCGTACTCAAATCAATGTTGTCAAATAACCTAAAATATCCTTCTTTTCATTTTGCGAGCAGCATTTCGTAACATCCCTTCAAACTACTGGGTATTTATGTTAAAATCCCTGTTTAAGCATATATTCCACTAGCTGGAATCTGTTGTCTAGCCGCAGCCAGAAGGTCTTTGTAGGTAACAGCTACTAGATGGCTCAGCTGATCGTGAGTGGCGTTTTTCAAGACAACGTCTTGGACCCTCTGTTCTCTATACTCCATTTAAATAAAATTTTAACAGTCCTGAAAAATTCACACAACTGTATATACTCATTTTCTATGGACACGACCAATAAATGCATTGATAAAATAAGCACAAATCTGCTTACACTCGTACGTCGAAGTGCTTCCTGGTAGATGGAATTTTTGCCATTGTCGCCTCATGCGGATCGAATTTCTGCGAAGGCTGCAAAAATATGTGGTTTTGTATAGCATTATTTCTTGAAGCGGGCCTTTGCTTCCTATTTCGTGTTAAACCTAGCCCTAACCTCCGACGGACCAGCGCCCTTACTCCAGCAGATAGACTATATTACATGATCATTTCACCATCCTTGAGCTCCGCATCTAACCATTCTCGTTTTTCGCCTCCAAATATGTTTTTTTCTTGAATAATATTCCCATAGAAAGTAGGCTGTTATCTAACTTAAAAACTTAAAGGCAATTTACGTAAACATTTGACATCGGGATATATAAAGTCCTTGTTACCCATCTCCTTCCCAAACACACAACCTTTGGACTTTGAAAAGGGTCCTCTGTTATTTGAGGCGTTTCCAATTATATTTAATTGTTCTTCAAACATAAGTCTTTTTTATCCACTATAAAGTGATAGTTGCAGCGACGTTTCGCCCCCTACTCTGTACAATCATTATTGCCATTCTCCATTCTCCGTTCTAAAACCCTGACAATGGGTTTCACTATCTCTCGTTGCGGTTCTACTGATTTCCGTCAGCTTGTTACTGAAATCTGCAGTCCACAAGGTCGCATCTCTCACATGTCGGTGATGATCTGGTGATCTCTACTGTCTTCTCATCCTTTCGAGCTTGTTGTCCGCGATGACCGCCTGTTTCATCTCCCGATGGTTGATCCTGGAGCTTGTCGGGCGGTGTTACGGCGGTGAACTGAAGCCTCTGCTGCTGTATGATTTCTCCAACGACAAGAAGCGTTTCGAACCCTCATACATTCTCATTAACAGTCCTGTCACATTGTATCCCTACAATCCTTTCAATCAATGTCTTTATTTTTATAGAAACAGTTTTTTCTCCTACGCTTTATTCAATTTAAATGGGAGGCCGCTGAACTCTGCCCCCGCTTTCATGGTAGGAGTTTTTTCCACTGCTTCCTCTTTAGTTAACCACAGGTTTCAGAGAGTGTTGACCATTATTTTAAAATCACGATATGAAACTATCTGCCTTCCATACTAAACCCTCCCGCTACCTATTTGGTTGCTCACAAAGAGCAGTAGATTTCCACTTTGTATTTATTTTTACCACAGCAATAAGTTTACAAGTTTTCGGGCCAAAAATTTAAAATTTATTAATTCATTTGTCAAAACGGCCTCCTGAAAGTCAACGAAATTTTTCCATTATTTATCTACTCTGCAATAACCAATGCCAGATTCTTAATCCACTTGCTCACAGAGAATACGAGGAAGGAAGCAGGCCTTCCTATAGGGTCATTCTGTAGTGGATTTCGTTATTGGCAAAACCATAGTGGGGATGGCTGCTGCCTGATTTTTCTACACTAAGCCAAATGGTCACGGACATATCGTAAGCCAAGAAAAGATTACATTCTGCCGCTGATATTCTTATCTCGGTTTACTTGGCCGAAACAGCTTATCCCTCACTTACGAAACCATCATTTATTATTTATGATTTCAGCCTATGGAAATACCGGCACCTGCTTCCATGTTAGCTGTCCGAATGAATGCTGCCAGCAGGTGCACAAGGTCATGACAAACGTGGAAGCTCAGTTAGCGGACAATAACGTTATCTTAGCTTCTCTCGAGTAAGTCAGTAAATGATCTCCTTGGAAATTTATTAGGGTAAGTGACAATAAGCTGGGGAAGCAAGCAACAATAAGCAGCATGTGCAGGCAAAACTGATTGAAATTGAAAAGGAGCACCACCGTTAACAATATCATGACCTCGTTGCCCTATTGGCCACTGAGCGTGGTCGAAGCTTATAAAGTATTAATTTGTCGGCTGAGTACAATGAGTGGATGCACACAAAAAGCAGAATGTGTTTTCTTATTTGGCTATTTTCAGGCAAAGCATCTGACTAAAGGCGTTCTAAAAGAGAGACACCACACCCCAAATCGACTAACTTTCCTTCTAGACCGACGAACTTGCCATGATTTCTCTCATGCTGGTGAATCCAAGGCCAAGCGTTTCTGTACTGCCTGCCCATGGTATCCCATTAACCACAGTAAGTCGACTTTCTATTTATCGTCCCACACATATTCAATTGCGAAAATTCTCAGTTTTAAGAACTGCCTAACTAAGGCCGAATGACTAGCGGTGTTCAGTTACTTTCATGGATCGAAGAAACGATAGGGAATGTGATGGAAACACCGGTCTATCATGCATCAGCTAAAAAGGTACTTTGACATGTCGTCCACATCCATTTAGGTTCCCACCAATTAAATAAATTAATTAATTAATTTTATATTTTAGGCCTGGAGGGCCTCGTCATTCGCAATCCAAAATTATCGCGTCAATAGCAGCAGTTTGCAACTGGCTCACACCTGTCGCTTATGTTCAGCCAACCTTTGACTTCCGTACGCTTGTTAAGGTTGAACACTTTTGCAATTTTTGGATATAAATAGGGAGCTCAAGGATGAGAGCCGTCTTCCCTTAATAAAGTGAATTAAAGTTTACAGATTGAAGACTACACGTTTGCGCAGTTATTTTCCCTTTTTAAGAAAATGTAATGAATAAAAAAATTTTTTTTTCTATAATTGTTGCCCATTTCCCTTTTTCATGCGATAATGTAGGTGCTACGTTCAGCATTTGCTCATGAAGATACACGGACTGCTTATCACAACAGTTTACGCTTGAATAGTAGTCGAGATATTATGTCGGACAACTTCGGGTAATCCAATTATTGTCAGGAGAAAGAACTAGACTCGAAACCGAAAAAATTGCAGCCTTCAGGGGTGAAAACAGACGAAGAGTAATAAGCCTCTTAACGTAGTTTTTCTCATAGTGTGGCCAAACTTTATGATCGTGTTGAAAGACACGTTGTAGCCAAAAATGCTAGGCATACGTTGTCCATCATTAGCCACAAATTTCCACCGTGACAGGTCATGGCGAGATGTGGCTAGTGCTAGCAGGTATCAGCAGATAAATAGCTCGTCACCATTTAAGTGGCAAATGCATGACTTCTAAAACTAAGCATGAGAAATGTAGTTTGTCTCAGAAGTCTAAGACAGCGTGATTAAGCATGCAGGAGGATCACCTATAAGCAGGACATTCATTTTCATACGCCAATAGGCGTTTCCTCAGACCAATAACCCAGAGTAAAATTTTAAATGATCAGTTAGGAGAAAAATAATGCGCAAACTGGGATTGGTCGGAAATGAAGACGCCCCGTGCACATCTACGATCACTACAATATGAAACACCATATTTGCACAACGCGAGCGGGCACTGGTCACAGATTGACAGTTTTAAGGCCTCATTAGAAAATAAGGTGGCCACGAAAACACAGACAAAAATAAGTATTCTCACTAATAATAAGAAATGATTCATTCTCTCACTTCAAATGAATGCTTTTGTTTTAATCGTTTATATTATACGCGTCTCATTTGGTATATCTGATGTTTGTAGGGCATCCCAATGGCAGACAAGAGGAAGTTACAGTGTGACATAGACAGGACTCTGAAGAGGGTTCAAGAAGGTCGTACGTCTTTTCAGGTAATAAATTTGCTATCTGCAAAGGTTATCTCACCTTACTGGACCTTTATGCTCGATTCTCCGGCTAAATGCCTTTACAATATTAGCTTTCCCGGTTCAATACATGAGCCTCATAATTGAGTTTCCTTTCTTTGCTGAAGATTAACCTGCTTCAGCAGACTTATTTTCACTTATGCGTAACTTAGTGAGTTACTGTCGGCTATTTTTAGGAGGCCGCAGCTGTGCTGTATATCTGGCGTCGCGTAACGTCAAAATATCGCACGCAGACGTTATTTTGAATTGGCTAATACAAAAACCCAGACACACGGTTTATTTCTAAACGTTTAAGCTTTAGGATTTTACAATTATCTTACGTAATCGCACGCTTATATCGAAAGCTGATTGAATTTCCGCATCTTGTTAGTGAATTGCGAAAATTTAGTTACGTTTATTCTGCGATGAATTGCGTCATCCGTAGAACGCATAGCGTATACGTTTTTCGAATAGACTTTTGTGATACATGTGCGTTTTAAAGTGATAAAAATTTTGATTTTAAGACTCCGAATTCATGCAAAGTTTGTTAACATGCGGGGCTGTACTGTGCTTCCCACTGGTCATCTGCCAATTTTCGTACTGTATGTTCGTTACTGTGTGTGTTAAATTTGCTTTTATTAGATCGCTTACGCAGTTTTTGATAGTTTAATAAGGACTCCAGGCCCTTTTTAGGGTCCAGAAGTTGTTAAGTTTGTTGGGTCATTGCCTGATTGAAGTGGAGTACCGTCCGCCGTTTTGCTTCTTCTTTTGAGGAAATTTGGCAGTTCATTTTGCGACCTATTTTTGAGACCAGTGTGAGAACCATTTCCGTCTGAGTAATCCTTTGCTTTCCGTTTTATTGTTGTGATGTATTTTGCAACAATATCGCCTTTTTACTATAAGCCTTGCTCACACACAAATACTGTGTGCTCCTTTTGTGTTAGTTTCATCCGTTAACCTGATATATTGATTAAGGAACCCAATTTTGGGGTTTGTCCTTTGAATCTTGTGTCCTCCCTCAGTAATCATATGTTGCTACCTTTAATTACACGTTCGATTTTTGCTTCAGCAGAAGTGTCTAGCTCGTGACTGCTTCTACCACTTAAATAAAGATGTGAAACTACATATTAAGTGACCTTCCCCTCGTTCTTGTTGCAGTTATCCTTCCTAAATACAGCACTCCAGATGACCGAATCGTGTATACCAGCGTGACTAGACTAGGTGGTTGAATTATGCATCGTAGATAATTGAACGTACATCTAACATTTACGATACCTCGCGCCAGTTGAATGCAGAGCAGATGGATAAATGTTCCATGGTTTTTATCCGCCTGGAGCTTGTGACCAGCCGCACAATCTAATGACCCATTTACAAGTAGTTAAGTCAGGATTTTATCCCGGCTTTTTCATTGCTGCCGAAATCAACTTGAAATTCACGCACAAGCATCGACTTTCAGTCGACTCCAAACGAACGTCTGCTTTATATCCTTAACAGCGTCCTTAGTAATGCATTTGTTTATCGTGCAGTCATGACCTATCTTGTCAGACACACCCCTTAAGACAGCCGGGTCAGTAGTGTTTTGTGACTTCTTCAAGTTCAGACAACGCATTTTACTGTCTCCTTTGCCAGAACGTATTTATCACTAGCGTGCCCGTTTCAAAATTACTTCTGCTAAGTTTTTCATTTGTGCACATTTTATATGATGCATCTAAATTTGCGGGCTCAGAATGCCTATCTAGTTTTACACATTCTTCGTGAAATTCACCATAGCTGCTAGAATTAATATGAATGTTCAGGTATCATGTTTTGGATCGCGTGGTCCTCCTTCAGTTCGGCACTTCGTCTGTTTTACTTAGATAAGCATGTATGAAAAACGAAGTTTACCAAATAAAACTTAAAACGAGTTCATTCTTATTTGATTTCTCATGTTCTTTTAGGAACGCTGTTTTAAGCTTTAAATTCCAAGAGGAAACGTTCTTTTTCTGTTTCTATTCGAAATTTAACATGACATGTTGGTTAAGTGGGAAAATGATAACGTTGACCGAAGTTCTTACGGCATACTTCATAAGTCATAGTCATATCTCGTCCTTAAAGGGCTTTCTTGAGCATAATATGCAATCTTTCTGGTAGCTTCACTATTAGAGCTATTCGGCTGTACGTGAATACAATTTGAATCCACTAAAGTTTTGGGCAACCACAAAAACAAGACTGCGTAATTCATTGCAATATTTGACTACTTTCGCTATTGAAATGATTGGTCCGTACTTTTTAAGTTTGCATATCCCAGTTTTGGGATACCTTTCACATGTTTCTGATAGACTGAACAAGCTTTGGGGAGTAGCTTTCTTTTTTGAAATTACCTGTTAGTTTTGACACATATTAAGCAACTTATTCGCTCCATTCTTTTGAAAATACATCGATTTCCTTTTGTCTATGATGGTGGTAGATACTCATTTAAAGATATGCCTTAGATAAAAAACACTGACGTTTGTAGGTTGTAGCTCTTCTCCCGCGTTTAATGATCATAAAGAATTTTTATTTTCAGTGACAGAAAAATAGTTACTCAGTTTTCTTCGCATTACTCATTTTTTGCACCCGACGGCTGTAAAGGAAATGATCGCCTTTCGTTTCGCTAATCCTATTGTCGTCTATTTATATTGTAGGAAATTTTGGACAAATTTGAAAGCTCAGGAAGCCAAACACAAAAAGAAAAGTTTGAAGCCGATCTGAAAAAAGAGATTAAGAAGCTTCAAAGGTTACGAGACCAAATAAAAACTTGGCTTACGTATAATGAAATCAAGGACAAACGGGCATTGCTGGAAGCTCGGAGAGTTATTGAACAGGACATGGAACGTTTTAAAGTGATAGAAAAGGAGACAAAAACAAAGGCCTATTCAAAGGAGGGTCTCTTGTCCAGTGATGCCAAAAAAGATCCACTTCAAAAAGAGAAAGAAGAACTGGATGAATGGTTGAAACAGTCCATTCAAGCCCTTCAGACTCAATCTGAAAAATACGAATTTGAGCTGGAGAACCTGGCAACAACAGGCAAAAAGAAGCGGGCGGATAAGGAGAGGGCTGCCACCACTGAGGAGAAACGAAGGAAATTAGAATTTTGTTCCTTTAATATAGAAAAACTCGAAACCGTCATGCGGCACCTAGATAATGAACGTCTAGATTGCGCCAAAGTTCGTTCGCTCAAAGACCAAGTGGAGTACATCATAGAATACATAGATGAAGTGTCAATAGAGCAGTATCAAACCCTTTACGAGGATCTGCACCTGGAGGACCTAAGCGATGTCCCCATAAATTTGCCTAACACAACTGGCGCTGTAGAACATGACAGTACTCCACTTCAGGCCTCCTTGCCAAAAACCGCGGACGATTCAGTTGAAGTTCCCGTTCTTCTTATTGGTTCGTCGGCATCTTCAAATGCTTCTTCGTCCCGCGAAAGGCAGAAATTTACCGACGATAAATTGACCATTATACCGCCATCCGCCTCCTTAGCAAGTACGCCTGTTAAGAACATTTCTGAAGGCCAATCAGGTCGGTCTGTAACGTCCGCTAACACCCCAAAGTCGGCTAAGGGGACTGGAAGTAACCTTGCAAACCAGACGGCACCCTCTTGCTTCTTCGCCGGTTCTGCCTCTGTTCCATCGCCCAACAAAAACGTACCCATGAAATCTTTTGCAGGTGCCACTAGTGCATCCATAAATGCTGCGCAATCGGCTTCCAACCAGACAACCAGCAGCTCGCGTCTACACTCCCAGTCAGAGTCTGATGCTGTTGTTGGCGGAAAGGGGAACAAAATAGATGGCGAATCCACGGATAAGACTAGCGAGACTCACCGAGAAAAATATGCCAAAGTTGCAGCTGAGTCAAAGGCGAGCAATAAGTCCAGTAAAGGTGGTAGCAAACAGGATGCCAGCTCTGCAGAAAAGCATTTCACTGATTCTAAAACAGCGGCACCTACAGCCACTCCGTCCAAGGCGGAGAACAAAAATGCTTCGAGTAAGGGTGATTCTGGGCTTGCTGATACATCGACAAAGTCATCCGAGGAGTTGCCGGAGGAGCCCGCGGCTGTAAACGCTGCCCTCTCGAGCACACTGCCCTCCATAAATACGGACCCGGTTGTAACCTCTCCGTCTGCACCGAGCGCTGTAGGCTCTGGCAAACCAGGTTTATTTAACCTTATGCCTGCCTCCTCTTCGTTCTCCTCTCATCCATCTCGGCCCAAAGAACTGTCCGATGCAATGACAGTGACCTCGGCAATGGGTCGACTTTCCCTGCTTCCAACGGCCTCTGTAAATTCGGCTTCACCGATTGGCAGTTCAGTTCCGTCTAGCATCCTGTCAGCCCAACAGAAGGTGGGCATTGATCCGGCGGTCGCGGCAGCCCATCATCAACAGGCTGCTGTGATGGCTGCTGTAGCCCAGCAGCAGCAACAACAACAGCAGCGAATGAACACGCCCTGTGTTGTAATGCATCCACGTGATTCGGCTGCACCCTTTCGTAATCGCCAACTCGACAAACCGAAGCATAGCTTCCCTCCCGAGGTATGAGTTCCCCACGTTTTTTCTACTAGCACATACTCTGTGAGTCTTATTTTGTCATATGCTACCTACTAACACTGTGCGCTAACTGGATCGTACTTTACACAATTCCTGTTACCTCTGTCACTTAACAGTGCAGAAAGGATTTTCGATGATAACTTTCGGAATCTTTGAGTCCCCAAAATTAGAATTTTCCGGAAAGACCCGCAGATGGCAATAGGTATTTTAAAGACCTAGAAACGCATTACCGCTGTATCAGTCCTACTTTTATGGTTACAGAATTTGGTAGAGGCCCAATGAGGTTTCCGTTGGCTCGTTAAAACGTTGTATGACTCACCAAGGTTGAAGGTATTGGTGCGGCTGCTTTGCTAACTTCGCGGAAGCAGGCGGACCGCTAACTTAGTCTGTTATTCAGCTAATCAATTCCAGACATCTGGATTGTTGGTGTCACGACTCAGAGTCTGTCCTTTTGACTTTTTGACGTTAAAACAGGCCAAAATAACCTTGGAAAACACAATACAATCCCCAATGATCCTAATGACTCGCGTATTCATTGTAAAGTGGGGATGCATTTTCCGCTTCAAGCCGTTCTACAGCTATTAAAATACCTTAAACTGGGACAGCCGTTTCACACACTACTAGTTTCGATTTATTTATTTATTTACAAATTGAGGCAACTGTTCGCATCCCAGGTGTAGATAGAGAAGTAGAAGGCGTTGCGATCACCGGAATCATAATGTTACTTGTCTGAGCTTTCGGGCTCCTTCTAGAGTCCTTCGTCAGAGATAAAAGGCGAACACGAAAGGCAAGCAACAGTTATAAGACACAGGAACTAATCAACCGTTATGGGGGGAGGGGGAAGAGAGAACAGTCAACCGATAGTGCCATAATTCCGGAGATGCCTGCGCAGCGTGATGTACGCTGGCGCCAGATCGATAGATCGGTTGACTGAGTTCTCATCCGAGGCCCAGGCTTCAATCAATTCGCGGCCTGTTTTGTTGCCAGCGTGTGTTATTACCCTCGCCGCTGCGAAATTTAACTCGTGACCGGTCTCGTAGGTATGGGCGGCCACTTGTGATGATGCGTCACCCAGTCGTACCGCTCGCTTATGTTCGCGTATGCGCGAATTAAGCAAACGCCCCGTCTGTCCTGTGTAGTTTCTGGGACAATTTTGACATGGTATGCGATACACGACGCCTGACTGCTCACTCGGATTTAAGCGGTCCTTGATTCGCATAATTCGGCTGCGCATGGTAGCCTTGGGACGGTGTGCAATTCCGACGCCTAGTCCTGCAGCTTCCGATACATCATAACAGTTGATTGGTCCCTGCGTCCTATAACTGTTGCTTGCCTTTCGTGTACGCCTTTTATCTCTGACGAAGGACTCTAGAAGGAACTCGAAAGCTCAGAAATGTAAAATTATGACTCCGGTGATCGCAACGCCTTCTACGGTAGTTATTTAGTTACAGTCGACTATTTTTGACTATAATGACATCATCTTAAGTTATTCATGCATAGAGTCACCAGTGTGGCACAGCTGAATGTCGGTCATATCATTACGTAGTTTTCTGGTGGAACTTTATCCCTCTGTGTGTGTGTACTTCAGACCTGTTTTTATGTCACAGGTTTTAAAGTTTTTTAAGCATAGTAAATGCTAAAGACACCACTACTAGCTTTTTGTCAGTGTTTTTCAAAATATAGCCGTTCAAGTTCACGAGAAAGTTATGCCACTGGCAGTGCTCAGTGTCGTGCTACAGTAACCCAATACCCCAGTGATTAGCATCCGAAAAAATCTTCTGTTTTGTCATCATTTAACCCCTCTAATATCCACTTCTGTTAGCTTTCGACCTAATTTTTATTTTTAACTTAGCAAACTGTACTGCGTTTTTTTAAGTTGTCAGTCTTACTTATTTTGATCCGTTTTCAATAAATAACATAAACGCTATGATGTTAATTGGGACAGAGTGCTTGCCTCTTTCGTTTTAGTCCTTTTTTATCTCGTACATTTTTGTATTATGGATATGTTTAGTGAAAGCCTCGTTGTTCAGTCCGTTTACAAACTACCAAGCGCAGGTACCACCGACTGCATTATTTTTACCAGGGCCTGATCTCTAAAACTTCGCGAACTATGCGGCGTCGAAACAGATACAACTGTTATGCGCTGGATGCGTCTCCGTTTCCCGCGTAACCACCTTTTCTGTTGTTCTATTGCGAGTCATTAAGCGTAAGCCTCTAGGCGATAGTTGGAGCATCCTTGTATTCTAGTTAAAGATCTTCCATTCCACCTCAGCCTCCAACTAATGAGTATAGGGACTGTCAAGTCTGCTCTTGGCAACTTTCCTGTTGAATTTATCCCTCTTTTGTACCATATCATAAAGGAAAATCTTTATTTTACAGCTAATCCGTCAAATGCAGGCTTTGGAGAGTGCCTACAGACGACTGCCGCACCCCTGCGACACGGAGAAATCACGCATGCTCGTGTACAAGCAGCCAACAAACACTCCCAGTTACTATCCGTCGGAACCGTACAAAGGCAGTGACTCAGAAGAGTATTTTATGAAGTTGGACGCGCAAACCCTCTTTTTCCTCTTCTACTACTTTGAAGGCACCAAGGCCCAATATCTGGCGGCCAAGGCCCTGAAACGTATGTCCTGGAGGTTCCACACAAAGTACCTGATGTGGTTCCAGCGCCACGAGGAGCCCAAACAAATAACTGATGAGTATGAATCGGGGACTTATATCTACTACGATTTCAAGTCTATGAGTCAGAGAAAGAGGGAGGAGTTCGTCTTTCACTACAGTTTCTTAGAGGACAAAGACTTCTAAGTTAATTTCAATCCAATTTTCATCGCCTTATCCCGGCAGCAAGGACGGACAGTCGCCCTTCTATATATATGTACAAATCCCACTGGCCGCCTGTGCATTTTTTGGGGTCTTGGTTATAATTTCTTCCCTTGAGAAATGCACTAGAAGACGATAATAGTGCATCTCCGGTTATTCTTATGAGGCATTTCTTCATATTGTCTTTCTTTTCTAGCAGTAAAATTTCGAGTTACCGACTTCTTCTTCGAAAGTGTTGCACACTAAACATACCGTAAGTCCTACCGAAAGGTTTATTTCGGGGTTGCTCAAGCGCCTAGCTTTGCCTCGACCTGTCTCGCAACCTGCCCTCCCTTCTGTAAGCTCACCCAGTGAACCTGCGTTTCCTCGCTGTGCGTTAGTTCTATTATACTCACCACGTCTTATTGTGGTGCATAGATTAGGTGATCGGTGGACTCTTACGAGATCCTGAACTTTTACATGTCAACAAGGGGGTAAGGGCAAGAGCTAAAAACACTCTCCAGGGTTTATAGCGTACTGTCTTGGAGGCGGTTAATTGGGTTGCGTTCGATTTTCTTCTCTTGTGAATTTTTCCTGGAAGCGTATGTTTTCGAGCCGTGTCGCGTCGCGTACTCTCTTACAGAGCGATGGCGGCGAAAAGGCATTTAACTGTGCTGTTGTATTTCGAACCATCTGTAGAGGTATTTTAAAGGAGCCAGCTTCCTGGTGTTCCTGGTTCTACGGAAGGAAGCCGCTTTTATTTTGGAAATGTTGACGGTCTTAATTTCTGTGCTGCTAGGCTAGCCCACGTGTTGATATGTACAATGTTAAATCCATTAATTTATCACGAAGGTATTAAGGCTACGAAGGTTTAACCCTAATGGCTGCGACCTTCCAGGCCCGGTTCCTTAGGAGATGATAGAAAACTTGGAAAGCCAGAGATGTAGCAAGATTTTATTCCGCACAGAATAAATAGGAGAATAGTTAAGAGGAGGGTTGACTCGATCTGGCATGGTGTTCAACCATGAGGGAGAGCAGCGGCGG
The DNA here is from genome assembly GCA_036362985.1 of Ligula intestinalis. Taxonomy (NCBI): domain Eukaryota; kingdom Metazoa; phylum Platyhelminthes; class Cestoda; order Diphyllobothriidea; family Diphyllobothriidae; genus Ligula; species Ligula intestinalis. The sequence goes on along the minus strand of JAYGXS010000001.1, from coordinate 79,315,245 downwards.
CGCGTCCACCCCGCGAGGGCGCCGAATGCCAAGTGAGTTCTTGCGTCAGTAATCGGGGGCGGCAGCCGAATCCTCTCTCTGTCTCGCGGGATTGATGATGATTGGTTGGAACACACAAAGGTAGACACTGGCGTGGGTGGTAATTGTCCCATGCGCCAGTTTGCATCTGGTCGGAGACAGGCCGAAAAGTGCATTCGCGCAAGGGCCTGCTCTGAGTGGCCTTTTCTGTGACGTTAGGAGTGCGTTAGACAGAAAGGACCACTACAAATTCCTGGGATGATCGTCGTTCAGAAATGATGCTCTTTACTGAGATGAAAGCCGTATTTGCGTTGTATGAGGGAGGGATACAAACGGTCAATTCCGTTGTACGGCACCTTTCCCGATACCCTTGTTCGCCAATAAGCTAACTTATTTGAATGCATGGACCTCCTGCTTGTCAGTCAATGTTTTCGTCGGATTTCAGACTGGCGCGACAAGCCAGAATTGCAATAGGGAACCGCTGACTAACGTTTCCTCGACATCTGGGTAGTTTCTGTTTCGTTTCCCATTTCGGCAGCTGTATCACAGACTGACATTCTCGTTTTTCGGCAGCTGGTGTTCAGCCATTGGTTTCTTATTTGACCCGGTTGCTCAATTTCGAATGATTTGTGTGTGTGCAACTGCCTTTAACATCGTCAGCAACGGGTCTGCTACTGTTTCCTTCTCATGTCTCTGAGGCTGAATCCGCGACGGATGTCGAAACGTCACGCGAATAAACGTATTGTCGTCGTTTGCGCAAAAGTGACACGAGCAAGCAGCCAATGGCCGACGTGAGCCCGGGCCAGTAAGCGGACGCCAAATTATCGACGGGCTCTAAAGCCGCTGTTCAGGTTACAGGCCTCCCCCCACTCACGCTGTCGTCGCGGCATAACCTGTCCCTACTCTGGCCGCGCGCAGTCACCAGGCTGTCCCCTCAGGTGACTCGTCACCACAAGGCGACTGGACTGCCAACTAGCAAATCCCCTCTTTGTCCAAACTGCAGGCATCCCTTGGCACCTGGAGTGTTAACTTGAAGCAATAACCAATCTGATTAAGACGGAAATATGTGGCCAGTTTGCATTCTTAAAAATTTGACCCAATTAGCAGTAGCTAGGTTGAGTGGTCAATTATCCATTTGCGCGAAACAGTCTGTCAAATTTGAAGAAGGCAAAGCCGACAAAAAATGTGGAATTCATTGAGGTCATAGAATTCTGCGACGTCCTATCCAACTGCTAAAAGACAAGATAAAGTGTCCTGGTTAACATGAAATTAGAGGGTTTCGGCGTGGTAGGTGGATGAAACATGAACTTTGACCTTTTACCACGACCCCTTATTTACCTTATCCTTTGCTCTCCGTGAATAGAGACATTTTTGCTGAAAGTTCAGGATTTTTCAATTCTTAAGATAGCATTCTTCTCTCTCTCTCGTTAACATACGAGGGTTTTCGATAAATTCTTATTAGATCTGTACATTGATATGAGAATGGGCTAAAAGATAAATATGGGGTCGACAATGTTCGTCATATTACCACTGAAACTCGGAGAAGATATGCCGAGAATCAACTGGAAAGCACTCGTGTAAAGGTGGATGAATTAGAGCGTGACGTGTGCCAACGGGCTGCCGTTCTGTACACTGACAGGGGAGGGAAAATGGGAACTTAGTAACTATACTCAAACCATAGGAACAAAACGTGGAGATACCAAAAGATTGTCACTTCACAAGGTCACTAAAGTGAACCATAGTCAAGACTCCCCAAAGATCTACATCGGCACCTACATAAGTATTACTCGGTGAAACTTGATAAAACATCGCTGGGTCTTAAATTCTGCATGCCTGGTCGAAAGGTTGATGAGTTAGGAACCCAGTTCGCCAATTTCTATCAACCAACTTACGATCTGAGGCCCCTCTCCCCAGATAGTGACCAAAACCGTAAAGCAACACTGGTGAATCATAGTTACCAGTACCTGAAAAAGAGACCAGCAAACCGGAAATTGCTAGCAAAAGCACACACAGAGAAATAAAGAGGCTGCGAGAGAACAAAGAAATCGTGGTTGCTAAAATGGATAAAGAAATGGATGTCGTTATAATGAACATATCAGACTAGGTAACGAGGATACAGGCCATACTATCGGACCAACAAAATTTAAGAAAGTCGACAAAAGAAAAAAATGCACAAGTTACTTAGAGGTACAGTCCACCGACTGCTTCAGAAGACTCAACACGGGAAGCTTCATAAGCAATCATGACCTCGAAAGCATCCGCCAGTAGACACTCATACTCCCCATTTGTGTTATTTACCGGCTATCCACAAGGATGGCCTACCGTTCCATCAGCTTTTGGATGTGCGCAACTCACCGTTTCATGCAATAGTGAAGTATTTAACAGAGACACTTAAACCCTTACAGTAGCAGCTGGCCTTACGTAGCTATCACAATACGTTCGAATTTCCCGACGACCTCAAAGACACCTGCGGCACCTGTGATTGTCTCTCCCAGAGGCGGGTCAGGACTTTGAATGAAGTGACCTCACGCGTAGCGTGAGGCCTAAGGAGGAATGCGCCACCGATTCACCGCAGATGCACTTCTCAATACCCTCCATCAAGCACATTCTGGTAATAAGTTCACCTTAGCGGTGAAAACGACAGGAGTGTTTTCTTTCTTGGACGTTCGCCTAAGTCGAAGACCTGACGGTAGCTTTCGAAAGAGCGTTTATCGAAGGAAAACTTGGTCCAGACAACACACAAACGTTTGCAGTTCTGTACCCATCCAACAGAAACACAATCCAGTCCACTGTTTGACGCAAATGGTTAGACAAATTTGCTCGGCAGACAGTATTGAGATGGAGCTTAGGAAAATCCAGGACCTGGTACATGAGAACGGGTATACTCAGAGATTCGTCTAAAGGAATATAGTGGCCAGACAAATAAAGCCCACTGTAGAAAAGAAGACGCTATTCCTCAAAATCTCCTTTCAATGGGGTGCGGTAAGTGAACTACTAGGAGGACGCCTTGACCAAGCCGCGTCGCGAGCCCTGCCAGCAGTTGGAGTTCGGGTAGTATTCTCAACCAACCTGGTCTTGGATGGGGAAGCTAAGGATAAGTTTCCAGCTAAGACCACTTCCGTGTGCTTTTACTCATTTAATTGCTCCTGTGGAGCAAGTTATAATGGTCGCACGAGTCGGGGCTTGCCCAAAAGAATAAGAGAACTCTTTCCGGCATGGCTGAAAAAGGTGAAGTCAGGGGCATAAGCAGCGCTATTTTTATCCACGCTGTTGATTCCGGACATCGTGTGGACCCAAAAAGCGTTCCTGGTGATTTATAAAGCCCTGTAGTGGCCTCTTTGCAGCCACTTGGAACCCAAGACCAGCCACTGATGCATGACTCATCTAGCCTGCCGGTGTGCCCACCGTCTCCTGGGGCTAAGCGCTAACTGCCCTTGGCCGACGCGCACGTACGCCACAGCGTGACCGCGTGTACACGCTAGCCAATCGCAGTCCATCTCAAGGTCGCGCGTCCACGCGAGGCTAGACATCACCCGCCTTATTGGCCGCCGGAACAAAGCATGCGCCGGCGACGCTCGATGTTCTCAACACTCCGGAGCCCACCCGAATAGGAAACGGACGCACAACTCCGCGAGTCAACACTTTTTCCATCCTATTCTCCTTCCTGTGTACACAATAAACTCTCCCTTCTACTCTGGCCTTCACAAGACTTCTCCAATATCCTAAGGAACCGGGCCTCGAAGATTGTAGGTGTTAGGGTAAACCGTCTTAACCCCACCAATCTAACCCAAGTCGATGGGTTAGGGACTGCTTGCAACAGCAGCAGCGACCCCTACCAGGTTGCGAAAACCAGTCTTGTGTGCACAAAAGAACCTCCTGCAAGCTCCGCACCTGACATGGCCAACGGTCGCTTAACTACACTTTTCTGCGCTCTCTCTTTCTTCCCCCCTTCCCCGGACCGGCTCCTCCCCGCTGCGCAACCAGCCTGCTGTTATCGCCCCCTCCCCCATATTCCCACGGCCCACTTATATGATAAGACAAATCTCATTGACCGCATATTTAACTTTTACCCCGTTCCTATATAAATGTACTGGCCCGATGTGAATTTATAGAAAGCATGTATACAACCGCCAACTGCCCTTCTGAATTCTCTGATGGAAATTTCTCTAGCTTTAAAACATGAACTGTTGGTCTGATGAGCGGTTGCGCATCTTGAGGAGGCAGGCGGCGGGGAGATTATGCAAGCAGTAAAAGCTTGTCAGGCTTGTTTAGAACTGCAATGTACGAGCCAGCAGTGAATCACGCGGGGGGGGGGGGGGGGGTGGAGTTTAGGTCCAGTAGCGATCCTTATCTTTGACAAGGGCCGTACGCAGTGAAAAAAGAGATCACGAATTTATCTGAAGTCAGTAACTTCTGCGTTCGCATTCCGGGAAAACAGTGTCTCGACTTGTGAAATCTTTGAAGAATTTGTTAGGTCGACAGTTAGGAGCTGTGCGGAGTGAATGGGGGACGATGGGCGTGAGCTGGCCCACGGAGCTCTCGCCGACCGCGTTACAGGGCAAAAATGTTCCGCGGCTCCGTCCCTCTCCAGAGCCCTGTCAGCAGCTGCACAGCGGCTAGCGTCATGGACAGAATAACTTTACCGGTAAAGACAAGGGAGTGTCCCAATAACACGGTTAATATGCCCCAGTCACAACCAACAGGACAATGAGAGGGTGGCTCAAGCGTTCGCGTGTTTGACTTCCAACTACCATGTTGCGCGTTCGAACCTCTGGGGTTGACTATGGCTTTCTGCTGACGGCTAACAAGCCAAGCAGGGTCATCCAAATCTCACTAATTTTAGTCCAATTTGGGCTTGTGGGTTTGTAAGAGACACTACAGACAGGACAAGTTGCTCGATTCATATGAACGTTGTTTTCGTCATCAAAAATGTGTTGCTATAGAATTCTTGGTTGCTTATTGACGTCCACTTAAGAATCAATGTGAATTACCGCTTCTGGGATAGAGCTCGAAACACTGTTTTTCTCATCTCTGTTTATCCGGGCTGACAAGTCCTCAATGGTCATTTTTTGCAGAAGTTTGATTTCTTTAAATCCACAGATAAAGTAAACTTGGGCGGAAGGGCAGTGTTATTTTCTAAAACGTTCTCATTGTGCCCAAATACTAATGGCCATGGAGTCCAAAATGAACGTACTCGTGGATACACTAAGAAACTTTAAATTTAAACGTACTTTGCATGTGCAAAGTCGATTCCGCGGACTCCTATACAAACTAGCGAGGTGGTTGTATCGAAAGTAACCAGGATATATGCACAAGTGATAACCGTAAATTTCATTGTCAACACGTGCATTATGAATTTGCCCTGACTAAAGAATATAAAGACTTCGAAGATGAGCATGCAACGCAGATAGTTCGCATTTGACGTTGGAGAATGAAGTAACTGGCCTATGTTGAATGTTTGGACGTGTCGTTAAGCTACAAAGTGGACGGTTCGATAGGGGGTTCCGTTCAGAAAGAAGACATGGGCGGGAGAGGACATTAACCTTTCATATTTCAAAACTCTGATCCAATACAGGAACTTACTTTCTTGAATAGGGACTTGAACGAGAATTATAAGCGATTCTCCTGCCCAGAATGAAAAACTAATCAATATTAAGTTCTCCTCTGGACAAGGCTATCCTTTAGCGCTTCGCATGCGTACATTTCATACGTATTCAGCCGAAAACAACGTCATCCGTGCCAGAAAATGAAAACTCGTTCATTCGACTGTCCCACAAGGAGACGCGCTCACGAACTTACAGAAACAGTAGCATTTTTAAGACTCCCAGCCTCTGACCTTGAGATTTTTTAAACTCATTTGGAGCGGAGGCACAAATAATCAACGATATCAGCTCCTTTTCATGTGTGTTACTTCTTCGGCTGTTTCTGGGAAAAAAGTGCACCTGTCGGACGAGTCAAGACCTGTGCACTTCATGTTCACGCTCACCAAGAACACCACCTGAACAACCCATTTAAATATGGAGGAATCAAAATATCTCCCAGGTTTGACTTTATGAACTTGCTACTGGTTGCTAACCAACTTGATTTTTCTATTCATTTGTCATTGCTTGGTGCGTATCAGATGTCTTTTCCTTTTGAATGAAAGCGGAAGTTCGCATTCCAGGTACTTGCATAGATAAAGAAGACAGATTGTCGAACACCCGATCAGTTTGCTTATTAATCTGAGCTTTCGGGCTCTCGCGGGAGTCCACCGTCAAAGGTAAAAGCGTACACGTAAAGCAAGCAACAGTTATAGGGGGCAGGACGCAATCAGCCATAACACGGGACGGGAGAGGGGAGGGAAAAGGGAGGGAATTCATTCATCAACAGTGTTGACCGCGAAGAGCGATGTATGCCAGCGCCAGATCGATTGATTGAGTTCTCATTCGAGGCCCAGGCTTCAACCGATTCTCGGCCAGTCTTGCTGCTGTCGTGGGCGATTTTCTTCGCAGCAGCGAAGTTAAACTTGCGATCCGTCTCGTAGTTGTGGACCGCCACTTGTGACAAAGCGCCACTCCTTCCGGCAGCCAGCTTATGGTCATATATCCGCGAACCGAGCATGCGTTCAGTTTGCCCTGGATAATTACAAGGACAACTTAGGCATGGGATGCGATATATTACCCCAGATTGTTCATTGGGGTTTAGCGGGTCTTTTATTTTCATTATCCAGCTGCGCATGGTAGCCTTGGTTCTGTGTGCAATTCCAACACCTAGTCCCGCAGCGATGCGCTCAGCCGCTTCTGGCACGTCTTACAACACTCATTTAAACTTGCATCGATGCACTCGAACTTCTGTCTTGTAAATTTTTAATTGCGCAGTAATCACATAAAACGAGGTTCACTGCTGCTTCACGCAACGGGGGAGACAATTATTTGCACGTGAATCTACTTGCAGTTAATCTAATGTTCACCGTATCTGCTTATCCCCCGCACCCGCCGCGGTCAGGTGACAACGTACCGCAAAGATGAAAGGAGGCGGGCGTGAGCGCATTGGTTGACAAAGTTAGACATCATGTCCATGCCTAACAATCCCGACATGACCCTGTTCCACATTCAACGGACGTCATTGATGCGTGTTTGACATCCTGCACGTGCGAAAGGACAATGTGGACAACATTACGAAACCACCATTGCATCCTGATCCTCAGCTCTGATTTATCGTGTCAGTCGTCGGCCTTCGATGCCATGATGTTAACCGGTCGTTTTACCTTTAGGAACGTCAACTACCTTGTGTTGAGATGTGTGGACAGGAATCTCGGCACGGAGCCCACTTGTGGATTCATTGGCTCTATTTCGGGCACCTGTGCCTCTTGCGACTATTTACATGTACGGACCAGTGACAGTCTGGCTCTCAGCGAATCAGGGTTGCCCAAAAGGCCAATCATCTTCAAGGCCGTGCTCTCGCCAAAGGTGTGACGACTCTTTAACTATCACTCTGGAAGCCACTTTCGCGGCGTCGGAAGTGTGCACTCGTTTGCCTACCAACTTCTTCCCACCCATTCTCCACTTGTTCTACAGAGAATACAATACTCCTCCCAATTGGCATCGCACTTCTTATTTTCCCATGGCGAACCACGCCTGAAGGTCGCAGTGGCTAGAGCCTTTCTGATAACTTAAGTTGTTGCGGTAGCACTGCTTATCTTGCGCTCCCTCTGATGATGGGTTCGAGTGTACATCCGAAGTGTCATGCATGTTAAGCTATTGATCACACGATCGAGCCCCCCTTCTCTCAAAATTTATCGAAAGTCCTCTAAGGAAACTCAAAAACGTTCACCTAGGCTGTTTTCGCAGGACCTTAAAGCCAAGATGACGGGAAAGGATTCCTGAAATTGATGTTCTGGTAATAAGCAACATCCTCAGTATCCACACAATGCTGAGACAGATAGGACTGCGTTGAAACGACCAGGTCGTAAGGATGGTTGACTTGTGTCCGCCCAAGCGATTGCTCTATCATGGCATCTGTAAGTAGGTCGCTCAAGATAGGTAAGCGTGGCGCACTACGGCGAGAAATGGAATCGCAATTGACAAGGCCGATTGCATGGAAGCCCTAGTAATAAGGAAGCCCTGTAATTTTCGAATAGCACGGATCAACGCACAGCAGACACCCAACAGTTCGATCGACGGCCATGAGCCGTGTGCGACAGAACGTGGTGGTGCATGGATGGTGACTTACACGTGGAGTAGTCTTAAGTGATTGCAGAATAACGTAGCAGCTACCACATTCTCCCCCTACCTCTCCTCCTTCACTCGCCTTTGCCCGATGTCAAGAAAGAGTAAAAAAGACCAGAGGTGGGATCGGACGCAGGCGGCGTCCTACATCTGACTTTCCTATTCGGCACTGGGCCTGACGGTTGCAGGGGCTAGGCCTTTCCTATAACTTCAGTTGCTGCGACCCTTCTCTACAGATGCACTATGCCTGCTTACTTTTATGCACGGATCGTTCGGTGCACTTTAAAAGAATGCGATTTCTGTCGCGCATTGTGACTAGCAATATATCTTGTCTGGTTGGCCTTAAAGATTTGGCAGATCGTACCGAGAGTTAGAACGTCAGTTTCGACGATACCCAGTGCGTGCTTCACAGCAGGCTGGAAGCAGGCACTGTGACTAGAGCATGAAGTAGACTATGGTAAGAGTAGACTCGCGTTGTACCCATCCTACTACCTCCCGCTTCTCCACCTGGGCCCAGCGTCAAGTGAGAGAGGCGTGGACCGTCCCACACCAGCTCTTCTACATAACCTTTATTAAAATTCCCGCAGTCAAGATGCGTGAACGAATTCTCATGTGATACTTCAAAAGTTTGTTACCAAAATGATTTCGCGAAAAAGGAGCAAGCGATTTTGGGATATTAAAGAGATTTTGGCATGTTTTAAAATATTTGATCAAATCTTTAATACGGCCGGAAATATCGTTAAGGATACAGAAGGTTTATGCATGTAAACTTTGGCTACTTTCAGATAAAATCGTAAACTACGCAGAAGGCAGAAAAAAACAGACGTAGGCCGACAACAGCAGAGAAGATTGGGAAAACAATCGTTTCAGGTTTCTTTGCATCTTGGCCCAGCTTACTATACTTCACTTAATAAAACTCACAGACACACCTAGCAGTCTAACCAAAGCGTCTGGAGCATCCCCACCAATGCCTCTCTCTCTGAGATATTCCTAGTCGTGATCGATAAGTCGCGCGTTTATGGGAATACAGACTTTTTCCAAGCTGTTTTGCCCCTGATGTGTATCCATGAATAGGCAACGAAAAACCTACGCAAAAGACATAGTTTATCCTTCCCAAATGGCTTGGGGGATGCTAGCGATGATAGCACTGCGAGCGCCATCCGGCAGCCCAAGCAAATATATAGTCCCCTTCCCCCAGATACGCATAATTAGGAATCACGCCGAGGTTACCAATACCGCAAAAGTTAAATTAATTTATGAAGATAAAGGCTGCTTTGGGAAGATTGAAACGTTATTGTGTAAATTTTCGAGGCATTTTCCCCCGCTCGTCTTCAGACCTGAGAAAATGTGCAACAATTAAAATTTTTAACGTCCAGAAAAATTAATATTCATCTGACGTGCACACCGATTGGCAGGATTATAAGTCTGTATTAGTGGGTGTTATGTGCATTTCGTCATTCTGCTGTGGTTGGTGGCGCGCATTGAATTTGGCCTTGAGGTAATTATAGCTTGCGTCCAAATCGATATAACTGGTGATGCATGTCTCGTATGAGTGCATTGCTTCTAGGAATTCATGGCCTTTCCTAGTTGGATAAGTGCCAACAATTCGTGCATTCTCCCATGTGAATTTGTAGTCGGTTTCCAGTGTATGCATGGCCACCTGGGATAAATAGTCTCGTCTAACTACTAACTGCTAACTTAACGACAATTTTAGACGAAATATACAGTATACCTTCCAGTCAGATAGTAAGCAAGTGCTCAGCTATAATTAATCCATTTATGAATTGAAATCCTTCTGAGTACACCAGTTAAATGGAAATCGGAAATTTATCATGAAATCTCTTACGGACTTTTTATTGGATAAAAAAATTTGAAAATAATTCAGTCTTTTTAGGAAAAAACTCAATTTTCCATCAGAAGCTGGATCTTCTCTTGACTTATTTTTTAAGACATTTCTGTTTATTGAACTGAATCATCGGTTGGGAGCGCAGGGGCACTATTTGTTGAGGAGCGTACCCCGTAAAGCAGTTGAGTAAGTCATGCTTTGCGGTTTCTACGATATTTTGGTTGGATCTGCTTGCACCGGAAGCTTTTGTCAGTGGAAATTTGATATTGCCATACTTTCATTTTTTTTTCGGAAGTCACAATCTTGCTCCAAAAGTGGATTGTTTGATTTGGTTATTGCAACACAAAAATGTGCTACAGCGTACGCTGTTTGTCCGACCGCATGACTCAGTCGTCCTGGCCTATTGTGACGTCCGTTATGGAATATTCTGGCTGCATCATGGTACCCCTCTCCATAACAGAAGGCTGCCATCTGAAACAAAAGGGTAACTTATTGCGAAAACCGTTGACTCCAAATTCAAAAAAACAATCAATGGCTTAGACAAAAGGTGTTCCTAATGCGCTTAAGTAAAGGTCTTAACGTTGGCCTTCGATGAAGCAAAGAGAATGGTACAATAGAAGCTATACCAGTACCAAAGGTCTATAGGCCATTTGTTAACCACCAAAAAAAGAAGGATAAGAAAATATCGAAAAAATGAATTTCCGAAGTCTAAATCCCGTGTGCGACGGCTTAGTGGGACTTAGCAACCCCCTTGTATTGACTGGATGGCTGCAATTTATTAAAAATTAACCTAGCTGTAGTTAGAAGGCAGAAGAGCGTTCTCTGGGACCAATATTTTATTTGCCCGACGTTTCGGACTCTCACTCGAGACCATTGTCAAGGCATAAAAACGTACAACTCACTGCATGATAAAATCAGCTCTGCCGGGAGTGACCTTGAGCCTTGCCAGTGCTCGCGCAACGCGATATAGGCAACTGGGAGATCGATATGCCTATTAATAGAGTCCGCGTGCGAATGTCATGCTTCTTGCAGTAGGCAAGGCTCAAGGTCACTCGCGACGGAGCGAACGATGGGAACTCAAGGTCACTCCCGGCAGAGCTGATTTAATCACGAAGTGAGATGTAAGTTTTCATTCCTTGACAATGGTCTCGAGTGAGAGTCCGAAACGTCGGGCAAATAAAATATTGGCCCCAGAGAACGTTCTTCCGCCTTCTAATCAATTACCTCGGCCACGCATATTTTCGACCATTGATAACTGTAGTTAGTTCAAATTGGATAGTCATTTACTACTAGCGCGGAAGCCCAGCTTCGCCTTGGCTTCCTTACCCACTGTTGTCCCTTATGAAGGGAAAAGGTAAGTGTCCTCTGCAATAAAACCTTGTGAAAAAATTAAGACATACACGATATAAGCAAACAGTAATGTAGAACGGTATGGAAAGGCGGTGAACTTTAAGTGTGGCACCGGAAGAGAGTGACGTATGTAACCATTAAGGGAAAACGTGGTAGATGTCAGAGGGAACAGTAAGGAGGACACACGTAAAAGTAATAATGTGAAGGATGAAGGTAGGGTAAAAGGGCAAGGGAAGAACAAAAAAGAGCCAAATTTTGAATTCCTAAAGAATTACAGGAGGGACGGGCATAAGTGGGGTATTAATAGGAACCGTAAATAAGTGAACGGCATAACCTTCAGACCAACGCTTCATGGTAAACAACATTCTTCGAAATCCCATTAGGTGCCCAGACGTATAAATTCCGTTTTGAATGAACTCGAGATATGGCAACATAGATTTGGCCGTGGGTAAAGCACGATACTTCAAGGGGAAGTCCAGCCACCTTGAAGGTTTGACCTTGAGACTTTTTAATGGACACAGCGAAGCAAAACTTCACGGGAAACTGCAGTCGCCGGAAATTGAAGGTGGTATCGGACGGGATGATGGGAATGCGGGGAATGTAAACAATTTCCCCTTTCGCACAACCAGTTATAATTGTGGCCTCTATCAGGTAGGTTATCAGACGGTGGACTGTCAACCTAGTGCCATTGCATAGCAGTTGTGCGTCCAGATTTCTCATGAGCATTATCAGCGTGCTAACTTTCAGAAGCAGTTTATGGGAAGGGAAGCTAGATATTTCCAAACTGTTCAGGAATTCAATTGGGTAATTAAAGCAATCTGTGGGATCAACTGTTGTATCGTAGTATTTGTACAGTTTTTCCACACCTGGCAGAAGGTGGTTTAGTCTTTCGTTAATGGAATTGACGACTTTATTTGTGAGGGCCGGAATTCTGCGTTCGCAGGGCCACTCATCGTCGGAGAAATTGGTTTGGACGTTAGGGAAAACGTTTTATCTTAGATCTTCGCCACTCCTCACCAAATTTGCAACAAAAGCAAGGGGATGCGTCCGGTTGCATCGGTTTCGATTTTCCCTTCACCAATCTTCAAGATATTAGTGGAGAACTCGCTGGACTCCTGGTCAGCATTGAGGTAAAATCTCACATTGGTTGTGAGTTCCAATTGCTTTAACATAGACCATAACGGTGAATATTTCAGGCAGTACTTTACCTGATTGTCCGAGGATAGTATCGCCTGCAAAGACCCCCTGCTGCGTTGGTCAAAGGGGTGGTGCGTGAATTGGCCCTTAGGAGCCGCAACTTCTTGGGCATGCGTGTGCATGCGTGAGTACGTACGTATGTCTGCAAGTGGATGTAGGCCAAGTGGTAGACTTCAGGACACCAAGTGAAACAGGCGCTTGCGAAGGCACATGACGTTAGGGCAGCGGGCTTTGGAGAACAAAGGAGGGCGGGGGGAGGAGGAATAATGGCCCACCGCCACAACTTAAGTGCTCAATAGCCGAAGGCAGCGGTCGCCAGCCAATCAAAAATGGAATAGGAATCGCACAAAGCTACAAGATCTCTTTTATTAAGTATACAGATAAGGTTAAATCCTGTAGTTATCAAGTTACTACTTAATGCTTTATTAACTTCTCACCATTATATTGGCTCTATGATGAAAAGAACAATCATCCAGCTAAGGACTGAATTATTTTCTAATTCATCAGTCAGTGATAAAGTACCCAGTCCATTGAAAAATACCTATACCGAGCCAGCTTTTTATTGAGTCTTCAATGGACTACTCAATACCTTCTTGGATCGAACTAGCAATAAAAATAAACTTATAAAAACTATTATTGCTACTAGTTTTTGTCAGTAGTTGGAGTTATTCAGAAGAAAAAAACTGTTAGCTAGGAGCTAGGATCTTCGCGTAAAATGCTGAATAAGTGAAGCATGTGGATCAGCTCCTGTTCGTAATGACGTTGCCCAGAGCGCTCGTCTTCCATTCTTCTAAAGGGAGCTGGCTGCCGGGATTATGGTAGTGTAAGTATGTCCTTTCTCTTGGCCGAAACAAAATGTGACACCAACGTGATTATGGACGGAAGACAGCTCGGATTTGTTCACCTCATCCTTTGCGTTTTGCCGTGCCCTGACTTTGCGCATCCTGCTATCAGAGCCGCAGAGCTCACTGACTGTACGAAAATTTATTTCCAAATTCATGTAATGAACCGAAATGGATGTTGTAAACAAGACTCTGATTCATTCGCGCAATCGTGACGCCGTCAATGTGCCAGAATCCAGCAAAATATTCTATTTCAAGAATGTGACTCCACCCAGCCACCTGACTATCCGTTACGATCTTTTTCATGCTTCGAGCCTTATTGTTTTTTTTACCTCAAATATTCAAGCTTTCAACAGCTCCATTCAATGAATCTTTTTTAATTAATGGCCTAGTCTAACTTCTGCTGGTGCATAATACAACACAAATAAGCGTAAATTAGAACTGGCAGATAAATATGCAGTATGAACTGATCCTTGTGGCCATTAAAAAATATCATGCGAATCCATAAGTCCCTTCTGCGACTCATAGTAACGTAACAAGTACCAGCGCTGCAGGCGGCGACAGCACCCTAAATCAGGACAGCCTATGGAAGAAAGGAATATATTCAGTCCAAAAGGGGTGTTGTGTGATTGTAAGTAATGTCTGAGAGGTCGGAGCTGTACTTACTGTATGTTCGTTAGGAGAGTCTATTTTAAATTCGATCGGCTGACCCCCATTTCGCATGGCTAGTCTCAGCAGAAGTGCACCGAAAGGAAACTCGGTCGCTTAAACAAGACTTCTACCTACTTTTAGTTGCAGCCTTGTTACGGAGGCGGGATCCACTATGCACTCACGGTCGTCGGTGAAAAGAACAGGCCAACTGGGTCATGCCAGCAGTCAAGCCGCCCACGCCGTACTTCGAGCAACCGTGATGACCGCCCACACAGCGTAGGAAGTGACCGGATCGCATTAACCTAAGCGCAGATGCACTTTTTCCATTGCTGTCTGGAGAAAAACGTGTCACCAAAATGTGTCACCTACAAGATACCTGTAAATTCTACTTTGGCAAGAGAGACTTTAGCACGGTATAACAGACGCATGACTCGGGTGCTAATTTGAGATTGTCACCAAAGGCCGCATTTTTATAACATAGAAGTTGACCAATGCAAATCCACCTTCGTAACGGCTGCTGGTGAAAAATCAAGGGATATTGAGGAACCGATTCACACACGGGCACGAAAGGTCTGCAACATATAGGACAAGGAATTATCAGATGAACTGATCAGACTGCGACCGTCCCACAAATTCAACTTTCCGGGCGACCTCGTCCATATCCTTTCCTCCAAACCCCCCTCCAGCACACAACTTGTATTCCTAGAACGTGGAACAACTTTCAACACAGCAAACGCTTCACCCACTGTGTTCATCGCCGCATTTGAGTGTGCTCTTCAATTAAAAAAGGACCCAGGCATAAAAAAGAATTAATCCGCCACAAAAAATAATCGCTGCTTATGCAACGCAGAAGGTGTAAAACTCTTGGCCAAGAAGAACAGAGAGCATTAAAAAGTTTTGCCAAATTACAAAGGTCGTTCGACAGTGCTGCCCAACAAATCTGATTACAAAAAGAAAACCCAGAGCCTACCTGACGAGCAACAGTCATATAATATATGTCCAGCCAGTGAAATTAACCATGTGCTTACTCAAATGAAAAAAATTCTGGCAAAACGCAAAGCAAACGGTGCAATCATGCCGAGCGATTGGGTTTCCATGAAACCAATAGAACAGCACGACTTTACGGTCTGCCGAACGTGCACAAAGAAAACATACCACTAAGGCAAATCGTCACCCTTCGTGGCACACCTACATACGGCTTGACAAAATTGATGTTTGCTCATCTTGGCAGAAGGCTCGACGACAACCGTAACTTTTACCAGACTGTTCCTTGAACAAATAAAATATCTGATGCAAGAGGCAAAAGAATCAGTGGTATCATTCTTCACCTGTATCCCACAGACACTAGCCACTGATACTGTGAGAAAACTTCTAACTGAAAACTACGATGACAGGGGCAAGCCCCTGAAGTCTGAACAATTGATCGAAATTCTGTGGTATTGCCTTAAACCTATTCAACATTTGTTGGACAAATTTATGAACAAATTAAAGGCACTTCAATGTGCTCTCCCCTATCAGGCCTAATTGCTGGGCTCGTTACGTCGAATAAACTTTCGTCCTTGTTAAAATATTAGAAATTGAGCACCTCAAATAGTTACTAAACACAGTTTACCCACATATCTAATTCACGATGGAAGCGGAAAGAGGTAACCAACTCCCCTTCCCAGATGTCCTGGTGCGCCGTAGTTCAACCGGACTACTCCAAACTGCTATGTATGCCCGTCCGTAGTGTTGGGACATCATGACGCGAGGCACGCGAGGCGCGCGTCAAGCTCTGCTCGAGGTCACGGACACTTGGTCACCCTTTCTTTGTTCTGACTGACCAGCCTTCGATCCTGGCCAACGGATCACCCCTGCCCTTATTCTGATTGGCCAGCGTCCAGCCAACTACATTCACCCCTCTCCATACACACAGCGGTGTCAGCAGGACCCGTGACTTGAACTGTGCCTTTGTCCTCAGTACACGTCCTGCCTTAGACAGTACTCTGTTTTGCCTACATGACATTCTGCCTACAGACAGCCTTCTGTTTACATACATTACATTTTTCCTGTCTACAAACTGCCTTTCGTTCTCAATACATAGCATTGGCGACGCAGTGAAGCGAATATGGTTTCTTTATTACCTACACCATCACCTTTCTGGCCGAAAGGCGCTCCAAAACCTGTAAATAATTCCTGGTTACAATTGAGGATTACATTTGAGGATTACTTTGAAATTCTTCCGATTTTGTTGCCTGCTGTTTCGCTCGACGTTACATCTAATTTGAAACTCCTTCGGATTCATCTCGGAGAGGTTAGACAGCGTTGCTTTGACACCCTTAAATTACAAGAGTCTGCTGATCTTCCAACAGCATTCTCTAAGCTCGAAACAATGTGAAGCGGAAAGGACAACATCTTCTATAGCCGATATCGATTTAGTCAAATGTGTCAGGAATCTAGCCAACGCATTGGCGATTTCATTACAAACCTTACACTCGCCGTACAGGACTGCAGATACACCGCGATTACGGCATCCAAGTTCAAGCAGACGATGCTGGTGCAGCAGTTGCTTGTGGGTTTGAGGGATGAAAAGGCCCGGGAGAAGGTATTATCTGTGAAGGACGATTTATCATGGGAGAAAGACTGTGATATTATCCGTCATCAAGAGGACGAACAGCAGAACCTCCAGCAGCTGGATCAGTGAAACACTGGAGTAACATCATCCTTGCAATCTGATTTGGTCATCTCTCTGGTCAACACCGCCGAGTTTTCACCTAAACAGAACCCAGCAGCTCCTTCAAAACTGCTACCATCCTGCTATCGTTGCGATCAGCACCATATCCGTTGGTCAGACTGTAAACACCAAAATACAGTTTGCCGATTTTGTAAGAAAATTGGTCACATCGAAAAAGTATGTTTTTCCAAAAAGCGGACGAACACTAACATGCACGCCATCTACCCTAATCCAACTGAGGATGGCGAGACGATACTTCAAATGTCTGCAGCAGACAAGCCGTTCCAATCACCCTACAGCATCAAGTTTTCCGTTGATCTCCATCCCGTGAAATTTGAAATCGACACTGCTTCAGCTGTTACTCTCATCAATGAGGTCTCTTTTCAGATAATTCCCCATCTGCTTCCGGCTCACTATACTTTTCGTAGTTACACTGGACAGAATTTAGACGTTCGAGGGGTCTCTACAGCCGAAGTTGAGCACGATGGCGAAATTAATTACCTGCCTGTTCATGTGGTCAGAAGAAATCAACAAGTAAATCTCCTTGGACGGGGCTGGATAGAATGTGTTCCGTCATTGCTATCCTACATACCTGGAATTAGAGTTGACTCCGCTCTAGATTCTTTGGTAATGAATCATGAAGAACTGTCTCAGGATTATTCTACTACACAGCCTCGCGATCGATCAGTTAAATTCTACTTTGAATCAGAATCTCAGCCCAAATTGTTCAAAGCTCATGTAGTCGCCTATGCATTTGCAGCGGAGGTCGACGAAGGGTTAGATCGACTAGACAAAGCGGACACTATTGAGCCTGCACAGTATTCAGAATGGGCAGCCCCGATGCTGCCTGTTCTTCAAGCCGATGGTTCCGTCGGTATTTCTGGTGACTACAAGCTCACTATCAACGCAGTCACTAAAATAAACTATTATTCGCTCCCACGTAGAGAGGACAGGTATGAATCCCTTTCAGGTGGTCAGCGATTAACAATGTTGGACTTTAATCATGCCTAAAACCAAGTCATCCTAAATACAGAATCCCCAGACGCCACCAGAACCAATACACACCGAGGATTGTTTCGACACAAAAGACTTCCCTCCGGAAATTATTACTGGAACTGTTCAGACGTCAAACAACCTGCCTTTGAACAGGCAAAGACGGCCCCTACCTAATCCTCTTCCCGGATTCATCACGACCCGGAAAAGCTGATACTACAGAAATGCAGGGCGTGCCCACACAGCCTGGATTCAGTTCTGAGGAGCGGGACTGAGGAGCAACCACATTATCTCCCTTCCCGATGCTGTTCACTTGAGGGTGGAGGGATGCTATGTATGCCCGTCCGTAGTGTTGGGACACTATGACGCAAGGCACGCGAGGCGCGCGTCAAGCTCTGCTCGAGGTCACGGACACTTGGTCACCCTTTCTTTGTTCTGACTGACCAGCCTTCGATCCTGGCCAACGGATCACCCCTGCCCTTATTCTGATTGGCCAGCGTCCAGCCAAATACATTCACCCCTCTCCATACACACAGCGGTGTCAGCATGACTCGTGACTTGAACTGTGCCTTTGTCCTCAGTACACGTCCTGCCTCAGACAGTCCTCTCTTTTGCCTACATGACATTCTGCCTACAGACAGCCTTCTGTTTACATACATTACATTTTTCCTGTCTACAAACTGCCTTCCGTTCTCAATACATAACACAAACCACAGTATTTAGGAAAGCCACGAGCAAGAAGCAAATACTGCGTTTCAACAGCAATCACTCTCTTTCTCACAAACATAGCACATTCTTACTCTTATCCAAGCAGTTGAAACAAATTGTAGCATAACAGCTGACAAAAAAGCGGAAAAACAATACCCTTGTAACCTCTTTCGAGCTAATAGACACCCAAATTCTTTTATCATGTCAAGCAAGCCCCGATTGAATAGACAAGGAGCAGCAGAACAGAAACCTGAAGACTCAAGGACCATCCCCTACACGAAAGGACTCTGCGAAGCAGTCTCTCGACTGTTACAACCCGCTGAAGTAGGCATAGCCCAACGATCTCCGGCTACAATACCCCACCGTGTGATGCAAACTATAGCCCGACTGCCCCTTACTGAAACCGCCGCACTTGTCTAAAATATACACTGCAACGATAGAGACTGAAATTACGTCGGAGAAAAAGGGTGCAAATTTTAGACCCGCCTACACGAACACAGAGTGGCGGTCCGGAGACTAGACCCTTACTCGCAGCTTGCAACACATATCGGGAAGACCAGCAATAACTTCGATATCCGAAAAGCGACCATCATGGGCCGAGGAATCTTAAAAGTGGAAAGACTAACGCTTGAGGCATGGTACTTAGAGGTCAACTCAGGCAGCAGGCATATGGAACTTCCCGTGGCCTACAAAGTCCTACACCATTACACGAGTAAACAATAGAACCAGGTCAATCCGAACTTAGGATTTACAAATGAAGACGGCCCTAGGACGAAACCACCGGAAGAGGGAGCAAGATTACCAGCATCCTCTACCATGGGGACGAAACACAATACTAACTGCCGTCAAGCTATGCCAAAATCCACACGGAGGGCCACGCGGCAAACAGAGGAAAATCGATCAGCCCATGATCAAAACGTTCAGCCACAAATTTAAATTGCTGATCCATAAAGTCAGTTTACGCTTTGACAAAGGACAGCTAGTCCAGCTGCCCAAAAGTTCAGCGAACAAAACAAAATCATTCCAATGAACACAATACGATCTATAGTTTCCAAAAATGTTCCCTCACATACCATGCGCCACAAATGGCCTAGAAAGACTAGAACCTTATAAATAAACTGTAGGAGCAAGCTTAAGCATCCCACAAACTGTCTGTCTTTATAGGATGTTGAATAAGGTCATTATCACCAGGACCGCCCGCTTGCCTTCTACTGCCTACTAGTCGGGTTATAACAACTGGGCTACAACAAGTGTTATGCCTGAATCCATCGTCACGGCCAATATCAGGTCCCTTTCGGAATGGAGTGGGATCATCAGCACCTGGCAGCTTAGTCTTCGTAGGTTTTGGGAGCATATCACCCGCTGCCCCATGGCTCGCCAATTGACGTTTGAGCAACTTCGCAAAATTGCTGTCGTACAGGAAGGTTTAATTTCCCAATCACAGTTCAGCAGATACGGCCATCAGACTGTCGAACGGGGTAACACCACTTACGCTATCCATGGAAAATTTCTGGAAACAGGATCTTTAGTAGATCAACCACAGAGTAGAAGGTTTGCTACAACGATCACTGATGAATCTATAAAATCTAGCCAATACAACTGCCATGATGCCTTTGCCAATATAATTGAATATGCGAGTTCCAGGAAGTAGTTTAAAAGACAAAGAAGTGATCACTGGAACAAGAGTTTTATTGTCCCGAAGTTTCGTATTCCGTCGGGACAGTAAAACTCTTGTTCTAATGATCGCTTCTTCGTCTTCATGACGCCTTTGTTAATGATAGAAATTGGAATAAGTTTAGTTTCTCTTCTAATTTGGAGTAAGTGGGAGTCGTGGGCACATGCTGGCGTGGGGGAAATGTCATGGTCTGAAGGATAGCCAATCAGCACAAATAAGGTCTTAACCCGTGTTCATGACCTCTACCACTCGCTTGTCGCGTGCGCGTAGCCTGATGTCTGGACCTTAGGGATAGCATACGTGCACACATAAGAAGTCTAGCAAGCAAGACTGCCCTGTCTCCTTTGTTAAGGCTAAAAAATATGAATATGCTTAGTCTCTCCTGTAACTTCTCCAGGACGTTCTTTAAACTTTATAGTAACTTTTGTGCCACTCTGTACTCGCAATATCTGGTACATCCGCCGGTTTCAGTCTTTCTCAACGTCGACTATTGAGAGGGGAATTCAGACGCCCCGCAAAGGCGGATGGTGAAACGGAGCAGAGCAACTGTGTATTCCTGCATTCTCACTGGGTTTTCAAATTCTGTGCTATAACGAACACATTTCTAAGTTTCATGATCTTATCAAAGTTGCGATCTTCTTGGTTTGTAAGCCCAGTACATCTGGTCTCCGGGCTTGCGATGCACAAGAGTAAGATACCCATCGACGTATCAGAATTTTGTTTTGTCATTAATAGCATTTTCCTCACGTGTAAAGAGAGTGAGATAGAGAAACTTTTATTGGGACTGTCGTCATTCTAGATTTGCAGTTTATGTAAACCTTGCAATCCTTGCGTATTTTTTTCAATTCGTCTTCTGGTCTCAGTGAGTGGGGCCGTTTGTCGGCTGAACATTTTGAATTGACTTTCAAAATAAAGCGTGTTCCCCGACCCTCCCCCCTATCTCTTTAGTAGGAGGTGTCAACTAATCGGCACAGTTGATAGACGCGGCTGTTTTATCTCGGGATACGGATCCATCAAAGGAGAGTCGGCGCTCTTTCTTGACCTTGCTGCAAACCGGTCCTAAGGGTTTGCCTCCACACAAAAAAACTCGCCTCATCAAGAGTTAACATTTCTGAACTTGTAAACTATGCCGAAAGATCGACTCAATGGAAAATACCCTACTTTATTGCCTGCAGACCCAAAATAGTAAAGTAGACCAAAATTAGAAGTCATGCTTTGGCAAGGACGCAAAATACGACTACACTCAGGTAAAATAGAATAGTTCAGCGTGTAATACGGAACTTGGGGCAATTGGAGTTTTATGGGTGGGGCTAAATGACGGAAAGGAGCACGTCAACCCAGTCCAATCCATTGTGTTCGTCAGGGTTAACATTCGTTGCCGGGTCACCGAATAGTTTTTTGCCCCGAGACGTGTGCGACTTGATAGAGCCATTGGCTTTAAGTCTCGCCCACTCTATGCGCGATGCCATTCCTAGCTGACCGGGCCAAGGTTTTTGTTAACAGTCACTCAAATCGAATCAGTCGGCGGCAGAGCTGATGTCAACGTGCAAGCAAGCAGGAAGTGAGCCGCGCTCCCCGCAGCCTATCGATCTGCCTACACGCGGCGAACACAACTGGCATTCAATCAATCCAGAATTCAAATTTTAAAGATGCGGCAAGGCTAAGACTCTGACAAGCCAGCCACCGAGTAACAAACCAATCGTGTCACTACTCGCTCCAGGGCAGTATCCGATTAGTTCAATGGACATAGCTGTACAGGCGTTGTTTACCTTAAATATGTTATACTAGGTACAAAAAGAGGCTTCTTCTTTTGCGCTCTTCTGGTCGTGTTTTTTCTTGGAGACTCAAACAAGACGTAAAACGCGGTGACATCTTGGCTTTTGGCTGCATTTGCAACAGTTTTTACGGACCCTCGATGAAATAAAAAATGAGACTGGCTCTGCGTCATCTTCCATTACCACAGTAAAACTAATACGTGTTCAAACTACTGCATCGTCCTAATAGACACCGATTGATTACTTGTCAGCCGGCTCGATAAGTTCCTCCTAGTACGGTCCAAAAACTAGTGTGCTACCTTACTAACCCGGCAACAAAAGCTTCCCCTTAAAAATACAATTGATAGAGCCAGAGTTAGGTTAGCGTGTAATACGGTCGTTTATTACACGCTAACCTATCCATTGTTCCCTAACCTGGATGGCAAATTGCGTCCTTGCCCCAATTTTACCAAAAAGCATAATGGAAGCAAACTATTTCCTTTAAATATCCGTGGGGGGATTTCGAAAAGGAAGCTTTTTGAAAGAAAATAAAAATAAAATTGACACTTTTGTTATCAGTGCACAAACCGTCCCACAAGTGTGCCGCAAACCGAGTGCAGACATTAAGAGCTTGTGTACCTACGCCTTAGAACTTGCTCTTGGTGCGGCTGTGATGATGTGGATTGTAACTCACCATACCTGACGCTCTGCAGCAGCGCATCCTAAGGTACGGCCCTCCAGCAACAGCGGCCGAATACGGCAGGTCCAAAAGATATCCCGCATGTGCTGAAGGTCTGTGCCAGGTCAGCTGACTTAATTGAGACATTAAGGTTGGTCACAACGACGGATCAAAGTCAGGGAAGCCAAACTCCTCCGGCAAGCAAAAAGGAAGGCACCTAAACAATCTCAGCCGCCTTTCTTGGTTTGCCTGAGGTATCCTCGCAACTCAGTCCGATTCAGTGGTCTATTGATGGGAATGGTGTTCGTTCTCAACTAGGATATAGCCCCTACCTGTGAAATTAATTAATGTTCGAGGGGACAGGTTTCTGTCATCAAGTTCACGTAACCAGCCTGTCGACACTGCTTTAGCCAGCAGAAAATGCACGGAAGTCATAATTGGCGAGCGACCAGGATCGATGCAAAATTACCCATTGAAAAATTTCTCGGACTGATAATATTTTCGGTGGGAAATCTGGCCAACTCCCCTCCGAAGTTCCTAAAAATCTCGCCATCGACGAGCCTGGGGAGGCAATTGAGTCGTAAATTAGCTTGAAGCACGCGGTTTAATTTCGAAACCGGGCACCACTCATTACTTACTGAGGAGTGACAGGCATATCTCTCCACATGACGATATGAGTGCTTGTACTTGTACGTAAAACTAGCATAACATTAATGCAGCTCACCGTAATAGTTTTTGGCTCATGGTGACGTGTTAGACAGGTTGACCGGCTCTCCATTTTCAAAGCACCGACTATCACTATCACTCAGCGATTTCCATGCATGACCGAAGTTGTTCGCCCTGGACTGATCTATTTTTTTGTCGTTCGGTGCCTCAGCCTTCGTATGGATGCTTGTGCATCTTGACAGCCGCAATCATGCAGACTGAAACCACGTTGGAGAGTGTTATGTCCTCGAGTTGTATGCGTGGAACAGAAGGCAGACAGGATAGTAGTGAACAGTTTACTGCAACATTCTCTGTATGTACCTCAGCTTCTCTACGTGTCTTTCATATTCTCAGCGTCGGCAGCACGTCATCTGCCTTTTCGTCCGTGTCTGCTGCGACTTCACTCTCTGGGCGGTACGTCCTCTTTCTGGTCAGCACTGTCTCTCTTTGGGCAGGAAGTCCCCTCTTTGGGCGGCAACTCCACTTTGTCGGCAGCATCGTGGTTAAGGGCAGGCGGCCTTTGTCTGCTTTTTCTCTTCTTTTTGGTCCATGCGCGAGTGGTCTATCTGGGCAGCCATCGTCTGAAGTCGTCGGGGTCACACGATCTGGCGGCGCTTTTACGCGCGCGCGTGGCTCCTTTTGCCTGTGCTTTTTCGGGCGTGGCTCCTTATGCCTGTGCCCTTTCTTTTGTGGGGGTTCCTCTGCCCTCCTGACATCAGGGCGGCAACGGTGCTGACTCAGCTTCTGCGCCGTCCTAACAGAGAAACAGGACGAAAATTGCAGACCCGTCAACATGAGCACAAACTAGCGGCTCGGAGACGAAACTCAAACTCACAGCTTGCAACTCATATTTGAGACACTGGTCATACTTTCGACATTCAAGGAGCGGACATATGAGCCCAGGTACCTCAAAAAGGGAAAGGCTGACGCTCAAAGCATAGAATTCAGATGGCAACTCTGTCAACAGGCATCTAGACTACCCTGCGGCTTATTAAGTCCTGCGCGATTACAGGCATAAAGATCAGGACAAGGTCACGCGGAACTTAAGAAATGCCTGCGAAGGTGACCCCGTGACGGACCCACCGTAAGAGGAAGCAGGCATACCAGCACCCTCCACCGTGGTGAAAAAAACGATCAGCTCAAGGTCGACAAGTTCGGCCAGACATTCAACTCGCAGATCGAGAGTGCTAGTCAATGTTTGGAAAATGGAGAGACAATTCACGTCACCAAAACGTCAGCATGAACCAAAAACCTTTCTGGCTAGCCATATTAAGTTTTCAGATTTACATCCCGGAACTCTCACATTTGCGAGGAAAAGGAGGAGAAACACGTTTCGAGAAGACAAAACTCTTTCAATTCTGCAAAAAGACTGTACATTAGAAACTTAAAACGGTAGGCAAGACCTCAAGCAGGTCATACTATGGACACGAAAGTCACAGAATTTTCATCTCCAAATCATCAGGAGTCACAACATGATCGCCTTGAGGAAGTAACTGAAGGAGTCTAAAAAGATAATAACAGTAAATAGGGAGATGTCCTAAGAAGGGCATAAATACTACTAAAATTGTTATCTTTTCATCTCAAAACTTCAAAATTCTATGCATAAACATTACAGGGCGAATTTTATGAAATTAGGTTCTTCATAAAACGGCATTTAAAGTTGCAAATGCTCAAAAGACCAGAAAATGCATGCTTTTTTCCTGTATCCCGAGCTCACCTTATTCAGTAGAAAATGCTCGCCCTTTTCAAAGGTTCAATCAGCATAAAAAGATGACAGCATTCATGCAATAAAGCAGATACTATGAGAAAGACAAATAACAGAGTGCGAGAGATTTTCGTCAATGTGAGAAGCATACACTAAACTAGCCGACTTCGCAGCAAAAGGAACACAAGCCTACACAATGGGGGCGCTTTTAACAGCTGATCCCGATATCAGAAAAGTTTGACGAAGTCAACGGCATCCATGAATCAGCCAATTGTGTGTCTCGTCCAGCATATGCAGACCAATATGGCAAGGGGAATATAAGGGAGGATTCAAAAACACAAAAATTTACAATAGAACTGCGAACGCCTGTATGTTGTGGAGAGGTGACAGCCCGATTAACATACTGGACCAGGCAGGATATACGGTATTCCCGGCACTGATTACCACCCTTCATTTTCCACCCTCAAAACAAAAATTGGTAAACAGAAGACAACATGCCATTCCGTAAGATGCAGATGAGCATTTGTTTAGTCCTTTCAACGTGGAGGCCGGTAGCAGCTCAAAACGGCTGAGCACTTCCAGCCAAGACCGGTGAAGGTTGTCCTGAGGAGAGAGGTCAATGCCCACCTATTGTTGTGCACGAAACCGATACTCAGATACTCCCATCCAACGTTTTTTTTTCAGTCGGATTTTTACCCCGCGGAGCAGAAGGAATGGAGATAGCTCAAACGTGAACGCCTCAGACGAAGCGAACTCGGCGATAGCAATCTCCGAATACTGAATGGGGAAACTGTACATGTCCAGAGGTCACTTCTCTGGGGAAAGCCCATAACAGTAACAGCCTAGTCAGGACTGAAAACAGTCCGTCGCAACCAGAACCGACAGATCTTCGCATGCAGTCTCACGCAAGAGGCAAATGCCTGCATAACGCCCGCTTTCTGGACACTAACGCCCAAAGTCTTCCCTCAAAATTCGATAAACTCAAGGCATTACTTTCAAACCAGAAACCTGATGTTGTTGCCATTACGGACACGTTAGAACAGAAATGACCGATTCCGAGATTTCGATACAAGGATACCAGCTATTCCGCAACGATTGTCAAAACAAACAAGGTGGTGCGATTGCAGTTTATGGAAGAACAGGAGCTTCCGTTGTCGAGCGAGGATGCACCCTAGCTCTGGAGTACGAATCCATCTGGATAAAGCTTAAGGTAAATTCACAGAACCTACAATTCCTGGCCGTATACAGGCCTCCAAAAATTCTGAGTACAGCTGACGACTCGCTCTTTAGTCTGGTGAAGGAAGCAGCTAGCCACCAAGAGGTTCTTATTGCTAGTGAGTTCAACGCAACTGCAATAGATTAGGAAAATTTGACAGTGGCTGGGGCAACAACTTTCTTCAGTTCTAAGTTAATGGAACTCCCATTTGACCTCCCTCTGGCAAAGAACGTTAATTCACCAACCAGCTTTCGAGAGAACCAGAGAGATAGTTGCTTGGAGCTCATTTTTACGAAGGATTTATCCTACATTACTGAAGGGCATTCCAGTGCCCCGCTCGGTAAGAGTGATCATACGACGCTAATGCGGGATTACTCACGCAATTCTCAACGTCTGAGGAAAACGGAGGGCCAGCTAAATGTATGGAAGGCAGATATTGATACGATGAAAAATAAACTATCATCCGTGAACTAGGACTATCTGCTTAAGGGGGATCC
This sequence comes from Ligula intestinalis, assembly GCA_036362985.1. Taxonomy (NCBI): domain Eukaryota; kingdom Metazoa; phylum Platyhelminthes; class Cestoda; order Diphyllobothriidea; family Diphyllobothriidae; genus Ligula; species Ligula intestinalis. Next base: position 79,288,489 of record JAYGXS010000001.1, on the reverse strand, counting down.
GGAGGACGACTGGAAATCGCTCAAGAAGATTGCATTAGATATGATTAAGCGCTGTTGCAATTAATGAAGAAAAATAAATGGAAACTATTCAGGGAAACTGGGTCCCTGGTTCATCTCGATGAATTCCGCCGCTAAAGAAATGTGGTAAAAATCGATTTGTCAGGCAAGGAGTAACTATGAATCAAGAATCCTCCAACAGGCTGAAGACAAGCCGATAATTTTATTCCACTATATTAATAGTAAACTAAAAAACAAAGACCCAGTAACAGTACTCAAGAATAATAATGACATGGACGTCGTTGAGAAGGACGAGAAAGCCGAGTTCTGTAGCCGGTTCGTCGCCTCGGTAAACCGAGTTCCCGTTTGGCAATGTCAACAGTGCTGTTGTAAACGCTGTTCCATCTCTATTATTCCCAACATCTGTAGTTGAAAGAGAGCTGCAAAGCCTTAAAGAAGCAAAACCATCCGGTCCAGACAAGGTACTGGCCAAGTTCTTGAAAGAATTGGCAAGCGAGCTCTCAACGCCCCGAGCACATATCTTTCGTTCTTCATTTGAATTAGAAAGACTGCCATTCAACTGGAAAACAGAAAATATTTGTCCGATATACAAGGGCGGGGCCCGAACGAAGGTCAACAATTATCGGCCCGTCAGCCTAACTTGTCTTTGCTGTAAGGTGATCAAAACGGTAATTAAGAAGGCGACAATGAAGTTCCTGGAGGAGAACAACTTACTGCCAGGGCCCCAACACGCCTTTTGACAGAAACACTCTTGTCTTTCCAGCCTATTGCTCTCGAACGAACAGTGGACTCGCACACTGGATGACGTCATCTATACGGATTTCAAGAAGGCGTTCGATAGCGTCCCACATAAACGTCTAACGTATAAATCATCGGCAATTGGAATGAGAGCAAACCTGCTGGCATGGATCACCGATTTTCTCACAGGGCGATCGCAAACTGTGTGCATCAGTGACTCGAAGTCAACCCCGACCTCTGTTCTAAGTGGCATCCTCCAAGGCTCTGTCATAGGCCCACTGCTCTTCCTAATCTATCTCAACGACTGTGTCGACGACTTGGGTTGCAGCGCCATCACGCTTGCTAACGATGTCGAATTCTGGAGAGCCATCAGGTCCAACGCCGATAGGGAAGCACTCCAAAAGAGTCTCAATCGACTTAGTAGCTGGTTTGCTCGTTGGAACTTAAATTTCAACGTTAGTAAGTGTGTGGTTTTAAGGCTCCTTACTAGAAGGACCAATGAGGAGGATGCTTCCTCCTAAAGCCTCCTCGATAGGATACCGCATTCAAGTGTTTACGAACAAAAAGACCTCGCTGTTCTAATGAACTCCTCACTTAAACCATCTTCACAGTGTCTAAAGGCAGCTAAACGTGCGACACAGGCGCTGTTTGCGATTAGACAGGGATTCCTCCACATAAACAAGGAACTCTTCAGAAAAAAACTCTCGGAGCGTTTGCTCGGTTTCACTTGGAGTATGCCATCCGGGCCTGGCGTCCGTGGTTCAAGAAGGGTTATCTGCACCTTGAACGAGTGCAGGCGAGGGCTACAAAGACGGTCAAGAATCTTGGTCATCTACCCTATGAAGACAGATTGGCTGAACCTGATTTCTTTCCTCTCAATTACAGGCAACTCCGCGGCGACTTCATCCAAACCTACAGAATCGTCAGAGGCCGTGAGTGCGCCCTAGAATTTGATTACTTCTTCGAATTGACTCGGACGGATCATTTGCGGGGTCATCCTTTTAAAGTGCAGAGGAAACCAGCCCATGTGGACGTTCGACAGAACACCTTTTCGCAGAGGGTCATCTGAGCGTGGAACGGGCTCCCTGACGAAGTGGTCCTCTCTGATACTTATTTGCTGAGAAATTGTGACAGATATAATGAACATAGTGTCAGTAGCAGCAGTTTGCAACTGGCTCATATCTATCGCTGATTTTAAACCTACAATTGTATCATATACTATTGCTAAGGTTGAACTCTTGCAATTTCTAGGTATGAATAGGGAGCTCAAGGGCGAAAGCCTTCTTCCCTTAATAAAGTGACCTAAATTGACTGACTCAAAAGGTGGATAGGGCTGGAAAAAAACACCGTAAACATGTCTGGCAAGCATGGTCAGGCTTTTTGATGCACAAATTACCGACATAAAGTACACAAAACAGCATTCTTGACTCTATAAACGCTGACGGTCTGAAGTGATCGTTCGTTATTAGACCAACCAAGGGCCAACAGATGGGAAAGAATGAGCAGAGGCAGCCAAGTGAAGAAGGCACCATGTTCAACCGCTTTCCATGGAGGGCGTTCAGAAACAGAGCGACGGATGTACGAAACTGCCTTTGCCAACAAGAACGACTTTGTGAGACAGAGGTCCTGTCTGTCATGGCAGTTCAAATACTGTCTCTGGATGAAGGCATTGTTACTCTGATGGGAAAAACTTGTCACCGTCACCAGCGCCTAAGCTGGCCCAATGAAGAGGTCAGATAAGATTGAGGACAGGTTTTACGACTATTTACACGTTAAAATCGCAGCTGTGCCGAACACAAACGAATTGCCTGGCGTCAGAGGATTAAACGCACGTGTATGCGCAGAGCATGCTGCCTGGTAGGAAATACGAAATCCCCATAGATTCAGCAGCCGCAACGGTATCGGCTTCCTTCTCTTACAGGTATACAAAGGAAATAACAAGCCCTCGGATGCACACGCTGGCAGCATAAGGACTGGTTCGACAACAAACACGAAGATACACGGTGTCTTCTCACCGTGAAAAAAATAGGCTACAAACGACCTATGAACAGAATAGGACTGGCACAGCTAAAAACACGCTCTTCCCATGCCACAGGCTAGCGTAACAGAAACTGAGTGCTATGCATAATGATCGGTTGACTCGTCATTTAGATGAGGAACCTCTCAATCATAATTTAGGAAGGCAGAATTGTTAGGATAGTTGGTAGGGCTTTACTGTGAGGCCGCCTAATGGTAAGGGGAGGGGCTCTAATAGTTTTGTTGGTATATAGGCTTCCTTAATTAGAAAAAAGGGTTCCTCTATGAGTTTTCTTGGTCAGGAGGCTTTATTCTCCCCAAAACTTACAGCTTTACCTCACACGCTACGAAATCAGTAAGGCCTTTCACGAATGAAGGAAAAAATTCACGTTCCAGATATTTTCATGGATGAGGACGAAGGGTTTTCGAGTGCCGGATCAGTTTGTTTAATGTCCTGAGTTTTCGGGCTCTTGCTGGACTTCATAGTCAGAGAAAGAAAGCGTTCCCGAACCAATGCATCCAGCTGGTGCCCGCATACATCCGCCTCCGCAGGCATATCCGCACGGCCGATAGTGATGATTGATGACTTCCCTCCCCTTCCCCCTGTAGCGGTTGATTGGCTATTGCCCCCTATAACAATTGCTTGTTTTTTTCGTGGACGCTTTTATTTCTGATGATGGACTCCCGCAAGAGTCCGAAAGCTGAGGACGATACACAAACTAACCCGGTACTCAACAATCCTTCTTCCTAATCCAATTAAGACACTTAAGTGAGGATATATTTTAAGGCAGTCTCAAAGCCCTAGCGGATAATCTTTACTGTTTGCAAGAGTGTATGGGCAGTGAAGAAGGCGGTGGTTGCAATTTGAAAGTCAACGGTAGCCGGCCATTGATGTTGGATTATCCCAAATAGACGTTGGATTATCCCTAGACGTTGGATTATCCCTAGACGTTGGATTATCCCTTAAAGACATTGAATTATCCCTAATAGACGTTGGATTTCCCTAATCGACATTAGTGCTGGTTTTGAACGCCTGCCGTCTCCGTAGGAGACAATCAGAACAGAAAAGTGGATTTTCGACGAAAAATTCCGTGTGTAAACTAAACCTTGGTAAATCGTTCAGCATGGTGCTACTGTGTTCTTTGGGTGCATATTTATGCTAAGAAATTCTTCCAGATACACAATACAGATCCAGTTGACACAACAGAGACACAAAAAAGATCTCCGTGGCCTAAAAACATCAAGTTAAATGTCAAGAAGTGGGGAATATCAGTAAGTTTACCTATGTAAAAGACTACCCCGATGGCGTGAGCGGCGATGTTGTCTGAAATATGAGACTGCAATTTATTTGCTTAAAATCGTTAACAATAACAGTAGCAAAAAATAACATAAACCAAAATGGCCCTAAACTTATTTGAACAATTTCTGCGACTGTCTTCTAGTAACATAATAGGGCTTTCCTCGGTATGTCCCCTTACCCCGGTGCAAGATACCACAGAGTTCGCCCGAACATTATAGGCCTGTTGGTTATCTTTACGTTCCCACTTGCGTGAACCGATTCACCCGGTGATCGGAAGTAATTTTCCTGACAAATGTCAAGGCTGTAGCAGTGGTCGAGACATTTATCTGTCGTTGGGTTACCATCTTCGTTACTCCTTCTACCATCACGATGACTCGCGGTACACAATTTGAAGCTCCCTCCATTCCTTTAGTATCTTTCTTCCTTTTAAAGCTAAAAGCGAATCTAAACGACAGCCTACGACTCAATAGCCAATGAGATGATTTGACGGTTGAACCACCAAATAACGAAATCCATATGCGTCGCAGAGGTTTCGGAGAACTGCACCGGCTGCATTTCTCTGAGCCGGTTGGGCGTCCGTTTAACTCCCAAAATGGACCTTGTCTGCTTCTGCGTTGGAGTAGTGCTTATCGGCACGATTCGACTCCGCAAATGTTAGAAGTGCGAACGAAGTTCCCACTAAAATCCTGCAGTGGCACTGACACTGTTCCGGATAGGCCCTGGGGTACCATATTCTTTGCCCCTCCCTTTCCCTCTCCCATTCTTCAGTTTCCGCTGCTCGTAACTGTAACCTCATCCTCCCCCGGCAAGTCTGTCATATTAATACGTATTCGAGACCGTCTGTCTCGTCTATATCAATTGCACGTCACACCATGCTAACATTCTCCTTGGGCTTCGTACGCATACACTGCAAACATAAACAAATTCTTGCCAGTCGCGTCATACCGTCTTCGGTCTATCAGCGTGGGGGTACTATGGCGCTTGAATCGGACCAATGGTAATGAGCTACACTATCTACCTACCCACACTACTAGCCTCTATGCGGCTGGTGACGGGGTCCAAGAAAGAGCCTCAAGGCAGATAAGGATGAGTGAGTTCCGTCATCAATCGGAGGGTGTTCATTAACAAGTATCCAAGTGCCTTGGCCAGCTGACTGTTTGTAATTCAGCCTTCGACTTGGACGATGGAGATTTTTGTCTGCAATGATTCACTGCAGCCGGATATCGCTCAGATGCTGGCCAACGCCAAAAACTCATGCGGATTGTAACGAACCAGGAACTGAACAGAACTGGTCATGTAGATTGAGATCATTTTCGTGCGGAAATAGGATGCAGATGGTTTAACTACGTGTTGGTAATTATAGCCGGTGTCCTTCCCTCTTTACAGCCAAATGCCTTCCGCAACACGCCACAACTCACTTCCTTCACATTACTTCGGTATGTTCCATGGCCCTTCCCTGCAGCTGTCCAAAGCACTGCAATACCCACTGGTTGTTTAGTAGACAGGTCGGCGCTCCCTCCCCATCCAGACGGATCGCCTCCTTGTTGCTACTTCTCCCTTTATCAGACAATGACTATTTCTCTGTATATTAAATCCATGTCCATTATCAGCATACCTTTTATACTGCCTACGTATTGTTCTAGCTCGAACCTCTGGATGAGCGTGGTTAAATGTCTAATGACTATGTTCCGCCTACTCTGTATCAGCAGTTATCCGTTCTACATTATCCTGTGTGCATGTGGCCTTCTTTACATTTTAGGACGCTAAGGATAACACAACATCAATGGCCAATTGACTGCTTGCGCTGCGTGTTACTCGGCCCTCCACCTGCAGACCCCGTGACTTCGACCGATAATTTTGCTTGCAATAATTCGCCGCATGACCGGATATGTCTTAAGCGCACGCCCACAACTTATGCAGGTAAGATAAATTAGTGGTTGGTTGTCGGCTTGGTTTAAAAATTGCCACCGCTACCCTCTGAGCTGTTTATGCTCTCTCAGCTACAGTAAGGAGCAGCATAATAATTCAGTCTTCCAGACCTTTGGGTAAAAAATGTTGTTGACCCATAGCAATATCGACAGCAGCACACCAATTCCTCATGTCAGTGTAGTCCACCTATCCTTCGGTTTCTTCTACTTAAAGAGTTAGGCAGTAACTGTACATCATTGTCAGCCTCTGTCGCATCGGCATGAGGAGAATAAAGTTTGAGTAGTGTGATTTCTGTTGCTTTTACAAAGCTTAAGTTTGCAAAAGTCAGAATTCCGGGATTCGAATCATAGATCATAATGTGCTCACAGGAATGTGTTTTTTGTTCGCTGACGTTTCGAAAAGCTGGGATAGCTGTACATTGTCAAAGCGTGAACTGACTTGATAGATCAGCTATTAAACGTTGTGGCTGTACGTGTTGGCCATGGGCTGATCGATTTTTCTACGTTCTCTGCTTGGCCCTCGTTTGCGTTAATTGACGACAGTTTGCAACACATATCAAAGAGATTGGCCAGAACTTCGATGTTCGAAGAACAACCATTGTAGGCCGAGGAACCTCGAAAGGGGAAAGACTGACGCTTGAGGCATGGTACTCAGATGCCAACTCCGCCAACAGGCAGCTGGAATTTCCAGCGACCTATAAAGTTCTACGCCATTACGCAAGTAAAGGACAGAACAAGGTCAAACGGAACTTTGGATTTGCGAACAAATACGGCTCCGTGACGAAACCACCGGAAGAGGGATCAGGATTACCAGCATCCTCTACCATGGGGACGAAATACAACACTAACTGCCGTCAAGCTATGCCCAAATCCACACGGACGCAAGGCATCGAACGGAGAAAAATCGATCAGCCCATGGCCAACTCGTAAGAAACAACCATAAACAGCTAATGTATAAATTCAGTTCACGCTTTGACAAAGGACAGCAAACCCAGCTGTCCTAAACGTCAGCTAACAAACACATTCCGATCAGCACAATATGACCTATGACCAATGTGATCGATGACTTTCACAAACCATCTGTAGTATGTTTGCCCTGAAGGCAATATGTCAGATGTCTTCATTGTTGTTTTAAAAGCAGCGATATAGAGGTAGTCCCACTCTCTTCTATTCGGCCTCAACATCACCCTCCTCTTCCTGGATTATCAATTTTTTAATAGATCGGTTTTCATGTGTTTACTATAATATTAGTTTCCCCCATCCTCTTTTTGTGTGGTGGACTCGATTTTTGTGTTTGAACTAGGTGTGTGGTGGATGCCATACGCTAGCCATCTGTACCCGATATCGCCTCCGTCCTAGCTGACGCTACCTTGACACCGGACAGAGGTGTGTGGGTGGGAGAAGATAGAGTACGATAAGTGCAAAACTATTATCGATATTAACTAGTTCACGTACAAGTCATCGTCCCTGCGCTCACGACTCTGTGGACCTCGTCAGAAAGCTGGCTGAACTATCATGGCGCCTTCTGTGTAGGTTTTATTATGAGGTTTGTAAAGGGAAAATGAAAAAAAATGACGGGACTATCGACTGTAATGGGACACACACAGAGGACAAGCTGCCGGACAGGGACAATAATCGGGACGTGTTCGTCATGTAGGCGGCATCCTCATGGGAGCGAAAACTACGGCTAGGTGCCCGAGCGGGATGAATTGTGAACGTCTACAGAGAGCGAGACTAACCAATCGTGCCGATAAATTGGTAAGTTGGTTGCTTGTTCTAGCATGGCGTAAGTCAGCACCCATTACTTTGCATACACAAAGTTTATGACTTCCCGTCTCGTTTCCTCGGATGTCTGCATGTTGCACTTCACTGTCGAAGTAGACCTGTGTCAGAGGATGTTTATCCCACAGGGACCTGCCCTCTGAATGGGATCAAGACTGTCTTAAATTGTTGGCAAGAGAAGAACATGAATAGAACAGCAACACTTACTTTTTGTGCGCGCGAACACAAAGGCCGAATCCTAACGCTGAGTGTAGCAACCCCGCGAGTGTAAAGATGACGCCGAGGACGATGTTCCGTCGACCTAAGAAGTTAACTTGGGCAAGAATGACCGCTTTGGTGCCACCGAATGCGGTTACCGGAAAATCTGCAAAAGAAACAACAACCCTGTGTTAGAAACATCGCCGGCAAAGAAAAGAGAGGCTGGAATAGCCATTTCTGGCAAATTAGCCGTCACGGGTTTTTCATCTTGCTGCACCGCTTACCGAGTGCCCACCTTACTAGGCGCTGTGCGGCTCGAAAGTGAGCCCCAAGACAGAAAGGGACAAATAAGTTCCGTTAGCGATGGGTGGGCATTCATCAACGAATGCCCTGTGTGACATTAGAAACCCACAATAGGATATAATGGCAACGAGAAAATTGGCCTTCCACTCGGGAAAACAGGAATAGTGTTATTAGGAATTTCCGGACGGTGGAACCCATCCCTCGTCCTATCTGCACCCTCCCTGATAAGCCCATTGATAGCTGACAGACATTTGATTGATGTGTACGGTGTGAGCAATTTCTTCTGTAAGCGGTTTCGGATTACCAGCGGCAACGATAGTACGAACACCGCAGCTGTGTTATGGTACGATGATTAATCTATAAAACTTAACTGGATTCCAAGATTCCTATCTGTAATAATGACCACGGGCAGTAATCAGCTAGGTTTTTCTTGCTAACGCCGCATAACAGTATGTTGTAATTTTTCCAAAGGCTTAGATTTGTCCTGCGAACAAGGTCAACGAAAAAGGAAGTTCCTACTGTGTTCCCAGTGTGGGTATTTAAGCAAGCAATGTCAGAAATTCGGATCAATTAGGTTGTGTCCTCCACGACGTAGCAACTCGATTGGCGATTTGATTGGCTCATCCGTATTGGTTGAACCCTACGACGGAAGCCTCGTATGGCCTTGGACCCATGAAGGCCACACGTGCGCGCACGCGGTCTCTGTGGTGGGCGGACCGGTAGCGTGGTGTGAGCGTCCCGCCCGGGCTGCATGCGCGTAAACCTATTAGGCCGGCTCCTAACACAGTGCGTGAACGTACGTAAGTAGTAAATGAGAGTACTCTGTCCGCGGTCCCGTCTTTTAACGAAATAAAAAGATGCAAGTCGTCGTGGTTGAACGAATGTGATGGTAATGCATCACTTACTATATTATAGGACCTCGTGCGGTACTGGCAACTGAGACATATAGGAGCATAATATAGGCAAAAAACGCGTGTACTGGCTTTCAGCTAGTGCCCGCGCTGTCAAAGTGGTAATTTAGTGTGTGTACTACTGAGTGCCTTTTGGCGGCTTGTGAATACTGCGCGCTTATTCTGCCGTGGCTGATGGTTTCAGCTCATATATTTCCATCAACTTTCCGACTGAGCCTGAAAATGTTTGTTCCGAAGGGCTTACTACACGTTTGCTCATTTCCTTTTGAGGAAACAAAACAAAGCAAACTAGCAAAGCAATTTACTCTGGTGGATATTGGTGAGGAAAAGAATCACATGACACGTCACTTCAAAGCCCCGTCGAGGGGCACAAAGATTAATTTATCAGATACCGCTAAAGGCTAGTATATTTATCAAAGAGGTGTCACTTAAAAAAGTCACAGGCCTAGTGTTTAAAACTATCGGAATGCTCAGGCGAAAGCTTTGCTCAAACGGAGACAACAGGAGTTCTCGAGAATAGCTCAGGTTTCTCTATGGTACAGGGTTCCTCTGGACTGAGAAATAAGCTAAGTTGGGTTTCTCTCACTATCACCCCAAGCGCTGCAAGATCCGAGATATGAGTCATTGTTGATGCGCTTAAGGAGACCATCACGAGTGCGGCTTGCTTAGAATGCGCACTTCCTCCCTGCCTTACCAACTGCCAGCGCTTCACCATGAAAACACGGCGCGTTTAGGAGGAAAAGGTGGATGTTTGAAAAGCCCCCTCACTAAAAAAAACCATGCAAATTCTCAAGATATTCCCAAGTCGCGGTAGGATGCCAACTTTTGAATGAAATTATTTCCGACAACCTGGCAAAACTACACTCTGTACAAAGTGAATACGTACGTTATATGCCTTGCTCGTGTGTATTTGCGATTGTCTTAAAAGAAAACATGCGTGAAAAAAGTTTTCGTGCACTCAATTTTTAGTCCATTACGTCTTCTTCAATTGATAGAGTTCAAGAAAATGTCCCTATCGCTTTATAAGAGGTTTTTAGGTGTAAGATCTCTAAAGACATTGAAATATTTATTGAAGAGTACCTTAGTTATACGTGTGCTAATGTTGCTTTTGAGTTATATAACATGGTCGACATTTATAGTAAAACGCAAAGAATCCTAGATGACATATTCGTAACATCGTACAAAGTCTATGATTCGTCTTTCACGAAAAAGTATACAGCATTTTGCTTGTAAATCCTAAACGCAAATCCAACTGTAGTTCGGGAGCTTTTAAAAATCGAAATATTTCTACGCAAAAATACATTGCCATCAAAAACCAGGGAGACTGGAATGGCTAATTCTGGCTTAGTAGACGTCATAATGCAGCCAAAACCAACCCCTAGAAGAGGCGACCTCTGAAATTAAAACCACGACATAGTTAGTTAGAAGTCCAATGCTCTAACCACTGCGCCACGGACTCGTTGTATGACCGGTTTCGATCGGAACCGGTCTTTGATTTTCATTACCCTACTGGGCTTGGTAGCTTTAGTTTGGTTTGCAATTTCGAAACATCGTATCGTCGTACGTTGAAAGCTGCGAAGTTGACCTCGCTTAAAGCTGCAAAAAGACGAGCCAAGAATTGATTGAAGTCCATAAATCATAAATCGATCTATCGATTGAGCGCCGGCGCACATAGTCCGGCGCAGTCACTTCCAGCCGTACGTCATTGATAGCTGATTGATTTAAATTCCTGTAATTGTCCCCTGTTTCGTTGCTATTTACCTCTGATGGTGAAGTCCTGTATGAGTTTGAAAACTCAGAAAAATAAACTGTTCCAGTGCTCGATCAGCCTTTGCCTTTACTCATGCGAACGCCCGTAACGCGAAACTTCTTATTATTCTTAAAGAATAAGGGATAGTGCGGGATAAATGCATGCGACCTAGATAGCCATTATTTACCGAGTGTTGTTCCTGCAGACGGCTAGAAGGAAACTCATTAAAAAGCCGGCATCCTGGCGTGACTTCAATTTATTAGGATCAGACTGTATGATAACCGATAGAAAAACGCCACCCAATGATTCATTCCTAATTGAAAACACCTCTCAGAATTTTGGTTAACATTTCATAGAATAGACTAGTTACTAAAAAGCAATACTGCCTCTCCTGAAGGACATTGGTTCTCAGGCTTTGCAATTAACAAAAAACCAGGGTGCAGTGACCGGCGTGATAGCCAGGACAAGTGAAGCTTGAACACTGAACACCAAGGCTACGGAGAAGGAGTCCTTGCATAAGAAGTATTCAGGACGGGGACCAGCGATACACCTGCGGCTAAAGTAATTGCTCCCTAAGTGCTAGAACGACCACTGTAGGAGATAGGCGTTGGTATGCATTCAAAACATAAGTAGAGTCAACAAAAAGTGGACTATATAGTCACATGGCGACGTTGAACTAGTTTCGTGTCATAAAAAATTGCTGTGGCGAAAATTCACCCGTTGTAACTGACGCGGTCCCCTTGTGCTCCACAACATGGTGGCACAGGTAGGATGACTTGCGGGTGCATTAGGTTACAGGGAAAGTGAACGTGTGCTCTAAGATAACAAATATTGCATTGCTTCCTTAAGTAAAGATATCTAACCTAAAACTTATCTTCAAATATTAGTTAATGCTACATGAGATCGGTCACTGACTGTACGTCGTGACAGTTTGCCATGACGACATCCAACCGGTGAGCCCTGTCCATAGAAAGGGTTGAAGCTGGAGTCAAGAAGGAGAAGGCAACTGTCAGCATGGTTGGAGGCCAAATCAGAGTCCTTGGCTTGCCCCTACCACCCTCGAGAAGAGCCGGTTGAATTCGTAGCATTCTGGTTGCCAGTATCTATTATCGCTTGCCTGAAATATCGCCAATATCTTTTCGCATTGCGAGGACTTTGTACCACCCCTTGGCTAAAAGTGCTTACTGCAAGAGGAACGGTTGTAGTCTTTCTGCTTGGGTTGGTGATGCATGACTGTTAGGCGGCAGAATGTGCACTGAGAGCGTGAAGGTAGCAGGCAGTGAACTGAGCAGTAGTGGTGGTGGTGGTGGGATACAGGCACTTCTACACTTAATAGCTGCTGCTGTCACTTCTCCATTGGATATACTGAGATAGAAACGGTAAGGGGGGCGATTGCAAATTGATGAGGCAGATTCTGTGAAAAGCTTGAATACCAATTGAAGTCCAAGTTCCCCCCTAGCCGTGTCCATGTTAAGATGACCGGAGACGGAGGAGGCCTTAGGTGGCTGGCATAGCCGTCCATAGGCATGCCGCCACACCTGGCGCGGACCTCCGGTTTGAGAATGCCATAGAAACCACACTAAGTAGGGGCCATTGCAGCGTGAATCGCATTGCGTCAGTCGGCTACTCCACACAAACACACACACCGGGTTGACTGTGCGGTCCGATTTATCTCCTTAGTTGGCAAAATACCAAGCAACAGCTTTTAGTGCATGGTGATAGCGTCAAGCTTACCAGATTCTTTATCAAAATGAAGATGCGCTGAGCCGTGGAGGTTACTCTCATTTCCCATTCTGAGGCTCCAACCACCGCTCAAACTGGTCAGTGAACCGGTGCGAGAATGGGCGCAGCTGCGGATATACCTAAGAACTTCTTCTGCGCTTGCCACATAAAAGACCTACACACACACCTCTTTCCTGCAAAAAAGTACAACTACCAAGATTACACACAAAAGTAGATGTGCGGCTCAGATTTAACATTTGTGACAAGGCCAGTGGTCGCGTTAGGAAGGCGACCATGTAGCTTGGCTTTCAGTCAGCCACCGCATGCAAACACTTGCTGCGTTGACTGCGAGGTCTGTGTGCATTCGTCAATTGACAGCCATCCAAGCCACGGCATTTGGCGCAAAGGAGCCACATGAAGAAAGCATCGAGCATCACACTTCCCATGTACGTGAGAGTTCTCGTTTGCAAACAGGCGTTTTGCCGTGTTGGGCGTGGTCGTGACGGTGAGGAGAAATGCGGTGGTGTTGTTTTGTCGGTAGTGTTCTTCTGCATGTTTTCATGGATGCGCATTTGGCCTAGTAGGCCCATGCGGTGTGTGAATGCGTGTGCAGTGGAGGCGGGTGTATATTGGTGCTGCGGGCACTGGTTTGCCAGTCTCTGTGTGACGGTTTCATAAATGCGCTGAGGCGTTGACCTCACTTTCGTTTCCCATCCCAAAGCCCCAACAACCGCCTGAACCAGTCAGTGGACTGGTGCGGGGAATGTGCGTAGCCGCGGACGTACCTAATGATCTCAGCTGCGCATTTTGGGTAACCATGTAGAACAATGTCTCTATTTATGGAAAATCGACTGAAAACACTGAAGATAGCGAGGTGTTCACCAGCATTTCAAGGACCTAGACCTCGTCGTAATCAAACTCTCCGAATAATTGCAAATAAATGTGATGGTGGGAAATCTCTCTCAATCTACACAAGATGGTATGACCTTGATATCATTAACAACTGTAATCTAACTTTTTAGACAACAACCAGCCTCTCTGCGTATGGCCTGCAATCTATTTTTATTCCTGCCAACATCATGGAGCTGAATCCTTCATAAAATCTTTTTGCAATTAGCAAAATAAATTGGCACAAGGCATAAGAGGAATCTTTCCATGCAAGAAAAACTTGATTTTATTGTATAGAAGAGCAAGACGCGATCTCTGGAGCAATAGTTGTATTCTGAGCTTTTGGCTCCACACGAGAAGCCATCGTCAGAGTAAATGAAAACAGCAAACGTCAGCTACGCATAAATAGGTTGGTAAGGGAGGGGGGAAGTCGTGACAATTATTGATTTTTCTCTGTACATGATAAGTCAATTCTCACGCTATCTTATGTTGTTCCCGACGCGCGTCCCTGGAGTAGTGGCGTGTGACCTTGAGGTGGTCGTCTGTATGCTTGTAGAAGCGCTGGACCCTGATTTCTGGTCCCGTCCTATTACTGGCTCGTGCCATTATCCGTGTATTCGAGAAGTCGATTTCACGGCCCTCCTCCAGTGGGTAGCGATCTGGGACTGTGTGTCGCCTTTCCTTACTGCCCGTTTGTGCTCCTTTATTCGCGAGCTAAGTCGTCGCCTGGTCTGCCCTGTATAATGGCAAGAACAGTCGCGACATGGCACCTGATAAATGACGCCAGACTGCTCACCAACATCCAGCGGATCTTTGGTTTGTATGATTCGTGTACGCATAAGAGGAACCTTTCCATGCAAGAAAAACTTGATTTTATGCTGAATAATCACATTGAACAAACCACTATAGATAGCCTGACCATGTTTAGGTCTGATGGACTAAATGCTGTTTTAAATGTTACTAGGCAGCCTACAGAGTATTAGATTTTTTATTTGTACTTATTAATTTACCGTTTTTGTGCCCCCTGATTTAAAAAAAATCATATTAAACATTCGATTAGCTATCTGTAATATAGTTATTATTTAAATTTCGAGTCTTTATTGAAGATTTACCATTTTTATGATAGTCAATAGCAATTCATAATTTTCGCAAAGTTAAAACCAGACTATGTCTTTTTTAAACTAATGGTACTTAGGTTACTGCTGTAAAAAATTGGGGGAGATCGCGTGCGCTGAGTTCAAGCAACAGGAATTTTCTTGTCATACCACGACATTTCACGAGGTTGACAATCTACTGTACACGACCTGTACCCTCAAACACCAGCAACAGGATTTCACAAAAAATGGCATGGGCGGCTCACTTCTCACCTATATGAGAGTACCAGCGGTCGTGTTAAGAAGGAGCTATTTCAACTTGACTCTTGGCCCGGCCACAAAAACACACATCGGGCTGACGTCGAGGTCTGAGGACAATCGTTAGTTGTCGACCTTCTAAGCTACGCCGCATAGCGCACAGTGCTAAACTCCGGCTCAGAGGAACCCAGGGGCATATTTCTCTCGTACGTGAGAGGTGCCATTTACAAACATTTATTATGCTAAATTGGGCGTGGTCATGTGTGAGTTAGATGCTGACAAAAAGAGTAATAGTTTGGTGTACCCGGCGGTGTTTTACGGCAGGTTTTTACGAGGCATATGTGAGCTAATAGGCCCCTGTGGTGAGTGAGTGTATGCCGCGGCCCCATGCACTGGCACACCAGTCACAGTGACATGGATTCAGAAACTGTATTATGACGATATGGATAGCAAAAATTGTTCAGGGTTCTCTTCTATAATAGCCCAGTTAAAGTTCAAGCTGCCTCCAAGACTTTGATGGACGGATAAGTTTATTCAAATTATGAATATGGTGAGTTCCAACCTCTGAAATGAGGCTTTAGGGAACACAGACGCCTGATAAGTAACTTAATGTTAACACACCACATTAGGGTTGTGGGGAAGGCGTTTATACTTGCGACCTTTCAACCGACGTCTCTAACGGGTCGACAGTACTGTTTATATTGCGAGTTGGCTATTTGACCCGCACATGAGAAGTAAACAGGTATTCAGACAGAGAAGGCGTAAAGTTCACATTGTAGTGGATCCACTCGCTGACGACTAGGGTGGCTCTCCCTTCCAGCTGGTGCTATAGAACTCTACTAAAGGTAACAAAATTTTCAGGCTAAGAGCGATCGTTGTCCCTCTTGCAGCCTGTGGGGGAGGGGCGTGGGCACGGGGGTTGGTGTTAATTAATGCGTTTCACCGTATTTGTCATCCACAATTCATGGTCTGGTTGCCTACAATGTGCTTTACCAACAATCATTAAAGGCCACTTTTCTAGCATTGAGAGGAAGTGAGAAATGGGCCCTTTTCCGCCTTCAGTTTTCTGGGCTTGGTCATGATTACGGGCCTAGGTTGGAAAGAGGGAAGCGTGCGGTAGATATAGCACATGTCCACTATCAATGTAAGCTAATTAATGCGCAAGTCAACTTCCCTGCGCCACTGTGCTGTGGGATACACGGTAGATGTCGTAGAAACTGACAGCTCATTCCTCCCAGATGATTGCCGAATTAAGCTGTGGATCATGACTTGTCCGATGGAAGGACGATCTGGATTAGTCCGAGTCACCTGGGTGCACGCAAGTCAGCCTTTTCGTGGGGCGTTTATGTCTGGAAGTGGGAAGGGGGGGGATTAGTTCACGGACTACCGGGCTTGAGGACACACCCACACATGCTGCTAATCCTAATTTGGTTGAGACGGTTATTTGGCTATGACAGCCGTGCTGAGCGTAACATAGTGAAGCCTTAGCTGAGAACCAAGTGCCGTGACGGAGCGAAATATAACTATCCAACAAGCCCGTTAGTGCGTTTAGCAAGGGGCCTTCATTGCATTTTTTCAAGAATGCTTTGCAACCGTGGCCGTGCCTGTGCTAGCAGTCTAAGATGGTGTCGGCTACGGCAAATATTCGCGCGAGAGTCCGCTCCACCGCAAAGCAAACCACCTGCAGGTGACCATCCCGCGCCCACTTTGTGGGACCCATGATGGCGTTCGTCGTTTGCTACGACCGAACTGTCACATCCCCGTGCGTGGTGACGGCCGAACATGCATATGCAGTAAGGTATTTACGTCAGCGGGAATTTATTCAACGTCCACTCACCCGAATCGAAGCGCATGGAGTGAACGTATATGCGCAACGTGGGCCCCTGCCTGCAACACTCGATACACGCCAGGCAATGGTGCGTGTCTAGACTACACACCTAAATTTAGTAAGCACTTAAAACAAGCGGCTGAGTGAAGCACGCGTGCGTTTATGGAATAAGACCGGACGAATTGTGCAAAGATGCAGTTGACAATTGAGACTTCCTGATTTGAAAAAATCACAATTTGCAAGAATCAAACTGAAGTAAACGGAGTTTAATTGTTTTAAGTTTTTCTAGACGAGAGGAGAGACCCGGGGTGTACAAAATGGGCGCTGGCTGTTGGCATTCACCTACGAGGCCCACAAAAGTAGAAGTCGACAGAAAGTCAATGAACTTAAGTAACTGTAGAGGCAATTGACGCAACGTGGAATGAAAGCAATTACTAAACCTTGTTGGTTATTTGACTATCATGCCGTTTGCGAGTTTCCTTAGCAGCAGTAATGCATAGTACAGTAGATTGCATATCTGATGCAAGGTTGGGGATTGGAGGACTTAACGCTCACTTGAGGTCGTTTAGTAAGTTCATTGGGTTGAATGGGGTCGCAAACTGTTGTTTACTAGAATTTAATTACGTTCAGATCAGAATACTGGGAGAAAAAAGAGGCGAAAATTGGCAAAATCCAGCGTTTGTTGATAGCCGAGGAATTTCCTATGCTATTAAACGCTGCGGAAAAAACTTCTTGCGTGTGCATGTTGCACTATAAAAGGACATTCATGAAGAGCAGAAACTTTTTAATTATATCTGTTCACAAAACGGAAAATTTTGTTTTGCGTCCATGAAATTGAGGTTAGTGTTAATGGGAAACAGCGCATTAATTTTGGGAAAAGAGCGAAATAAGGTTAAAAATTATATTTTGCAAATTTGCCAAGATTTGTGCCATACAATTGAGTAATAAACTTTGAAGGTTGTTCTTTGCTGTACTCAATATTAAATTTATATTTTACATTTGAGGGGTTACAGGCAAGGAATGCGTTTGAGAACGTTGTTTGCATATAGCAACCAAATTTACTGCACAATCGATACGAAGTTGGAGACAGTTAACATACCAAACATTTGACAGACTTGTCACGGGACAATGCGAAAGTTATTTTCAAAAATCGCCGTTGATATTATTGCCACTCTACTTGCATTTTTTATTGTAGAACTTAGTCTAGAAGTATTTAAATATGCTGAAAATTGTTCCGTTTTAGATAAAAACAAGAACTCTTTCACTTTTAACAGAAGAGATATCTCTAATTGTTAGGTAAATCAAGCCACTGCCCAAAATTACCCATTCTGATCTTGACTCAATCATCAAAAAAATAAAGTACGTCGACATCAGTCGCCAAAATATATGAGTAAAGCTTTTTTGAAGAGTTTACTTTTTGTATAATTTTTCTAAATCAATTTTTAAGCATCTTCATTCGCGATTTTTGTAGTGGACGTTCATTTTTCTCGGCAATGAGTTCACATGACTGGGTATCCTGAAACTATGACACAAAAGACAGCTGCATAAGGAAAAAATGTTTAAACGCTGCTTATTTACGTAAAAGCTTTTAAAATATATCTTATTTTGAAGGTTTTGGTAAGCACATCAAACATAATCATTATTTATGGTCAATTGACTGAAGCCAATGAAAATTGTAAAGTCATGATTAAAATTTCAAGGAAGAGCTGAACCTCTTCTTAATCGAAATCCCAAAATAATTACAAAATATTTTGCGTAAGGCAATTACTCTTAGGGTACAAAAATGGTACGTTTATAATCGGAGATGACAATTAAATTTAAATTTATTAGTCACTGACCGGCATGTCCGCATATGAGCTTAAGGAATATATTACTCCTGTGATCCCCCGAAGGGGCATATCAAGCGAAAACATGGTTGCCTTAGTCCAACATAAGTCAAGCGATGCATAGACGAAAGAAACAGCAAGCAGTTCTCGTGAAAACATGTTAAAATACACACTCGAAATTTAGGCTCTTCGGTAACAGCCATACACTATATTGCACGTAATATTCAGTATAATTTAGTATGTATAAGGGAGTAAGGCAGAGCTGTCAGATCATGCATATTGTTCAAAGTCATATATACACTATATAAATTGTTGTTGTCTTCCAAATGTATGACCAGCAAGCAAAGTAAGATCAAGCCTTCTTTTGAATGCGTCGACGCTTTCAGCAAGAACAACCGAAGAAGGAAGTTTATTCCATTCTTCAATGACCCGTTGGGAGAAGTAGGCCCGCACTTATAGTTTGACGTGGTGTTTCTTCAGTTTGTACTGATGACCGCGTAGATGTATTGTTTGTGCAAATTCAAAGAAGTCGGTCATCTGTAGAACAAAGTCTACTCCCCTGACGATTTTAAACACCATGATCATATCTCCTCTGTATTGCCTATAATATAGAGGACAAAGATTGAACTTATCTAGACGACCTTCATATGGGAGACCTCCTAAGCTGCTGAATAACTTGTTCGCCCTTCTTTGCACTTCCTCGAGCATTGCGTAATCTTTTTTTATCCAAGGGCACCATGCCTGGACGCAGTACTTTAACATCGGCCGAACAAATGTTCTGAAGACTCGCCCAAAAAGCTCCTCATTAAAATAGAAGAAGGGCCTTCTGATCGCTCCGAGGATGCCCATAGCCTTCTTTGCGGTTTAAACACAGTGAGTTGACGGTTTGAGGTCGGGCGTCATGCGTACACGTAGATCCCGTAGTTAGTTCACTAGCTTGAGTTTATGACCTCCGATTGAGTAGTCATACTCGAATGGTATCACCTTTCTGCGACTAGACCGTAAACGGATTACTTGGCATTTGTTGAAGTTCAGCTGCAGTAGCCATTTTTCACACCACTTTTGCAAGCGATCCAAGTCATTTTGAAAGGTCTGTCCATCCTCTGAGCTTTCAATGGACTTCCAGATCTTTAGATCGTCTGCAAACATGACTTTCTCACAGGTGAGGCAGTCAAGGCAGTCGTTCACATATACCAGAAATAGAATGGGACCCAGAACGTTCCCTGCGGAACCCCACTGGATACGGTTTTCCATTCTGTTTTTGTGTCTCCAATACAAACACGCTGACGCCTGCCTGTTAGGAAGTCGGCTAACCATTTGAGTAGGTTTCCAGTCCCACCCATTTGATGCAGCTTTGATATTAGTCGTCTGTGTGGAACCTTGTCGAATGCCTTCCTGAAGTCAATGTAGACCGCATCGACCAACGAGCCCATTTCCAGAGATTTCGTCAAGCTTTCCATGTGGATCTTAGCAGGTTTGTGAGACAAGAGTGGCCACTTCGGAATCCGTGTTGCGCTGCCCTTAGCAAGTAGTTCTCCACAATATGTCTCATTTGTTCCGTTTTTATTAGGTTTTTCCATTAGTTTGCAACAAATGCTTGTGAGACTAACTGGTCTAAAGCTATTAGGTGAAGTTATCACTCCTCCTTTATAAATAGGTGTTATGTTGGCCAGCTTCCAGTCAGTAGACAGGGCCCCCAGTTCCATTGAACTTTCAAAGATCTTGGAAAGCGGGGAGGCTAGTTGTTCTGCGAGCTCATTTAGAAGTTTCGCTGATAATCCATCCGGACCAGGCGATACAGTGGGCTTTAACTGTCTCAAGGCTTTTCTTACAGTGTCTGTTGCGAACGATACCGTGCTAATCGTATGCGCCGCTGGGACTATATATTGCTGTACATTCTCATCAAAAGGCGGCTCTTCGGTATACACAGACATAAAGCAATTGGACAAGAGGTTCGCCTTATCTGAGTTATCCGTACACTTGCTTCCCTCCTTATCTATCAGACAAGGGATGGGATCTCGATTCCGTTTGGCCTTATTCACATAAGAAACGAATCCTTTTAGGTAATGAGCATACTGACACAAAAACTTGACAAAATGATTATTTTCCAAAGTAATTTTACTTGTGCTACTTTATTTACTCAGTGGTTTTGCATGAACGGGCTTCCTCTACATTTAAAACTTAAGTTTACCTAGTACACCCGATTTCCACTTTTTCAGAATTTTTCACTTTGTTAAAAAAGCTTGTGTTTCTATAAAACGTCATATCCCTTCATAAATCATAATATGCATTATTGTGAACAACGATCATAGCTTTATTGTTGTAAGACTTTGGGGGCCACAGCTTGGGCTGCGTTTCAGTAAGAGGGAATTACTTGCAAAAATCGAAGGATTGCATGAGAAAGTCCATCAACTGTATATAGGACACCAAGACCAATCGAAAGTGAATTTGTTAATTCTGCCTTTTGAACACTTTTAAGTCATTTTATCCTACCGATGCCTACATGCTTAGAATAAAATCGTGTTTTGTATACGACCATAAGTAAACATCATGAAGTCAATAATTTTGCCGGAATAAAGAGTGGCCTTTCCTGGTACAGCAGACAGTATAATTCATGCAGTAGGACATGGGAATAAGCACTTCGTAATACAATTGACCCTGCGCTAAATCTCAGCAATATTAAAGTCAAGGTTAAAATTAGTGTTAGAATTTAGGTTAGATTAAGGGTGAGGGCTAAGGCTCGGATCGAATCAGGCGATAGGTATCCGTCTTGGAATTTACCGTAAGGCCGCCTGTATTACTGAAGTAGGGGTTTCTACGCCCGTATCTTACATACATTCCGATTATTTTGAGACGGTGCTTTGTCAAACACTATTTTAGCCAGCGATACAGGGAATCTAGCTAACTAAGAGGGGTTTCCGAATGAATACAGCTTCTTTCCGCATTTTTTAAGTCACTTACTAAACACTTATTCTGGGAGTAGATTTTCGGGGGCTGAGATATTAGAAGAGTTATAATACCTGTAAAAGGTCGATGAAAAAACTCACTAGAATTTATTTCGAGGCTGTATTTGCCGGCTGGCAATCCAGACTTGAATAAGCCAGGTCGAGTATCAAGGATGCGGTGCAGTTTTCTGAAGTTTGGGAAGGGAGCGATACGGTTCCAAACCATCAATTCCTCGTCAGTCTTAAAAGCACCTGCTGAACGCTCGTAAGCCGGTTTTGGCCAGTTTGGGGGTTTAATAGTTCCTTTCCAACCTACAAAAACGAAGAAACATTTCAGACAAACAAGTAAGCGTGAAAGCTCGAAAAGATGATCTGATACAAACAGAGGAGCGTAAGTAATAATATCGTGGAAACGTTTGGTAAGCATTCGCTACCGTGACAGAATGTTCATTATTACAAGAGTCCACATCAAAGAGGGGGCCTCTGGAACAATAGACGCAGTAAACGTCGTGGATTCGAAGGTTATTAATCGAGGAGACAATTTAGGTGTCACAGTAAACCAGGTGCGTATATGTAGAATGACTGACTAGGGGCTTGAGAGTCGCATACAAAATGTTTTTTCGATGACATTTCTACGCGTATGCCATCTGAACCGTCCACCTTCTTTTGTGACTGAGTGTTTTGGGCGAGTGCCAGCGCGTTCGTGGCATATGTAGACGCGTTTTCTAGTTCTTGAGAAGAAGAAAAAGACGCAATCGCCAGGACAAGACTTTTATTCGTTTGACGTTTTGAAGTGTGTCGCGGATTCTTCATCAGAGACATTACCATAAACAGTAGCTGGACTCGTTTTCCAGTTCTATCAGTGCCTTGCACTCGGTCGCCGCATCAGATCACTGACCCGATCAGACAGCGTACTTGTGCCAGGGAGAGAAAAGAAGGATTAAGTTCGACTCTGACAGCTCCGCTATCATGGCACTCAGCGAATATTCCTCCCCATAGACAATCTGACGTGCTTTTAAACTATCATGGTGTGTTAAAAGCCGACTGCCGGGAGTACGCTGTCCTACTCGCAAGATGGAAAGACAAACCCCAATGGTTCCTTCCTAATGTGGCCTCTATGGAGCTCCCACGCCATTGGGATTTGATGCTCCTATTTCCTGTGCGTGTGAAAAGTTAGTCCACTATTCCCAGATGAGAGCGTGCGGCACGCGTATATGGGCTGTTTCGTTTCGTCAGTCACCATATCAAATCCCGTGTCAGGTTTTCCTGGCTCTGACTTGACTCAGAGCTCAGGTGGGTAAAGGAGAGAGAAACTGTGGATAATACTGCGCAAATCCACTAGTACTATAAAATCATTCACGTGTCAAAAACCGACCCGGGGTTCATCTTGCTGCAGGTCACGCGGTGGACCTCGTCATTCACAATGATCGAACTGTCACCTGAAATACCTAATCCAACTACAGGCGCTCCCGCAAATTCAGCAAGTTTTCTGCTGCCGGAAGCTTTTTTATAGCTAACAGCTTTCTTACCAGTCTGGTACAATGCCGCAAAACTCGGGTTTCAATGACTGACAACAGAAATGCCCACCTTCCAGCAGTGTGGAAAAACAGGTGTACCCAAAAACGAAAGGCTTTTGCCCGCAGCACTGGATGTGCCTATAGTTATCTGTTCTGACACAGAAAACATATACCCGAAAGTGCATTTGGGAGCTACGATTACCCTACATGTGCAAGTCAGTTGTGGCTACCGAGAGTTCGACCGTCAGTTTGGACGATGTTCACCGCGCGCATCGCCAAGGTTAATACAGGCGTGGTGAGTTGCGCATGAGTTAGTTTTAAGTAATAGTAGACTTGTGCAGCATCTACCAAACTCTTCCGTGTCAAAACAGAGCCAAGAAGACAGGAGGCGAGATCAGGTGCAGGTGGCTCTGCCACACCTGGCTCGAAACCCAGTTGCGTGGACCACATTAAGAGGGTGCCATTGCAACCCGACTCTCAGTCCGTTAGCCAGCCACTTCAAATGACACAAAACATACTGGACTGACTGCACGTTGGGAGTGGAAATAAATACTCCAAAATGGTCCCCACTGATGCAAATACGATCACTGAAACATAAGACGTCAGTATTTCTTCAGTTTCCTCCTTTAGTTATCGCATGAAGCGGAATTTTTTTATTGGACCTGAAGGTTCGCTACATACAGACAGTCGATAAAAATGTAGGTTTGAAATGCAAGGAGGAAGTAGGGCCATTGTCCTCCATTAATTTCCACCACCACCACCACCAACATTTCACAAGCCTCACTGGGCCACAAATTATGAATACATCAGGATCTTGGAACCAAAATTACTAATAAGCTTAGCAACTAAAGCTGTGAAGTCCTGACCTCTTGCGTAGACAGTGCTTATTTTCCCCCAGCATCACAGACAAGGAAAAGGGAGGTCGAAACTAGGGCTGGGACTGAGATGCTGTTATTTACATTAAAAACGGAATAAACACTGCTGAAGAAAAAACTAAAATATAATGTTACCGCTTTGAGGCACTGTTCCATACATCTTCTCAATGTCGGATTTCCAAGCGATGGAGGAGGTCTTTAAAGGAACTGGATGCTTTGAGGACGGACTTTCAATGAACTTTAAGAGGATGGTATCATTAAAGATGCTATTTGATAACAGGCCACACGGCATGTATACGTCGGATCCATTTTTCGGTGAAAGAAGGGGCTGACACTTTTGTAGATTCTTTTTGGATACATTCAGTCCACGTAGCTGTTCTATACTCACAGAGCGAGCAAAGGTACGGTGATTTTGGTAGAAGCTACTTAGCTCATAGTACATGTAAACCGGAGCCTATTTGGAAACAAGATAAAACGACTATGAGAAAGTGTTGAATCAATAAGTCGATTTATTTGATTGCATAACATCCCAGAATAAAGTTCATAACAGGCTGTTCAACCCCTTGACAAAATAGACGATGGCCTTAGACTTCAACAAGTTAATTTCTATGAGAAGTTGTCTAGTCAGTAAAGAATATAGGCCCTAATTATTTGTGAAGAAAATTACTGAGAAATGCTGACAATCAGAAAGGCCATTTTCATTGGAAAGCATCTACGATTGGTAAAAATTTAAAAAAGTTCAGAGAAAGAGTGTGAATTCAATGGATAAAACAAGCCTTTTTAAGTATGAAATGAACGCATACTAAAGCAAGCCACGATCTCCGACAAGAAACAAGCACGTATTAAGCATAAGTAACGGAGTAACGTTGAGAAAAATTTATTGTGAAAGTCTGATTTCAGCGCCCACCACGTAGCTGCATTAAGAGCTCGGTTCCCGCAAGTTATTGTTTGATTTGCTTTGTTAATATCACATTCAAAAATGAGACAAAAAGAAGCCCCCTCCCTTTTTACCGAACAAACAATGGGTCTGATCGTCCGTTTTTCCGAAAAAACCGAAAAATGGTTAAAAGAAAGCAAAGCAGACAATTTAAAAAAATTGAGTTTTGTGACGTAGTAGACTCAAAAAACAGGTTTAATTATCCCTTTGTTATGAAAAGATAACTATGTTAACCAGAGTTTAGAACAGAAATAAAACCGGATGCAAAAGCTTGAATTTTAAAATAAATGCAATATTGTAAATTTTATCTACCTTCAAATGTTTGGAAATTTCGAATGTTTTAGAGCATGTGGGTTGTTCTTTTCCGGGAACACAGTCGGAGTAGTCAATTCGATACTCCCGTAGCTGTGTTGATGTATATACCAGGAAAAGTCCGATTGACAAATAGAGTAGTCCAAAGGCAAGAAAGATTGCAGAACCCGAGCCTTTACGGGGGATGCCGGACGTAAAAGGTAGTTGCTGTTGATGAAATCGATCTAGACAGACGGTAGGCTTGTTAAGAAAGCAACTTACAGCAAAATGTTTTACGAGGAGCATCTCCGGAGTATGAGCCAGTTTTAGTGCCCGGCATCACGCAAACGACTTGATACTCTGATCGCTCCGCGCCCCGCAAAGGATCAAAACGCTGGACTGCCTGTTAAGCAACATACAAATACCTCGAATTTGAATGGTACGAAATGGGAACAAAAATACTAAGGCAGGCAGATTACCCTAATAGGGCAGGATAAAAGTGATTGTAGAAACGTGTCATTTAAACTTCGAAGAAAAGGTATCATTATAAAGGAGAATTCTTGCCAAATAAGAAAAAAACACGCTTGTATAACAAGTTGTTATCTATTCTCCGTCATTATTCAGTAATATGGAATTAACGAGCACTGGCGCA
>JAYGXS010000001.1:79221859-79241149 GCA_036362985.1 Ligula intestinalis | reverse complement strand
GTGACCGATATTTTGTATTTGATGACTGAATTTGATCCTTACGGCTATACGCTTCTATCGGTTAGCCATTCGACTTCCACCCGAGGTATCCCCGGTTCGATTCCCAGCCCCGCTGGCATTTTGTAGAATTATCGAGAGCAATAGTTTCTACGTCCATTTTAGTTGTAAACGAAACGATTAAATTCAAAATGTTAAATTTGCCTTTGTGACTGTGACGTAGTGTGTTGACTGATATTCTAAATAAGGAAAATCTTCCGACGGTGTGTAGAGTATTGCAAATATTTGAAGTAGACTCAGAAAACAATACGCTCAATTGCTTAGAAGCGCTTTCAAATATGTATAAACAATATGCAGGATATTCAGGAACGACTCAGCCGTTTGTAGATCTTCGAGGTCCTGAATAACTGCTAATCTTCGAGAAAGCTTGAGATCAGGTCAGGTCAGGTTTTATTGAGGGAAATATAGGTAAATACCTTCGAACTCCCTATTGGTACAGTTTTTTCAATGAATTTGATCTGCAGAGCATTTCAGATCAGTGGTGTTGCCAGAAATTTGAGGGTCGACAGTGAAAAAACTCTTTAGGCATTGTTCAGAAGTCTAGGGGTTTTGAATGCCATTTGAGAGATTTAAGGAGAAAAACTGTCGCCCGGGGGAGGGGGGGTGCAGAGTATATTCGAAGCTGATGGCCTGTGCTAAGAGTGTTTGAAGCATGTCAGGGAGAGTCCGTCGCGGTTTTCGCCATAATACCAAGGGTCCCACGAAGAGAAGGTTGCGAGAGTCACGCGAATCTCATCTGGTGTCGGCCATGCGCCCATCGTGCACCCTTGTTAGTTTAACGAGTCTGCCTGGCTTAAAATATAAAATATTTTTATTTTTGAATGTATAGAAGCAACTTAACCAATTGGATGAACTCAGACTGACCGTAGACCATCTGAAACCTGAACTGATAGTTCTTAATGGTTAAATGAGCACACAGCAGATGCAAAAGTCAGACAGGAAGGATTTCAGTTAATCCATCTTGACCGAAATCGACGTAAGGGTGGGAGAATCGCAATGCTGACACGAGATGGCATCGACTACGTCCTATATAGATCGTCATAACACATGAACACTTCTTGTGAAATACTTGGTTGTTGACTTAGAGTAGCCAACCGACCGGTCCTCCATATTACTTTAGTTTTACGTACCCACAGGACAACGGACGGGTGCGGACGATGCACTAATCACTGCGATAAGATAAATCTTCGTTTCCAGTGGAGTTCTGGAGAGCAGCGTTCTGGGTCCCAGTCTGTTTATGGTATATGTGAATTAGTGCCTTGATTACCTCATCTGCGGAAAATTAATGTTTACAGATGAGCTGAAGATTGACATCGAAAGCTTGGAGGATGGGCAGAGCTTACAAAAGGACTTAAATTGCTTGCAGAAGTGGTGTAATAAATCGCTACTGCAGCTCAATTTGAACAAATGCCACGTCAGCTGCCTAGTTCTAGTTGCAGTAAAGAGGTGACATTTGAGTATTATTACTCCATCGGAGGTCACCGGCTGTGATAAGTGAACAAACTAAGGAGTCAAGGTATATTTATGACGCCCACACTCAAACCTTCAACTCACTGTGCTTAAACCACAAAGCAGGCTATAGGCATCAGAGGAGTGACCAGAAGATCCTTCTGTACTTTTGTGTGGAGCTTTTGGGGCGTTCAGGCGTGGTTTCCCTGTATGAAGCAAGATTACGCAGAACTGTCGACTTATTCTTCTTTGACCCCTGAATCTTGAAACGATTTACAATATTTGCACAAATAGGTTCTTGTTGTAAAGAAGAAGACGCGATCTCTGGAAGAGCAATTTTTTGCTCTGAGCCTACGGCTTCACACCAGAGGCCATCATCAGAGAAAGTGAGAAAGCAGCAGGCATTGGCTACGCGTAAAAGGGGTCGGGGAGGGGGTGGTATTTGTGATTGGTGCATGCTCACGCAAGCTCATCTTATCTGCCCGGCGTACGTCCCTATTGTTAAGGATTCCTTGGCGTGGCAGCCTGCGAGCTGGGACAAGAACTGGATCGTGGTTTCTAGTTGTGAGCATGAAGGGCAAAGTAACAGGGTGGTATGTATGCATACGTATATTTAATGTAAAGCAAACAATGTTATTCTTACAGTTGATGTGCAGTTGGTGGAGGATATATGATACCATGACAGAATTTCGAATGAATTTTCACGGAGCAGAATGAAAACCTCTAGTACTAGAAAAATTGTTTACAATGCTGGCAGTAGGAAATCGTGTTGTAAAAGTCGCCTTTTGTCAAATAGAATAATAATAATTTATATATATCAGGCCCATTGGGCCTCATCAATAACATCAATTGGGCCTCATCAATGACATCGAGTCTTCTTTTAAATTCCGCAGTTGTGTCGGCGGAAACCGTCATGCTTGGTAGCAAGTTCTAACGTCGGACCACGCGTTGACTAAAGAAATATTTTCGGAGGTCTCATCGAGTGCGTTTGTTTGTGACCTTGTAAGGATGGCCATGCAGGTGACCTGTGCTGGCTAATTCGAAGAAACCCTCAATTTCAGGGAGGAACTGTAGCCCCGGATTATTTGGAATGTCCAGAGCAGGCTGCACTGAACGTTCCTGCAAGAAAAAGGAAAAAGGTCAAGTTTGATCAATCTTTCATGATATGGTAAGTCCCTGAGATCATCGACCATCTTTGTCGCCCTGCGTTGCAGTTGCTCAAGAAGGTCCACATCTTTCGTCAACCACAGTGTCCAAACTGGCATTCCGTATTCAAGATGTGGTCTCACAAAGGCGCCAAATATTTTTCCGAAGACAAAAGGTGGAAAGATTTTGAACGCTCGTCTGATCCAGTCCAGTGTACTAGTTGCCTTCTGGACGGCCCTATTACAGTGCTCTGTTGGCATCAAGTTCGAGGTTGTCCATATACCCAGATCTCTGTGCGTATCAACCTCTTTTAATGCGTTGCCATTGATAAAATAACTGTGTTTCGGTGACACTTTTCGCCCCAGGCTTATGTGTAGAACCAGACACTTGGATACATTAGAATTAAGAAGCCACGTAGATGACCAGATAACCAGTTTATCGATGTTCGACTGTTACCTCTTTGCGTCTTCGGCGCAGCTAACTTCAGCCCATATTTTTATGTCATCCGCAAACATGACCGCTGCACAATCAAGCTCATTAAGGCAGTCGATTACGTAAATCGGGAATAGCAGCGGACCTAAAACTGAGCCTTTTGGTACACCACTCTCGACCTTCATCCATTCCGAGGTTGATTTTTCGACAAAGACCCTCTATTCTCTGAGGGACAAGTAATTGCTGATCCACTTGTACATTTTTTTTGAATTCCCACATCCCAAATCTTCTGTAGATGAAGCCTGTGTGGTACACTATCGAAGGTATATCCACATTCCTTTTGATGGATGGAGCCTGATACTCAAGACTCCAGTACTCCGCACCCCGTCTTTTTGGCGGCGCATGCCATTATCCGCGTGCCCGAGAAGTCGAATTCGTGGCCTTCTTCCAGAGTGTGGGTAGCGATCTGGGACCGTAGCTTGTCCCTCCACACTGCTTGTTTGTGCTTCGTTATTCGTGAGCAAATTCATCGCCCGGTCTACCCTGTATAATGAAAAGAACAGTCGCAACCTAGTTCCTATCCAAACGCGCAGGCTGCCACGCCAAGGACGCAAGACACAGTGCCAAGGTCACAAGCCATCAAACTAAAGACGTACGTAGGGGAGACGTGTTAAGATGGCGTGAGCATGGACCAATCACAAATGCCACCACCACCCCTTCCACCTTTTACGCGTAGCATTTTACGCGCTGCCATATTTTTCTCCTGATTAAGCCAAATTAGCCAAAACTAGTAATACCCTATAGTGCTCAGAGTATTTTTCTCTACTTTATCGATTCCGTGTGCTTATTTTGACAATTAATGTGAACTGACCTTGAATACAATTATTATTATTATTATCAAACGAACCCGTTGCCTTTGTTTTATTGCTCACATTCTGAGTTCGTTAATCTAATCGACGGCAGTTGACCACCTCTTCTCCAAAAGGTATATGAAAAAAAAGAAATTAACTATAACTTGCCCTGGTTTCTTTTTCTCCTCTCAAACCAATTTCAAAAACTGAAGAATTATAAAGCTTCGGCAAACTATACCGCATTGATGGCATATACTTTCTTATTGGATGAATTGTTTCTGAAAACCCCCGTGGGCTCGTTCCCTCATCATCTACTTAATTCTATCGTAAAAAGTAGCACCTTATTTTGATGAATACCCAGGAAATATAAGTACTGCTGCCCCCACACTGTAGTGCTATTTCTTCTTACCAGCCTACCCATGAATTTTCCTCCCGAGCTAGTGAAATTGCCTCGTTGCCACGTTGAATGGACTACATTCCTTTGTCCTACCTACGAATTTCCAAGGCACACCCAATAGGCTTGCAGTAGAGCCAATTTTTCCTACCTATTACATGCTCCTATCAATCCTACACCACAGTATCCACAGCTGACACATTTGGCAGAACGCAAGGGGAGCACATATTCTCTAACTTCAATGAACAATGAACTACTCGATAAAACTAAGTCCTTCTCTTAAGAACAAATATTTCGCTCAGGCTAATTGTCACTGAGAGACATTAATGGAGTTATCTGAAGCAACGAAGCATTTGTTAAGGTGGGGCTGTAAGGCTTTGGGGAAATTTAAAGCTAGTCAAATTCGTTTCAAATTCGACCTCCGTTTTCGACCTAAAGGGAATTCAATTTCGTCGAGATTAAGGGCTACAAATCGCATCTACAGACTGCGACTTCTAAGAATTTACTTCTTCGGATCAACGTCACCCTCCCCAGCAATATCCAACAGGAGCTAGCTGTTTTCTGCCAAATTAAGGTTTCAAGGGATTGCGTCCCTCTCAGTTTCTACTGCTTCCTACCTCGAAGAGACTATTCCAATACTGAACGATACAGCGAGAACTTCTACAAAGGCTAAGTCGTTCTTGTTAACATAATTAGTCGTTCTGGTTAACATAATTATTCGTTACACTCTCGTCTGAAAGTTATCGCATAAGTCGGTGCTTTGTGGAGTATCTCACCTATCGTCCTAGTTTTGTCGGTTTCATTAAAGACTTATGCCTAAATGTCTTCACATACAGTTACTAGGAGCATGACAGCTGTAAGCTTAAGCGATCCAGATATGCAGGAGTCAGAAAACTGTCTGTCGTCACCTGGACTCGAACTGTCGAATTCACTCCACCAGAATGAAAAATGGCTGTCACAAGTTGGACTCGAACCGCGGACCTCTCCTACATAAGTTGATCGTCCAATCAACTTCGCCACCGAAACACAGGATTAGATCAAAATCGGTTATTAACAGTTAAAAATCAATCCACTTTTCTAGTTGATTCATTCACGGTTTGTTGTGAAAAAAATGAAACTATGTGCGATACAGCTTTGCAAGACGGGAAGGAATGTTCGCCAGTTCCTACATTCAAAATCCCGTCCTCATCGCAACGGGGAAAAGAAGTCACGCCACCACCCGGATTTGAGCCCTGGACCCCTCGCGTGGAAGTCAAGCGTTTACCCAACTTCACCATCACAGGGCTGGGTGACAGTTTCAAAATTCCCTTCCTAACTACAGAAAGTCGATCTAGAAGTTTTTGAAATCTCCTCCTGCCAAGCGAACTAAAATTCTTAAAAGTTTAAGGGATAAAACTCATAAAGATGAAGCCTGCATTTCATATTTTACACTTCTTAACAAATTTACGTACCTTGAGAAGGTGGTTAATAGTCTACGAGTGGAGATGGTGGAGCTGAAAAATATTTTCTCGATCTCTCCCTCACAAGGAGAAACTAGCAATACGTGAACTTGAGGGAGGGAGCCTAACGTACGGATAAGCAGCCTCCCTCGCCGAAGCGTCTATGCAAAAAAAGGATCAGGCAGCCAGGCTGCTTGACAAAGTTGGTAGTCTGCCACGGACAGGGGAAATGGTCAACCCACAGGCTTCTCAGAGAACGAAGAAGCGCTCTCGGGCTCCCAAAAAAGACCAACTAAGCCAAACAAAAAGTGCACCTTCGCAGGCCAAAATGGACATAAGGGCTTCAGTAAGCGCTAAAATTGGCAGCGAATCTGTCCTAACAAACCCTAGTGAAGCAGAAGAGGATGACAGTCGGAAAATGAGTACCACTCGTATAAACTGCATAGTCATAAAATGCATGAAGATAGGTACTTCCGATACCCTGAAATCAAGATTAGAAGAGGACAGGAAGTTATTTAAAGAATATCTGAAATCCCTCCTAAAGGGTGAGGAGAAAGTCGAAGTTCTAAAGGCATTCCAAATGGGACGTATAACAGAATCGACAGATGAATAACGCCAACCAAGACCGTTGAAGGTTGTTCTGAAGAGTGAGGCAGAGGTCCAGCTATTGTTAAGCAGGAAACCAATACTTAGATACTCACACCCGACGGTTTTTTGTCAGCGGGATTTTTCCCCTTCGGAGCGGGAGAAATGGAGATTGCTAAAAGTAGAACTCCACAGAAGATGCGAACTCGGCGAGAGCAATCTTCGAATTCTGAACGGGGAGATCGTCCATGTCCCGAGGTCATTCCTCTGGAGAAAGCCGATAACACTAACAGCCTAGTCAGGATGGACAACAGTCCGTTTCCATCAGCACCGACAGCTCCCTGCATGCAATCTCACACAAGAGGCAACCGCTTGCGTAAAGTGGTGATTCAGTCTAAATTGAGCTTTCTTTAAACTAATGCCCAAAATCGACCCTCAAAAATTGATGATATCAAGGCAGTATTTTTGGAGCGGAAACCTGATGAAGTAGCCATTAAGAAAACATGGCAAAAACAGAAATTGCAGATTCGGACATTTTGATTCCAGCACACCAGATTTTCCGCAAATACCGTCAAAACCGACAAGGAGGTGGGGTTGTTGTGGATGTCAGAACTAAAATCTCTGGTGTAGAAAGAGAACACACTGTAGCCCTGGATTATAAGTCCATCTGGTGAAAAATCAAGAAGGCAAATTCACAGAACCTTGAATTCCTGGCCGTATACCGGCCACCAAACATGCTGAGCGGAGCCGACTATTCGCTCATTTGTCTGGTGAAAGAAGCTGCTAGCCACCAGGAGGTCTTCATCGTTGGTGACTTTAATGCCCCTGCAATTGAATGGGACAACCTGACAGTGGAGGCGGCGTCAACTTTCTTTAGTTCCAAATTAATGGATCTCACGCTTGACCTATCTCTAGTTCAGAACGTTAAGGGCATAACCAGATTTCGAGAAAACCAACCGGCTTCTTGTTTGGATCTCATTTGTACGAAGGATTTATCCTGCATCGATGAAGTGCATTCAAGTGATCCGCATGTTAAGAGTGACCATACGACGCTGAAGAAAACGGAGGTTCAGCCGAACATGTGAAAGGCAGATCACAATTCAAGGAAGAATGCACTATCGTCCGTGAATTGGGACTACCTGCTCAAGAGTGATCCGGAGGAGGATTGTAGATCACTCAAGTGGGTTGCATTAGATCTGATTAAGCGCTTTTGGCCAGTGAAGGTACACAAGACGACAAGTCATCCTGCCTGGTTGACGAGAGAGCTTAACAGGCAACTGAAGAAGAAGAAG
Source organism: Ligula intestinalis (assembly GCA_036362985.1). Lineage (NCBI taxonomy): Eukaryota > Metazoa > Platyhelminthes > Cestoda > Diphyllobothriidea > Diphyllobothriidae > Ligula > Ligula intestinalis. Next base: position 79,233,504 of record JAYGXS010000001.1, on the reverse strand, counting down.
AAGATTAGGAAATGGAAGTTTTTCATGAAAACTGAGTCGTCAGTACACCTCGAGAAATTCCAACGCCAAAGAAATGCAGTAAGAAAATTGATTCGTCAGGCCAGGAAAAACTACGAATCAGAAATCGTCCAGCGAACCGAAGAAAAGCCCAAAATTCCATTCCACTATATTAACAGTAGATTAAACAACGAGGACCCAGTCGCAGTACTTAAGGATGATGATGGCGGAAAAGTCGTTGAGAATGAGAAGAAAGACGAGTACTGTAGCCGGTTCTTTGCCTAGGTATTCACTAGGGAAACCGAGCTTCATTTTGATAACGCCAATAGTGCTTTTATAAATGCCGGTCCGGCACTTCATTCTCTTTTATTTCCATCATCTGTAGTTGAGAGGGAGATGCAGGGCCTCAAAGAAGCAAAGTCATCCGGTCCAGACAATGTAGCAGCCAAGTTCTTGAAAGAATTGTCAAGCAAACTCTCAGAGCCCCTGGCACATATCCTTCGTTCTTCATTCGAATTAGGAAAACTGCCATCCGAATGGAAAACGGAAAATATTTACCTTTTGTACAAGGGCGGAACCCGTACGAAGATCAACACTTACCTGCCCGTCAGCCTAACTTGCATTTGCTATAAGGTAATGGAAACGATCATTAAGAAGATGACAATGAAGTTCTTGGAGGAGAACAGCCTACTATCAAGGCTCCACCACGGCTTCAGAAAGAACTATTATTGCCTTGACAGCCTTCTGCTTTCCAATGAGCAGTGGACTGGCGCACTGGATGAAGATAGTACGTTTGGCGTCATCTATACGGACTCCAAAATGGCCTATGACAGCGTCCCACATAAGCGTCTCACGTATAAATTGTCGGTAATTGGCATAAGAGGAAACCTGCTGGCATAGATTACCGATTTACAGAAGGACCTCGGTGTTCTAATAAATTCCTCACTTGAACCATCTACTCAGTGCGTAAAGGCAGCTAAACGCGTGACACAGGTACTATTTGCGATAAGGCAGGGATACGTCAACATCGACAAGGAGCTCTTCAGGAAAACCTACCAAGCGTTTGTTCGCTCCCTCTTAGAGTATGCCGTTTAGGCCTGGCGTCCGTTGTTCAAGAAGAATTACCTGTAGCTGGAACGAGTGCAGGCGAGGGCTACGAAGATGGTCAAGAATCTTGTTTGTCTGCCTTATGAAGACAGACTGACCGAACTTGATCTTTTTGCTCTTAGTTAAAGGCAACTCCGCGGGGACCTCATGCAAACCTACCGTAGTATTAGAGGCCAAGATTGCGACCTAGAATTTGATTATTTCATCAAATTGGCTCGGACTGACCATCTGCGGAGTCATCCATTTCAACTACAAAAAAAACCGGCTCATATCGACGTTCGACGGAACGCCTTCTCTCAGAGGGTCATTAGAGCTTGAAACAGACTCCCTGAAGAAGTGGTCTTCTCAAAATACTGTTGACATTTTTAAGCACAAACTTGAAGTTCATTTGCTGAGAAATTGTGGCAGATATAATGGACTTTGCCACTTTCTCACAATTATCGCTGATGTTAAGCCTACATTTGTAAATTTGTATAATGTACTATTGTTACGGTTGACCTATTTTGCGATTTTTGGTTATGAATATGGAGCTCAAGGGTGAAAGCCTTCGTCCATTAATAAAGTGACTTAAAGTGACTGAGTTAAGGATCTTTAGGCCTTTCCTCTGTGATGTTGCATATGGTGTTCTACCTTTCTTGGCGTAAATTCTCCGTTATGGTCGTTGGCGACGATCATCAGCCTGTTCTTTCTTTGCATGTATAATCTTTCCTTGAGAGTCTAATCACTCCTAATCCTATGTTTAGGCGGATGAATTAAAGTGTGTTTACGCCTCCTTAAACTTTACGGCCATGCGATGCTTAGAACAAATATAGTCGGAGTTGGACGCTCTGTCCGCGTGGAGTTCCACATGAAAGATCGAGTTTTCACCTTCTAAGTGCCAATACCCCTAGTAGCATTTCCCACCGAAATCAACTGCGGAATCCGGTGCGACATGTCGCACATTTTTGGACCGGATTTATGCGCGATTTTGTCACCAATTTCACGCCGGAATTCGCTTTGACAAGTCGCGCCGGAATCTGCTCCGACAAGTCGTGCCAGAATCCGCTCATACAATTCGCGGCGGAATCTGTGGCGTAAAGTCGTGACTGAGGACCACCGAATATAGGTACTTTTTTAGCTTGATGCGAGAAAACCCCCCGAAAACGATATGAATGCGAAGCCAGTTGATGTATTTTTAGAAAGTTTTATTAGAAAAATATTAATACAGAAATCTTTAAAAAAATATTGTGGTGGTGATTCCATTTCTTAGACTTCTCTGGAAGGTCCGGGCGTAGAGTCAATATGAGAAAATGAAGTGACATAAGTAATACCTCGAACCTTAGTCATCATCATTTGGCGGCTCATCCCCTGCCCGCCTTTTTCTGTACGCATCCAACGACCGCTTAAAGCGCCTGTGTAATGCCTCCTCCAATTGGGAAACATCCACTGGCTCCCCCTTCCAAAGGGCGTAGGCCTCTGATGCGCAAGTGTTCAGAAGTATTATTATGAAACATACCGCATATCGTATCATACAGAAAAGACTCCCATAGCGCTTGTTTGGCTGATTTCCACGAGAAATTAACGCAAAGCATTATACCATCTTCGAATGTGGATTGGAAGAGTCTCCGTAGGAAATCTTCTATGTTGCGCCCTCCCACACTTGAGAGGAAGGCTGACTCTGTGCTGACTCGGTGGAATCTCTCTTTCACTCTGATGGCGCTCGTGGACTTTGAACCCCGCCAGGCTTCATGCTGAAGATAATGCTGCTGAAGCAGCAGCCCACAGTCTGCTAACCCTTCAGCAGATAGCGCGCAACTTTTGCCGACAACCATTGAAGGAAGTCTCAGAACACTGTGTTCTTGTGCCAACCCTCTCCGTCTGGAACTAATGTTTATAAACGATATGAAACAGTTCTCCTGCTGATGAGTCAACTCAGCTTGCGACTGTACATTTATTCCGTTTGTATCATACCTTAGAAGGCAGGTTTTTGCACTTGAAACAAACCCCCTATCTCGCCCAGTATTGACAAAACGAAAAACCTGAAACAAAACCAATACTGGCTGCCTTATCGGGAGTTTATTTTAGGTTTTTTCCGGTCTTTGAGGTGTTGGAAAGTGCCCAAGAGGTGCATTACCAACTCTTTACAATTGCCTGTAAACTGGCATAATAAACATATTATTATTATTTCTTAACCTTTATGTGTTAGTTAATGAGGAGCAAACGTCTTACCAGTATTCGCCGATACAAGGGGTTCATTAGCCGCATGTTTACGTCGTCAAGCTGGTGAAGACTGGCAATGGGGGCATTCAGGAGGTTGCGTGGGATAGCCTCCACAACATCAGTGGCTGCTCCATTTCTGCTAATAGCACCAATCTCCGCCATACGCAGGCGGCGGTGTAACCTCTGGTTACCTTTGATAAGCCAGAGTAGCTGGCGCTTTAAGAGGTTAATATCCCTCTGAATGGCACGTTGCCCTTCCGCCAATACGTATATAGTGGCTCGTAGGTCATGGTCGCTTTGGACTACTGTGATAGCGAAATACAATATAAATTACCTTGGCTGTGATAGGTGTACGTTGAACGTACTGGCAATGTGTGAGAAGATTCGTTGTCGGAATCCATATGTGGTTCATCCTAAGTAGTATGTAAAATAATATCCGAAAACCTACCTCCAAGGTCAATGGTGGATCATCAAGGGACCATTCTATTGTGTCGTAAGGATTTCTTATATTTCTACGCGGCCGTTCATGACTCCTGTCTTCATTTTTGCGATTCATCTACAACCACACAGGAAAGCACTGTTAAGTGGCTTAATGATTTATCGGGTTGGGTTTTTCACCACTAACAATGGCACTATGTGGTTGTAAGGTTTGGTTAGATATTTAACCAAACCGCCGACTACATCACGGATTAAATTTTAGTTTTGTGTCAATTATTTTAATCAGAACATAGAAGCCATCTGCGGGAACGCACAAATATTTTGAAAAATAAGTAGGGAATTTAGTGCATTTGATAGAACTATAAATCTGAGCTTTGTAAACATCTAACCGATGCGATTCCTCAGGGTACATGTAGTAATCTGGAGCGTTTGTAAATTCGTTAAAAACCACGTACAGTAATCCTCCGTGGTCGCGTACAATATTTTTTACCGATACTATGTTCTCACCTACATTAATGCATCCATTCGCCATAGATGTATCTACCCTAAACCGCCGTCCAAGTGAACATCTGAACTGCTCACGGACATACAGGCCTTCGGGAATTGGTCCTGCAGTGTGTTTTTGAATCATTCGTGCCGATGTTGATGTCGATGGACTTCGAACCAGTGAATCTTCGTCGGTTAGCCGGTTGGCTATTCGCTGCAGTGCTTTTGGAGGGCCTCACTTATATCTCTTAAGTTTACCTAGGTAACTTTCGAATGGAAACGACGACAAGCTACCCAGTGGTCCGTGACGTTCAACGTCATTGGCAATGTGCATTAAGCTGCGCACATTGTAAACCATACTCTTATTCCCGTAAAGCTTGGAAAATTCCGTTGTAAATATTCTTAGAAGTTGACTACATGTACTTTGGCCTGAAAGGCTGCCACAATCTGTTATTTTTCAAGGTCGCCCAATGACAGAATTTTCCAATGTAACGGTCCAATCTGACCCACTGGGTCGATGAGTTGTGTGAACGTTTTCAAAGTCGTACTTTTTTTGGTTTCACTTTTTTTCAGAGGCCAGTGTAGCGGGCCAGGGATGTCAAGGTTGGCACACATCTAAAGGATAAGAGACCTGAGGATAGCTCGGCATCGGGAACTCGGAGCTGGATTGATAAGCATCACCCAAGCACACAAATATTAAGGCCGGAGTAGAAGGAGACGTGAATATATGCAGAGGAATCTACTAGTAATAAAGAATACGTATAGAGTAAGAAAATAATATGGGGATAAGAAACGGCGTTACACAGATACAAGTCCCATCTGGAGTGGAGTGTGTTCTCTTATGTCTGATCAGTTACCGGTGGGGGATACAGTGCTGTGGGCGACTGCGGGGGCGAGACAGGAGTGCTGACACAGTGTGTGGGACTGCGATACGATTGACGAAGACGGCGGCGGGAAGGGGGTTAGCGGCTGTGAGGGAAAAGGGCACTGGTTTCTTCACTGACACTCGATCACAGCATCTCCATCCTGGGTCCGCGCCAAAAGTGACGACCTTGGTGTACTTAAACAATCATTCAGTCTCTTGGGTTGTTACACCAGGCTGAGTCACGCTCCGGATCCGGGGATTGATCTTATCCACTTCACGCACCGGATTACTATCGTTCCCACGTCGTTCCTGTACTGCACCCTTACCGTCTCGAATTAGCGAACATTATCCCCTGGTTTGATCTGTTCATCCCTTATCAACGTTGTACCATTAGAGACTAGAATTCCAGATATTTTTCCCACCAGTTTTGTTAATCTAGTTTTTCTACCTTTCTCGTTGATACCATTCTATCCTATTATATCCATATTTATACCAGAACCTTCCGTCCTCATTCTTTGCATGCGTCATAATGTCTGAGAATAAGAAAGCTTTGTCTGCTGTACATTCCGAGGTTAACCGCCTTTTAAAAGAGATCTCTATATTATCTGCCGAGAGTCGTTGCTCCCCTTCGTTATCAAACCACGCACCAGTCTCTTCAAGACCACGATTAGTACGGAATACTACACCAACATCAAGGATTTAGGTTTAAGCTAAACCAGTAAATTGGATCGCTCGCCTCACGCCGACAGAATTACGGCCAAAGCTGCACAGATTTGCGGCTTTATTTCCTATAATTACTATCTTTCTGAAATGAAATTAAAAATTAATCGTATGTTTGTTCTTCCCATTCTAGAACACTTTTGCTTACTGTTCCATCTTATGAACGAATCTAGCCGTTCAAACACTGAAAATGTTCGAAGACATTTCACATAAAAACTGCTTTTTCCGACCTTTTTAAATACTTCCTACTCAAATCAATGCCAATTAACAAAACTTAAATTTCTTTGTATCAAGAGATTAGAAGCAGGCTGCTGTCTCCTTTTCGCCTAAATACTAGTACAAATCTCCCCAAGCTTTATGTAATTACCCCCGTCGGCCGTCCGATCAACCAAAGAAATTCCAGACTTGTCATACCTCCTCCTGCATCCTCCTCATCTAAAATATTTTTGTTTTTTGCTTCCATATATCGCTTTCTTTGGAATAACTTACCATCTGAAATAAGGTCGTTAACTAGTCTATCAGCTTTCAAGTGAAGGCTTTTCATTTATCTTAACGCTTATTCGATTAACCTTTGGTTCTACTCATCTGTTCCAAGAATGACTATGGAAAAGGACCATCAGGAATTAAAAAGATCCCCTTGAAACTATTTTTCCCTGCCTCGTGCCTCTCAGAAACCTAGATGTCTCCAAAAGCTACCGGTCACTCAAGCGATGGAAGCCATATAGATGTACGCAGTCTAAACTGCTCCCGTTCCGTTGCCTACTATACATCAGCCGTATTCCATTTTGGCTCCTAAGGTGTAGGGGTCCTACATAAACTGATACTCCTTCGTGGGGTTTCATGTAATGCACATTAGCGACCACGAGGGAACTCTTCACACATTTCATTATTCCATTCCGAACGGCTATTGTTGTATTAGCTTACTCTACACATTTATCATATTTTCCTGAGCAGTTTTTTTCGCCTACGCGCTTTTTGAAAACAAAGGCACGTTGAACGTTTCCTCCATTTTCATTGAGAGAGTTATTTAACAGCTTATTTTCTAGTTCAGCATTAATTGCAAAACATCGCCAAATATTGCCCGAAAAGGACAATTGCTGCTGGCAATACTACAGATTTGCACATCTTATCTGCGCACGTCACCATAATTTTAACGAAACTCAAATTGTATAGATAGTGCATTTCTAGCGCTAACATAAATAAATTTTAAAAACTCCCAAATTCCGAAGCCCATCGTCAGAATTGTAACACGGAGAATAGGGAAGATTGTCAAAATCTAGCAATAATTGTCCAAAAGAGTAGGGGACGAAACTGAGTTGCAAAAAGCACCCTATATATAGAAGATGATATAAAGGTATATAGAAAACAATTAAATAAATTATTCGCTTGTGCGCCGATCTGTTCCTCAGGATGTGCCCATCTTGGTATAATACTTTTGCGAGTCGGATCAACCGATTGGTTTCGCAAAGCTACTAATAATTGATATGTTACCAGCCAACTGTTAGAAGCCCGTATTTTTTATCAAAATATTTGGGCACACACTGCCAATAGTGATACAGCTATTTCGGGCTATTTGCCCTCATCAGCAACGGGCAGTCAACTCTCGTATAGCAGCTAAAATTGCCGCCGCAGCCTAGTTTCGAACTTGCGCCTCGCTGGTCAGAGGCAGATGTCCTAACCATTGAGCCATCGAGCTCGATGTTTAGCCGGTTGTAGAACGGGAGTGTATATTATTCGCTTGTGCGCCAATATGTTCCTCAGGATGAGCAAATCGTGCGATCATGCTTTTGCGAGTCAGATCAACCGATTGTGTTCCGTAAATCTACTAATAACTGATCTGTTACTAGCTAAATGTAAGTAACACCTCCTTTTTATTGGAACATTCCGGCAGACACTGCCAATCGTGATACAGCTATTTCGGGCTATTTGCCATCATCAGCAACCGGCAGCCATTTCTGGTATAGCAGCTAAAATTGCCACCGCACGCGAGTTTCAAACTCGCGCCTCGCCCGTTAGGGGCGGCCGTCATAACCATTGAGCCATCGACCTTGGTGTTTGGCCGGTTGTAGATCGGGGGTATATATTATTCGCTTGTGCGCCGATCTGTTCCTCAGGATAAGCCCATCCTGCGATAATGCTTTTGTGAGTTGGATCAACCGGTTATGTTCCGCAAAGCTACATATAATTGATATGTTACTAGCCAACTATTAGAAGCCCTTCTTTTTTATAGGAAAATTCAGGCTGACACTTGCAATCGTGATAAAGCTATTTTGGGCTAGTGACCCTCATCAGCCACGGGAAGCCAATTCCGGTTTAGCAGCTAAAATTGCCACCGCACGCAAGTTTCAAACTCGCGCCTCGCCCGTTGGGGGCGGACGTCGTAACCATTGAGCCATCGAGCTCGGTGTCTAGTCGGTTGTAGATCGGAGGTATATATTATTCGCTTGTGCGCACATCAGTTCCTCAGGATGAGCCCATCCTGCGATAACGCTTTTGTGAGTCGGATCAACCGATTGTGTTACGCAAAGCTACATATAATTGATGTTACTTGCTACTGTTAAAATACAAGTCTTTTTTATAAGTTTATTCCGGCAGACACTGCCAATCATGATACAGCTATTCGGGCTATTGGCCATCATCAGCAACGGGGAGCCATTTCCGACATAGCAGCTGAAATTGCCACTGCAGACTAGTTTCGATCTCGTGCCTCTCTGGTCAGGGGTATACGTAGTCATCATTGAGCCATCGAGCTCGGTGTCTAGCTGGTTGTAGATCCGTTGTAAATATTTTTAGTTTGTGCACCGATCTGCTTCTCAAGATGAGCCCATCCTGCGATAATGCTTTTGCGAGACGGATCAACCGACTGTGTTCCACAAAGCTACATATAATTGATATGTTACTAGCCAACTGTTAGAAGCCCTTTTTTTTATAGGAAAATTCGGGCAGACACTTGCAATCGTGATATAGCTATTTCGGGCTATTTGCCATCATCAGCAACCAGCAGCCATTTGCGAGTCAGATCATCCGATTTTGTTCGGCCTAGTTTCAATCTCGTGCCTCTCTGGTCAGGGGTATACGTACTCATCATTGAGCCATCGAGCTCGGCGTTTGCCGGTTGTAGATCGGGGGTATATATTATTCACTTGTGCGCCGATCTGTTCCTCAGGATGAGCCCATCCTGCGATAACGCTTTTGCGAGTCAGAGCATCCGATTGTGTTCGGCAAAGCTACTAATAACTGATATGTTTCTAGCTAAATGTAAGTAACACCTCCTTTTTATTGGAGCATTCCGGCAGACACTGCCAGTCGTGATACAGCTATTTCGGGCTATTTGCCATCATCAGCAACGGGCAGCCATTTCTGGTATAGCAGCTGAAATTGCCGCTGCAGTCTAGTTTCGAGCTCGTGCTTCTCTGGTCAGGGGTAAACGCACTCATCATTGAGCCATCGAGCTCGGTGTCTAGCCGGTTGTGGATCGGGGGTAAATATTATTCGCTTTTGCACCGATCTGTTCCTCAGTATGAGCCCATCCTGCGATAACGCTTTTGTGAGTCGGATCAACCGATTGTGTTACACAAAGCTACATATAATTGATGTTACTTGCTACTGTTAAAATACACGTCTATTTTATAAGTTTGTTCCCACAGACACTGCCGATCGTGATACGGATATTTCGGGCTATTGGCCCTCATCAGCAACGGGCAGCCATTTCTGGTATAGCAGCTGAAATTGCCGCTGCAGTCTAGTTTCGAGCTCGTGCTTCTCTGGTCTAGGGTATACGTACTCATCATTGAGCCATCGAGCTCGGTGTCTAGCTGGTTGTATATCGGAGGTAAATATTATTCGCTTGTGCGCAAATCTGTTCCTCAGGATGAGCTCATCCTGCGATAATGCTTTTGCTAGTCAGATCCACCGATTGTGTTCCGCAAAGCTAGTAATAACTGATATGTTTCTAGCCAACTGTCAGTAACACCTCGTTTTTATCGGAGTTTTTTGGCAGACACTGCCAATCATGATACAGCTATTTCGGGCTATTGGCCCTCATCAGCAATGGGCAGCCATTTCTGGTACAGCAGCTGAAATTGCCGCTGCTGCCTTGTTTCGATCTCGTGCCTCTCTGGTTAGGGGTATACGTACTAATCATTGAGCCATCGAGCTCGGTGTCTAGCCGGTTGTAGATCGGGGGTAAATATTATTCGTTTGTGCACCGATCTGTTCCTTAGGATGAGCCCATCCTGGGATAATGCTTTTGTGAGTTGGATCAACCGATTATGTTCCGCAAAGCTGCATATAATTGATATGTTACTAGCCAACTGTTAGAAGCCCATCTTTTTTATAGGAATATTCGGGCAGACGCTTGCAATCGTGATACAGCTATTTTGGGCTAGTGACCCTCATCAGCCACGGGAAGCCAATTCCGGTTTAGCAGCTAAAATTGTCGCCGAATTCGACTTTCGAACACGCGCTTCGCTGGTCAGGGGCAGATGTCCTAACCATTGAGCCATCGAGCTCGCTGTCTTGCCGGTTGTAGATCGGGGTTATTTTTTATTCGTTTAGGCGCCGATCTCTTCCTCGGGATGGGCCTATCCTAAGATAATGCTTTTTCGAGTCGGCTCAGCCGATTGTGTTCCACAAAGCTACTTATAAGTGATCTGTCACTAGCCCACTGTAAGTAATATTTTTTGGTTTTTAAATGAGTATTCCGGCACACACTGGCAATCGTGGTAAAGCCACTTCGGGCTATTAGCCCTCATAAGCCACGGGCAGCCAACTCTGGTATAGCAGCTGAAGTTGCCGCCACACCCGAGTTTCGAACTCGCGCCTCGCCGGTCCGAGGCAGACCTTCTAACCATTGAGCCATCGAGCTCGGTGTCTCGCCGGTTGTAGATCGGCGTTATTTATTATTTGCTTATGCGACGATCTGTTCCCCTGGATGAGCCTATCCTAAGATAATGCTTTTTCGAGTCGGCTCAACGGATTGTGTTCCGCAAAGCTACTAATAATTGATATGTTACCAGCCAATTGTTAAACAACACGTCCTCGTCTATACGAAAATTCGGGCAGAAATTTCCAATCGTGATACAGCTATTTCGGGCTATATGCCCTCATCACCAATGGGCAGCGAACTCTGGTGATGCAGCTGAAACTGCCGCTGCAGAATATTTTCGATCTCGTGCCTCGCCAGTCAGTGGCAGACGTCCTACCCATGGAGCCATCGAGCTCGGTGTCAAGGCAGTTGCAGATCGTTGGTATATATTATTTGCTTGTGCACTGATCTGTTCCTCAGGATGGGCCCATCCTGGTTAATGCTTTCGCGAGACGGATCAAACTATTGTGTTCTGCAGATCTACAAATCATTGATATGTTACTAGACAACGGTAAAAAAACAGGTTTTATTTTATCGGAAAATTCGGCCCGACACTGTAAATCGTGATACAGCTATTTCGGGCTATTTGCCCTCATCAGCACCTGGCAGCCAACTCCAGGGTAGCAGCTGAAATTGCCGCCGCAGCCTAGTTTCGATCTCCTGCCTCGCCAGTCAGGGGCAGATGACCTACCCATGGAGCCATCGAGCTCAGTGTCGAACGTGGCGAACGTGATAAAGCTATTTCGGACTATTGGTCCTAATCAGACATGGGCAGCCAACTCTTATGTAGCAGCTGAAACTGCCACCGCACCCAAGTTTCGAACTCGCGCGTCGCTGGTCAGGGGCGGACGTCCTAACCATTGAGCCATCGAGCTCGGTGTCTAGCCGGATGTAGAGCGGGGGAAACTAATATTTCGCCTGTGAACTGATCTGTTTCCCAAGATGTGACCATCATCAGATAATGCT
>JAYGXS010000001.1:79118934-79210565 GCA_036362985.1 Ligula intestinalis | reverse complement strand
CAACCATGATATAGCTATTTCGGGCTATTTACCCTCATCAGCCACGGCCAGCCAACTCTGGTGTTGCAGCTGACACTGCCACCGCACCCAAGTTTCGAACTCGCGCCTCGACTGACAGGGGCAGACGTCCTAGCCATTGAGCCATCGAGCTCGGTGTGTAGCCGGTTTTAGATCGGTGGTATATATTATGCGCTTGTGAACCAATCTGTTTTCCAAGATGTGCCCCTTCTGGGATAATTCTTTTGCAAGTCTGATCAACTGATTGTGTTCCGAAAGAATACTAATAATTGATATTTTACTAGACTACTGTTAGTAACTGGTCTTTTTAAAAGGAGTATTCCGGCAGACATTGGCAAACGTGATAATGCTATTTCGGGCTATTGACCCTCATCAGCCACGGGATGCCAACTTTGGTGTAGCAGCTGAAATTGCCGCCACACACGAGTTTTGAACTCGCGCCATGCCGGTCAGGGGCAGACCTCCTAACCATTGAGCCATCGAGCTCAGTGTCTGGCAGGCTGTAGACTGGGGGGAACATATTATTCGCTTGTGTGCCGATCTGTTCCTCAGGATGTGCTTATCCTGCTGAATGCTTTTGCAAATCGTATCAACAGATTTTGTTTCGCAAATCTACATATAATTAAAATTTTACAAGCCAACTGTTAGTAACACGTATTTTTTATAGGAGTGCTCCGACAGACGCTGGCAACCGTGAAAACGCTATTTCAAGCTATACACCCTCATCTGCCATGGGCAGTTAACTCTGCTGTAGCAGCTAAAATTGCCGCCCCACCCGAGTTTTGAACTCGAGCCTCGCTTGTCAGGGGCAGACGTCGTAACCATTGAGCCATCGAGCTCGGTGTCTAGTTGCTTATAGATGAGAGGTTTATATTATTCGCTTGTGGGCCGATATGTTTCCCAGGATGTGCCCATCCTACGATAATGCTTTTGCGAGGTGAATCAACCGCTTGGGTTCCCCAAAGCTAAAAAAATTGATATGTTACTAGCCAACAGTTAGTTACTCGTCTTTTTTGTAGGAGTTTTCCGACAGACACTGGCAGTCGTGATATAGCACTTTGGGGGTATTGGCCGTCGTCAGCCACGGGCTGCCAACCCTGGTGTAGCAGCTGAATCTGCCACCGCATCGAAGTTTCTAACTTGCGGCTTGCCTTTCAGTTGCAGACATCCTAACCATTGAGCCATCGAACTCGGTGTCTAGCCGGTTGTAGATCGGGGGCTTATCTTGTTCGCTTGTAAACCGATCTGTTTCCCAGGATGTGCCAATTCTGGGATAATGCTTTTGCGAATCGGATCAACAGATTGTGTTCCGTAGAGCTGCTAATTTTTGATGTGCTACTAGCCAACTGTAGCCATCATGTCTTTTTTATAGGAGTATTCTGGCAGACACTGAAAACCATGATATAGCTATTCGGCCTTTTTACCCTCATCAGCCACGAGAAGCCAAATCTGGTGCAGCAGCTGAAACTGCCACCGCACCAGGTTTTCGAATTTTTGCCTCGCCATTCAAGGGCAGACGTCCTTACGATTGAGCCATCGAGCTCGATGTCTAGCCGGTTGTAGATCTGGGGTATATTTTAATCGCTTGTGCTCTGATCTGTTCCTCGGGATGTGGCCATCTTGTGGTATTTCTTTTGCGAGTCGGATCAACCAGTTTTTTTCCGTAAAGCTACTAATAATTGATTTATTACAAGCCAACTGTTATTTGCACGTCTTTTTTTATGGGAGAACTCCGGCAGAAAATGACAACCATGATAAAGCTATTTCGGGCTACTGACACTCATCACCCATGGGCAGCCAACTCTGGTGTAGCAGCTGAAATTGCCGCTGCACCCGAGTTTTGAACTCGCATCTCCCAGGTCAGGAGCTGACATCCCAACCATTGAGCCATCGAGCTCGTTGTCAAGCCGGTTGCAGATCGGGGGTATATGTTAATCGCTTGTGCTCTGATCTGTTCCTCAGGATGTGGCCATCTTGTGATGATTCTTTTGCGAGTCGGATCAACCAATTTTTTCCGTAAAGCTACTAATAATTGATTTATTACTAGCCAACTGTTAGTTGCACGTCTTTTTATGGGAAAACTCCGGCAGAAAATGACAACCATTATAATGCTTTTTCGCGCTATTGGCTCTCATCAGCCACGGGCAGCCAACTCTGGTGTAGCAGCTGAAATTGCCGCCGCACCCGAGTTTCGAACTCGCGGATCAGGGGCAGACGTTCTAACCATTGAGCCATTGAGCTCGGTTTCTAGCTGGTTTTAAATCGGGGGTATATATTATTCGCCTGTGCACCGATCTGTTTCTCGGGGTGTGCCCATCCTACTATAATGCGTTTGCGAGTCGTATCAACCGATTTTGTTCCGCAACGCAACTAATATATTATATGTTACTAGCCAACTGTTAGTAACACGTCTTTTTTATTGAAGTATTCCGGCAGACTCTTGAAACCTTTAAAGCAAATGTCCCGAAATAGCTATATCACACTTGCCAGTGTCTGCTGAAATGCTCTTATAAAAAAAGTTGTGTTACTAACTGTTGGCTACCCACATATCAATTATTTGTAGCTTTGCGGAACACCATCGGTTGATCCGGCTCGCAAAAGCACTATCACAAGATGGACACATCCTGAGGAACAGATCGGCGCACAAGCGAATAATCTATACCTACGATCTGCAACCGGCTAGACACCGATGTCGATGGCTCAATTATTAGGAGGCCTGCCCCTGACCAGCGAGGTGCGTGTTCAAAACTCGGGTGCGGTGGCAATTTCAGCTGCTACACCAGAGTTGGCTGCCCAAGCTTGATGAGTGCCAATAGCCTGAAATATCTGTATCATGGTTGCCTGTGTCAGCCGGAATACTTCTTAAAAATTTATTAAATAGTTAAAGCTGTAAATAAATTGATATTTAAGGCCCAAAGGGCCCTTTTTATTAAAAACGCCGTGCAGTCATCAAAAGAAAAAAATACAAAGTTGGTTATCATGGCTGCGCGTAAGCAAATACATAACAGCAGAAAGAAGTAGTATGTTAAGTTTAGTAAGATAGTAGGTCTGCTACGATTTTCCACGAACTCTTATAAAATAATCGTCATAAGGTCCGGGGTTGGTAACCTATGGCTCGTGAGCCATATATGGCACTTTTGTTGATTGCGTATGGCTTCCTCAGAAACTTTGGATTTTATGATTTTGGTTACTCTTTTGGGGTCTAAGTAGTGAGTAGTACTTGGATCACTACAATCACCAGGCCAAATCCCTGTTTAGAAATTCAAAGGCATAAGTGACCAGAAGGAGTGATTTATTATGTACAGAACTCTCAAATGCTGTCCCATGTGGCAGTGGCCACTGGCGAAGTCAGGACTAGTCTTGATTGCGCCCAGCCAGACCTGAAAGAGTTTGAGACACTGGTGAGAGTTGATATAGTAGGATTGCAGAAAAGGTTCAGTTGCTCTGTTATTGGCGTCTTGCAATTGCCCGAGGAGCTCTTCAGGAAAACTTATGGAGCGTTTGTTCGGTCCCACTTAAAGTATGCCTTCCAGGCCTGGCGTCCGTCGCTCAAGAAGGATTACCTGTACCTGGAACGAGTGCAGGCGAGTGCTACGAAGATGGTCAAAAATCTTGATCATCTGCCTTATGAAGACAGACTGACTGAGCTTGATCTATTTCCTCGCAATTATAGGCAACTCCGCGGTGACCTCATACAAACCTATTGAATTATTAGAGGCCGTTAGTGTGAACTAGAATTTGACTATTTCTTCGAATTGATCATCTGCGAGGTCATTCCTTTAAACTACAAAGGAAACCGGCCCACATCAACGTTTGACGGAACGCCTTCTCTCAGAGGGTCATCAGAGCGTGGAACGGACTCCCTGACGAGGTGGTCCTTTCAGATACTGTTGACATTTTTCAGCACAAACTTGCTTCTCATTTGCTAAGAAACTGTGACATATATAATGAACAAAGTGCCAGTAGCAGCACTTTGCAACTGGCTCACACTTATCGCTGATATTAAGCCTACATTTGTTCATTTGTATTGTGTACTATTGTTACGGTGGACCTATTTTGCGATTTTTGTTTATGAATAGGGAGCTCAAAGGCAAAAGACTTTTTACCTTAATAAAGTGACTTAATGTGACTATTTCAGAACGAATGGCCCGAAGAACTCGCCTTTGTGCAGAGAGCAGATTAGGCGGTGTGTCTAATTTGTAAAAAAAGGTTACATCAATAAAATGGTTGAATGTAAAGTGCCGCTCCAACACACGCTATGATACCTTTGCATCAAAATACCCTGCGGGAGATAGCTTAAAGAAAGCATGCAGAGAGCTAATGAGTAGGATACTAACCAACCAGAAGCAACTCCGCGTATGCACCCAGCAAGGCGACTGTAATCCGTCTAAATTTGCTGGATCTTTAGTAATAGTGATGAACTAAAAACCAGTCACAGATGGCGATTTTTTTGAAGTGCATGCTGGATGTAGCCAATTAAATATTTTTTGATGATCTTTCAAACAAAGCCAAGATAATCAGACGGATACAAGGCATGCCTTTGTCGGTTAAAACTGTTCACAAGCGTTCCATCATGATGGCAACCTACGTAGAGGAAACGCAAGTGATAGGCATAAATGCAGTGCCGTTACTTTCCATGGCTTTGGATGAGTCAACGGGCGTAAGCCATTTGGCGCAGTTCTGTGTGATTGCAAATTATGCTGCTGGTGAGACACTGAACGAAGAAAGTCTTGCAGTTCCGCCAATAAAAGGGTCCACAAGAGGTGAGGATTCATTCAAGTCTTTCATGGAGTTCGCTTAAGAAATAAACTACCTATGGATAAACCAATCTCAGTTTGTACTTATGGTCTCCGTGTATGGTGGAGAGAAACAAATGATTTGTGACACCCCTTTGTGAACATGAATATAGACCCATCCTACTTTTTTATTGCATTCTTCACCAGTAGGCTCCTTGTGCGCAGATATGTGACGGGCAGCTTGGGAAATGATCATTCGTGTAATCATTTTATTGTTGCCCGAGCCTCAAATGATAGACAGTTTAAAACATTACTGAATGAAGTTGGCAATAACTATCATGGTCTCATTTTGCACAGCAAGGTACGTTGATTGGCAAAAGGGAAGTTGCTTAGCCATTTTGCAGCTTGGCTGAATGAAATCTGGACGTTCCTTGAAATGAAGGGCATTGAGCATCGTGAGCTAGCCGAAACTGAGCGCCTCCTCACGTTTTACTATCTCCTGGATATGACTGAACATCTGAACCAACTAAACATTAAATGGCAAGGTAATGGAAACACAGTATTATCCGTTCAGCAATCCGTGTTTGCTTTTAAAAAAAGCTTGACCTCTTGATCATGGATCTTGAAAGAGACCGCTTACTACATACTGAAAGTTTAAGACAATATAAAGATGCAAACAGAGTAAGTTAGTCTACTCAAAACTTAGATCTCAACCAGCTAGTGGGCTTCGCATTCAGTCTCCTATAGGCATTCAAAGCAGGCTTTGGAGAATTTTGAGAGCACACTTGTCCTTTTAAGTTAATTACCAATCCAACCGAGTGTTCACTGAACTCAGCCGACCTACATTACATTCTTGGCCTCTCCATTAGAGATTTAGAAGGAGAGATGGCTGACCTTAACGCCTCAGACATGTGCGTGAATAAGTGCATGTCACTCAATGAAGATTTGGAAAGGATCGCACGACTTAAAGCGGAGTTGGCAAGCAAGCACATGTGGACGGAAATTAAAAAAACTTCAACCCGAAGACCCGCTGATAATCAAAACTTTGAACACGCTTCCGGTCATATACCACACACTGCAGGCTGTGCGTATTACTGCATTGGCCCTGTTTGGATCTGCGTATGCACGTGAGCAGTCGTTCTCACATCTTAGATGCATCAATTCTGCCCTACGATTACGTCTAACGGATGAAAGCCGTAACGCTTGCATGAAGCTTAACCTCACCAACTACCGTCCAGAGTATACAACCATCAGCAAATCCATGCAACACCAGAAGTCAAATTAAAAATGAGTATTATTAGAATCTAATTGAAAAGAATAAATTCAGAGGCTTATTATACTCTCATTTAATTGAATTTAATTTTAAAATATACGTTATGGCTCTTACTGCAATACATTTCAAAATGTTTGCTTTCTTGGCTCTCTGACGTAAAAGGGCTGCCAATCCTTGCACTTGGCAGTAAAAAAACCCACATCGGTGGCAGAGTTCAGCGAGCCACCGATTCCCGAAAATATAAGAGAAAAGCTGCGTAAAAAGGTAATTAGATTAATCTGGTATGATATGAAGCAGTCAAATGGGAACCTGGTGTTCAGGGTTTGAAACGCTTATAGTCGTGGGAAAAATAATATAGCATCATGGTGGTAAGATGAGACAACGGGAAAACGGGGTCGAAACGAAGAGGGGCCAGAAGAAGTCAAGTCAACATCAGCGAGATGCGACCTACCAGACAGCACAGTCCATTGACAAATGGACGACAACGCAAGAACACGCGATGACTATCAATAGCGGCCGCAAAAATCACCACAAAGGTTTAAAAACTGACAAGAGTTTGCAGCATTTGAAAATGATGCTTGACTATACAGATGAAAATTTAAACATACAGTAATATATCTCACTCATGAAATCAAAAAGAGTTCTACAAGTAAACAGCTGTTACTCAAATGCAACCCAAGCTGCGTCCCCCAAAGTCCTGCAGCAATAGGGATATGCTCATCCTTCACAGTAGGGCAGATTGTGATTTATGAAGGAAAATAAAGATTTATAACAGCTTTTTGAGCAATGTGGAAAATTCCGAAAAAAGTTGAAGTCAGGCGTACTTGCAAACTTAAGCTTTACATGTGGACGAAGCCTGTTCATGCAAAACCAGAGAGTAAATAAAGCAAACCAAGTTAAATTACATTGGATATTGATCCTTGTGTAAAATTTTCGGATACACATGCATCAATATTATGTGCAGTGTAATGCACGGCTGTTATTGAGCAGCCCAAATTTCGTGTGTGTATTCTAGCACGCTTTCAAGAGAATTGCTAGTTTTTTTCTTTTCAAAAAACCACAATGAAAATTCCATTTTTTGAACTCTGAGCCATGCCTTATGATTTTTTCACTGCCTGCTCTTTTGCATGTGTTAAGTGATATCACAACACCACACACACACGCACAATTATGCAAAAGATCACTTTTTAAATGTTGGGCTGTACCGATGCATCTCCTTACTTTCGTGCACCAATAGGATTTCAAAGGCGTTTGCCTATATTTTCCATAATAATATTGATTTGACTTGTAAATTAAAACTTGTTTGTCTTTTCTGTTGTGAGCGCCACCAATTGAAGCCCTATATCTCATGCTTTGCCCCGGTGCCTAGATTTTGTATGCCGATTGGATGATTACTAAGAATGGAAAGGTAAAAAAGTAGCTCTATACAGCGTTATTTTTTCTGATTTAAATACGTTATTTCTAATCCATTTTTTTATCCCTTCTCTGTCTACTAACACATAAATCGCCAGACATGCGTGTACGCCAAATTAGCTTTCAATGTAGTTTTTAAACACATTTGTTTCCTTTTGTGGTTTTCCGGTCTGTTCTCCCTTTTTGTCTGCGAATTAGAATTTTTTAACTGTTGACTTTATCGTAGTAAATTGTAAAATTAAGCAAATATTTCATTTGCCAGTTAGATTACAAATTCCCAAATTTTCAGTCCGTAAACATTAAAATGAGTCATTTTCCCAATAAGAAGATGCCATCTTTCAAAATTTTGAGTGGTTTTTATGTTCTTACTAATATATTGTTTTTTGAAAAATATGTTTCTAAGATACGTTTTAAGATATAGGCTCGACAATGTTAATGTACATAGGCCGTTTTCTTTGACAGCGATACTAGCTCTCACAAGGAAAATGACTTCTTAAGGTCATTTTTTAACCAACTGGTGATCTTCAAGAACTTTTATCATCGTCTTTAGTCTGAATCCAAGCACTGGGTAAACTAGATTGCTATAGTTTGAGGATGGGGCTGGAAAGCCAGCCAGCATACGAAGCCGTGGTGGCAGAAACATGGTTGAATAAACCATCCTTAATCGCATTTAGCCCGTATTCACAACTCTTAGCACTAAAAACACACATGCCTTCTAGTAAAAACTCTTATTGGGTGAGTTGGCGGTGGTGGGATGTTTAAAAATTGACCGGACTGTTATTCTTCACTGTGTACGTGCTACGGACGAGAATAGGAGCTATAATGTAATGCGTTCTATAAATTTTCGTAATTGTAAGGGTGTAGCTTCATATAGCAGGCTGTGGTTTAGTGCACGTTAGTTGTCGTATTGATGTTTAATTTGGTTTTCGTTTGCCTTTACTGTAAAGCTGGCTTATTCTTCTGTTGTGTGCCTCGACTCCTTCATGCACTTACGACCTTTCAGTGCAAACATTGGCCAGAATGTTTTATTCTGACGGACTATGTCTTAAAACCGATTGCTACATTTTCCTTAAGCCTGCATTTCGTGAATTATGGGAGAGTGCTGACGAGCAGTATTTATAATGTAGTTAAGAGTATGTTAATAAAATACAATTTTGGTGAAATAGCTTAACTGTCTTTGCATGCTTTGCAGTTTATCTTGTGCTTGAGATTATGGAGACCGACAAATGCCTAAGGTCTAACATCGACAGCAGAATCCTTTTGTATGCGGAGACGGATTTCCAAATTTAATTCCTAGTTGCTTACAGTAAAGTTCAGGTGGCATTACTTGCTTGATTTTCCTGGCTTAGTGGTGTACTGTACGACCTCGAGCTACTTCGCACAGGTTTAATCTCGCATTTGCGTGGAATTTTTAAATCTTAAAAAGGATAAGGTTTTTACACTTACTTATGTCCGGGACTATGCGTAAGAACTGAAAAACAGCGATTTTTATACAGATAGGGCACAATAAACTGATTAGCTTGCAACTATATGTTCTTCACAACTGAGAACATCCATATTTCGCAAAACGCTTTGCATAAATTTCGTTCCATTTTGTTGTCAGGAAGCTGGAAGTTATTCGCTAGGCCGTTTCATTTTTTGATGGCGGGATATATTCGTTGATAGAGTATTTCCCCTTGATTGCGAACGGTACAATAAACTTGCCTGCTATGCGGTAGTCATTAGTACGTTACCTAGAAAGGTTCCTGCAATAGCTTCCCTATTTCATGAAATGTCAAACAAAATTCTGAAAATTGTTTCCGATTTGAATATATTAATTAAGTAGGCTTATTATATATATTATCATGCAACATAATTCAAACACAGTTCAGTCGCTTCAGGATCCCGGCTTTCAGTAAGTGTTCGCCTGCAAGAAAATATACTCGGAAAAAATAGCTACTGAAGTAGTATACATTTTAAGTGATTTTCGATGCCCTTAAAAAGTCGAATGTATTTTATAAAAAACATGTACAACCATATTCCTTTTCTACTGATTTGATAGAAACTTCTTTAAATCTTATACTTGAAGAAATTTTACCGTTTAATTATGAGAAATTCTAAGAGCGTAAAATGTTTATGTATCATGCATCATATCCGTCAGTTTATTAATATTGCCTATAAAGTGCACATCATGATCCACATGCATCCCGAAATTTTATGAGAACTATGCGATCTCTTCCTCACAGCGTAGCTAAATTTATGATTTGCCTTAGATAGAATGTATATAGCATGTAGTTTTGAAACCTTGAATACAAATGAAACGGACGATAGGGTTCAAAATTCTTCGGTGATTTGAAGGTTTCTTACAACCCAAATCTCCCCATTATTCGAGTTTGAAATTGGAAGCACGCGTAATCTTCTATCAAACAAGTACAATGATGGATATTTTATCCATGTGTGCTACCAAATAGATTTGAATTTAAATGGCTATGAAAGTCAATCATAAACATACATACAACTTAGGTAGCCATTTTTGCAGATATTATTTCGGCAAGCGTCCTGTTAGAAGCTCATTTAAAAGCCGGCTTTTTGATGTGACGGAAATACTGTAGGGTAATAAGTATTACAACTCTACTTAAGTAATTTGTTTGAATTGAAAACCCCTTTCAGAACTTCGGTCGACATTTAATGAGCTAGGAAGTATGCGCTAACTGGAGTTACCGAGTGTAATACAGTTGTTTAGGACTACCCATTCCATCGGACATTTTTTTCTGTCATAGACTTGGCAAACCCTTTTTTGACTGTTGATTGCCTAATGCTACGTGTCCTCTGGGATATAAAGCTCTCGGAACTTCGCAAGCTTTCATTAGCATAGGAGCGCCAACAGTACTAGAAATATTCTTCATCATTTGCCTTTTACCGGCTTATTTTTTTGACTACAAAGATGATTGTGCTTGCGCATTTCTAGCTCTCACAGTTTAAATGCACCTTCTTAAGTACATTTTCAACGCTTTGATACTGGCTGATACCTAAAAAAGTGGGTCGAAGCGGGAGCGAATTAAGCAATGACTTGTTTTGAAGATAATTAAATATCCCATTGTGCAACTGTGATCACTGATATGTACTTGTACTCGTTATGACTGTGATCATGCCTGATCTAGCCGACTCCAATGATGTCACAGACGGTGCCTCTTAAAGTGTGGCGATCCGTGGCACCAGACCTGTAAACTTCCACCCATTCTCTTTTCCAGCGTCCGAAACCGAAAGTCGAAGGTCCAAGAACCGCTTCCATGTCTTGCCGAACGGTGTCGAGCCAAGTCTTCGGCGTCTCCAGGTGGGGTAGGGCGCCGCATTGAGGGCCGCCTAGCAAAGCTCGCGGGGTGGGCAACGGAGAACGTGCTCAGACCACTTTAGTTATCTTTCTTCGTTAAATAGAATGGGCGACAAGACACAGCCCTGTCAAACGCCAGACCGAATAGCGAAGAAGTCTGAAAGATTGTTATGGACCAGAGTCCGCGCAACGGTGGAACAGCAGTATACCTTGATCATGGCGATGATTTATGATGGTACGCCGTCTAACGCCTTTATCCGTCAGCAATTAACGATGAACGGAATCGAGCGCAGCTGCAAAGTCAACAAAGCGGACGGCCGTTGGTTGTTGGTAGCTATGGCGGAATTCAAGGACCGGTCCCAGTATAAATATCTAGTCCGTTTATCCACACAGCGCGGAATCCGGCTTGGCTGGGCCGCATCCTAGAGTCACCCACAGACGAATTGTCTGAGAAGAAGATCTCTGCAGCAACATCGATAAGACTTATGCCGCGGTAGTTCTCGCATCTTGTATTATCTCCCTTCTTGTAGACGGGTACAAGGTTTTCTGCGTCTCACTCATTAGGAACGACCTCTCTCCGTGCTTGCCCAATCACATCATGAAACCAAGGTGCAAGTGTTGACACAAGACTTGTTGATTTAAGCGGGAATTCCGTTCTCTCAGCACGCCTTGTTGCGCAGTTTCTGCATTGCATTGGCAACTTCGTCTTCGAAAGGGAGGTCGTACAACACTGCACAGGCTGGAGAAGGTTGAAACGCTGCTGCAGAGGACGGAAGTGTGATGGGTTGCTCATTGACCTTGAGGAGGTGCTCGAAGTGTTCACGTTAGCGTTCGACCTTGGCCGAGTTGTCAGCGATATAGCTGACATTCACATCGCAAATAGTCATAGAGTGAGAGGACTTACCGCTAACTTAGCGGATAATTTGGTACGGTTTTTGAGTGTCACCAACTTTTGAAGCCTGCTCCACTGGAGTCTCTGTTTCGGACCACTACTTATGCTGCTCATCCCTAGCCGACTTTGCTATCAGCTTTCGGAGTTGGGGGAAGGCAGCGTAGTTGCTGGTTCTGTCTCGAACCGCCTGGGCAGACAGCTGCAGGGATCTTCCGCTGATCCAGTAATTTCGGAACCTTTCTTCGTCCTGCTGTCGTGCACCCAACTACGAAACCTTGTACCAACTAGAATGTAATCGATCTGACTGGCGGTACAGCCCCTGTTTGAATACCAGGTCAGTAAACGTTTTAAACGATTCTGAAAGAATGTGTTGGCAACAAGCAGTCGGTTCTGATCTCAAAAATGTAGCATCCTCTCACCATTCTTAAATCGGGAGCCAAGTCCAAAACGAGGTCCAGTCCCCGGTGACAATTAACGAAT
The DNA here is from genome assembly GCA_036362985.1 of Ligula intestinalis. Lineage (NCBI taxonomy): Eukaryota > Metazoa > Platyhelminthes > Cestoda > Diphyllobothriidea > Diphyllobothriidae > Ligula > Ligula intestinalis. The sequence continues at coordinate 79,198,443 of JAYGXS010000001.1, read as the reverse complement.
GATGGCGAGGGAGTTTTTTCGACTAGCTCCTGCATCTGTGAATAGAAGTACTCTCGCAGTTCATGCTGGTGCATACACAGAGATGTTCATTAAGTGAACCTTTAGTCGGATGTAAGCCACCTAGTTGTTGACTGGTTCCGTGGCCAGTAGCGCACGGTTTGCTTTTTCCGAGAGGCCAATAGCCACACCGTGTTTACCAGATAATTCAGAAGGACAGTTGGCGAGCATACGTATACTTTCGATAAATTCTCTTCGAGCCATTACATTTATTTGAAAGGGGAAGGTACAGGGGGACAAGCAATCAATTAATTATCGTTCTAATCAACTTAGTCTTGGGAATGGGGGCTTGGGGTTTGGGTTGATAAAAAGCGGGTAGTGACAGGGTAAATAGGAGAGGAAGGGGGAAAGAACGCGTGTAAAATGCTGGTAGCTCTGCAGCCGCTGGCCATGCTAGGCTTGGGGCCTGAAGAAGGTTCTGCGCGCACAACACCGGCGTCATCAGGCGAATGGCCGTGGCCTCCGCTGTTGCCAGCAGCCGTGGACCCAGGGACTTCGGGTAATCTGGTGAGACCTTGTAGATCACCTTAAAGGCTTCGTTCGGGTCAACACGGTGTCCAGAGTCCACCATATGAGCAAGAATGAAACTGTTGATGTTCCTGACCTCGCCTTTGTTAAGCCATGCTGGCAGATGCTCTCATATCCTCTTGGATAAGCGCCGGTTCGTGTGACCTATGTAACCTGCTCCACAGGAAAAAGTAAATGAGAAAATGCACATGTAAGTGGTCTGGGCTGGCAGCTTATCCTTACCTTTTCCTCACCTTACCTTACGGCGAAGGTAAGGATGAGCTGCCAGCCCAGACCACTTCCATGTGCATTTACTCATTTACTTGTTTCTGTGGAGCAGGTTACATAGGTCGCACGAGCCGGCGCTTATCCAAGAAGATACGGGAGCATCTGCCAGCATGGCTTAACAAAGGCGAAGCCAGGAACATCAACAGTTCCATTCTTGCTCATATGGTGGACTCTGGACACCGTGTTGACCCGAACGAAGCCTTTAAGGTGATCTACAAGGTCTCACCAGATTACCCGAAGTCCCTGGGTCCACGGCTGCTGGCAACAGCGGAGGCCACGACCATTCGACTGATGAAGCCGGTGTTGTGCGCGCAGAAGAACCTTCTTCAGGCCCCAAGCCTAGCATGGCCAGCGGCCGCAGAGCTACCAGCATTTTCCACGCGTTCTTTCCCCCTCCCTCTCCTATTTACCCTGTCACTACCCACTTTTTATCAACCCAAACTCCAAGCCCCCATTCCCAAGACTATGTTGATTAGAACGATACTTAATTGATTGCTTGTCACCCCTATCTTCCCCTTCCATATAAATGTAATGGCCCGAAGATAATTTATCGAAAGTATAAGTATGCTCACCAATGTCCTTCTGAATTAACCAAATAAGTCGCGCGGGCCTCTGATACGGGGTGAAGTGGCAATCGACTTCCGCGATTTTTATTTCTCGAGCGCCTGAATCGGGGACTCGGACGTCGGACAGGCAGCAAACATCTAGGTGGCATTGATTGAGGCGGCGCACCATCATAATTTAAGTACTAAGTTCCAGAAGTGTTGGAATATTTGAAAACCCAATACCGAAGATCCGTTCCCGGTTGAGTAGGCCAGCTTGCATACTATTTGCCCGCGCCATTAGACAAGGATTGTGGAGCGCGTCGGTCCCTGTGGACGCCGTAGTTTGGACCATATTACCGTAAGTAGACATTTTGCATGAGAAATCTTGAGGATTTTTTTTACTGTAGGTGGGACCTCAACAGCTGCTCGGATTCTTTGTTCGAGGTTGTCGCCCCTAGAACTTTGTCCCAAGAACCTAACCAAGGTGGCGGTAGCAAGCGAACCTATTAAATGGCAATTCCATGTTCGTCATTGGGACTTGTGGCATCTTATAAAGCGCCAGACCTCAGCCCTCAGCGCCCTGATAACACTGTCGCTGCTGGTCCGTGACGGCATATTCACCAGACCCAGGAACCTGCTTAATTTGCAGCTAACCCTCGCTGAAGCCTGTTCCACTATCCGCCACCTGTGGACGCGCCAGGTAGCCAGCAGCTAAGCTAAGAGGCAACCCGTCTTCCTGGTTCGCAACTAACAACTAAATTTAGCATGAATGCCCCCAAAACCAGTCGTATTAACAGTTGAGGGACATTTTCTTTTTTGCCGACAACTTTTGTGTGACGGTTAAGTTTCCCATCAAATGGCTGTATTTATCTCCGAATGGGTTTCGATCATTCTTGGTGATGGAGGCATCATTTCGAACTGCTTTATAGACACACCCTTTGTTTACCAGAAAAAAACTCAGGTATGCTTTAAAGAATGCTAAGTTTATAAAATTTAAAACGATGTGAAGTGTTCTTTGTAAGTGTCATTCCTCCGACAAGGAGTGGTTTGCCTTAAAATCCTATCAAAACGCCGCTCTGATTAAACTAGCTTCGTTCAGAAATTAAGTCCAATGCTCTACGTGCACTGCCTGTGTTGCCTTTTGTCACTAACCTTTCACCACCCATGTTATTCTTTTCGCTAAAAGCCCGTTTACCGACGCCGTTTCCGAACAAAAAGTCGCCCAGTGTCTCGAGGCCCGCAAAAGAATGCATTTGATTCCACTTGAAGTTGTGGAACGCAAGTGGCTCGAGTCCGGTTCGCAGCCGAAGAAGTTTGCTCGTATGTGCATCATCCCTGTTAGCCATCCAATACGCAAACAGTTATGGCCTCGACTGATTAACCTGCGTTTCGGCACATCTCTAACGGTAAATTGATTTTTTAGTTTGCTTTTTCGTATATTATCATCACATTTCTTTTTTTCGAAACTACACTGGCCATCTATCCTTCTTTCTTTCAATTACTTAAATGAAAGAAATATAATCGCACATGTATTTTTGTGCTTTGAACGTGATGCAAGCCAGTATTATTTTTGGTGTGCTTGGATGGTAAGCTCAAGTTACACTATTCGTCATTTCTTTTGAAAAACTATTTTCTGTTATGCATATAGATGCTATTTTTCTTTGCATATCGAAATGAATCAGTAGCAAATTTTATTTTATGTAATGTAATTTTAGTCGTCTACCTTATGCGTTATGATAGCGATCTTTTTGTGGATACTTTGTGCGCTCTCTCAAGGCCTGCTAACGAATCCATCAACTACTCTGCTGCAAGCGAAGCCTTTCAAGAGAAAACTATGCCAAGACCCTAATGAAATGCAGCTCAAATGTCGAGATCAGCTGAACAGGAATTTCGTTTGTAATAGTGAGATAGCAATTTCTGGGATTTCCTAGTCTTCTTTGGAATTATTGTAGGTTCACATCCTGGGATAGCAGTATAACTGACCGATAAGTCAGAAATAGCTATTCGAGTCTCATCCGTCCTTGTTTGCGTCTCTGCTTTTGATTGCGTGTCTCTTTGCAACCGCCTGCTATGGATTTAGGTTGGAGCACCAGGCCATAACGAAGTGAGCATATTTCATAAATTAGATCGGTAAAGGGATACCTGCATAATTGGCCTCGTCACAGGAGTCTGAGATGCCACTTTAGGATCAGGCATAAAAAGATAAAGCCTTGGATATTCGTTTGAGGACAGTACGTTCGCACAGAACAATCGCTAATCGCCGCCTAGCTGGTATGGCTTTGTGAGCATTTAAATGCCTATTACGGAACCCTCGTAGGCTTTCCCAGTATGTTTTATGGTCGAAATGGCGACTGATACCGTTGGCACTAGGATGCCAATACTTTGTGGAATACTTTTTGTGGCCATTTGGATAACCCTGGCTGCATCGCCCTCGAAGCAGTAATCGCTTTCGAGGGGGTATATCAAACGAAGTGAAAGGGGTACACGTGGAGGAGAGCCCGCTCGTGCCTTCTACTAATCGCCATGTTAGTCCGAATATTTTTTAATAACAAATCTGCAAATTCACAAGTTCCATTGTTCTCGCTCAACCTTTAGGCCTCTGAATATATTTATGCTTGATGAAAATTCTCATACACCGTCGGCTGTCTCTGAGATTTGAGAAACGAGGTATATCGCTTTTTTAAGTGTAGGAATCGTGCGTCAAATGTTTGATAGGCATCTTGGAGTCATTTTTAGTCTCCTATTATCGATTAGACTGTTTGTAGAGCTCGCCACTGTAACCACCCGTATGTAGCACTCATTGTTCTTCCTCTTTACAGGTTTGCCGCAATATCGCATTGCGGTTACTATTCCTCTGTCTGGCCTGCAAAGGATTTGTGATTGCCCGACCAAGTAGTGTTCAACCCACTGTTTCCATGATAGGCCACTGACCATCACGATGGAAGACAATGTCCTCCATGTCTGTCATCTCTGTCGGGACTAGAGTTAATTAGTTTGTTGGGCTACGATGGCAAACAGGAAGTCGCAGCTATTTGAGCCAGGGCGGAGGTTGCGGGAAAATGTGTAGTAGAGTCAGTTTAGCAACGATTCTTTGTAAGGGACACCACAGTAGCAGATAACCCCAGATTTCTGTCTTACGGGACCAGTAATAATGGGGGTTTTGTGGGTGGGGCACATCAGGCAAAGGGGAATTAATTAAAATAGTAGAGCGAGTATTGGTAGCAAATAATGATACTAATTATTGCAATCAACCAATGTTTAGCAAAGAGTGCGTCATACTTAAAATGAGAAATACGCTTAATAGGAAACGAGAAATCCGCAAATAGTGGAACTATGCAAAGATAGACTTTTATGCTATTCTTAAGCCGAAAAGCAACCGCATGTCGCCAATAAAACTAAAATAAAGTAAACCTAAACTAAACTAAAACTAAATAATAAACCAAAAACTTAACTGAAAATCAAATTGAACTTACCATACTAAAATAAGCTAAAACGAACCAATAAAACTAAAGCGATCAAAGTGAAAACTAATAAAATTAAAGTAACCATACGGAAAAAAACCGTAGAAACATAAGGTGTGAGAACAGTGCAATCCCCGATTATATGAAATAATAAAACAAAACAGGCTCAATGTAACTAAATAAGTGGCAGTTATGCGTAGTAACTTACAGATTGTCCCTTACTAGGAATCGTTGCCGTCAGTTTCCTCTTAATTACAGTCTGCTAGGTACACTGTGATTGACGCATTCTCTCTCTACTACTTGAATGAATGTTTTTTTCGACAATTGTTGTCTCGTGAATTCTATAACTTCTCAATGAAAAACCTTTATATTCAAGGTGTTTGGTAGCCTCAGTTTAAATCCGTCTTTCGTCCCCCGGTTCTAGTTATTTTTTTCTCACAAAACACTGATTTTACGCATAATTGCCCTCTAGACATTCACCAACTACAAGTGTCAGTTCATATATTTATTAGTACTTCAATCACAGCTATGTTTTTTTAAACTGTAAAACAGGCAGTCATTGTGACTCAAACGATATATTTGCGCCACCATCCGGGCGCAAAGGAACATTAACGTACAGATCATGCGGCGTTCTAATTTACAGTGGGCAATCGACCATAGCCGCTCCCTTTCAAGCCGTCTCCCGGAGCACGAGACACTCAAGTAGGGCTTACCATGTGCGGGCCGAGCAACCTGCAGTCAGTGAACAAAGCCTGTACTCACATATACCCTCTCAACCGCGTCTGCGCGAATGCGCATGTGCAGCGAATTTTCAGTGCGGGCACGCTGGGGGGGGGGGGGGGGGGTGGGAGCTGTATGGATCTCGAGCCAGTCTGGCGGGGGCACCCCCTCCCCCGAATACACTTAGGCGGTAATGGCTTCCGTGATTAAATTATTTGGTGCGGTGTAGCATGACAGGGCTGCTTACCGGGTGCCAGTAGTCGTAAGGCCTTGTGGATGATGGAATTACAGTTGTGCATTCAGACCGTTTAGTCTGACGGGCTTTCAAAACTGCTGCCCAAACCCAAACGGACCAAACACTTCCGTAACATTCAACAGACTGGGCTTTCAAGAAGTCAAGATAGGCGAACGAACGTTTTCAATTAATGCATCATCAGGCGTGTACAATAGCGTGTAGAATGGGCTTTGTGCTACTCTGACTACGGACATTGTCTTCAGTCTGGTTGACTCTGTCTAGCCACTGGCAATAAATGACGTGACCGGGGGGGAATGTTGCCTGTTTTACGCGACCTTTGTATCATTATAGGTTTGTGACCCGTACTTCGGTTATAACGTCGCACCCACATCCGTACGTTAAAAAGTTGTCAACTGGTAGGATAGCTGGGTCCTGCAGGCTGTGCATACGATGGCTATGGCTTCCCAATTGGGTCTTGTAGTTATTCGTGCTAATACGAGATTTGAGAGTGCTGTATCTCACGTAGAGCGAGAAAAGGACACCGGTGTTCCTCTTGCAGGCAGGTAGAACCTCTAAATTCACTCTCACCCCTAGTCACCACTTCCTATCGGAAGACATTGTAGTTGAGAAGAGAGAGAGGTAGAGTCAATGTCTTGTAAGGAACTTCTACCCATCGGACAGCAGTGATGCATGTTGATTGCGACTGGTGAACTACGAAATTATCAAAGAGAACGGTAGTCGGAGGTGAACCAGCTGTGTAATCTGAAGGAACCGTCTTTCCAGTTTCTTCAGAGGGCACGGTTTGTCTTCTCGGAAACCGAACAAATAAGTGTGTGCAAACTCCATTATTAGAAACTATGTGTGCTCCCTAGACGGACCGCGCGGTAAGCACGTGGGACCAGCAAGTGAACCAGCTCAGGGCGTGGCAGACATTATTTGGGGGGGGGGGGCGGGACTTTGATAGACCCCGTAGGTGCAGACTCAGCCAGCGGGCACCCGCGGCCTTAATGGCACTTCCACGCCGTGGAATCTGAGTCTGGCACGACGGTTCCGGCAGCCTACACCCGATCACGCCTTCAGTCTTTTTTGTCTCTCTTGACATTAGACAGAGGTGGGTGAGGCAAAAGAGAGTGTGGTAGTTACAACGAAAGTCTACTATCACTTAAAACTAGTCCGCGCGTTAGTCAGCGTCCTCGAACCATCACCAGCATCAGGATGTGGAGCGCAAAGTGGACATCGTCGGAATATGCGGTCGAACTTTCAGAAGAGGCGATGGGTCCCCAAAACGAGCTATGTTGTGCTTATCCAGTATGTGACCACACACACGCGTGACACGCACTAGACGCAGGCCTTCCTTGCGCCACCGACCGTGCCCAGTATTGTCTCTAGATTAATTAGATGACTTTTCGTTGGCACACAAAGATCTGGGAACATAGAGAGGAGTGACAATCTAGCCTAGGACTGGCGTGTATTTGGCTATAAAAAAACTTAGGCGCGCTTTTGAATCACCTTGATCCTCTAAAAGCCATGGACTGAATAGTTTCCTACTGAAAGGTTAACGCCGCCGTCCAGCTTAAGGGTCAGGCTACAGTGGCTTCATTCTGGCGATATCTGCGTTCACTATTCAGAGTCTGGCTCTTGACTAAATACGACCGGGACACGTATGTCGCTCGCATCTCAAAATTACATCGACATTATCCTGCTGTTGGAACACGGTCGGTGTAGGAGAGTACAGGAGACAGCTGCTTTGAAAGACATATTTTCATGCGCAAATCTCCAATGTGTCCTCAGTACGATGGTATCATCATCGGGAAAGATGAATAAACTATCATACAAATTATAGTCTCGAATTCATGCCTTATGCATATCTCTGTCTACCTCCCTTCTCCCTCTTTCTACGCTCAATCAGGTAACCCGATCAGATGGGAATGATGCTAGTGGCAGTGCTCCTACCCCCTGCCCCTCCTCACACCACTCCTCAGAAACCCCGTCCTCTCTTACTGGCTACGAACTGGCCGACCGGCGTCTGCAGCCGACCTACTGGCTCAATGCCCAAGGCCGTGCCACTCTCCTTTCTCTCATGCACGAGATAAGCCTCTCGCGGCCAGAACTAGTCTACGCGCCTCAGGTCTGGGCCATCTTGGCCCTGCTATTACACTTCCATCCAGCAGCAGAGGCCTTAGCCTGTCTACTGGCCCTGCTCGACCAGCCCGACCTGCTGGTGCAGAGTAAAGCGGACTGGCGAGCCATGTGTCTTGCACTGGAGCACCTCGGCGCCGCCGGATTTGCTGGAACACGGGCTATAAAGAGTCTGCGTCAACAACAGGCCGCCTTTCAGCCACCTCCACCGCCAACTGACAGAGGCGAACCCGAGGCTGCAATGACACCAGACCATCAGAAGAAGGCTTCGAAAACAACAGCCGACGACGAGGCTCTGGTCTCCGACCCGAACCCGCGTTATCAACTGGCAACATGGGCTGTCGCGGTGTGGCTGCTGCCTTTTGAGTGCCTCGTGCCGCTGTTTGACTGCTTTCTCATCGAGGGTCCTAAGGTGCTCTATCGGGCTGGACTGTTGGTGAGTCACCCTTAAGTCGCCCTCCCACTTACTCATGCCAGCAGTTAGCGTAGCAGGACAGATGTACGCCTGAGAGCCCTTTATACTGCAAACTCTCTAAACCCTGCATCCTATAGCTGGCCTCGTCATTTTTTGCATGCAACTAGTGCCAATGTATGTTATAGTAGGTTGTTACTTATTTTTGCAACATATAATCCTTATCAGACAACCGATAAAAGTGGCTATTTCGAGGAAAATGTGTTGTCCTATGTTTTGACTGAAGCCTATTGTGGGCTGACTTAAAATTCGAATAATCGATAAAGGCGTCTTAGTAGTTTTTACTTACGTCGTAATCCTCAATGTCAGTCTTTAATGTCTTCTGTTAAATGACTGGCTGCTCTCTACTCAAGTTTGTAAGGGACAAAATTTAATGCCTCACCATGTATGTGACCGCTTTCTTTTTGAATGAGTTTCACCGACAGCGCAACGTCTCACAGGGATTTGTTTTGGTATGTGCTTTGCTACGGCCTTTAGCAACCGTTTGGCCCAGAAAAGACAGTTTATTTAGATTGTGACAGATAGATTGCACATGTTTGCACCCCCCCCCCCTTCTCGAACAAAAGTCGGTTATGCAGGGACAAATGAGCCTGCTGACTTGACAAATATACGCAAATTTCTGATCGGTCTGGACACCGTTGACCGCGCGCTGCCAACTTATCGGACCAACTCGGTGCGTAGATCTGAATTATGCCTAACAGGACAAAAAACACCCAAAAAATTACGCTTTTGGTAGTAGAGACTGTGTTACGATGAATTCGCCAGCTGCTGTTTTTAGCTGCAGTTTTTTATGCATACCGCAATCGCGAGTCTCTACTGCTTCTGCTTGTTGTTGTCTGTGAAGATAGGCCAATGACTTCACCTTCGCGAAAATAAGAGCTAGTTGCACTCCCATTATTGCAGAATATTTGGTAGACAACTGCCGAGCTTCAGGTAGGGACAGTCTGTCCTTAGGTTGCATCACGCGGCGAGGAATGTTCGTCTAGGGTCGATGGACCTGCCCAGTCCGACTGGTCGTAACAGTCAGGAAACTCTCGAAGGCTTTTTTATGTGCAGGCTGCCCCTCCAGGCTTCGGTTTGCTGCCCTTTTGGCTGGCATCTATTCACTCGGGTCTTGTTTTGCTTAATAAAATAGCGCTCTTCGTAATTCTGCTCCAATTTTGACATTCAATGTTTGGAGAGTAGACATCTGACCATGCCCTTTGAAATGTCAGTAACCGTGCAAGTCTGTTTCGCCAAGCAACATCAGCTTCGATTTTCGCGTCAGACACACCTAGAATGTATTCCTTATTCTTGTAAATTAAGATATTTTTCCATAAACGATTATAGGAAAGCGGAACTGCACAACTGGAAAGCATGTTTCCTCGGGCAGGACAAAACCTCTGACTCTTGTGCCAGGTGGGCGTGTCCACCATAGTTTATTTTGAGATCGTGCTCCCATAGTGCGATCTACATTTCTCCCCCCTTGCATTCCCGACTTTCCTGGTTCTGTAATTAGAGGAGCTATAATTGTCAACACTGTTTTTTTTTCTAATTACATCGCACGAATTTAATTTTTGACATGCCGAATTGTGTTGAAAAACCCTTTGTCCTCAGCTGCTACATTTATGCTCTGGTTTCTGACCCCTCGAAGGCCGCTGATGGTGGTGAATTAAGGTCGCATAGCAATACACAGCAATGGATCCGGCTGCATATGCACAACACTCAAACTTCATCGCATGTTACCGGTTGTCGAGTTTGTGTCACCGTCGACATTTTCAGTGAGCTGTCGTCAATACGTAGTGTCACTAACAAGGCCTAGTGTAATTCAGTCTAGCATTATTTGGATCCTAACACAATCCTCCCCATTGTCCTTTTCACATTCACAAGACGTATTTGTCCGAGAATTGACACCTTTTTTATAGTAGCCAGCTGCCAAAGAAATATTTAAAGCGGCCTAGATGTTGAAAAAGAATGGTCGTTGAAGGCGTCCTCTCTTGACTAAACGTCCGAAATGCTAATATTCACCAGTTCGCGGGCAGTCTTGTAGTGTTTTATGACCGCGATAGTTGCCAGGCAGGCAAAACCTTCACTGTCGTTCATTGGAAACGTTGTTAGACATCCTTTCCTTTCAGATCGACCGGCGAAACTGCATTAGTGCTTTTATCACCTCCCAGTTTTAAACTCGTAACATATTTTTTCCCTCAAATTTCGCGTGAGGATAAGGGCCGCCATCTCGTAAGTGGTTTCAATAATTTACTTCTGTGACGTCCTATGCCAGTGCTGCTGTTGACCACAATATTCAGGACTGGTAATAGTACAGCTTTAGTGACGTGCCCCCTTCGAATCCGTCTGGACTACTACATTTTTTCGTATAAGTGCGCACGCTAATTGTTCCTACGTTAGTAAAGTTCTCACGGTTATCCCACATTAATAGTCTTATTGTGTGTCTGTTTTGTCAGTTTTACCTCCGAAGGGTTCGGACAGAGGGTGGAAATGGTCATATTAGGCCAGTCATCCCCATGCTTTGCTCCAAAGGCAAGTCATTTTACGGGCCAATGAAACAATGAAGGGAAAAAATAGTCGATGTTCATTCTCTTTTTCAAGTCGGACCTGTTTTCAGACAAGAGGCATGCTTCTGCGCTTTAGCTGAATTCGTCGGCGACGTTACTATGTATTTTTACCACTGTTTCTGCATGCGTACGTAGAAATGGCATTGGGTGAGAAGGATGTAGCCTAATGTTTGCTACTAGCATAGTCTCGGCTTTTACCCCTCTGACAATCATCTTGCCTCCTCCCATCCTCAAGTCTGAATTTCTGAGCTGTACTCCGCTGTTAGTCCCCTCTACTCCACATCGTATTGCGATCGATTCTGGTGGAATTTGTCCTACGTTCCCTGCTTCTGCTGAAAGTAGGCTAATTGACTCACTGCCGAGTACTTCCTCGATATTTTCTTATTGGTTGCCTCAGCTCCTTAGTCTTAACAGCGCGCCCAAAATTTTCGGAAACACCTGCTGTATCAAATCTACAGTTTTTTCGTCATTTCGCGGGCACATGTCTGCGTTGACAACGTTCCCGCGGTAGCCAGTAGTTAGGCAGTGGTGGTGGTGGTGGTTGTCGTTAATTCTCCACTGGTTTCACTGAGAAAGGCAGTAAATAAAAAATAAGGAGGGTAACCAGTAACATACTTTTATCCAAAACTTGTCCCAAAATATTGGAAACATTGAAACACTCAATTAACAAAAGAGTTGGACGACAATGTCTTCATGGCTATCCAAGCCATTTTATCAGGCAAAGCAAACAACCTGACTCGACTCAGTCCGTCAGGACATAGAAGTGGTTATCGGACATTCGGTCACCGGCGCTGGCGAAGAGAATGGGTCGAACTGTCCAGGTCTGCGGCCACGGATCGTCACGCGTGGAGAAGCACGATACGGGACATAATTGAGGCCGGCTAGATCAGTCATGATCGCAGCCGTCACAAGTACAGGTAAGTACAAAGCAAGCGCCTATTGAAAGGGAAAAGGCTAAAAGGAGAGACGACCACTATCTCGAAGGTCTTTCCACAGATAAAAGGAGTCTTCGATGCAGTCCCTGTGCCGTTACAATCTGTCAGAATACGCATAGCTCATCGACTGCTGGTAACGATTTGTTGCCGTGTGATGTAAACTAGGGAAACACTGCTCCCTGCCGAAACCTCGACAGTTTCCAACCAAATATTTTGCGATGTTGGAGTTTGCAAGTATCCATGATTGTGAAAATGCGTGACACCAGAGGCCGTCGGGCTCCACAGACATCTGTTAAAAAGCGAAAAAGGAAACAACTTGAACAATTATTAATTTAACTTTTTGAACAGTACTTGACTCTAAGAATGGAGAGCTGACCAAGGTGTTTAAAACGTTAGGAACACCTCAATTGTGTTGTGGTGAGTATAGTTTCTCAACGTAACTGTATCTGCATGAGAGAGTATACTTCGAAGCAAAAATAGCTATAAGTAGTATAAACATCCGTGTCGTACTAGTCCAGTGAAGGGTTGTAGGCGTGGCAGGTTATAATTAACAGAAGACCATCTTGAAAGGGGTTAGGATCAGCAGAATAAAATTTATCTGAATTTGAGTGCATGTAATAGCAGGCCTTTGGAATTGCTTGATCCTCCTAGGAGTTCCGCGCTTTCTATGATATCCGATTTTGATGAGGTGTTGTTTGGTGTAGAATTAGTTAGGTCTCGACTTCGACTATATTTTTTAGTAACGGGGTGCCGAGAGAAAGCTGTAACTGTTATAGACTACTAAAAATGATGATAATCTTCCAATAGAGGCCAGATTTTAGCACGGATCGAGGGTTTTATCCGTGTCAGGCTAATCGGCAAAGCCTTTCCTGTTATCATGCAGCATTTTTTTCGTCAACTCTACAATTAGCGCCAAAAGGGACTGTTTTTCGTTTCTAAGCATTTGCAAAACAAGTACTGAAAACACCTTCGTCTCTTGTTCGGTTAAGCTTCTTCCTAGGTATGATTATATGCTGCATTGTGTGAATCATCCAACTTTTACCTTAAGTTTGACCAGGTTGTGCAGTATTTCGGAGTTCCGCCTCCAAATGCGAACTTCGCAGGCTGCTCCCTTACTGCTCCCTTCGTATGTGAATAGACAGCAACGCTCTTTCTGAAATTGTGGACTGCTTCTAGAACACAATGCTACAAATGCACCTCCTCGTTTGACTTCGTAGTGCCAGAATTCGAACTGCATTTTCTTCGCCATTGAGGGAACCTTAAATTCTAATTGATAGTCTTCTCCATTTTAGGAAAATGAAACGTAAGCGCACAGTTAGAATATCGAAGTGGCAAACATTCAGGCCGTTTCAGTTATTCGCTCAAAAGCGCTAGCATCCCATCATCAGAATTGTCAGCCGAAACTATTCAACTTTAGTCAACCGGCGAACGCTAACGTAGCCAGCCTTTTTGACATGATTTCGGTGCTATTCGTTAACTTTGGGATTCGCTGCGCTGCCCACCCGGAATCTCTCGTGACGTAGTGGAATGGGCATTGCTTTCAAGCCAATTGTTTTCGCAATTTGAGGTTGTCTTAACAAACATTGAGCCACCTAGTAGACCACAAAGCAGTAAGACAAAACTAAACTAAGCGGTAGGGCAAGTTGTAGTTAGTTTTTACGATATGGGTAAAATGTACTTACTAACTTGCGCATAGTACACCTGTGATCATGCCTGATCTTGCCATCCTCCACGATATCACGTATTGTACCTCTCGACGTTTGGCGATTTGCGGCAGTGGACCTGTAAAGCTCAACCTACTCTCTTTTTCCGCAACGAAGACCGAATACCGAAAGTCCAAAAAACACTTTCACGTCTTAGCGAGCCGTTTCGAGCCAGGTCTTGCACGGATCTTCTTTTCGATCCCTGCAGGTGGACAACAGCAAACGGGAAACACATTTTCGGTGTCTAAAATTTGCGTTCTGTTTGACGTTCACCAGTACTATCAACAAGTGAACATCCCGACTTATTCATCGGTCGTTAGCAGAGCTATTGTGTATGTGTCGACCACTACGCTAGAGACTATTCTTTCGGCCCCTGATTAGGTTGCCGATTATGATGTGTCAATGGTCCTACTTCGCCGTCTGACCTGAAATACCTACGCACTCGTTTCCGTTTTTATTCGATCAACTCACTTGCACAAAATGCGCACTTATTTAGGCATGCATTTTTGCGTTATTGTGTTTCACCCACATTCTTCCATATTCCACCTTCAGCTCTGGCGACTAGCGAGTAAAGGTGGAGTAGCTGGCTCCGATTGTGACCTAGCCACCCGTCTCGTCAAGGCTGCAACCACTTCTGCGGCTGCATCCGACAGCCGCCTCTTTCTGGGGAAGATGTACAAAATCCGCCGGTTTTCCGTGACACATATCCAGGCGGCACTGGATAAGGCCGTAAAAACGCTTCGTAAGCTTCCTATTTTTTTTCATTTACCCCTCTTCTCTCCGCACCTAATCCAACACTGCCAATCGTCTCCTGCCCTCACGATCCATGGGATCCTCTTCTTATTGTTGTTGTTTGGTAGGAAACCGGCTCTGCGTTTGACCATGGACCGTTTGAGATACCCTTACTGTTGTGCAGGCAAATCGTTCGCTTCAGTTTCGCTGACCTTTATCCACTCCAACCGTGCTGTGCGGATGGCCGTGACGTCTTGATAACCCAAATCCCGGTTAAGTTGCACCTTATCCGACCGAGGTTACATGGGGCGGTTGAGTTTTGAAGTGGATGTATGTATTTATGGAATTTTAAACTGGTCGTCTTTATCCCTCCAACGCTCACAGTAGTTGACTCGCCTCGTCTATTTTTATCGCTTCTGAGGTCAATGGGAGCGTAAGTGTTTTTACTGATTTGACTATTTGAGCTGACCCTGCTGTGAGTTTGTCGGCGGGTACACTCTTGGCCTTCGGTCGGGACCTCGCGGCTCAGGTGGTTAGAGCTTTAGCTGTACCTTAGACTGAACTTCTAATTTAAAAGATGCTGCCGAATGTTTTACGATTGGACCAGCTGAGGGAAGGGTAATTTCAAACTGTTTCTTGAGCTCATAATCAAATATAAAAGACAAACAGTATATCTAACAGGCAAATGGATAACCTAATCAGATCGAGCGCTAAATCTGCTTCTAATTTCCCTACTTTCGGTTAGGTTTTGCAAGATTGGTGTATATATCGGTTTTGGCAATACGATTTGCCCCCCCCCCCCCCGAATGTGTCCTTGGATCCTTCTTGACGAGTTCGCCGGGCGTTCTTATTTAGGTATTACATCCATTAAAATACTTTGAACTTCAGCTCCTGTTTGCGCAACTTACTGTCCTCGCAAAAGCGGTCGATAGTAACTGTTGCGAACTAAATTCATTTTTGATCCCAACTCTTCTAGATCCCTCCCTATTAAGTAAAAAACTGTCTCATCCGACTTTGGCGGTAAATCTGAAGAAGTGCGTCACACCATGCTATCTCCTAGCTTCAAAAGCTCATTCCACACTTGGTAGACTACAGATAATAACTCCCCTGCTTTTTGTTTCGGTTAATAATAAATGCCACTCTTTTGGCATGCCCGCTTCCATCTGTGTAACGTTTAGCGCGCGCAGAATGTAGAAAGTCGCCGTAATCGGGCGCAGTGAATAAATTACCCAATGGGCGACTGGGCTTTTGCCTACTGGCCATAAATGTTGCTGGTTTACCTGTGCCTTCTTCGATCACCTACCGGTCTTTAGGCCGAATTGAAGCTGTGCCCTTTTAAGTTTCGAAGCGCATGTCCAATCTTGGGAAAGCCTATGTCCTCCGTTAAGTTAGCTTCTTCTTCTCCTCAAACTTTTCTATCAGTACAGAAGAGCTAGTTTTGGGGCGCGGAGGATTGCTGACTGGCCCACCAACTGACTGGCGCAAACAGTCCATGCGCCTGCAAGAGGCCCAAGAAATTCATGCAAATTTTCTAACACTATGCTACAACCTATACTGTGGCGAGGTAATTCAAAGTGCTCCGAAAACCTGGTCCAGTGGTGCAGGAAAGTAGTAAGCTAGCGGGTATTCGATGCTAGAGTGTTTAAAGGTTCTGCAACAAATCTTAATGTTAACCTGGGGGGAGGGGTATTGGGAAATTCAAGATACTTGGTGTGAACCCTCACTTCGCGAGGTATAAGGTCCTGCGCCATTAAGTGATAAAAAAACAAGTACGAGAAGGTCACACTGAGCGTAAGAAGTGTGAGTGAAAACTGTTTGGCGACGAGCCTATCGGAAGAGGAAGTAAGCCTACCAGCACCCTCCACCAAGGTGACAAAACACAACACCAGAACCCGTCAAGCAAAACAACCACCTATACCAGGACCGCAGCAGTGGACGAGGAAGCAATTGATCGGTCCAAGGCCAGCAAGCTACGCCAGTCTCTCAAGACGGGTCGTTATTGGCAGTAATTCTTTGACAATGGAGAGTCGGCCACGCCCTCCGACACGTCAGCAAGCGTTCAAACCTGCTCAAACGAGCAGCTTAAAGTTGTCAAATTGCCACTTCACTGCGGTTCATGAAGATAGCCTGGTTCAACTGAGGCGTTGAGCACAACAAATCTGATTTTAGTTTGTAGCCGAGTCGAAGGAAAAGCCTTCATCTGTGTTCGTCATTGAGATGCTCAATTCACGAGACGGCTGAGAACATTAGTAGAATGACATAGCCGCATTGCAACGACTGGAGTAATTCTAGTTGATCTCTTTTGACAATAACAAACTGATCCTCTGCGTAGCGCAGCCTTAATGTCGGATTAACTGTGGCAAGAGCTGTAACTGCTAATTTCTGTATTACAGCATCCCCCAAAAGCCAAATATTGGTGACCCCATAGATGTTGATGGTATTTCTCGGCAACCGAAAAGTTTAATTCTGGATACAGATCAAGGCGTTCAAGTAGGACGTCCACGGGTACATCGGTAGAATAGGCGTGTAGAGGCTCCGCAGTACATGCCTTCGCAAATTCTAGAGAAGTAGACGCGAATAAAGAAATAACATCGAATAACACCGTAATTTGGTCATTTGCAATTTTAACGCTTTTTATCTTCGTTAGGAATTGCAGTAAGCCTTGGATAGAATTTTCGGAGTTATTTATAAGTGAATGGAGTTTGATTAAATGATCGCCTGGAGATCTTGATACGCCGATTAAGGAGACTATTGGTTGCAGCGGAATGCTAATTTTGTGAACTTAAGAAAGTCTGTATATTTTGCCAATCGTTGATACATCCTGTTTCAAGGCTTTCACCGTAGCTCCAGAAATTTATTCCTGGGAACCGTTTCAATACTTCCCGATGTGTGAGTTCTTCGACTTGGTGGTGTCAGTACTTGGAAGTGTGTAAATCAGGTCGGCTCGCAACATCGGCCTCACCTTATTTAAAATAGCAGTCGAATCTCCTTTGTCTTAAGATAAAATTATAATAGTTTCATCTTTTTCAAGGGACTTTAATGCCTTCTTTTCGTCACAATCTTATGTTCAGAATGCTTTGTGGTTCTTTAAAGCTGGCACCCCATTAAGTTGGCTAAAGATAGAATGTAATCAAAGCTAGTCAAGAAGTCAGACGGATTGTGCTTCATAATTTTACATAGTGCAGTTGCCTCTGTTGTGGTTAGAACTCTTAAGGACAAATATACTATCTTTTTTGGAAACACTGAGCTATTGTGACTTTTATCAGAAATTATCATGCATTTTTTGTCTAAAATGCTCCTCTTTTTGTCGTCCTTATATTGAGACATGCATACTTGTCTCTAGAAGAGTTGCAAACCTATTTGCAGGAAGTCTATCCTGGCATTTTGGAAAAAAGGGTGGGTGATCATTTCTGCTGAAAGTCACCATAATCCTGCGTTTTTGAAAACGGTTGTAAACTTGACCTCAAGATTATTAATGGCAACATCGGGAAAAGTATGATGGCTTAATAGGAGGAAGCCGGAGCCGTACTTTTAGTCTGCTTAGGCCTGGCCACTACTGTATGCCACCCAACACGCCCAGCTGACTTCCAAAAATGGATTGTGAACTTGACAGAGGCTGTGGGCATTGTACATAGTGCTCTCACTCACAGGGTGTGGTTTTTTGCAGGGAACTATAGGCCATAAAATCCGGGCCTTGGCCACATTCTATATACTCTAACCGCTTCTATTCTGCCTGAATATTGACCTTTAGTTTTCGATTAGGAATACTATGATTTCTAAAACAATCGTGGGGTTGGTTGTGGTATTTTGTTTCAGTTGTTGTTTTGTTAGGCAGGAAATCTTTACTCTCGATTCCTGTTCTCTGAGCTTTGGTATTCTCTGGCAATAGCTGGCGTGGAATTAATTAACTTATATAGCCTAGCTCTTCGCTACATACAGCAGTGTTCTCAAGATGTCGGCTTTGTGCATTTTGCATTTGATCTTAACTTCGAGACCATGATGATTCCACGGCTAACAAGTGCGCGAATTCATCATCGATTTTTGTGGTGCTTGAGATTGGGCTACTCAAATAAACGATTTTGTTCACTTTTTGGAGTGGGCAGTCGTGGACGGGGATATAATGGCCGTTGTATGGAGTATTTGCCGATGGCTGGTGCATAACCACAGTTTTTTATACCCGAAGTTGACGCAGCCACTATCAAAAAGGCCTATGCTCTGTTGCATACCTGCTCTGGTGCGGCTTTGAGCGCACCTCCCTTAACGATGAGCAGGTCATGGATATAGGCATGCGCTGGTTGTCAAGACGACGACAGGCGTCCATCGGCATAGCAAAGACTGAAGGAGGTGGGAGCAAGGAGACCGTCCTGTCACCTGTGCCCGCGCCATCATCTTGTCGTGCAAGTGACGCACTGTATGCGTTAATCGCTCAAGACAGCTGAGCGCATCGCAATTTACCGTGTAGACATCCTTCGCTAGGTCCAGGAAAGTACTACAGAAGAGGGTCCTCTTCTCCTGAAACTGCTCTTGTAATTGACGGACGGCAAGGATAATTTCAGTGATGCCATGGTGTCTTCACAAACCCCATTGGTTTTCCGGTAGAAGTCCGTGCTCCAGGTGGCCGTTGAAACTGGTTGCCAATAATGCAGGCGAAAACCTTTCTGCCGATGTTGATCAGCAAGATTCCTCTTTTATTGTCACGGAGTTGCGTTGTTCACCTTTCCGTTCGCAGAAGTGGAGGATTATCGTTTCCTTAAAATCCTAGGGGACTTGTCCCCGGGCTTCATCTCTCTGAGTAGCGATGTGAGTTTGTTCATATGCATATGCAGCTAGGGTTTCGCTGTCTTTTGACGCTTAATGAACCAGAAGTGACTATTACTGTGTCCCGAGTCCTTTTTTCTACCAGTTCTCGATTACTAAGGGTCGGCCGTAGTGCATTCGCCGGTGTGAGCTGTGAACGTAAAACTCCAAGGCATGACGGAACTACGCATTTGCGTCCCGCTGTCATATGAAATCTGTCTCAACTGTTCATGACGCTTCTCCGAGCATGCAGTCCCCTTCCGAAAAGTCAACGTAATCTTGTACTTGTTATGGCTGTGATAATGCCTGATCTAGCCGGCCTCAATGATTTCCAGATGAAGGCGGGTTACCCGGGAAAGGAGGGTTACCCGTTAGCCAAGCTGCAGGCTACCTGCCGCGTCCACGGGTGGCGGAAAGTGGCGCAGCCTTCAGTGAAGGTTACCTGCGAAATAAGCAGGCTCCCGGTCTGGCGAATAAGCAGTCGCGGACGCAGCAGCGACAGTGTTACCAGGGCACGGTGGGCTGAGGTCTGGCGCACCGACTGCCTTATAAAATACCGCAAGGCTCAATGACGACACTGTGACATGGCGAGCGTGAACCGCCATTAAATAGGTTTGCTTGCCACCAACACCACTGCCTTGTGGTTAGGTTCTTGAGCCAACGTGCTAGAGGAGACAAACTCGAACAAAGAATCCGAGCGGCCTTTGGGCAACCGCCTGTATTCAAAATTCCCAAGAACCCTCATGATATGTCTCCTTACGACCACATACGTAATCACTGTCGACTTGTCCCAGCCCTACGCATCTTACCAGGCAGCGGAACGCCAAGGTAACAGAGCAGTTAATTTTTTTCCTTAGCACGCTTTCCTCTTCCGCTTTTTGATTGCCGATTTCTTGCTTTATCTTCCTGTTCTTTGAGCCCTATTGACCCACATTCGTTTTCAGTCTGCTTCTCGATTCTCGATATTCCTCACGAACACGTTCACGTTCAAGTGGTGTGAATTATTTATTGCCAGCAGTTTTTCTGCTTGTCCAGCTGCTTATTTTCTAGGCCTAAAACTCTGGGAGAGAAAAAAATCCTATCGAGGCAGTTGAGTGAACGAAATTCCCTCGAGAATGTGTCCGCATTTTTTGCTCTATTCCTCTGTGAGGCTGTCTCCGTCCCTCTAAATCAGATTTCTATCTGCATGCCCTCTTCGTAAGCCTTTTATGTCCAGAGAGGAATTGACGTAAGGTGAAGTTAGGGCACTTTTAAACTTAAAATAAAATGCCGATTTCTGGCGAATAGGGTAGTTCATTCACTCTGATCTTTCCAATGGTACCCAAACACTGTAGTGGCTAAAACTTGCGAAGACACGATTTTTTTACTCCGTTCATTTTAATGTTTAGTTGGTCGCTTTTTATCGCCATCATTGGCTAGAAGGTCGAATCGACTGCTAATCGTATTCACATTTTTCTGCCACACCCTACGTGTCTCTCGAGTTGCCTCCTTCTCGTCTCATTCACTTACTTGCGTACTTTTGTTAAACACAAATTAGGGAGCGCCGATCGCCCCAAGCGATGCGCAGTCTGTTAATAGAAGTGAAGAGGCACTTTTCAGAAAAAAAGGAGGAAGAAGACTTAGTTGACCCAGTTGTGAAAAAACTCGCGGGATTCGAACCCGCATACAAGGGAGGCCTTTTACGCAAGCCAACGCTCTACCTACTTGGGGTACGAATGTCGCGCGTCACACCGTGATTTTAATCACACTTGGATCGATATTACCCGCCCAACTTTGCCGCTCATATGGAATCCACCAATACGGGACAGCAGGTTGACTGCCAAAGCAAGATTTCCTTCGCAATCATCTAGAATCCACCAGAATGACTACTAGGCTGACTTACAATTAGGTCAACTAAATTAACCAAATCTGCCAAAGTAACTTAACGAGACAGAAGACGCAATCGCTGGCCTGACGTTTCGGAGTCTCACTGAAAATCATCATCAGAGCCAACATCAAATAAGGATAATGGATTTCCAAGATATTGCTTTAAGGTGTATTTTCTAGGCTGTTCAGTGATCGTGTCTTCTTTGCGATGCACAGTCCCTCCTACTTCATGAAAATAGATTCGCGGTGTGTAAGTTTTTTCTGTTGAGAAGGGAACACCCTACTTCCAACGCAGATATAATTTTGTTTCCTCATAAGTTTTACTTTATTCTGTGTATATTATTTGGACTTCGTTAATGTACATCAGATCTATAGTACTTTGAATAGGGAAACTTTAGCCTTTGCAGCTTAATGGTTAGCACAGTTTCTACAATGGGGCCCATGTAAACATTCAAGACATCAAAGTCGGAAAACGTACGTTTTTGAGTTTTCATCATCAAGCTAGATTTCGTAGAACTAGTGATTTACTATGCACATGTAAACTTTCCTAATCTTGTTTACGCACCGATGATCATCCTGGCCGCTGAGATTGTATTTTTAGGTGGCAGTTGAAAAGTGGCATAGGCGTTCAGCGGTGGTGGTTGTCCTCAGACTCACCTTTTGCCTTTGGGTGTGTTTTTTCTCGGCCGTCCCGCACGCTGCGCTATCACCTCAGGTGCACGTGTACGTGCACCACCTACCGCGGCCACGTAGTCGGGCCAGTTGCAAATAATCCAACTTTGCTCTCATGTTAGGTCTGCTCCTGTCCATCAACTGTATTTTTTCTGCGGAATTAAGTGCTTTTGAAGCGTCTGCAAGAATATCGGATAGCTGCCTTAACATCTTTCTTTCTGCTGTTATTTATCTTAGACATAATACTTTCGGTTTTTCCCGGCTTCTTGGGGCTTTCCTTCCTATCTTGTCTATCAGGACTCCGGTTTCCCTTGACCTCTAGTAGTCCTGACCACTACCGACCACTAATTATTGGGGGAGTTAGAAGAAGAAATAGTTAATATGTTCTCTTATTTCAAAAGGCAGTGCTTAGGCCACGTCTGCTAGCTTGCAGTCTTGTTAGGCGCCACAGAGCTTTGTGCTTATCTTTCCTTGCTATAGAGGTTCTGAATTTGAGACCATTGAAGCGCTCTCGGGTAGCATTGGTGCGTGTATGTACGTATTATGTCTACCTTTTTACCTCTATGTCCTTCTGACGCATCTCGCTGTTCACCCTCTTCGCCATACACCTAAGTCTATCTTGGTCCGTACTCAGGGAATAAATCTGATGTTTATTTTTTGCCGATTTTCTGAACCCGTCCCGGTTCAACCAGTTTGCTGATTTCCACCAACTACACTTTTCAGCCACAGACAATAACTCACACTGCTATGCAATCTAATCGCACATTTATCAGCTACTCCTAGCTCTCGTACTTGTGGTGGCTATTCAGCACGTCCGCATGTATCGGTCAGTGAAATGACCTACAGTCATCTGTGAAGTAACCGAACTCTCACGTCGGACAGATAAGCAGTCATAAACCGATAGCCACGGTGCTATCGGAACGTGGGGGGAGGCTGCCGGTTAACTCACAGTGACAGTTCACGGTGCGACTGAGTTTGCCGTTTATTGTAAACGCGCATGCTGTTTTGCCGACGTTTATAATTCGGTCGAGGTTTATGCGGCTGAAAGGTTGGTGTTCTACCCACTACTGCGTGTCTTCTGTTGTTTCAGCAGATGCACCATTGTCTGTGAATGGGCTACTGAGGTAACTTCATGTTGACCTGCATAAGGTAGACGCAAATTTGAAGAATTGATGCTTGCCGATCGGATACGGAACGCACTCGTCCTGCTCTGTTTTGTGGATCACTCTAGAGCCCCGCCAGCAGCCGCACAGCTTGAGTGAGAGCCCCAAGGCAGCATGGGACTAGCGTGTCCCGTAACCTATCGGTGAGCGCTAATCCCCCGGCACGACAACGAGCCCGTAGCTCAATAAGTTGGAGAGTTTGACTTTCAACTAACAGGTCACGGGCTCGAGCCTTGGCTGGTGCATCAGTTGGGGTTGGATATGACTGGTTGATAATTCTATCTAAGCCAGAAACATCCGTTCAAGTCTCCCTTGCCTTTGTTGGTAATGTTTTTCTATCTATCGACTCGAGGAAAACTGCAAAGATTTTCCCTCCCGTCTTTTCCATGGTTACTGAACTAACTGTCCCGACAGTCTTTTTTTCAATTGTTACTAACCTTTCACTCCCTCTGTTCTGATTCTAGCCTCTAATGCCGGCCTAGAGCTGGTTGACTGCCTGGTAGTGCCCTGTGTCCTTCCTGGTCAGCGAACCTACACAGCTTTTGGTCAGGTAAAAGCAGAGCTGACCGCAAAAGGTCGTTCTAGCCTCCGGCCACGCGGATCTCCCGCTCATTCCTCCGTCAGCCGCGGTCCAATTTCACCCTCAAACCTGATTTCTGCCGACGAGTTGTCCTTCCTGATAGCTGGCATCGTCGATGAAACCTTGGCCCAGATCTGTCTGCCTACCCTCATCTTCTCCAGTGCCACCGACGGCGTTAGCCTCAATACCCTCTTCCAACGTTGTGCTGACCACGCAGAGACCAGCGGTCGACCGGAGACCATCCTCCTTGTACGCACAGCCTCTGGCCAGGGTCTGGTAGGCGCCTTCTGTTCTCAGGTCTGGCAGCCTGGTAGCGAGCTTTCCTACTACGGCAACGGACAGTCCTTCCTCTTCCGTCTTCGGCCCGGTTCCCCAAGCATATGGAGGTGGTGTGGGAAAAGTGACAATGGCACTGATCGATTCCAGCGTGCTACTGCCAGGTTCCTCGAAGTGGGCGGCGGCTTGGACTCGGGACCAGCAGCTCTGCGACTGGAAACCGGTCTGGAAATGGCCCAGAGCGGTCCGAGTCCTACATTTAACAGTGAGTGTCTCATCGCAGCCGAGGATAGGGAGATGCAGTCTGACTTGGGAGATGGAAAAGAATACTGCAACTTCCGGGTCTCAGCTGTCGATGTGTTGGGCTTCAAATCTTCTGCATTTTAGGTCTTCAAGTCCCTTTACCTCCCCCCTTTCCCCTGTGCTTACTAACGTCTGCTAGTTTCGTCTGCTATTTACAAGTATTCCATGTCCGCCTATGCGCATTTCTGTTATCACTGCTTCTGACACAGTGACGAAGCATTCTATTTTTGATCTGATTTATCACACCGCTCTCCCCTTTCCTGTTCTTAATATTGTTCAGACCCTCTCCAACCCGAATCTCGAGGACTTTCGATGGAAAGTATATTTGTCACAGACTCCCCTCTCCCTGACGCCATGTAATTCGCATGCTCTTATCCTTTGCCAATTTTCTTGACAGTCTGTGTGCAAATATTTTCGTATGACTCTTTTTGCCTTGGAACCTAGTGACCTATTAAAATACTCTTGGCAGAGTGCCACGTAAACTGAAAAAAATGCTTGCTTCCGACTGTGTTGGGGCTTTAAAGTTAGCGTGATATTCATTTCAAATACGCCCATTATGCATTCCTGCAATAGCAAAGACTGTCAACTGGGAAGTTAACCCCGGCCTACTGTTTGTGAAATTGAAGTCTAGACTGTCGGCTAGAGAATGCCTAGTATTTCGGGCCGAATTCTTTAAAGTCATTTAAGATACCGTAGTGGTGACTGTTTATGACCAGTCTATTGTAAGCCTGATTGATTATCTGATTGAGTCTTAAATTTCCTCGAGATTGTCACTTATGGTGATGTGTGCAGGCTCGGATGAAGTCCAGCGTATGCAGGGATGGTTACTTGCGTTGGATTATGGCGAAAGTGGACTTGGGCTGCGCCTGCCTCACTTTCTGTTCTTCTCCCCCACCTGGGCCCGGTGACATGTCTAAGTCAAGAAGATCAGAGGCGGAATAGGCTGCAAGTGGTTGGCGCAGTCGGAGCCGTCCCTAAGCCTGTCGCCACATTTGGCGCGGGTCCCAGCTTAGTGGGAGGCGGGGCACCGGTGATGGATGTGGTCGCCATTATGTTATTTGAAACGAGGGTGTGTAGGGGTGTCCACACTTGTAGGACCTGAGTTCCTTGGACTGTCGCTTTATTGCGTATATTGTGCTTGAGCTCGCGGACTTAAGAAGGTATTCTCACCTGGAGCACAGTAAGGAAACGCCACGAGGGCAGTTGAGTGTTTTAGAAGTGTTGAGTGCACAACTGCTCTACGGCATGTTAGGCAGCCTTGGGCATTCGTATTTTGTAATTGAAATGTACGGCAGCGTTGTGGTTGCAGTCCCCTTTTTTAGAGACATGCTCCTAAATTCAACTTGACGTAGAGTTTGGTGCTTGGCTTTCCAGGCTGATACCTGAAGTTGATGGCAAACTGTCGTCAGTACCTGACCCTCAGTTTTTTATCCGTTAGGCTTTCAGCAATTTAGCCTGAAGTTGTCTGCTTAACTGAGTAGGTGGCACACACAGTTAAATGGACAGCTATGGCTTGTGCTTGACTCCAGCGTTTCCCATGGAAGGGCATTTCAAAGCATACACACCTGCGAATGGGGTATAGTTTTATATTTTTCACTCCAAACGCCGTGACCTAAGCCACTAGCAAAATATTCTAATCATCAGCTTAACCTCGTGATGCATCTGCGCGTGTTACAAATAACCTGCTGTAATCCATGTCCTATTTTACCCGGGCTTGAATATTTGTGGGTTCGATTAAGCTAAATCATCGCTACGAGACTGTATCTAGAAGCTGCCAGCGAACTTTCGAGGGCATACTTATGTTATTAAAAAAAACTAGCTGAACTTCCGAGATTCGACTATGCGTACAAAGGACTTCCGGTCACTTACTGTCCCAGAAATATACAACAGCGCTGGTTTGCTCATCCTGATTCTTATCAGAGACTTCCTGCTTGTAGTGTTTGGTGGAACTAGTTCCAGAACTCTATATCAATTTTTCATTGCTAGGTGACGTATCAAGTCTGATAAGCTCTGCTCCGAAATGGCAATCAATTAGAATTTTATCCATAAATCCAATGGAGAATCGCGTGAGCAACAAAAGGCTGCGGCTTTCTAAGGGAAGTAGTTGACGTCAATTGTTTGTACATTCGGCTACCGACTCAATAACTTTTTTTCCAGGAGCAACCCCCCCCCTTTCAGTGACATTAGATCACTCTCTTCTCCGATAAACATCTGCTAATAGTCAATGCAAACTAAGACCGGTTTATGGGTAGTCAAAGGAGAAGAATAAGAGGAAATTCACAAAAATTTCAGTGTCTTGCTAAAACCACAGGGGGAAAACAGGTTCTTTATGTTTCTTTTCTTAAGCTGAGTACAATGGTACATATAGCCATCAAGGGATTTTAGTCGGAACAACTCTTTGAAGCCCTCAAATAGTTCCTGTCTTTCAAGGAAAGGCGTCTTTTGGGAAAGGAAGGAAATTTATTCAGTCTTTAATTTTCCTCAAGGACGCCTTTCCTTGAAATAACATTTTGTGAGATGCCTGCCTTCCAGTTCATACGAAACAGTTCCTGTCTTTTTAGTGCCCCAATTGACATTCCAAGAACTGGGCGACAAATGGTCTTCTTTCACTTTTGACTCCCATCAACGAAATGTTTATATCAAAACGTGTTATTGCATAGAAAGTGCATTCGAACCAAATTCGAGTACTTTCATTTATAGTATATTTGACAGAGAAGGCTACACCCATCCTCAATGTAACCTTTAGAAATAAGCCATAATATTCAAAATTTAACTGAATAGTATCAGCCCATTTTTCCTCATAATTAACATCATAAATTTTCGAATAGGAAAACTGGCTCCATTCCGGGGGTCTGCACTAATTTCCTACCGAATTATGGAAAAGGAAACGTTAGGGCTAAGGTTAAGTTAAGGGTTTAATGTTTGGGAAAGAATTTGTGTTGATTTCTGGATTAGGACATGGAAATACCTACATGTTATGCAATTTTGCGCAAAACTATCTGTATTACTGGGTTTTCCTACTCGCGCGTATTCCAGTTAAACTGTCCCATGCGTATAATCGCAACGCCTCTCAGGAAATCAGATTGCTCACATATTTAAAGCTTTGTGTTAATAAAACTTGATTTTGCACCTTAGCCCCTCTGTGGTGCTTGTACCGGGAGTTGCTCCATCATTTACTGTGCAACTGTACTCTGTACAACCACATCCTTCTAGAGACTAGCAGAATTTATTGACATTAGGCCTATCAAGATTCGCCCCCCTAGGTCGACTTTTAATTGGAAATGAGTAGCTACTCATATCTCTGATGGCGAATCCGCGACGGATATCGAAACGTCAGGCGAATAAACATATTGTCCCAGCGATCGAGTCTTCTTCTTCTTCTCACTTAATTGGATATTTAATCTATCTTATTATTAGGCAGTGGCTGTTTGCGGTTGAATAAATGGTCACGAAATTGTATGTCATCTCGTAATCTTTGCTCTGAGAGAAGCTGCAGTGAACCAGAGCGCAAGTCTGATGAGTTGAACTTTATCCGACCAGCGTATGAGGCGAATAGCTACTTTATAGAGTTTTTTAACCAGAAAATCTCAATGTAAAATGAGAAAT
Organism: Ligula intestinalis; assembly: GCA_036362985.1. Lineage (NCBI taxonomy): Eukaryota > Metazoa > Platyhelminthes > Cestoda > Diphyllobothriidea > Diphyllobothriidae > Ligula > Ligula intestinalis. The sequence continues at coordinate 79,170,834 of JAYGXS010000001.1, read as the reverse complement.
GAAACGGTATTAGAAACAGAGCTTAGCAAGTGATCAGGTGTGTCAAGACTGTATTGGAAGCAATCAGTCGCCTTCCAACGTTACTCAAATTTGGAGTTTCAAACAAGTTAAAGGCAACCATCTGGACTCAGGTAATGATACAGAAGGATTTCCTATCACTACAAGAGAGGCTTCAAATCGTCCTTCAGATGTTATTATTTTGAAGCCGACGTTACTAAGTTGGATAAGCAGGAATTTGAAGCAAGCGACAACGGCAGAATTTATTTGTACAAATACACCTCGAGAGAGCTTATCAACCGCTTCCTCTATGCACGAATTTTGAATTTTCACAGAATAAATAATTGCAAGGTCATTTTAACGTGGCGCATGGTCAGCAGTAATGTCAACTTAAAACTTCGAAAAAAAGAAAGGAGGGGCATTAACAAGAATAAAAGTGTGGTAGGCAAGCCACCCCAAACTGTGTCAATTCGCCTGCACTTGCGGATGCAATTGGCGACCAGGGTTGCTGAACATTTGTCTGCTTGGCATTTAAAACAAGAAAACAAAGTGCCAGATAGTGGTCATTCCGTTCACATTAACACATCTTTCCGAGTCCTTGTTCGAACACGAACAAACCGGACCTTGCGTTACACGGAATCAGCTTACATATGGCGGGCGAAACCCGACCAATGTAAGCACTTAGACCATTTGGTTTATCTTCACTTGTCCTAGTAAACGCATACCACACTTTTATTCTTGTTAATTCCCCTCCTTACTTCTCTTCCCAAGTTTAATTTGACATTGCTATTGACCATGCGCCACGTTAAAATGACCTTGATATTGAGGAGAAGACGATTTGATTCGTCTGAAGTTTCGAGATCCGTCGCAGACTCGTCATCAGAGACATTTCTAGAGAGCCATAGCAGATACAAGTAGCGTTTGCACAAGAGTTTACAGTGTAAGATCGTTAAAATTTAAACGTGTAGAAAAAATCGATAACTCTATGGCGTGAGTGCCGATTGGCCAGTCAGCAACGAAAAGCAGCGTTGGCGTCGCTGCCGTGGCCAATTGGCAATCACGCCACAAAGTTATCGAATTTTTCTCAACGTTTAAATTTTGACTACCTTACACTGCAAACTCTTGTGCATACGCTACCTGTATCTGCTACGTCTCTCTAGATGAGTCTCTGATGAAGAGTCTGCGACGGATCTCGGAGCGTCAGATGACTAAAAATATAGTCCCAGCGCTAGAATTGCCTTCTTCTCAATTAATTCCTGCGACTCGCGTGTTCGCTGTTGTTGACCTTGCTATTATCGATTCTGTGAAAATTCAAAATTATGTTGTCTCCAATTGCTTCGTTATTCATCAAAAAGCGGAAGCGGTTGATAAGTACTCTCGAAATTTATTTGGCCAAATACACACCAGCGATTAGGTGAAGGAGCTACACCAAATTTCAGGTGGCGGCTTGCTCGATCAGGTATACTCAAGCCTTAAATTTTGACATAGTTGAAATATCATCCTCCTTAGGTGCTATAATTTCCCCGAAAACAGTAGGTATTCACGCGGGAATATGTTGTAGATGCGCTTGAAGCTATCGCAGTGTACTAAAAAGCCTTGGTTTGGAAGGTTACACATTGACCGACTGGGGTGCGAGCCAGGCGTGGCGACATGTTCAGGGGCAGCTACGGCCCTGCCAGCCATCTGCACTCTCAGCCCCGTCCCCTCACCTCCGCTCTCCTTGACTTGGCCATGATACCGAGCTCACATAGGTAAGGGGAAGAGTGTGCGGTAGATGCTGCGAAGTTATACACTCACTTAAATCTAATCCACGCGCAATTCACTGCGTTTGCTCTCAGTCTGCTGTGAAACGCGTGGTGAACATTGTAGAGACCAATTGTCGAACTGCATGTGCGTCAAGTGCTAGACATGGCTTCCGCTGGAAGTTCTGATTGAGTAACTATTGTGCCAATGACCAACATTCTGCATTTAATCCCAGACACCATTCCGAATTGGTCTGTCTGTTTTTGTTCATGCTGATAAGCTCAAGAGAAAATTCTGTATTCCAAGTGAACAAAGTCCTCCTTCAAGTAATTGATTTTCTCTCTTGTCTTTCTTATGCTCTCATACCTTGCTCGTGCTCATGCCGGCTATAAATGTCCGGACAGCCAGATACTTTGGGTAATAGTAACTTATGTAGCCCCACACACTATTCCCTACATCACACATGTTTTCCTACGAAAAAGGTGGTTTTCGGGTTTTATGGGCGGGAAATTAGGACACGCAGTGGAATATACTTTAATAAATGCTACATACATTTTTATTTTCCTGTATTAAGAAGTGATGTTGATTTAAATCTGCCGATTTTCCTATTGTGTATTATCATTCAACTTATTGCAGAAAAACCCGATTATCAAATTGCAGGTTTCCTGAATTTCCAGAAAAATTGAAATGGGGGTTAGAAGGTCGTCTACTTCAACTTACCTGTGGTCCAACTTACCGTTCTGGATATAGATTAGTATAGTCCGCGACGCAAAGCGCCGCGCACACCTTCAATTTACATGCGGAATGACCTGCTCCCAGCGGCCGCGAGAAGCAACTTCGACTACACTTTTTTCACTTTGAACCTACTTCTAAAAATTTCCTTTTCTGCCTATCCTATTTCCCCACCGCACGAAACTCTATAACTACCGTTTTTCAGGGCAACATGCTGGGACTAGGGGTATATGTGTGGGGCTACATAAGCTACTTTTGCTGATACTTTGATACCACAGTTAGAAATGGTGCATAGCCTGGTTTGCTTCTTACGCCTGGTTCTTGAAACTACACGCACTCCAGCGGCCAGCAGGGCTTATCCGCCGTACTGAAGCATTCCCGTGCGTATATTTGGCTCTCACTGCAAGTAAGGAGGACATACGCCTGAGTCATCGCGGCTGACTTAATATGTAATTTGAGCCCTCTCATTCGGAGTCATATGAACATATTGGAAGCGTGATCTTCAGTTCCGTTCGGCGTATGGCTCGGGCCTTTTTAAGTAAGGTAGATAAAATATTTAGATTGCGAACAGCTATCGCCATATCCAAATTCTGATCTGATGTATGACCAGTTCAGGAGCATACGCGTGCGTCTAATTAATTCGCTTCGGGCCAGTAAATTCATAAGGAACAAGGTACAAGATGAACAAATGTGGTCATAATGTTCATCTTCTCATACAAGTGAGTTGTGTGAATAGGGGGGGGAGGCTGATAAGAAACAGCTGGTTTGGTGGAGCCCTTCCAGTGGGAAAAGGGGAGGAGGTAGACAGGGTGCGGAGGACTGCGTACAATTAGGTGATCGTTGGCCATGCTAGGCGCAGAGCATGCAAGAGGTTCTTTCGTGCGCACAAGATCGGTTTCCTCAGCCTGATATCGGTTGCTTCTGCTGTTGCTAACAGACGCTGACCCAAGGACTTGGGGTAGTCTGGTGGGATCTCATAAATTAGCCGGAGAGCTTTTTTAGAGGTCCATGTGATGCCCGGAATCAACCATTTGTGAGATAATAGTGTTGTTTATGTTCTTCACGTCGTCTTGTCTTCACTATGCGTGGAGGTGTTCCCTTATTCTTTTGCATAGGCACCGATTCATGCGGCCGGTATAACCTGCTCCACTGGGGGAAGTAAATGAGTAGACACAAATATGGCTGGGCTGAGCCTTCGGGTGACTTATAAGCTCCCAACAAACTCTCCCACGTCCCTGACTCAGCGTCTGGTAGCAACAGCGAAAGTGGCCGCTATCAGGCTGACGAAGCCGGTCTTGTGTGCAAAAAAGTACCTCCCGCATGCTCTGCGCCTAGCATGGTCAACGATCGCCTAACTGTACGCAGTCCTCCGCACCCTGTCTACCTCCTCCCCCTTTCCCTCTGGAACGGCTCCACCACACCCACGTTGTCACTTAACCAGCTGTCTCTTCTCCCCCCCCCCCCCCCCCCCCCATTTACACAACTCACGTGTATGGGAAGACGAATATTATTGATCGCATGTTCAGCTTGTACTCCGAAGAGAATTTGTCGAAGGCAAGCGAGCGCTCGCCAACTGGTCTTCTGAATTCTTCAATCGGAATTTTCGCAAGCCTTTTAAAAAACACCGACTGTTGAAATCACCTTCCAGCCTTTCGCTAAGGGCGGCACAACCGATGCCGATTACTGGTTATCTCAGAAGCCCGTTTATTTTGAAGCAAATCTCCACCGAAGGTCACTGTACTAGCTGCCGCACGAGGATAATCTGGCTGGCTTTCAAACAGTTAAATCAACAAGCCGCGCAACGTTTGCTGTTTTCACATGAATCGGTGGAAAAAGTCACAAGTCAGCTCCGGACATTAACTACAGACGAAATTGCAATGTTCGATCGGTAATGTCGTTCAGACCTCGATCATTTTTCTGGCGTACATGACAAATGTCTCGGTGTCTTCTTCCAGACAGCAATTTTGGCACATTTTTGGCAATTCAGTATGCTCCTTTCTGTTTGTTTTTGTCGGAATGAATACCAGAATTAGCCTGTGTGGGGAGCTGTGCACATGTGAATCCTTTAACGAAACTTTCAGCTTCACTTCAGTATGTGTTAACCTAAGACGCAGCATCACCAGCATGTTAGACTGACTTCGGTGAGGGGAAAATTCGTAACTTTTAATTGATGCTTATGTGGACTAGGAACTTTAAGTTTTGTCAGGACAGGGACCGACTAGGTATTTACAGTCTTTTCGAGTATATAATATCTTACCGGTGGAGCGGAACAGTACTAAGGTCAGGACAAGGGAAGGCTAAAGAGCCACTCGGGATTTATTAGCCACCGGTAGCCGATCCTAGCGCAAGTATAGATAATCTAGGACTCGAACCAGGAATTACGAGCCCGCTGCTCCGTCGGTTATGTTCGGAAGTGCTAAGCGTCGTTTTCTGTCATTCGTTAACTTGAGTTAACAGTTGTAGTGGGGCGCACACCGATCGCGTCACGGGACATACTGGTCTCGATGTGCCTTGGGTTTAGTTTTCATGTCTATTCCGTGCATGCAGCAAGCAGCCGCGCTCACAGCAGGCTATCGATCGACCTACACGAGGTGAACGCATACAGGCAATCAATAATCAAAAATTTCAACTGCATTCAGCCGCTGAGTCACAACCAATCGTTCGGGTAGCCAAGCCAGAACAGAGGCTGATGGGTTCGATGGACCTAGCTTACACTCGTTTTTTATCTCAATATGTGGTACCTGTTAACCTCAAAGACTTGTGCTGACGTGCTAAAAGTACTTGTCTGAGTAAACGCACTCTCGCTCTGGCTGAGTGGTCTTTTCTCTGTCTCCCTATACGGGCTCTTTTGTTCGGCGTTCGTGTTAATTAGAAATATCAGGAGCGGGTCTTAAGAATGTTACTAGTGGTCACTTGTGTATCCCTGTCATAGATGTTAATTCTTTTCTTCAGTGTAATCGCATTTTCCTTTATGGCATCGTCATTGTGCAAGAGGACGGCTGATTTTTGTCGGTGGTTGACTTGTTTGCACGCATTGCCGGGCGGCATGATTTCGCGTCCATCCTGTGGAGGACTATAACCCCTAAGTCTTTGCCTACAGCGCCCTATGCAGCTTTCACATGCAGAATGCTTTATTACAATTGGACTTGTTCAAACTCCTAGTACCTATGAATACTTTTAGGTTGGTGACAACTCTTAAAAACTATTCAGTTAGTCTCTTTGATCAGGCCAGTTTCTATTTAATATGAAGAGTGCGTGTGGTACTTTTTTCTGCCGTCCAGCTGGTGCTTCTTAAAAAAATGCAGTCTCCGGGGTGTTTGCCGATTTTTTGATTATTTATTTCGTCAGTGCAGAAACAGCTTCGTGTCAAGCGAGAACTTTAAACTTATATGAGGACGAATCAAATTGTTCCGTGCCTTGTTGAACTCGATGTAGTCCACTTAGGATGACACAATTGACCTTCCAACAATTCACGCTTTTAACTCCTGGTCACAGGCCTTTTGCGATTTTGAAAGTGAACTTCAGCAAGTATCGAGTAAATTTTCTTACTAATGATCTTGTTCCGTATGGCCCGATTGGAGGTGAACAGTATCTTAAACCAGTAGTACAGGAATCAGCTGCAAACTACGACTGCCGCAACAGCCAATTATCACTGTCGACAGCGTTGGCCCAGGTAATGAAAATCATGACCAAACGGGAGGAGACCTTACCGCTTAGATGCAAGGCTATGAGTAGTGCAATTCATGATTCATAGCAGAAATAATGGCAACCGTTTCATGTCCAACTTCTCAGTTATTCGTGGTCGATGTCGATAAAATATTAAACATATGGTTGTGTCTTTGATAAAATATTAACTCTTTTTTTAACACTAACAGGATAGTTGATAATTTAATAGCGACCGACAGGTATTTCGAAATAACGAAGAAGGCCCTTAGAAGAAGAGGAAGCTGGAGGAGAATTTAAAAAGGCAGAGCTAAGAATAATTTAAATTAATAAAAGTTTCAATCCACAATATTTGGTTAAATTTTAATGCGAAAAATGACAGAAGACCGTTTTTAGTGTACTTATCCATGCAAAACTATTGCAAAGGTGTGAAGGCTACGAATTTTCAACCCTAATAGCTGCGATATTCCAGGCCAGGTTCCTTAGAAGATGAGAGAAAACTTGGAAAGCTAGAGGAGTAGGAACAATATATTTTTTACAGAATGAGTTGAAGAATAGTTCAGAAGAAGGTTGACTCGGTCTGGTGTACCTTCGACCGTGAGAGCCAAGAGTGAGAGCAGCGGCGGCGCGTCCACCCCGCGAGAGGGTAGAATGCCAAGTGAGTTCTAGCGTCGGTAATCGGGGGCGGCAGCCGAATCCCCTCTCTGGCTCGCGGCCTTGAATGTGATTGGTTGGACGGCGCGATGCAGACACCGAGTGGGCGGTCCATGTCTCGCGCACCAGTTGTTGTCTCGTCGGAGGCACGACTAAAAGTACATCCGTGCACGGTTCTGCTCTGATTGACCATGTCTGGGACCTCAAGAGTTAGGTGGGCTTCAGGCAGAAAGGACCACCACAAAACTAAGGCTACTTACCTATCCTTCGATTGAGCAGGGGGTTCTTAGATATCGTAAATAAAAATGTCGCCGGTAAAAGTCTCTTTTTTGTTCAATCCTAAAATGGCTAGATTTGTTCACTGAGCTGAGGAAGTAGCAACAGTATTTATGAATTCCTTTTAGCGCACGTCCTCGTGCGAAAGTTGCACCAAACATAGGGAGACAGAGCCACTGCCTGTAGAAAGTGGGCGACTTTTTTGGAATTCCGAAAAAGGCTAAAGTAGCTTATGTAGCCCCACGCATGTACCCCTAGTCCCAGCGTTTAGTGCTGCAAAAACGGTGGTTAAAGATTTTTTGGGGTGGGCAAATAGGATAGGCAGAGAAGGAAATTTTTGGAACTAAGTGTTAAGTGAAAAAATGTAGTCAAAGTTGTTTCCCGCGGCCGCTGGGAGCAGGTTGTTAAGCATGTAAATTGAAGGTGTGCGCAGCGATTCGCGCCGCGGATTACACTAATCTTACTCCAGAACACTAAATTTGACCAGAGGTTAGTTGAAGTAGACGACTTCCTAACCACCATTCAATTTTTCGGGAAATTCAAGCAACCTGCAATTTTATAATCGGGTTTTTCCGCAATAAGTTGAATGATAATGCAGATTAGGAAAATCTACAGATATAAATCAACAACACTTCTAAATACACTAAAATAACAATGCACTTAGCATTTATTAAAGTATATTCCACTGTGTCTCCTAATTCTCCGCCCGTAAAACCCGTTAACCACCGTTTTCGTAGGAAAACATGTCGGTTGTAGGGATAAATGAGTGGGGCTGCATAAGCTACGGTTGCCAAGAAAATTCGGTCTTTGATTAATTGTAGCTGCACATAAAATATTCGATATCGAGCATCGAAGGTTGTGAATGCGTTTGTTTTTGAATAGAAAAGGGTACATTTTGTGATCAATCAAAGTAAGGTTTGCATTCTATACAGCATCATTTGCGTGGGTTTAGCGAGAAGCGCCATCCTAACAGTGTGGAGCTTACGAACTTGTGATACATATATTTTCAAAAATACAATTTTTATGTACTTTTTGCAGCCTTTGTGCTTCTTTTTTCCAGCACTTTAAGTGACTTAGCGTTCTAGTACATTCCATAATTTTTAATTAATCGGTCATTTCGCTCAACACTTATAAATTTAGCGCCTTGTTTTCAAATAAACTTATCGCAGCACACTGTACAATACCCTGTTGTTGTCAACTGAGGCATAGTATGCACTCACAGGCAGTAAGCACATCGATGTCCCTGGAGCTTTGGTAGCCCCGTAGCAGAACCAGAAGGGCAATTGGAAATACCGGTCATAAAACCGCATGTGTGACACTCAGACCGTAGTGACCAACTCCATTTTGTGTGAAAGATAATGCCTAGGGCGGTTTACTTAACACCCTTTCCTGTGGAATATTAGCAACCAAATTTAGCGCCCTTTTTAAGCGCTGTGTCTCTATCATCTAAAAGATCCCTGACATTGCTTCAAAGAACCGTTTGTGTAGCTCAAAACCCATTAAAGCAGAACATCTGCGTTCAAAGGCGTTCGTTAGGAGACAAAAATGACGAACTCATACCTGTGGGACCTCTCGGAGTTGCGTCTGCAGTTTTATGGGGACAGCTCAGAGCAGCTTCGCTGGATATTATGCCGAGGATATGTACCTTCTAGTCGCAGAGGTTGTACGTACTTAACGAACTGCAGACACGCAGGATCTGAATTCGTGTGCAATCCGATACTGAATACCTCAGGTAAACGTACGTAAGTATGACACATTAGGTGAAAGGTAAGCCTTTTACTAAGCCACGAACCAATCACTACAGATATCGTTATAAGGATTTCACCTGGTCAAAATATGCGATGGTTTCAATGCGAATGCCATTTCTATGGGACGACAAAGCGTTCGGATTGTTGACTCGAGCTTTCTTCCATGAGACAGCTTGTCGGCCGAATCGAAGTGGAGACTTTTTAAACTGTGGAAAATCGGACTGCTTAAATTGATTTTTTTTTCCAATTCATCAAATATTTATCAACTGTGTTCAGCAGCAACTACAAAACTTAGGATTTTCCGCAGTTTCGCAGATGTTAATATGCATAGAACCTGTTGTATTATGCCAGGTTTTTGACAAGTCCAACTGTGAGTACTGCCTGCAATGGTCCATCGGGATAAACCGCTTGAGAAGAAGACGAAGTCGATCGAGTCGTGATCTTTTCAATTACTTTCTGGGACCCGCATGTTTGCTTGTGTTGGCGATATACCGCTTGATTCTCCCAAAAAGGTATGCGTAGCATAAGGTTTAGATGCACGATCATCAACTCAAATTACACTGTGCACCACGTGCAGTACATATACGACGGTTGTAGGTGTGGTGATTTGGATCAACTTTCGCATTTCCTTTCAAGCCGTTTTAGCAAACGATTTGCGGCAGGATGAACGAAACAAAAATATATTTGCTGATATAGGCCGAAATTGTTCAGAATGATAGTGAAGAGGAAAGAAATTCTATGACCCTTGAAGCTGTCACGTTCGTCCACATCCATTTTTCGTAATTCTAATTCGGTCTCAATTTTAGCACCTGAAAACAATGCTCTGCTCGTTAGCGCAGTCAGCATCGTTTTGCACTTTTCGCACAACTAATTTATAATTTTGAAGCAAGTGAAAACGGTAGAATTGATTTGTAAAAATAAATTTCGGGAGGCTTGTCAACCGCTACCTCTCTTTGCATGAATAACGTGTGGGATACGATGTGATCCAGCCGGATAATAGACAAGCGAACGTATCTCAACATGTTTAAGCTAGTGGATAGTATAATGCGTGAAAGGCCATAGTGTCAGGGGCAATTTACTAAGGTAGGAACAAGCGTAGTATGTAAGCAATAGGAGAAGTGACTCCAAGACGAGTGCAGTCCAGAGTCGCATTCCGGCAAGTTGATCACCGGGTCTGGAGGTCTGCAACCGAACAGTGAGTCGTCGGCTCTGGAAGAGAATGAGCGTAAACAAATCGTCCGAATCTCGGGCACTGATCTAACCTTGAGAATTGGTTGGCTAGTGAGACTAGATCGCCTTGAGAAAGCCAGACAGGAGTGACCTTGAACGGAGGCCTTGACTATGGTGTCTTGCAGACGCGTGGTGGTCACGCGCGCGGCGTCCGAGGAAAGCATGACTAAGAAAAGGGGTCGCTACAAACGTAACAATCTCAGAAGACAGCATTTTAAATCTTCACAGCATCATTAATAGCAAGGTCATTTTAACGCGATGAATAGTCAATAGAAATGTCACGTTTAAACTTGGAAACGAAAAGAAAAGACGGGAATTAACATTAGTAAGAGATTGATTATTTGTGGCATGTATTTACCAGAGCTCTATGAGCTAACTGCTCACATAGGTCGTGGTTCTCAGTCCGTATATAGGCTAGTTACATGTAACGCTAGGCCCGGTTTGTTCGTGCTCGAACACGGACTCGGAAGGATGTGTTGATGTCAACAGAGTGACCACTGTCTAGCAAGAGTTTTGTAATGGAGGACCATGGCACTTTGTTTTCTTCTTCACTAGTTCTTACAGAAGCGTGACAAATCTGTTATTTTTCCAGCCCAAAATCATCCAATCTTCGTATCGTTAGAGCAGTCTTATCGCAGTGGCGTAAGTTATTTCGGAAAGACCCTCGTCACTGCAACCTTTAGGCTCCCTTCCGTGTGAGAAGAAGAGGAGGTAACCAGACTGTTGCAATGACGTGTTCTGAGCAGCACTAGTAAAGAATGGGTTAGAGGAAGTTGGCAGCAGGAGGAGCGAACGACTGCAGCCGCGAGGGATGAGTGTTAAAGCGAGGACGCCGTAAAAGAGCCTCCAGCGAAAGCATTTGTTAATCAGCCTCAGGGAAGATGATTAACCAGACCGGATTTAGGTCGGCAGGGGTGCGCGCGTGCAAGCAGTCGCGAGAGGATGAGCGTTGCACTCGGAGTTGGGTCACTACAATGCCATTCCTGGAGGACCTGACTCTCTTTTTTTCAGACACTCGACGGGGACAGGGATGAGGCCGGCTCTGCGCCATAACCACAGTAAAACTGGAAAGACGTGGACCTGGAAATCATTGGCTCAGTGGATAGGACGGTCGTCTCTAGCTCACTGGTCCCGGGTTCAAAACTCGAGTGTAGCGACAGTTTCTGCGGCTATAGTTGAATCAGGTAACTCTGACCGATGAAGTGTAATGACCCAGAAATACGCGTATCTCAAAGTCCTAACGTTTGTCAGTAATACAAATTGGTTACTTAAAGTTGGCACGTAATATAATTGCTTCGTTGAGTAGAAAAGTGGAAGTGTCCACAAATTCGCCAGACGAAACAAGCCAGGATTGGTGAATCCTGGGCGAGATCGGAGTGCACACATGTACCAAACTGGTGCGTTTTGAAACTACTGCGGCGTCCTTATAGTCACCGCTTGAAAAGTTGTCAGTTGATCCGATAAATCGGATCTTCCACAAACTATAGTACGACCCTACTAATCCCGCAACAAATGCTAACCCTGAAAAATGCTATTGATGAACCCGATTCTGCTACTGTCGCTGCTAATGTCTCTGATAAAGGATCCGCAATGGATTTCGAAACTTTAGGCAAATACCACTCTTGTCCCAGTGACCACACCTTCTCCTTCATAGTGCATAGAGTAAGGGATAGGTTGGCATATAATAAGGTCGCGTTTTACACGCTGACCTATCTTTGTTTTCCTTAGCGGGGGCGCATATTTGCTATCGGATTATTAAGACTGCACAATATTCAAATGTCTCGAGACAAGTGCAGTTTGCGATAGCCGGTGACCTTACATCATGCCGAACACCATGTGCGGTTCTACCACAGCAGCTTAAGTCAATAGGGACTAACCTAGCCGCTACGACCGTCAGGCTCGGATCTGAGTGCTAAAAGAAGAATTCGGAGGCCAGGTAAGAAGAATAGTGTATTCTGTACAGAGCTGGTGGAGAATAGGTTGGCAGTCAGGCGAGCGTGCGTTTGCAGCCGCTTCCTGAAGTATGAGAGTGTGGAAGTCGTAAAAGAGCATCCCCTGAAAGTTTTTGTAAATCAGCATCAGGGAAGAGGATTAACTAGACCTGATTGGGGTTGGCAGACACTGGTGCGCACGTGCAAGCAGTCACGAGAGGTTGAGCGCTGCATTTGGAGTTGGACAACCGCGAAGAAGCCGCCGGACTTACTTCATTCACAAAACTGTGCTGACCCCCTAAGCCGTATTCCTCCATCTCCCCAACCCCTATCCCACCTTCCCTATCCTCCCCTATCCCCCTTTCTCTCTACCACCTTCGCCCCTTACTCTTCTCGTTCTTCATACTTTATGTAGCTGTCGTTGAGTGCGAGTTCCTGACCGTTTATCCTTCAAGTGTTTCAACGCTACATGTACCTTCGGTCTAGATGAGGAATACTGGGGTCGCACTTTGTCCTGCTTTTATTTCTATACAAATGCTTATCTTCATTTAATTTTTTATGCATTTCTCGAATTTGCATTTATATTTATTTGTTTAAGTGCGTTTAGGGACTGTTTAGCGCAGGACTGAAGCTTTCGCGAGTTGTGGTATCAATAACGGTTATTTGACACACTGCCCTTATTCTATACTGATCGGCGCAGGCAGCTGATTTTGTTTTAGCATGGTGATCTATCTTAACTTATCTTGACTTTTTGTTGGCATTTAAAATCCTTAAAGCTTTGAACTTCAAAGTTGTTTCAGTTGGAATGTATTGGAATTTCGTCCTTTTTGAAGAACAGAGGTTTTTTGCCTGATTTTGACGCTAAATTCGCCTTGTGAGTATTAGTTTTACTTTTGTCAACCCCAATATACATAACTCTCATAAAACATATTGCAGATACACATGATTGCGACAAACATCCGCATCACTACTGCAAGTGCTCAATGGTACGTTCAATTTCAGTTGGCATCTATTAACGACGCAATCGCTAAGTTCCACCTTCGTCAGGGGCAGCATCACTGACTGTTGTCGAAGGAGCAAACATCCTTCTTATCCATTAAAAGTTTTTTTTGCGAAAATTGACGTCATAAATGGGCAAAATTATTGGCTCACAAATTCTTTTTAACGGCCTGTAGCCGTTTTGACCGGTAGCGATCATATCAAAACTTATAATTTGGCTTTGGAGTGTTTTCTGCGATCAAACGTTCTGCTGACTGAAAGAAAAATTCCGTTGATTTAGGCACTTTAACTGGTATTTGTCTTCATAGAGATGACTGTAAAGGTGACACCGGTTCACAACTCTGAAGAAATTGTCAGCTTTAAGTGTAGGTCATCTCCGGGGATAATGGAGAATGGCCAAAGCGTGTTTCACTTTAATTCCTCCTAGGATAGTGAAAACAAAGTGATCACGGTCAATCTTTCTGCATATTATCTTATCCAGGACATCCATGCTGCGGTCTGGGTGAAATTCTACGGAAGCAGGTCAAATATAATGCAGTGGTGCGCGTTGTTATTTCGATGACCCTTGGACGGGTTTTGGGCTCATTATGTTCGAAGCTGTCCAGATACCAATAACATCATGTGTGTCCAATTCTTAAAGTGAAATCTCATTCACATAGTAATTGTGGTTGATATTCGTCTGCGACGAGCTTTCCAACCTAGGATTACATCTTTTTATACATTAAACGTTAGAAGCAAATTGGTGGACTGGATAGTCAGTTGAACAACGGTTTCTAGTAGGTCAGCACAACTGGCCCCTTCCAAGATTTTATCCCATTTTAAAACACGATTACATTGCAGTCAATATGTCCAGTGTAGTCAGAAATATATCATTTTATCTATTTATTGATTACCGGTTTACTTGCAAGTTCAAACGAAATATGAAGTAGAGGATTGAGCTGGCAATGAAAAAACTAATTGAAGTTTTTACTAGTGTTTGCTAGTAACTGGTGTTTTTCAGAATAAAAGATTGCAACTCTTTGAATGCCAAGAGTTCGGCAAGGGTTCGCATAGGTGTACGTTGTTTTCAAGCTGCCTTCAGAGTTATGGAACCGCGATTAAACGCCAGAGGAAGGTGTTGGTAAACGGCTGCTCGCTGTCAGCTGAGGCATTTACTGCTTACGTGCTGCGGAATCAGCCCCATTACCCTCAACATGAAGCCTGATACAGGGTTCAGAGTCCGCGAACGTCATTAGAGCGGAAGAGAGGTTCCACCTGGTCAGCACCTAAAATTCGTGAAAGATGTCTTGGTTGTAGAAAACCGACTATCGTTCTCTTAAACATAGGATGGTTTTCAAAAGTTGAAGATGCAGTTGCTGGAACAAAACGTTTATTTGCCTGACGCTTCGCAATCCGGCCTGAAGCCTTTATTAGAGATGACTGCAGAATCGGATGATAATTGCGTGGATTACGCAGTAGTAATAGTTAATCGTGACCACGCGACAGCACGCATAGTATAATTAGCAGTTCCCATTATCACCGCTTGGGCTCGTAATTGATGCGATGCTGGTTTGACAGTACGCTTCCGAGTCAATAATTGCCACGAGTTAATCATCCATGTTGGATGTGAGCCTGATAATTATGCGAAAATCAGTTTTTCTGTCATGAGCATTGTTGCTAGGCCGCGCACTTCCCACGTGACCGATTCTCCTGCTCAGACAAAGGCGCAGCACGAAATATTGGAGCGGCAAGTCATTGCGCTTGTTAATTGACTGCGGGCCTGAGAATCGTGATTCGAGTAGCTTGCGACTCATGCGGTTGTCAATTCTTGCAAGGAATTCGGTCTCTTTAATACTGAAAATATGGCCAGGTACTGTCGAGTGAGCTGCAGCATGTGAGTTACCGTCATTCCTCCTCACCGCTACTGCGTGCTCGGCCTTTCGCGTCTGGAGTAATCTGCTGGTTTCCCTGCCGTAGTTGTTTTTTCCACAAATGCAGCTGCTCCGGTAAACGACTCTAACCATTCGCTTAACAACGTTATCCTGGGTTTTACATTGATACATCTTTTGTAGAAACCAATAATAAAGCACGCTATCAAGGGTCTTCTGAAGTAAAAGATAGCAATAGTCACTGAAAAATTTCTGTCTGTTGCTTGTTCCATTTACACGCGAGTAAATACAACTCTTGAGACATGGTTCATCAGATGAGAAGCAGATAATGCATTTTTCTGTTCTAGGTACATTATGAAGTGCCTACAGATAAGTCGTTCCAAGACCTCGCACCAACCTCGATTTATGATAATCGGGTGGTATTATTTCGAAAAAAATCACTCTATACCTTCTTTTGTAGAGAGAGAAAGCATAGACTGATTTCCATCCCTTCGCTAGTTCTTTCTTTTCCACATACCTTTGGAATATCAATGGCACCGGCTTGCACAGTATATACGCCAATCCTCAGAGGACGCATGGAGGACCTCGACAGGTACTTGGCAACCTTAGTGGATTCATTGGGAGAAATTCTGCTTTAATCGATGTAGGCAAGAAGAAAGAAGATATTTTAGAATGTCCGACACAATTATATTGTTGTTCTTCTGGGTTAGAAAGAGAAGAAAGTTTTTCTTAATAGCGCATAAATACATAAGTCCATTTATGTAATTCCATTATTGTAATTCCACTTATTGAGGAAAACTAGGCAAACTTTCCTTCTCATGCTGGAGGAATATAGATTCCTGGTGTTTTCTTCCATTTTTTAGGTTATTTAGGATGACAAGTATGAAATAGTTGAAAAGTATTAAATGTGTTGGCACAATCCCCTGATGCATATCTTGTAGATCCAACACACTTTTAGAGTAAGTACAAGTCTTCGGCTGCTTTAACTTTGCCATTTTCAAATGCCGGATATAAATTCCGGCTTAGTCAAAACCGTAACAGACCCATCAAACTCGGATGCACTCATCCACACGACAAGAGGGGATAAAACCTCTAACAGCAGTAACCCTGTAATGAGAACGAATACGAATTGAATCTATAGTAATGAAAGGACTATAAAAACAGAGGGAGTTGCGGCAGCGGGTGACCTGTCTGAATGGAATGTGACACTCTAGTATCGGTTAAAAGACCAACAGGTATACAGCGCGTTCCCAACTATAGGGAGGGGCTGTGGGAAATGCCGAAGTACCGAGAGGAGATCGTTGTGATGAGTTGCGGTTGAGGGGTCAGTGGCACAGAAGAAAGGCATCAGCTGTTTTCACCGACATGGAGTTACACCATCCCAGATCCGTCAGCAAAGGGTCTCAATTTATTAAAACAACCTATTCAGACTCAGGGTCTATTGCATGATCCCCTCCTGTCGCGCGACAAATAATTTGAAATGAAAAAGAATGTAAATCTGTTACTGAGCAGATTTAAGTAGGCTTTTATTTATTAAAATATTCTCCTAATAGGACCCTACGAAACACCTTCGCTAAGGTAACAGCTACTTTCTCTCCCCGGCCGGATGTGTGGTTAAACCTTATGATCAATTGCGCAATTCATAACGTAGGCTATATGTAAGGATAAGTTCATGCAATCGCGGCACTAATCGACTCCTGATGTGGTTGCTGCTCCGGTCAGCCCGGATTTCTGCTGTTTTGACCTCGAATTTTCAGCTTCCAGACTAGTTCAACCTAGGAAATTGGGAGTAGGGTTCAGTGAGCCCCCAGTGTTAAAAAAAAAGTTCAGGGAAAAACTGCTTCCCTAAACTATATGGAGGAGAAATAAAGTTTTATACTGTAATGGCAGTCTGGAATGGGAATATGAAACGGCGCTGAAGTGCGCTTATGCGTGTTAGATTGCATGACATCTCGCTAAAAAGCATCAGTGGACATGAAGCCTCGATATCGCAGCAGACTTTTAAGATACTGATGATGGTGAGTAGCGAAATAAACGGCAGAACTTTAAGCCGTGACCGTCAGTATAACTTTCTGTTAAGACCCGCCTTGGTACTTCTAATCAGCACGAACCGGTTTCCCCAAGAGCCCGTAAGAGAGACAGTGAAAAGACCAGTCTGCCAGACAAACAGTCTACGTAGATAGGAGCATGGTACAGCATGTCAATGCAAGCCAGCGCAAGTTAAGTCAGAAACATGGTGCATGTACTTTAAAGGGAACGTGAGAGATATTGCGTGATAATGGCCAATCAGGATTGAGCAGATAAGTCTGGCTCGCGGCAAGTGGCTTTCGCGACGCCGTTGAGTGCGTTGACTCATAATGGGTTAGTGCGGCATCCCAACACCTCGCCTTCAAAGCTGTCAGTACCGCTTTTGCCGGAGATCGACCTCTATGAACTGCGAACTTTGGCAAGCACGGTAAGTCCGACGTTCTGTGGGCGGTGTCAGGTCTACCGGGGCGTGGCCAGGAACTGGTTCCTGCAGGATTTGGTGCGAGAGCTGACTGGTCTGCTGGAATAGCAAAAATGTACAGCAGGATATCGAGAGGAAGTGAAACGCCTGATTAAGATCCGGTTGGTTTGCTGCACTACCACCGTTGGATCTGATTGTGGTGACGAACGCAGGTGTCATCACCGACAGAGACGCCGAACAGCATGCTGCCTCTGTGCGTTGTTATCGTCCCTTCAATCCAGTCTGGAAACCCTGCTTAGTCGTCACGAACAAAGTCCGGTGTTCTAATAGAGAGCTTGCTACGCGAGACATGTGGAAGTGGCTGTGGGTACAACAGATCAATAGTCAGCAGCGCATGAAACTTCGTTCGGGGTTTCCGGCCCATTAAAGATTCGGCTGGAGAGACAACACCAAGAGACGCCGAATTAGGGGATGGTCCTGTAGGAGAACAGGAAGGCCTGGAGTATCTCATCTGTAGTCTCCTCCCCACTAGCTTTTAACAGGGCTTGTTTGAAGGTGTCGACAAAGCGTTCCGCCTGACCATTGGATTAGGGATATTAGGGCGGCGAGCGCAGAGGCTGGATTTGGTGTTTGCGGCAAAAATCCTCAAAGGTCGATGAGGTAAATTGTGAGCCATTATCCGACATCAGGACATCCGTTAGGCCGTGTTGGCTAAAGATACGTCGCATGAAGGCGATAGTGGCAAAGGTGGTTGCCGGCTGTAAATAAATAAATAAATAAATAAATTTTATATTTTAGGCCCAGAGGGCCTCGTCATTGCCCCACCAGGTTACATTTCTGGCAGAAATGTTGCCGGAATGTGCAGTCCCGAAGAAAATGCCACGCGCGACAGTGCCGACAAGGAGAGGGCGGGGATTTCGCCTTGGGGGCTGGCTTGGGCCGCCTAACAAGAGGTGGCTTAGCAGTTGCCACCGCATTTAGGGAGCCAGCAGTAGAAGCGCTTTGGACGATGGTAAAATCGTGCTTGAGGTGGATAAGTGCTTGACACTCAGCAGCCAGTACTTGGAGGGTAACTGAACTGCTCTGCTGCACGTGGGAAAGAAGACGCCTCTGGATGTCGGCATCCTTGGGGGACTGTAGGCCGAGGTGAAGATAAAGTATTTAAACTGGTCTTTGGTTAGAGAGCCTGGGTGAAAACGCCCACACTCGTGATTCACAATGACGCCATGCGTGATGAAATCGTCAGATTCCCATTTGCACACCTGAAGACACTGGAATTTGGTTTCGAACAGTGAAGACTGCTCACCAAAAATCTGCAAAAAGGTGTTCAGGGTGTCCGCGGAGTAAATTTATTTTGGATTCCTGGGCAACATGAAGTTCGAGCAGCGTTCGTGCTCGGCAGGACCCAGTTTGCAAAGGAGGAGTCGTACCTTCCATGCGCCTTCTTTGGCAGCCATATCGACAGGGAATATCTTCTCATACCGTCTGTACCAGGAGTCAAAGGTAATCTGGGCCCGCGGGTCACAAAAGATTTCGGTGATGCTGCTTGTGGTGGAATCGACGGATTGTGAGCCACCAGCAGAACTCGAATGGCTCGTGGAGGGGGTGGATATCTTGGCGGTGAGTGTTTCCATCAGCTTCAGCTGCTGTTGCAACATCAGCTTCAAGTCCGCGCGAAATTTCTCCATTGTTGTGTGAAAGACTGTGTCAATAAATTGTTATGACTCGCCTTGGTACTTCTAATCAGCACGAACCGGTTCCCCCAAGAGCCCGTAAGAGATACAGTGAGAAGACCAGTCTGCCAGCCAAAAAGTTTACGCAGAGAAGAGCACAGTACAGCGCATCAATGACAGCCAGCGCATGTTCAGTCAGACACAGGGTGCATGTATTTTATAGGGAACGCGGGAGACATTGTCCGACAATGGCCAATCAGGATTGAGCAGACAAGACTGTCTCACGACAAGCGGCTCTCACGACCCCGTTGAGTGCGTTCACTCATCATGAGATGCGCTGTATCCCAACACTTTCGTTAGTTAAATGGGTGTGTTGTAGAGACATCATTTTTTGTGTGGGTCACATGATAAAACCGAATGCAATTTGTAGAGGGCTCCCTAAATTCCCAATGGTTCTTTTTCGAAGACACAGAGGAAGTTGTTCGGAAAAGAAACTAAAAAAGAAGCTAACGGAATCAGTGTTACGATAAATGCGAAGTCTTTGTTTGAAATCAGCTAGACTTGTTAGCAATCTAATTTAATTGGCAGGTTATTCCACAGAAAGTTACACCTAGAAGCATAGAACTAACAGTATGCAGCATTGGGGTTACAGAATGGGGTATAGTCATTGTGCACTCAATTAGTTTGCATGGACGATTAACGGGGGTAAGGGCAGAAGTCCTGAGGAGGCTTGGACTATTATTAATGCGAAAAGGGAGGCAGAGGCCTGCTTCTAATTCGTGAAATCACAGAAATATAGATTCCGTTAGCTGGCATCTATTTAAGCAGGAAGTATTTAAGAGTGCGGATATAGAAATATTCTTGTTCAAGGTGCTTAGGCATTTTAATATTTAAACGATTGAGCTCGTCCGCTAAACCAAAGAATGGACATTAATATTCCAGAAGGTGATAGATTAAATATGATCAAGGGTTTATTTTATTTTAAGAAGATGCAAATTCGAAGAAAAATGGCTGCAACTCTAGACAGCTTTGGCTTTTATGCTATCGCCGCGAGGCGAGGGATTGAATTAATTGATGTCTATTAAATCAAGTTCCTTAATGTTTGAACATCCAGTCATGGGGCTAACTTAACAAGTAGCTGGTTACAGTAGCTTTGAGGGACGCAAACGCATGTAGCGAAAAGCAGAAGGTAAGAATTCCAGGTAGGAATTTCTTAAAGGGCGCTCAAAGGCAAACCTTCCCCTTTCCTTTTGTGTGTCTTACGGGATTGGTGGTAATGTCTGAATGAAAGAGTGGGGCATAACATGGGCCGTTTGAATATGCGATACGTCAGCAACCAGCTGAAATTATAAACTGCCATTGGTATTTGCTTTACCAAACTATTGAAGTGTGTGGAAAGATAGATTCGGCGACAGAAAAACAGCTCAAAAGTAAGCTTAGAGGTTGGGATGGTTATTCAAAAGCTCCTAATGTCTTATGTAATCGGGAAACTGTATAGTCAAGGTCATGGTCATGGTGAAAGGAAGCCAAACCGACGGAAGTGAGCAAATTAGAAGCCTGTAATTTTGACTGTCGACTATCCAAAAAGGTGCAGGTAGTCCACAGTAAGTCAGAAACGATACAGAAAAAAACCTATTTGGGTGACGGATTAGTCTCCGTTTTCTGTTTATATTAAATAAATCAAGGGAAGGTGAACAAAACGCAACGGTGCAAGAATTATACGATCACTAACGGAGAGTGGTAGTGGTTAATTGATTGATCCTTTAATGGGGATGGAAGACCGGGTTTATGACTGTGTCACCTTTCAAGAAGCGTCGTCTGCTCTAATTTCATTCCATTGGGACCAGTGCTTGGGGCAGTCAATTCCAAGGTCCATTTCACTGCACATGCTCGTCGCCAGTAGACATAACGACGCAGAAACCCACCCACAAGCTATCCCCACGTCACAATTTTTTGCATTGGTGGCCGGTAGTCGTGGATGAGGCCATATACATAGGTAGGCAGTGTAACATCGTAAAACCATAGCGTTTTAAATGCTCACGGCAAGGTTTATTATAACCACCGGTTCCGGAACTCGGTCCAAATTGCCCTCCATGAATAGATACTGCGCATTATGAGTTCGCCTGGTCTAGTTGCCTACTATCAACGCAAACGATACCTGCCAACTGGGCTCCAGGCTACCTGCGCAAGCGCGATGTTCCAGCAAAACCTATCCCAAAGCAGCGATTGATACGCGCTGCTGTGCAGGCACTGCAAGCGAAATAAGTCAATGCGTTAATAGTCCCTGTTCTCTAAAAGCCACTTGACTTTGGTGAAATTAGTGAACATTCGTTTATCTTCTTTTCCCGGAGAGTCTGTCAGTTTGGCCTAGTCCATAAGGCAGCGGACATTTGCTACATCATTTGTCTCAATGTGTAATCCAAAGCTAAAGGAAATAGAGACTGTCATTGGACCGAGCGTGAAAGTGCAAGGGGATGAGATGCGACCGACTGGGAAGGCATGAGGAGGTACTAGATATGTACGATACGTCTTTGAAGAATGCTGTTTTCATGCAGTTTTACGACTGCACCTGGGAAGCCCCGAGCGCGACTATAAGAAAGCGGTTAGAAGCACTCAGAATTTCTATAACGTACGCTAGGAAAAGCTTTACGCGCACTTCATCGCTGGGGAACAGACCATTTAGGGTTAACCACTCGAAGTGCTTCGTGAATCCCACAACTAGCAGACACACAAATGCCATTATGGGTTACTGCATTCGCTTAAAGCGGGGATTACGACGGTGGTCCGGCGTCTGGTTGAACGAGTTGGACGCCAATAGAAGACGCAGCGATAGGAATATATCGTAGGGCCAACCAGTAGCAAAATCTCCCCTGTCCTCTCCAATCCGAGTGCCTGATGGCATTCGTAGTTTAAGGTTAAATGCCTAATTAATAGGCAGTTAATATTTGCTTAATGCACGATAAGTGCTCGGTAAGAGATAAGAAAAAATCGCATGTAATTGTATTACTGAACCAAAAATGTAGGCAACGATATTACAAAAAAATACAAATTTAACTAATGTTTGTTAGCAAAAAAGCGTATAGACCAAGAACATTATACGAACGACTTCTATTGGTTAACAAGGGGAGTTGACAATAAGGTTCGCACTAGGACCTTTTATTTTCGATCACAAAATACCTCTTAATAAAGACAGCAAGGGCACTACAAATTCGTATACTTATCAAACGACTTAAAGTTGCGTATGAGAGACTTTTTCTAAGGCTCTACAAAGATCAAGATGGATTAAGACAACAGATAACTTATAATTACAAATCTAAGTAAGTAATATGAGTACTGTGGGAGATTATCAGTTCAGCAGCTCTTCAAGTGGCTTCTTTTATTCACGAGCACCATTTCTGCTTTATTTCACTAGCGTGCGCAGCTTTGCCTACTGGCTGCAATTTACGTTGTTTTCGCAGCCACCAATGTTAGTTTTTTCTGTAGTGTTCGCGGTATATAAAAGTTTGTCTCCAACCGTAGCTACCAACGTCATATCCAGCGCGAAGTAGATGACTTTGTTATAGGATCAATCACAGAAGTCATCTCGCATGCTATCTACGTCAATGCTTACATCAGAGTCCCAGCCTACATATCGTTACTCTCTGCGCAAATGGGCACTTCGCTCGCGAATTCCGCAAATCCTCTTGAAATTATCCAACCGTTCCTCCATGACATGCCCTTCGATGAACTTACACGCAATAAGGGACAAATGGCTCTGTATCGGTAACAGCAAGTGGCGGTGTTGGGCATGTTCATGTAGTTTTGTTACAAAAGCTGAATGACCAGTTATTTCACATTTCGTTAGAGATTCGATCGGTGAGTTAGTTGTTATTTTGGCACCTAATGGGCTAAAAAGCGTTCCAAAAGTTTGGGTAAAATTAAGGCTTTTTAAAAAGGATTATACAGCCCCCTGTAAGTGATGTATTTGTTATAATGTGGAGTAGGCTGGCCATCGGATGTGCAACCCAATACCTCTTACTCGGGGTACGGCCAGCCATCACTTTATACCCTGTTAAGGTGTTTTTCTCTCTATGTATCTGATTAAAAAACAGATAAATAGCTGAAGAATATACAAAAGCTATGGCAACTGAATATTTAGTTTCAGTTGACTTCTGATATAAATTGATCATTTCAAAAATTGTTTTTAATTACTACAAAGACCGCAAAAACTTGAATATCTGTTTGAGCTTTTCAATCGATGTAAGTTTCGTAACCTGCATCCACGATTCCGATCTTGCCCATAACCTGTTATATTTTTCTTTCAAAAATATATTCCCGGAGCTGCGCTTTTTGCATTGTGCAGCTAGGTTCCCTCTTTTACGCTACACGCAATTCCAATTGTCATGATTTTATAATCAAATTTTATCGTTTCTTAGAGTCAAATATCGTATTCCGCAGTTTTTTTCAAATAAGTAGGGTTCATTGTTCATTTTAATAAACATATTGACAGCCAAAGCATTGAAGTCTTCAATTTCCACAGATAGGCCTTGAAGGTGGCACGTGGGCAGCGCAGGGTTTCGGATGAAAGCCCGGGTAGATCGGCATTGTGGGTAGCAAGAGGAGAGGAGGGTCAAATAATAGTTATTGCCCGGAACGCTACGTCATCATTGGTAGCGCTGATGAGGTTTTGAAAAAAAACAAAGGACGGTATAACTGTAGTTTGGCAGAAAAAAAGTAGACAACACTGCAACGCTAACATAAGTCATGCTGCGATCGGTAAAAAATTAACCGAAAAAATGGTGAAAAGAAATGCAGACGCTAACGCAGAGGCTTGGCTAAAATATAAAAAAAATCATCAAATGTGGAAAATACTTGCGACACTGGCGTGACATGCAATGACAGCTGATGGACGATGTTCGGTATTGTTCGCAAGGAACCGGAGGCATCCACAGACTTTCTTCCAACCAAATACGCATTTAAACTTGGAATATCTTGCACATGAAACCTATGCGTATTTGAAATGCAATTCATGTATTTATGAATTACTCTTTCATTTATCCCATTCCATAGGCTGTTACCACGTTGTCGAAGTTTCCTGCCCTGTTTATGACCAGCAGTAATTTACACAGTAATATAATATATTTAGATAATATTTGAGCTGGGCCTACTTTTGAAAATGTGTGCTCCTCTGCCTGCTCCATCCCGTAACCCCAATAACAAGGCGTTGTCTGCCCAATCTGGACATGCCGCCAAATAGTTCCCGCACCTTTGGCTATTAAACCCTCTTGCACCCCCACAGTTTAGTCGCTTCTTATTTCGCTCCTCTTTTCTTCAGTTCAGTTCCTTTTAATGTCCCTTAAGTTCCACAGTTTCTTAGCCTTCTAGTTAAAAATACCCGCTCCGTATTAAGAAACGACAAGAACCGTAACCGACATAAAGGTCCTGAATCCGTTGTTGAACGGTAGCAGCACGGTAAGAAGAAAAAGTAGACCTAAAAATCAAACTCAAACTTTACTTGCAACCGAGTGAGATGCTCGCCCCGTTTTTAGGCACTTTGGTCATTCAGAATACGAACTCGGACTATATCTTCTTGAGTAAAAATATTTCATTGTGTCCAATTAAGGTATGACTGTACTTGAGAGGTGACTCAGAAGCACCCCATTTAGACCTATGCAAATTATTAGTGATCGTCGCAATTCTCATCCTTGAGAAACTGCTCGCGGGCTCTGCGTGACCCACTGATGTTTTTGAGTCCTAGCTCATTTAACCAACTTAATTTATGCCTTCTTTTCTCCTCTACCATTTTCATGAGATCAGACTTGAGGTTTCTAATTTTATAAGCCACACGTTTTTTGCCATTATCTATGTCCTACGCTACATACTTTTGCATAAAGGGATATTAAGCTCGGCAGAGGCATCGTTTCTACAGCAAAGCTATTTTTATCTATTTATTGCTCCTTCACAAATTTTGCAAAGTGCCACGCCTACGTATTTACCGAAAAGGCAGAAAGTGGCAGTCATACTTTGCAAGTCTTCTCCATCAACCTTATAATACTTAGTACGGAACAAGTATTTTTTCATCGATAATTGAAGACAAATTTCAGAAAATCCGAAGAATTTCGGTTTTTACACTATTGTGCCAAAATCTAAACCATATATCCGCGACAATCACCTGATACTGCAATTTTGTTAAATTGTTAATCTTGGAGCCAGTATAGTCGACTTGACTCTTTTTTTCGGAACAGGATTGTCTAAGAAGGGTATAAGTAGCGCAGGGAATTTCTGGCCTGTTGTATAACGAAGAGCGAGCCATCATTAAGAAGTGTTGAAGGCGGATATTAGGGACAAGTAAAGGACCTGCATCTGCCTTATACTCTTAGAGTTCTGGAATAAAAGGGTATTCTCCCGTCTCCTTCCTGAAGTTGGCGAATTCGATGAACGCTTATCACCCCATCTATGTCAACAGAGGACAAATGCATTAGCTGAAGCTCAGAGAACATGGGACCCCATTAAACCCAACTTAAAAACCCGAGTAAGCCATGGATGACCATTCTGGTGTTCCAACTCTTTGAGTGTAAGCCTGTTCAGTTATTTGATCCACCCTGTTCTTCTTTGAATTCGACATACAGTCCAACGGTAGGTAGCTCACAATCTTATATCTTGGTATTACATTTCACACACCGTATAGGGTAATAAGAATGGTACAGTGTCATTCATTCTTCTTTTTACTTTCATTTTTAGATGGACAAGTTTAGAGAAAGCGTGGAGGCTTTTGATTCAGAGTTTGCCGATTTCGAGGTATGTCTTTGTATGCCCCGATTATCACGATTACTTTAGCAAAAGCACTTTGAGTACACTAGCCTCTGCGAAGAAATTCGGTCAAAACAACAATCCTGTCTTCATGACATCAAGCACTACAGGCTTTACATACAAATGCTAATGAGGCAAATGCAGGCGTAGGCGTGCTAGTTTTCCTCATTGAAAACATTTTGTAGCTTTCAAGACACAGACGATATACATGAAGCCGTTGAATTGGCAGTCATTAGGGATCGTTTTGAGGCGAAGAAGTTGATACTTAGCGAGATGGAACAGAGTCTGCCGAAAAAGAATAGGTTTGTCATTATTTCTCTTAATCACCAACGAATTAACACTTAGGCTATACCTGAACGTGGTCCTTGGCGCTGTTAATGTCTCCTTTACCACCAAACAAGAAAAGTTTGTGCCATTTTCCTCTTACACATCCGCATAGATTCGCCTACAAAAATAATTACGAAAACTTCAAAATCATCGTTTCTGGTATTATGGCGCTTTTCGCCCTGTTGCTCTACATCTGTCCACCTATACGGTCAGTTCCAAGTAACTTATATATGCATGAACTTTTTTATACGATTTTATTCATTATTTTATTGCCGGAAGAGCTTTGTCACTTCAGCAGGGAGGATCCGGGTGAAGAATTCTCCGGTCATTGTAATTAATCGGCCCGCCTCTTCCTTTCCCCATACATCAGCGTTGCCAGTTGGTATTTACTTGAGGTATAGATTTGAACGTAAGACCCGCGAATTATCTTCACATCACTTATTTAAGCAACGTTTTTTTTCATTTTAAGTCAGACAAACAAATTCAAATTCGAGCGCATTGGAAATAAAAACAATTCTCTAGTGAAACCTACTAGCATTCGGTTGTAGCGTCCCTATTATGGAGTTATAGCAAGTAAATGATGCGCGAGGTATAGCTTTTCGTATTCACGTAAAAAGTCACTATCTAGCTTCGTGTTACGGTTTTTGCTCTTATCGTCTAGCGTCTTAGTGCACACAATGTCTCGAACGCAAGACCTGCTCATTTAAGTCGGAGAAGCATTGTTGTCTTGTATGCTGCTCATTTTCCCACTAATAACACAAAAAAGAGGGGAAAACATCAGCAGAATGTTAACTAAAGACGCCTAGTTTCGCCTAACAGCCCCTCAAAGTCAAGGTCAATGTAGTACCTCATACGTTAGTGGCATTGAGGATCACCAGTTCACGCGCTTGAAGATATCACAGAGCGCCAAAAACCTTGGGTTGGAAAGTTACTAACTGACAGGTAACTCGAACTGCATGGTCAGTCCAGTATGTGTTGTATGGAGTTGCTAACTAGCGGGCTGAGAGTCAGGCTGCAATGGCTCCTTCTTAATGTATCCTTTAAGGTACTCCCACTCAGCTGGAATCCAAGCTACCTCTCCAATTTGCTGTTGTCTTCTGGTTCTGGTGGTCCACAGTACGTGGGCCCGCGTCCTCTCCCAGCCTCAGTCTTCTCGACTCCGTTTTGATATCAAGCCCAGGCGAGCGAGTGAAACGGAGAGTGAGGTAGATGCATCGCAAGTATACTCTCATAATCCAACGGTTCTCACCGTCTCTGCAGCGCCCTGCTGTACGGTGGACCTCGTCGAACTGTTAGAGCACCAGTTTTTAGCAAACTTCATATGTGCATAATTTGCTCATTTGACTTCTTCGCTCGGTATGTATGATCAGGTATGTGTGCGTATGGCGACGTTTAATCTTGCGTCGGCTACTGTATCCAACCTCTCTCTAGTTAGTTATCTGTACATGAAAGGTCGGTCCACCTCTGATTGCAGTTATCAGTTTTTTTAGCATCAACTGTCAGGGTACTTTGAAAATCTTAAGCTGATGAAATAATCTGGTTGAACGCAAAACCAAGGGCCAATCCGAAATGACTCTTTCTTAACGTATTCTATTTAGAACGGTCGTTTATGTAGAATTCGAGCTCCTCGTACTCCAATATTACCCTATTTGTGCATTTTTTGGGGTTCGATCGCGTGTGTAACGCGCAGACGGGTCATTGGGTTTTGACAGTCACCGCACGCCTGAGCGCACCCGTCTCTGGTCGTCTTGACTTTGGCTCTCCGCGAGAATGCTGTGCGTGTGGAAATTAGATGCTAAACAAGCACGTTTCTCCATAAACCAGTTCAACTACACATCATCACTTCGTCCTGTTCAGGTGAGCATCGGCGATCGTCGGCTTTCGTGATCGATTAACTCGTTGCTTTCAAGCAAGCAAGGAAGGAAGCAAGCCTGCGTACTTAACATCTTTAATCTCACTTCCCTTTCAACTCGTTAATCCCAAACAAGCAAGCGATCCGTATTAACACCTTTATATCACTTCCCTTTTATCTCTTTTAGTCTCATGGACTCGCTATTTCATTTTCTACTTGTTTGGTATTACTGCACCCTGACAATCCGTGAACAGATCCTCATTCAGAATGGCTCTAAAATCAAGGGCTGGTGGGCCACTTATCATTTCATTCTTACGGCTCTCGCAGCTGTTATGCTAATTTGGTAAGTATCACTTCCTCTTTTCTATTTAATTTTGCTTATAATGCGTCTGGCGTTTCATGAGGCACACGTCCCCTACCGCCTGTTTCCTTTTAATTTCCCTAAACAGGCCGCACTCTCCGTCGTACTTAGGCTTCCGTGACCAGTTTATGTTGTACTCCTTCTATATAAGTGAGTCATTCTGTTGGTTTGCCTATAAACTAATTATGCCTTATAACCGATTGAAAGCATTTTACCTTCGCGCCCCCTCCTTGTATTCTTGGTTGTGCATTTTTTCGCACAAAAGCGAATCGACTTTACCACCGTTTTTGTTTGCGCGTGTATCACTTGGACGCAACAAGATTGATTAATGTGCCAAGTAGCCTTGCGTAGTGATTAACTTCACTTCGAACTATGACCCAAACGAAGTGTGACCAAATTAAAGTCCAGACACTTTGCGCCTTCTTTCGAGTTGGCAGTCTTAAGTTGCAAAAGGGAACAAAACATTAACCCCTGAATGTATCCTAAATAATATCAAGCGGCACTAGTTCATACTCGACAGTTGAACCAGAGTTTGTACTCAGAATTTTAGCTTGTGCACTCGGTCACCAAAAATAACAGTGTAAGCGTACGTTATTATTGTCATAGGCTTTTGTGTAACGTCCACATAGGGCATTTGGAAGTTTGGTCCTTGTAGTGATGCCTGGCCTGTAAGCTGTAAATGGGCATTTGGTAAGACGGGATTTTCTAAGTAAACTTTTGAAAGTTTTCATTGCTTAACTGGCAATAGTAGTTTCAATGCACACAATTACACATCAGTACGATTTTCGTAGAGGCCATGTTAAGTTGGAGTCTGTGCAGTCTGTCCTTCAGTCCTGAACATTATTAAGTTGTTTCATCGTTGGGAAAATTTTCCAGGTCATGCCTATCAGCACTTTGGGACATTCTTACTATCTTTTGACTTTAGCGGAAGCCACTGTATGAGATCTAAGCTAGATCGACCTTTCGCTCCCTTTTCACCTGTGCCAGCCTTACAGGTACTCCCATTCAATTGGAATCCGAACTGTCCTCTTCTGTAAAAGGCTGGTGCATGCTGTGTGAACCAGGCGTGCCTGACACGCATAGACGGACTGCTTAGCTTTTTAAGTCACGGCGCCCCATGCCGCCTCCAATCCTCTTGACTCTGTCTTGACACCCAGTCTAGGCGGGAGAGAGAGGAGAGCGTGCAACGGATGCTGTGAAAGTTTTCTATCAGTATAAATTAACTCTCACACACAAGTCGCCATCTATGCTACCATCATGCTGTGGAGCACACAGTAGGCAACATCGTCTGCGGTGGTCGAACTGTTGTGAAAGCCGTCGTCTCAGTTTGTCATACGCACCGCTGCCTTGTATCGCATGACCGTACCTCACAGAAATGTATATATCCCATAAATGTGCCGCACACAGATACATGCGCCTTGTTTCTTCTACCACTACAAGGTTTGCAAACCACTTTGCATGTCTTTTGAAGAATTTATGCGGTACGTTTTTTGGCCATGGTAGATGTGCACATATACCTATTTGAATAAGTCCGCGTGTTGTTCAAGGACGTATAGAGAGAAGGGCTGTATATTTAAGGCCCAAAGGGCCCTGTCGTTACAAACTTAGTGCTATCGTGTAAATAAAAATGATAATGATAAACAGTGAACTCTTATAAAATAATTGTCATCGGCAGTAAAAAAAAAACTCCTAAATCGGTGGATGAGTTCAGCGGGCCACCGATTTCCAAAAAACTATGGGAGAAAAAACTGTCTTAATAGGAAACAGGGTTTGGTGTGGTTAGATTGGGACCTGATGTTGAGGGTTCGGGAGGTTTATGGTCATGGGAAAAAATAATATATCGTTGAGTTAAGAAGGGGTCATCCGGGACAACAGGAGAAGATAGTAGAAGTCAAGGCAACATCACCGAGATGCGACCAACCTGACTCCAAAGCCCATCAAAAATATGGTGATAACCATTAATAGCGACATCGAAGACCACAGCGAAGGTTGCAAAAACGGAGAAAAGTTTGCAGCCCTTGGAAGTGATGCTTCACTCGGACTCCAGAGCCTATCGGCAAGTTGGCGATAACCATTAATAGCGACCTCGAAAACCACAGCGAAGTTTGCAAACACGGAGAAGAGTTCGCAGCCCTTGGAAGTGATGCTTGACTCTGCTTCAAATGCCAGGAGGACCCTATTCAAAATCTACAACTTGCGTATTTGGAAAGGAAACAGACAGACCTATACTGTGCTGTTTTTATTTATCGTTGTCGAGTTTGCGCATATGCCTGAATGGGTTGGAGCACTAAGTTCTGGTAGAGTGGACATGACGAATTTTGACCGGGATTTTTACGATGGTTCCTGATTTAGACTGCAATGGGTTCTCAGGTGGCCCACCAGACCGAAGAGTTGTTTAATTCCACAATTAGAGTAGGCCTGGTTCCCACTGTATGCGTTTAGGACGGGTGTATCAAGTTAACCTCATTTCCGTAGGTGAAAAGGTGTCCTGTGAGGACTGACTGGAGGGTAACCTTAAGTGAAGGCAGGTGGGGGAGATAGCCTCAATGATGCTACGTGGGGGGGGGGGGGCGGAGGTTGATCTTGTTGGAATTGCGGTGAATTGGAGTGTCCAAGTAGTCAGTCCTTGCCCTGAACATCAGTAAATATTACGGACATGTTAGCAGGGGTCAGTCGATGACATCGCTAGTTGGTCCTGCTGCCGCCACCTGTGCTTCATTTTGTTTTCAGGATAATTCAGAGGCAAATTATTTTAAGGCCGATTTGATTATTTTGCCTGTTCCGGTTTACTTTCCTGCTCCATTGAAGAGCGTATTCGGAGCAAAACCACGACAATTTTAAACCACATTGAAGCTTTCCGAAAACCCGGCTGTCTTGGCATATCTGGTTTGCCATTTTATCGTGGTATCTATGAAAATGATACTCCGTAGGTATACAAACGTTTTCACCGATGCGAGGCGATTTAACTTGTCGCTTAACATTGTTTATTTGTACTTATCCGTTGGCGCCATCTGGCAAGGGGCCACTGCGCTCTCCATGTCAAAAGTCAGTTTGTGCAACCGGAGACGAGGAGACACAAGATCGCCTATTTGGCCGCTGCGGCTGTGGTGTCTAGTGCTTGGCAATTTGCGAATAAAAAACCGTGAACCGGAGCCTTGCAGTCGTCTTTTCAACCCTCGTAGGCCGTCCAACACAATTTACTACCGGCTCGGTAACCGGTGTCGGTTCCAGGCCGTTCGCCATCGGCAGTGTGCAGAACACGAGCGTGGAGCGGATTAGGTTGCATACACGAGCTCCTTAGCAGCATATGCCACCATTTTACTGCGGCCGGCACCATCATGCAGTTGTTTCACCATGTGCTTATTTCGCTCGAGACATTCGCATTATATCACGAGTTTCCAGCTTCCAGCACAGTTCATGCTTTTAGATCGATAAAGATGGTAAAGCAGGCAGCTCTAATTTCTTGAAATTCTTCTTGCAGTCTCCGGATTGTGAAGATCATGTCTCTGTTTCTGTGGGGTTTCCAGTGTCCACATAGACTCTCTAAAAGCAGTGTTTGCATTCAGTGTAGATTCAAAAAATTACTCGGGGGCCAATCCTACCAGGGAGATTGCCTGCGATTTTGACACACGCTACGGACAAGGATCTGCGATTTATCTAATGCCAGGGTTGTGTCGTCTAGACTGAACAATTCAGTTGCGTTGAGGGCCGTAGACTTTCCTCTTAGTGTGGAAAGTGTTTTTAACTTCACTGTTCTCGGCATCTCTTTGAATGTCCTGGGCCTTGCAAACCAACCTTTTTGTTTGCATTTCCCGCGGCGTCAGCATACTTACAGCACAGTTGGTATTGATGGCTTATGTTGTATCCTTCATGGGAGCTTTTACAACAAACTTGGCCCATACTAGCTCTCACGGGACCCCCACCTCTTCCTGACTTGGACCTTGGAAATCCCACCCTATTTTTACTATTGTAGCCAATCGAAGAATTTAGCAAGTTAGTTGGAGATTAGTGTGAAACTCTGTTCCTAATTAACCTTTGGATGTTTACAGATTTTTAGGAGTGACCAGTTTTAAATATTACATGAAAGAGGCTTTCACTGATCCATCCTGGTTACGGGGAAGGGGGACACCTGGCCGTTTGCATTTTATCTTCGGTTCCTGTCTACTGCCCTCTCTATAATGACCAGCGATCAATCATCAAGAAGTATTACCGACCGTGGTTAGGGGCGCCTGAATTTTCACTTAAGATCTGCTTGTCGTCATGAGCCGCTGCTACTCCGAACCTAAGCTGAAGTGTTTGGGGTGCCTTTGCCAATTACGTTATGAGTTTAAAACTGCTGCTCTGAATTCGGCGTTGTCACCTACCTACAAAGAACGCTAGGGAGTTCGGCCAAAACAATATCTCAACACATAGGTTAAGGTATGGAAGTGGGGTTTGGACTTACTATATTAGGATTCCATAGTGAAATAATAGAGTAGGACGAGTTGAGTAGTTCGGTTACCCCAGATCTTCCATCGTAAATAGGCAATGCCAAGCGTACTCAACGTCCTATATGGTACATGCCCTTTATTATGCTTCGCCGCTCGGATGGTGGCTTCCTGGGGATATTTAAAGACCGAACTTTGACAGTCATGTTTAACTAACTACGATACTCCAAGGAAAATTGCCTCCTCACCTCTATTTCCCCTTTATGTGCCTTTTGCAGAGAATACTAGAAGGGCCACAGCGCTTCCAGGCCAGAGTCCAAGGTGGTCAGTCATTAGGATAAAACGGAAGTGGGAAGCTCAAATCATTTTACCTACCTTGCTGAAAACACAACTGGTTTATCGAACAACTGTACAGCTTCTAAACCACTACATTCTCCTGTGTGTTGGACTGCTTTCTTGGTTAAAGGTGGAAGTGATAGTTCCTTTTTCTAAGTGAGAAGAGCTCCCGACTACGGAGCCATTGAGGTTCTTCGTTTTTCGGCTCCCAAGACCGCCCTTTTATTTTAATGCGTCTCATCAACTTTAAAAAAACTCTGCTACCGACGGCCATACTATTAAAGCCTAGATGAATTGATCTAGCTGCTCTGACCAATTTACCGGAAATGGTGTGCGCGTCGCCAGTGTCTATCGCACAGCCCTATTCCAATCCGAAAACGCGGAAAATACGTAAACAGTGGCGTGACATCACGTGCAGAATGACAAATCTCTTCATAACATGCGTCGCAACCCTTGAACGCACGTACTGGCGCCCGGGTGCCCATTACAAACCTAAAGAGGAACCAACTGCTGACGATGCCCCGCCAAGCTCTCTCACGGCTCCCTGTTTCTGAAATATTGGTTTATTTAAGTTTACTCAAGGGTACTAAGCGTTATCCTATGAAATGGTTACATTTAAAAAAATTTGGAATTTGCCTCACTAGGCCTTCGTGGTCTACCTTTCTCGAACTTCTTGGGGAACGCAGTCTCATCAATCTGGCAGAATCTCTTTAGGTGTGATTACCTCTTTAGGCGCTTTTCATGCTGCACTCTGTGAAGGTGTGCTATCGAGTGCAGTAATTGCTTTTTTTAAAAACCAGATTTACGTTTCATATCACCACCACCACCACCACCGTCTCGGATTTTTTTTCGTTACAAGAATGAACATATTTGATTGCTTATTTTTTTTCTCAAAGTCTGAACCTTTGCTTATTCGTTTATATCCCCCTCCATAGTTTGAATTCTTTCTTTCACTGCGAATACATATTCCTAACAACGATGCATTCTCCCCGCTTTTAGGCATTGTGCAATGCATTCAGTATTACTACCAAATTGGTTGTCTATACAAGCTCCGGGCTCTGGGTGAGCGCCACTCAATGGACATTACCGTCGGTGAGTTTTTTTGATTGAGACGTAAATACGTAGTACCATTTTGGCAGACTTGTGCTTCTTCCCTTTTTTCGGTCCTCGGCCACCCATATCTATGGCAACTTGAATTATGGATCCCGATCCAGAACCTCTAAGTCAGTCGACTTTGAACCCCATAAAGGATTCAGTTACCGTGTTTTCTATCGTGGACTTGTGAGCAGAGATGTTCCAAATAAAGGGACGCCCTTTTTCGACGATTCCCGCCCGTGGCTGTCGTGAACAGAAAGTCGACTGAATAGGTTTGAGTCTGAACGAAACTTAAATGGGTTTGGTTTTATGTTCTGTTTTAGTAAAAATAAAAGTGATAGAAAGCATTGAAAACAATCCTTAGTGTCGTATAGAGGATTTTAATGTTCCCTTATGAGAATAAGACAGGGGAAGTCGGGACATGGACATGTGATTTTTTTCGATCAGCTACATCCTAAGTATTGGCCAATACTGGGTGAGTTTTAAACCCCGAGTTAGGGTTTTACAGTGGTCCGTAATCTCCTCCTTGTCGACCGAGCGGTAGAGTTTACTTATGTGACGCTTGTTCGGAAAAAGTGATGTGCATTTTCCCAGTGCTCTTTGTGCGACCTAAAGTAGCTGCCCGCGTGTAAGCGAAGCGGAATAGTCCAAGGCTACGCCAGATTTCGGCGATCTTTGTCTGTCTTGCCCTCCTTGATTGCATTTTGTTTCAATATTTGCTTGAAACTTCTTGGATCCTCACGTTAATGGCCTGAAATTACTTTCTTAGTCTTTTTTAAATGCTCTGCTAAAAGATCCTCTTTTTTCCCTAATGTTATCCCTCCCTATTATCCTATTATTGAACAACTGGGTGAGTAGAACCCTTTCTAGCCATTTAAATCGTTTGAGTCGTTTGTCATAAACTGCCTCCTGAGGCAGCTCCCGCATTGGACTGTTTTTTTGCAAAAGACTTAAGAAGACAGATTACGTGTGGATGTGGATATGGCATCACGAGACGCTGGTCGTTTGTGTAAACATCTGTCTTTTTTTAATAAGCCTCTAGCACGTGTCTTGCTGCATCTGCTTGGGCCACTTATCGTCCTCAAGTCCAAAGGCAGAGGGCTTTACCTACAGGTTGTTAGTTTTGAAAGTCTTATTAGTGTTTCGCGAAAGATTGTGTGGTAAAATGATCACCATCATGCAGTTCGTATCGACGCATGACCGTGAAAACGCATATTTGCCTTTTCATAATGTTTTGGTTTGCGTACATTCCCTACGACTCTTCATCTGGGGCTGCACCTTTTTACAGAACGGCTTGAAGGATGTAGCCTTGACTTTTAGCCAATCCCTCGATTTTCTGGCTTATCACCCTCTACTCTGAAAGCGAAAACCTGGCGTCTCCTGCATTGTTGACTAACCCTCTTTGATAGTGCTTGTACCGCCTCCGGTCCTTTCACTGATTTATTGCGTCGTAAAGACCTTATGATGGAATCGTTATCGCATTTTTAGTCCAAGTACTCATGTACTCGATGCCTTAAAGCTTTTTTCTGAGTCACGTGGAGGAGGAAGAGGTTAGCACCAGAAAGTTGCGGATGCCGGGGCCAGTAACTGCAATTGATTTTACTCCCCACTTCCCCCCACCCCCGTAGTTCCTGCTTCACCAATTCGTTTTTTTCAACATTCAAACCGCCTAATTTTCACGCAATCCTGGAGAGCAATTGTACCCACCTTCCTCGTGCTTTTCGCTTCCCTCGTTAGATGTTGTTTTTGTGGTTGTATCGACTGTCACAAGCTTAATTTGGTTAGACAGTTCCCATCGCAGTGGCATTAGGTCTGTGTGGTCTCTACCCTTTGTTGATTGCTGTACTTGTGATGATCCTGTTAACCAAGGTTCTCACCAAAGCGTTATATTTTTATCCAAAAACGCTTTTCTGTACCAAGATCTCAGGGAAACTTAAATGTACGTGGCAATATACAGAATCGAATCTATTTTTAGTCTTTAGGTATCCCCAACCACCAACCAATCTGATGTTATTGGTTGCTAAATATCTGAGCTCCCTCTAGACAGAAACTAGAGACATCATCTGTACCACTGTCACATTTATGACTACTTCAGGCAAGGAACTGACCAGGGGAAAGGGCGGTTAGCATGCGTCCTTTATCCTCGCGATATCTCTTGGGAACTTCCGAAAACTGTGATAGTAATACCGCAAAGGAACACGCGTTTGTCTGAAAAAACTTGATAGCATTACTACCATGAGTTTCCTCTATCCGCATGCTGTGCATTCATTTGTTTCAATTTTCGATGTACGAGCGTTCTTTCTGATTGGAAAACGGTACAAATTACTTATGTGGTCCCCTAAACAAGACATGGACAAACGCACGTCCGCTCAAGTAAGGAAGGTGACGCTGCACGCAATGCCAGGAACAGTACGCTCCCATGTCCTAACCCTAGCTGTAACGCAAATTTACGCCATATCTCTAATTTAATCCTTACTATAAACCTAATCGTACTTTCCACGGAATTCGACGCAAGCACAGCTGTATTACGGTCGGTTTCTGCACTCGCGTTCTGTCTACAAGTCATAATTAATGAGCAAACTGCCAAGGCGACTGTCCCTGGTATCTCGAAGTGCTTCGGGAAAATTAGGAAAACCACCTGAGCCTCGCCCCAAAAAAGCCTCTCTCCTGCGACTGCAGTAGATAGATGATTAACCGAATTTTATTGTAACGAGAGCTAATTTTGACCTTCTCCAACATCTAAGCCGTCTACACATGCCTTGACATTGGAACACAATGGCTGTGGGATGCGGAAATAAGGTCTCTGCCGCCTAAATTTTCTTCGCTACAATCTCACGCGCGTGCTAGTCACCACTCTAGCCGCAGATCAGTCGTCACCATTGACGGATCAACTGTAATGTAATTACATGCATTTAACCGGCCAGCGCATCCGAGATGGCGCAATTTCCCTCAAAGGTCGTACTTGTTTTTGCGCCATTCTTTCCGACACGTCATTTGCTTGTTGACGGTCGCGTATGCTTCGATATTTCATCGAGCGTTCCTGTTCCTTGCTTCCGATTCCCTGGCGAAGTTTGCATGTTTTAGGGTTAGACAGGCAGCATTTTGTTGTGTTGTGTTGTGTTCTTGTGATTCTGCACATCGAATCATATGATTCGATGGCTTTTCAACTTGGGAAGTATTTCTGTCGAATAAAATGCCCTCATTAGTGTTTGAAAGTACTGTCTTCAGCCTCAAATTCCGGAACTTTCCTGTTGTCGTGCTGCGTCTACCGACCTGCGCAGCTAGGTGTCAACACAACGTTTTCACACGAAACCGTGTCTTTAGGGTCCAACCATTCCACTCTTTACATTTCACAAAATAGTTTCTTTATGAGCAGCCATTGGGTTTTTGGTTGTTTGATCTTGCTTGTCAACTGAAAACTAGTACATTTTTGACCTGCTTTCTGATCTCGAGTAAAATCAATTTTGCCCGAGGACGGTTTAGTGAGTGCTGTTATAGTTTGGAGATCACCTTCGTCAGGCTTGATGTTTATAATCCGCTACTCGACAGTTTTTGTAAGTAGGATTCTTTCGAATCCACTTGTTCAGTTTCTGAACCATATCATTTCATTCTAACTGGCGCTCACATGGACTTCTGACTTTCAATCAGGTTTACCGAAGGAGAACTGTTTTGAAGATTCTCTTGGTCAGTGCAAGACAAGGGTGCTCATTGCTTACGCATCCACCCGAGAGAATTGAAGATGTCTGCTGCCTTCTCCCTCATGCGGAACAGGCAACAAATAAAGCTCGCTACACTTCGTATCAGTAGGAAGTAGTAGCTATTTTTTATTTTGCGAAATATTGAACACGAACTGAAACGGCTTGAAAACTCACACATCTGGCGGAATTTTCGTGGCCGACTTCTCGAATTATCGTCTGGTGTTTGGTTCCCATCGACTCGTCTTTT
Organism: Ligula intestinalis; assembly: GCA_036362985.1. Classification (NCBI taxonomy): domain Eukaryota; kingdom Metazoa; phylum Platyhelminthes; class Cestoda; order Diphyllobothriidea; family Diphyllobothriidae; genus Ligula; species Ligula intestinalis. The sequence continues at coordinate 79,132,739 of JAYGXS010000001.1, read as the reverse complement.
GAATCAACGATCAGTTAATAATTACTTTCGCCTGACCTGCGGTCGCTAGTTGCAGCATTTTACGCAAATTCGCGAGGCTGGCGGCTTGTGTTTTGGGTCATCTTGCTTGATTTCCTTCGTCCTTTGTTTTCGTGGCAGAAAGTTCGAACTAGCCAATAGCTTGAGAACCTTAGCGTCTACCATGCCTGGGTATGTCTCTTCGACCACAAAGTGTGGCGCAATCACCACTGTTTGAGAGCAGTTTATTTGCTTGGACTGTCATTGCATCTGCTTATGACACAATATACCAGAGTTCTGTGAAGGAGTGTGTCAACGCCGCAACGTCAACGTGGTTCAGCTGCAAAGCACTGTACAGTTGCAATGGACTGCCATCACATGCCTAAGAACTCACTGCATCAAGTGTTCGCACGGGGTCCATGAAAGAAAGGAGGGTAGGGATGACTTGTATGGCCACTTAAACGGGACAGGGGTACAGGAACAGCCCACAATGCATGTGGCTTTGCGCCAATTTTCGGGATTAAGGCGAGGGTTAGCGCTAAGTTTAGGGCTGGGTTTGCGGTTGCAGTTAGGGTCAGAGATGGCGCTAGAATCAGGATTCAGGTTTGGGTTCGTGTTAACGGTAGGAAGTAGGTTTAGGGTAGGACTAGGGTTAAGATTAAGGTGACAGTTTAGCTTTATGTCAGGGTTAACACAGTGGAATACTTTCTCTTCGTGAACTTATCGCAAAGCCATCTATTTTACGTGGGTGCAGCCTTCCTATTCCCGTGTCTTGTTTAGGTCGCCATTCGCACCGAAAGGAGTGGTGGCGAACGCCGACAATAACATCAAAGACGTCTTGTTTCCCGTCATGCGCAGTCACTTTGTTTGTAGGCTTTTGTGACACACAACCACGTATGCTCAACAGCGACTGAAGACTTAATAGACGGAGTCAAGTTTGATTTTCTATTCACGAAGACATGGCAGTCTGCTGCGGAAGGCATGTGGGTTTTTGGTAAAAAGGGCCTGCTATTTACTTCGGCCATGTGGTAATGCACACGGATGGGACATAAACCAGGTCGATCAGTTCACTGCCCCATTGTTAATCTTGCCATTGAATAGCGGTATGTGCACGAAAATGCTGAAGTCTCCGCTGTACAAATCTCCACAGTAGACTGATTTTCAGGCAAGTCATTTTTGCTATTCAGCCACCACCACCAATACATACCCACCCCAAACTGCCAGACGCCTGAGAGGGTGGTATGCAATTCCGTAGGCGACACAAGGTGCTTCAGTTTCTCCTAACCGATAGTCACGGTAGTGAGCCGTGGTGGAATTTAACAGCCGCCTAGAATGCCTTAGTAACTCTATTTAAGGACACGATGGCGTACCCTTCGCGGAGAAGGGGCTGGCAATTATTCTCCCCTCCCTTACCTATAGGTAGCTTACCATATCTGCTGTGCGTGGTTTACGCAATCAAAACGTAGCAAAAGCAAACGTTGTTTTGTCTAATTTCCGAGAAAATTGATGGGTGAATTTGGAGTAAATCCTCCACGACAGACATTTTGCAGGCTCGACCTATAATTTGAAATGGATATTTGTGCTGAAGTCTACTAGCCACTGCAGCATAAGCGCGAACTGTTAATAAGTTGCCAACGGTCACTCTGTAGTACACAAGTACGTTGTTATTTACAATACTGACAGCACAGGTACTAACTAATAGCCAAGGCACGCGTTTTTTCGACGATCTTGGTTCGCTGCTTAACACAGCTGCGGGGAATCCGGCTTATAACTGGGTCCCCCAGCGACCCTTGTGTACTTTCCGGTCTATGAACTCAATTTTCAACCTTGCGTTAGTAAATCCCTCGGAACGGACCTTTTCAGGATCGGTCTGCAAAACTAGCCCTCCCTCCTCATCGCCGACAGAGTGACCTCGTCCTCTCTGGTGGCCTACAATGCATGTTTCCTTTTGAACAGCGTAGCGGCCAGAACGGAGGATAGGGCTTTTGTCTGGGGATTTGCTCGTTAGACTGACAAGGCTTTGGAAGAAAGTACAACTTAAAGAACTATTATGCCATACATATTTTGCTTGAGCGGCCGTCCTAGGGGCTAATAGACAGTTGCTTGCTCAGGCAAACAACGGCCGTCTTTACTAAAATGTTATTTCCGCCTTATCAGAAAAATGCATCACTATCACTATCTACATCTCAACAAGGGCAGCTCCTGACTGTGTGAAGGAAAATTCCCGTGAGGACCTCTACGCCTCCCTTCCTGCCACCCGTGTCTGTTTCGAAGGTGGAACGGGTAGTTATCCTCGCCGACTTCGCGCACAGACCACGTCGTCTGGAAGAACCTGTGTGACTCTATCAGACCAGAAGACTGCGACAGGCATGAGCTTCCGGTGCTGCAGGCTTGTAGAGGACACAATCCTTTTGTCGTCAGCGGTGTCCTTTACCTTACAAAGCACAGGACCACCACCTGAATGTACTTCAATGCTCTTGTCATTGACAACGGCCTTACCCCATGGTCATGAAGGACCGCGATCGCTGTGCGATGCCGAATGCTGGCTAGACCAGCGTCTATCTTGCTTTTATGATGAAGCTGCAAATCCAACCACGCAGACGGTTTCGGGGGGGGGTGGCGGCTGTAGAGGATGTGTTGTTTTCTTTCATTAACCCAATCATACTTTGTTCGCCCTCGGCAATAGTACCCGTGTGAGTTGCTATAGTGGCGAATTAATCTGTCACTGCACCATGGCCAGGACATCCACCAGAGTTCATCACTGTTAACTTGCAGTCTGTTGATTTTGCCTATTTGTGAATTTCCATAGTAGCTATAGTAACTAGCCCAACTTTGATGTCCAATAAATATTTTTCGAGAGCATTTGGCTTTCGACCTTAGGTGTAAACAGTAGAAATGCATCCCCCCAGACAATTCTTCCAGGCTACACTTTCGCCGTCCTTTCTTTTCCGATCGGAAACATCAAAATAGACCCCCCCCCTATGTTCCCACTAAGATCGTGTCCTTGCGCTAAATTCTAAGATGGCACATTTTCTCGCCTCATAAATTTAGTCCTAACACTAACCTGTCTGTAATTCGGAGGGAGATTCCATGCTCTGCTCCACAACGGCTTATTCATATCCGGGCAAAAACAGAATCGAATGATTGGTGGAAAGTTTCCAAATAAGCTTCTGGTCTCGTCGTCACGTACAGTAATTCTACCAAATAACAGTGGACCGAATGTGTCCTTACTGTTCGTGTACACTCTGGCGACCACGATTAAAGGTCCATCGACTGAGCCGTCGGTGTTTTCGTCTGACCTTTTAACGAAAGAGATTACGAAAATGGATGAAGAATGAATGACTTCTGCGGCTTTTTTACTGTTCATTTGTGTGAGTTGTAACAAGCTCGACGGCCTCGATGCGATTCGACCTCACGCCAGCAAAGGAAAGGCATTAGTATAACTAACGCTCTAACGCTCCAACTGAACTACAAGGCCTCCCACCAGGAGCCGTGAATTTGATAACGGTTTTGAAGCGTGTTTGCCATCTGCGCTTTTGGTGAAAACAGGGTCCTGACGTCTAACGGTGAGTGCACACCGCCTAATAAACAGACTAGTGAATATCCTGCTTTGTGGAAATGTGCTCCGTGCTTCCCACGATCCACTTCGTTTCTTATTAGTCCTGTGCACTGCTCATGGAAGAGACGGTATAGTAGTCAGGACTGGCAGGAATTTCCTGCCGCAGTACTTGTGTGTGCATCATTCGTTTGTCGTGTTTGTTCCCGTACACGCATTTTTGTGGTCCATATACCGCCTCGCTGACTCATACCCGTGCTTGCGTACCTGGCTAGATACACAAGACTCGCTAACACAGCCCCGCAGGAACTTTCTCGTCCAGGCTTTTGTCACGTCTGTTGCTCAAAGCAGGTACCCTTCTCTCAATTCACGGGTAATAGGCGCACCACAAGCCAGAAACAATGAAATGCGCTTTATTTTGAAAATATAATTACAAGATTTTCAGCAAAAATGTCCTCCAGCCACCGAGGATGAAGTTAGCCCCATAACCCACATAACCCCGGGAGATCACAAACAATGCGTAATGGCCGAACTCTGCATTTGCTAATATCATGAAGAATCGTCCTTGAACAAGTCGCAAATTTAGGCAGCATTGGACTTCCTTCAAAATGGTGTTAGCTTCAGGTGCTAATGATTTCATTTTCATAGTTCGAATAAACGAAAGGGGTAGAATCGTTTTACAATGTGCGCAGTAGGTCAACTGATGTATATGTAAGCAGTTTCCATGCGAGTGTAGAGCCGGAAAAATTGCACCTCAGCTTCAAAAGCCCGCACATCTTCCATGCTTACCTTAGTCAAGTGACTCATACTCTGCAATGGCCAATCAGCGACAAAATGGGCGTCTCTTGCCTTTCTCCTTGCCGTCAGTAGGCTTACTGTGAAAGTGTTCCACACAGAGTATAATGAATTGAAGGGCACTGGTGCAGAACTTTAAAAAAACCTACTGGGGCTGCAGTCTTGCCGACCGGGCCCTTTTCTTCATCGCTATATGAAGTGGGCAGGATTAGCTTTTATACGAGCGTCGATTACCTGTAGACGATACTTGTAGTCACTGGCATTTAAGACCTACTGCCGGGCGGGGACAACCGACGACAATGCGATTAATTGACTGACATTCTCCGCGGGAATATACTTTGTCTGGGAGGCAATTTAAACACGTAAAGTACTGACTGTTCGAAAGGCAGAAGTTTGTGAAACATTGGTGCAAGCTTTCTGTATTTTTCCATCATCGAATTCTGGTTTATTTCTTCAAGTCGTTGTTTATAGATCACTTCCGTTCATTTTATCCACTTCAATCGTCAGGGGGGGGTCAATCCGTTTTGCTTTCGCTCATTCGGGTCTTCTCTGTATTTTATAGATGGCTATATGACGTGGATGTCCAGTCGCCTCTCCTTCCTTCTCATATTCCTTCTGGGGGCATACGCCTTTCAGCTCTACAACGCCTATAGCCTTTACCTAATCTACAACGAGGACAGTTGCAAGGAGTGGCACGTAAGTCGATTTGCCTTTAAATGATTTTTCGAATTTCGGCCCCACTAGCTCGATAGCTGAGTTTTCTGACGTTGCTGCTTTTATTTACTGCTAAGTTAGTTTGAGTAAATACATGATGCGCCTACTACCGCTGTGCACGTTGTCCAACGTAACCTGTTTAAAACTTTGACAGTGCTTTTTGCCTCAGTCCAAAAAGTGGCTATTTTTTTCCTTTTGGAAAGGCAGTTATGGAAAAATAGCATAATCCGGTACATTTGTGAACTAACTGATTGGCGTCAGTCTCATGGGGCGTGGGTTCAGCGCTGGCATCGGGGCAGTCTGCTACTGTCTACGGGGAACAGAGCATGTCTAAGCGGGCTGTTTAGCTTTGTCCTCAATTGCGCCTGCCGATCACCTCCAGTTGTCATGATATTGTCTTGCCTTGGGATCCTGCTGCGTGAGGGATTAATGACTTAAGTTGAGCCAAGTGTGAAAAACTCTAGGCGTTTGGCGGGATTTGAACTCGCGCATCAGAGGAAGCCTTTGCCGGAGGCTAATGCTCTACCGCTAAGCTACAAACGCCCGCTTCACGTCATGAGTTTAATCACACTTGGATCGATGTTAACCGCTCAACTTTTCGCTCATATGGGATCCACAGAGATACGGAAGCAAGTTGACTGCCCAAGCAGGATATCCTAAGCAATCATCTAGCATCCACACGAATGACATCTGGGCTGACCTAATTATTAAGTTGGTTTGGCAGATATGCTTAATTTGAGTTAAACCAAGTGTGAAAAACTCTAGGCGTTTGGCGGGATTTGAATCCGCGCATCAGAGCAAGCCTTTGCCGTAGGCTTATGCTCTACCGCTGAGCTACAAACGCCCGCTTCACGCCATAAGTTTAATGACTGTGGTAGATACTGCCTCACGCCAAACAAACCCACGCTTTAAGCAATTTATGATGCGCCCACCCTGTGAGGCACACGCTGGATGACGTGGACTGCGCTTGTCATGTATAGAATTGGGTGATTCCTATGGCGCACTATTTCACTGCTTCGAATTACTTAGACGGTCAGGACATTGGGAATGTATAGTGCGGCTGATTATCTGGCCCTTTGGATATGATTTCGTTCCAAACTCGGTAGCTTACCTGTATTTCTACACTCTATAACCACAATATGAGCTTGTACTTGTACTTGTTGCGGCTGCGATCGTGACTGCTCTAGCCAGCCTCGCTTACGGTGCTTCACCACGCGCGACGATTCGAGCCATTCTCTTCGTCAGCGCCGTAGACCGAATACTTAAGGTCCAAGAACCGCTTCCCTGTCCTGACGGACTGAGTGGAGCCAGGTTTGGGGCTGACTCCCACTTCAACTTTTTCAACTAGGTAGCGGCTTCGGGTCGAGGGTAGTAGCACTGAGCTCGTGAAGTTGACGGTGGAGAACGTGTCCAAACCATCTCAGTCATCGTTCTTGAATTGCCTAGGATACCCTTGCGATGTTGTCGCAGCGAGTGTGGACTATTTCATTTGAGATAAAGTTGGTGTACCTCACTCGAAGGATGGTCCTCAAGCAGTAGTGGTCAGAGACTTCCAGTTTTTGTTCATCTTCCACGAGCATAGCCCAGCATTCGCATTTGTATAGAAGAACGGACCACACGGATGCATGGTACATGCAGATGTTTGTGAAGATAGATTTATCGCGTCGGCTCCTTAGGCCCTTTCGAAGGCGGGTGAAAACTCGTAAATCTGCGTCAATTAGGGAAACAATGTAATTCTTACTCTGTCCGTTCAGTAGCAACCTCGCTCCGAGGTACTTTAATCTGCCTACTTCTTCAAGTTGGCAGCCACTTATCTCTTGGACAGGGATCCAGCATAGAGACACTTTAGTCTCTGCAGCGTTTATAGACAAACCGACTGATTTAGCGACCTCCCTCATCCGTGAAACTGCAGACTGTAGATCGCTAAAACTCGAAGTTAGCAAAGCGATATCACTGGCTTAGTCAAGATCAGTCAAACAGCGTCCAGGTGCCAGCTCAATACGGTCATTTTCCTGTAGGGCCATCTATAGAATCCAGTCAATGGCGTAGTTAAAGAAAATGGGCGACAGGACCCAGCCTTGTCGAACGTCAGACTGAATTGCGAAGGGTTCTAGGAGATTGATGTCCGAAGTCTACTCCGCAATATAAGCTATCTTCCGTGAGGTAATATGCTGGCTTTTATCTACATCCCCCTAACCTACGTCCACCACATGCAACTGGAATATGAGGCAGTAAAGCCAGTATTCACGTGTGGCAGTTAGTTAGTTTTTGAATTAGGCGATGTCGAGGAACTACCCCTGAAAATAGCTTACTTACTTTACTTGTAACGGCATTCACCTCGGGCGGGTTGAGCCGGCATCAGTTTTGACGTTGACTGCATCATGAATCACAGAAGTCCAGGCGCGTCGATCTTGCGCCTGTTCACACGAGAGCACCATCCGTTCACGGTTCCACTGGCGTAGGCCGTAGACGCATGGGCCGGAAACTGACGACAGATCCTGCTTGACCGTTGCTGAAAATAGGCTCCTTTTATAACCCATAGTATGACATCTTCGCTTGCGATGGTCGAACTAACACACAAAACAGTAGAACCTAGAAATGCAAGATGCGATCGCCGTAACAAGAAGTTTATTGGTCTGACATTTCGCGTTCTGGCGCAAACTATTCATCAGATACAGTTGCAAATAAGGATAGTTGAGGCACAAGGAGTGCAGTATTTATAGTACGTAGTGTTTGCACGCTCGCATGTGTATTTTAATTAGCAGCTCCCTCGATCACCCCTGAGGATCGTAATCGGTGCAATGATGGTTTGGCTATCCGCGTCCAAGTCGTTAATGGTCGTGGTTTCATAGTTGAACATTCACCCATCGCTAACGGAACTAACTCGTCCCACTCTGTCTTGGGGCTCATTATCAAGCCCCATTAGCAGCCTCACATCGTAGCTTAAAGCTTAGACAGATAGCATCGCCGGCAGTGGTTAGAACGTTGAACTTCTGCTCAAAAGTTCGCGGTCTAGAGCCTCGGGTGTTGACTGATTACGCTGCCCAGGAAAGTCTGAGCACGGAATACGGGAACGGAAATTCATTGCGCTTGTTAATGGACTGCGGGTCGGCGAACCATATCCTGAGCAGTTTGCTGCCCATGCAGTTGTCACCCCTTCCGAGAATTCCGGCCTCATGATACTTGAAAATATGTCCGATGCCTTCGAATGGGCTGCAACCTGAAGGCTAACGTCTTTCCTCCTCTACGCTGATGCGTACTCGATCATTCGCTTCCAGAGTAATCTCATGCTTTCTCCGACGTAATGAGCTCGTCTACAACGGCACCGGATCCGATAAACGACTCCAGACGTTTCCTGTTGTCCCATTGTGTCTTTCGGCCTCATGAACCGGCGCGTGATGCCTCCGGCCTGTGTGCAACTCCGAGTGGAGTAAGAAAGCAGCTATCAGCTTCTGAGACGTTCTTTGTGTACGAAAGACTACACTAAAATTTAGGGCCGGTAGGACTTTGTTTCCCGTCTTGTTTGCGTATACACCGGTTGACCAAACTGCGCTGGTAGGCCCTCGGTCTCAGTACCATTTGAATATTGTGTAATTCACCAACACCGTCTCCCGTTTCAATGCAATGCTTCGCATCGCGCTAGCAAAGCGGGTACCCTTACGCAACTGTGTTTTTCACTGATCGGGCTATCGCTGTTTTATGTCAGTACTTACGTCCTATTTGTCACTTTTCTGAACACTTCAGTTTTTTAGTAGCCAGGATCTTTGCGGCAAACAGAAGTAGGTCAGAAGTCTTTATAAAACTTCAGGCGCCAATTGACCTGAAACGTTTTTTTTTCAGTGTCACGCTCAATGCCAGATGTACGTTATAAAAGCGGTCTACGAAAATCAGGTAGCTTTGCAACCGGCTTTACAGACTTCAGAGCCTGTTGCACAATATGACAACAGCTTCCGTGTCAAGCATGTCATCCACCTCCGTCTACCTACCACCCGTTTATTTTCTAAAGCCATGCTTATCTGTCGTATTTAGTCTGCACGAAATCATCATTGCTTTTCCATCTGTTCTGATAGCCTTTCGTCGTGGGTCTCATCATGGCCTTCGTGGCTGCCGGAAACCTCTTCACAACTCTGTATGTCGTGCGTCAAAAATGCACTCGCCTCAGTCCCATCAAACGCAAACATCTGAGCAAGAAATACAGTATGAAATACGTACACGCCTCGGATCTGCTGAGTGATCGCAGTGAGGACGTACCGACGCGAAAGATCTATTAGAGGACTGCCCGTAGTCTGTTGGAGGCGGCCGTCTCCATGTCTGCAGCGGGCTTTTCATTCCCCTCCTGGCACACGCTCTGGTCAAAACGTTGCACGCCTCCGTTTCCTTCCTTCTGCCTCAGCCTCCCCCCCCCCCCCCCCCCCCCCCCCAAGCTCGCTGACTGAGTGCTAGATGCAATCGAATGTCACCCCCTCCCCCACCTTGCCCCTGTTTTGTCTCTTCCCCACTCTTTGTTACCTGATCGCTATAAAACGTGTGGGCAACCTTGCGCAATTAATTAAACTTGATTTATGCCATATCCGGCTTTGTAGTCTCCCCCTCACACGTTCACGTAGGGTTTCGGATGGCCCAGCTTTGACCTTCGCTTAAGTCTCAACCCGCTAATCGTCTGCACAACCCACAACAAATTACTTAATTTTGACCTGTGGCCTTCTTTAGCCTCCAGCGGAAGTATGTCTTGGTAGAAGATATTTAGACTAATCAACACGTAGGGGTTGGGCAGCAACTCCACACTAAATACATGCTACGACAGCATTATTATGTGTTATTCACTGTGAACCCATAGTCTATTAAACCTCAAAGCAGCCGCTACTTCTGAGCCCAGCAACCTGATAATCGATCGTGACAGACACGCTGCGAGGATATGCTGCGTGAAGAGCCTTCCCCGCGGACTTGCGTCCGCAGTACGCTGTGCCGAAACAGCAATAACCGTCTACTGCCAAGTAGACAAATACTTCCAAGGAGAAGGTGTGGTCGTGGGAACAAGGAGTTTATTTGCCCGGCGTTTCGGACCCTTGCTTGAACCCGCCATCAGAAACAATCGCAGATAGGGGGTGATCGATGCAAAGGATACGCACTCTAATTATGGGTTCGGCTGGCAATCCGAGAGGACAACCCAATGAACTAATTGTGGAAACGATCACCTCTTTTCCTTCTGACCTGGTTCTTGGCAATCTCCTTTTATGTTTCATGCCTCATTTGAGTGCGGGACGAACTGTTGTGCTTCTTTGAGCTGCCGCACGCCTATGTAGGCCTGCGGTTGACAGTTGAGGCACGTACGACCCTCGATTAGCGTTTTAGTGGCAGCACTCTCGATTTGAGGTGCCAGTTTTGAAACCCTCAAATGCCCACCAACCTGCGCGAAATTTGATTCCAATGTTTACTGGACTTGATTATAACCCCCTAGCGTACAGGATACCCTTCTGCCCACGGCGTCTGCTTCTAATGCCTGCCTTCACGCGCGCGCCGGTGGCGGCGGCAGTCAACTCACCTGATGCTTTGTGCTCACCCCCACCGCACTCAGTCAAACCCTAATGCTGGAAGGTCTTGTGACATGTCCGTCAATTAATTTAAAGACTGCCGTGGGCGTGCCCTCAGGGCGCTGATACCAACAGGGCCCGACGCGCGCTCGCGTGCAACTGTCAGCATACGCCACTTATATGTAAGCTCCGTTATCATCTGCTTATAATTCTGATGCTGCTTAGATTGCAACTGCTCATATTTCAGTTTATTTGCTGAGGATAATAGGCAAGGCCTTTCGAAATCCAATTTATTGCATGCTGGTGCGTCATATACATCTTCCCATGCACGCGTAAATATTGTGACTTTTCATTTATTATCGACAACCTGTGAGTAGCCTTTTTTTATACATAACTCTCGTTTGGAGCTGGTGCGTTATTACTTCAAGTCCATACTGTCTAGGGACAGAAGGAGATATAGTACAAGTAGGTATCTATACACCGAGCGTTCTTTGAAAACCCTCACGGAAGTCGCCTCCACGATGGATTGCGAGAGGTTATTCCATTGTTCTATGGCCTGTTGCGTGGAGAATAGAGAGCGGAGATTAAGCTTATACATTTCCATGCACAGATTCATTGTGTCCGAGGAAATGGGACGAGAGATTACAGTGAAACATGTCCTCAGACTGCAATCCCTTTGTAAGGCCGTGTTAAATCTTTGGCCCAGGAATACCACCCAGTCCAAGAGATTTGTCTGGCTTGATCTGGATGAAGATGTGTCACAGTTCTGCGACTGACAGTGCTATAGTTTCAGTGACGGCTGTATTGCCGTCCATTACAATTTCCAGAATGTTAGCCAGCAGTTATTGTGTACTTGAGACCGTACCTGATGATCTAAGTATTTAGTCTGCTTATGACTTCAGTGACGGCAAAATCAGCGACGCCGACGCGACTCGAACACACAACTGGCAGAAGAGGCTGAACCCAATCATTATTGAATTCGCTTTCATGCTTCATTTGATAGGTCTGCGATAAAGAAAATGGGGTTGCCGAAATCGTCCTGAAGAACGATGTGGCATCGACCAATCTCACCCAGTCAGGTTTAGAACGCTACCTAATTCTGGAAAACCGTCCTCCCATCAGTTCGTGAATTCGACGCACATTGTTCTATGCCTTGCATCTTCTTATCAATTACCGACGCCGTAAAAACTTGCTATTGACGCCCATTCAGTCTAATAGGAGTTTACCGTCGACATTTGGCTCAATGGTATCATGTTAAAATCCATTTAAATCCCCGAATTTTTTGCCGTCAGCGGCGTATGATGGGCGCATCTCCGACACTCGGTGATGTTTTCGTGACCACCACAGTCTTCTCCTCGTGTGACAATTAGGATATTGAACAACCGTTATGGCCTCCTCCTGACATGATTCAAACAATTTCAGCAGCAGGACATCCGATTTACATATACCCTTCGCCTTCCCCCCCTCACAGGCGACAGTTTTTCTCCTAAAAAATCCCACAAATGGCATTCAAAACTAGACTTATGAAAGATGCCTAAGGAGTTTTTTTACTGTCTGCCCCTCCCTCCTAACACAGTTCCATTACTGGCAACGCCGCATGTTCTGCATCATAGCTATGTACAAAGAGGGAGTTCAAAGGTATTAACCTTTATTTCCCTAATAAAACTGAACTGAACCCATTTCTTGGAACGCCCATAAGATTGAAGGCGACAACAACAGCTGCGATGCTACCGCAGTGTCTGCTAGTACATCGTTCCCCCGCCTAGCACATGCTTACAAATGCGTTACGCCGACAGTTCGTCTACCATTGTTGGGCAGGGCTAGCTACTTCGTAGCATTACAAGGCTCCGCATGACGTCCAGTCATAAAACCTCATAGCTAAGACGCTCTCATTCAAGACGCCCGCCTCGACGCACCAGGCACAAGCCTCGTGTCCGGCAGCTGACCTGCTACAACTGCATATCCTTTGTCCCTTAAGTATGAAATACCATATGCTACTGGTGTCTATCTTCTCATACTAGAAACCCGACCACAGGCTCATATTGGTTAAAGCCTGCTAATAACACGACCATCCGGGTTACTTACTTGGTTTTAAGCCCGTATTCTCACACAGGACTCAGCTGATTGAAATGGACCGGTCCAAAGTATAATGGAGCTAATCTTTCCATACCCAGTAAAGAAAAGTATACAGGTGCATGTCAATTTGATGAGGTATTTCGCCGAATCAAGTGAGGCAAGGGACACGGGCGTTCCGATTTACCCTGATCTAAAACTCTGGCGAACGGTTGCATAAGAAAAGACCATCCCCAAAGCAGATGCTGACAGGTAAACACAACTCTTATTGCATCTTACTTCCCAGGCATTGTCAAACACCGGTTCAATATCAAAAGGTCGGAACTATCATCTGGAAGAAATGCATTTTTCGTCTTGACTCAAGACAGTCAGGTAGGGTCGTCTTTCAGAATGTAGGGGGATGCGATTGAACTCAAATATTGTAAAGGTGAACAAAAAACAATTATGAAATTGATAAGTGCTTGGAAATTAAACGTTGCCAAAAATAGCGTCATTAAAAAAGAAGACCCAAATCAAGAGGATAAATCAGGCAACCACGACAGCACAGGAGGACTGTGGAGTAGGGTTCTCCCAAGACATGGACGCCACTTGAACGCCCGGTTCGTCGTCTGCACTTGTGTCTTCGACTTCCACATACCGTTGGCGCGAGGCTATAGAGGGTAGAATACAACATATTTCAATACGACAAGTACTGGCAAACTTAAATTTCATAACTAAAAAGATAGTAAATTTGCAATTAATTCACTTGACCCATTTGTGGTAAAATCAGTGGCCTCGGTGAAATTCTAACTCACGACAACAAGGGGGGCGCTTTAGTACATCCAATGCTCTAGTCAACTGATCTGTGAGACTCCATCGGGAGCTGTGCGTTTAATCACACTTGAGCCAAGTTACTCGCCTGGCCTACTGCAACCTATGGAATCTGCCAATTGCGATGTAGTAGGCCGACTGCCCAAGCAGGACTGCCTAAGTAAGCAATGTAGAACCTATCAGTTGGCTGCCAGGCGTAATAAACTGCCTACTGATGGCTTAGAAGTAGACCTTTTAAGGCTGGACTAAAACTAGAAGGGAACCACGAAAACAACAAACTCGTAGCTTGACTGCACAAGTAATATTGCAAATAGGCCGTAGCGTCAGAT
>JAYGXS010000001.1:79088815-79110585 GCA_036362985.1 Ligula intestinalis | reverse complement strand
TTTATAGCAGCCCGTGATCGTGCGGAGGGCAGCGTTTTGTGCTGACTGAAGGCGGCGGAGGCTGGAGGAGCTGATTGTGGGAGTCCAGATTGATGCCGCATAGGTGAGATGCGGCTTGGCCATTGCATTGAATGTGGTCATCAGCAACTCTTTCGCGTAGCCCCAAGAAGTGCCCGCGAGAACCTTGAAGACCTCAGTGGACCTGCTCACTTTGCTTGCGACATCCCTCGCATGGTCTGCGAACGTCAAGAGCGGATCTAAACGGACGCCGAGGAGCTTCGGCTTTCGGACTAGTGGTAAAGTCTCACCGTTGACGATGACATCCGGGTGGCGATTGAACTCCTTTGGATCCAGCGTGAAAACAGTGACGGATGACTTGGCAGCCGAGATCGACATCCCGCGCTGAGTGAGGTAGTCCACAAGGTGAGGCATGAATTCGAGAGGAACTGTGCAGCCTGATGAATGTTATGATGCTGGCAGAAGATGGTAGCATCATCCCCGTATGATACCACTTTGGTGGGTGCCGGAGGGAGTGGGAGTTCCCGCATGTAAATGTTGAACAGCGTCGGGCTGAGCACAGAGCCTTAAGGAACACTGCAGGTCTGCTTACGGGGCTTGGAGAGAGTGCGGCGGAAAAGGACACGATCATGGCGGCCACGGATGTAAGCCGCCAAGCATCGGACCAGGCCAGTCGGGACGTTCAGGGAGACCAAGGCCTGCAGAAGCTGATCGTGGCGGACGCAGTCAAAGGCTCGCAACAGGTCAATTGAGACAGCCACGGTCCGCGAAGGAGAAGTCGTTCCAAAATGTTCGCCAGTGGACTTAGGAGGGCGATCGGGCGATAGGACGTCGCTTGACTGGGGGTCCTTGCCAGGTTTGACCAGGGGAATGATGGTGGACTGGCGCAGCAATTGGGGATGATTGAACTGGCCAGCGAAAGATTAAAAATGGCTGCCAGGTAGGCAGCCACCTTGGGGCCGATGTGGCGTAAATGGATAGGAGCCAGGCCATCCGGTCCTAAGGCTTTCGAGACTTTCATTTTCCTGACGGAGGTGAGAATAGCATCGGCCGAGAAGGAAATTTCCGGAGGCGGGGCCTTATGGAGGAGGCGAAGAAGGGGCGCTGGCTTTTGGGACTGGGAGCCGAGCGGGGCGAGAACAGCTTGTTCATCTTCGCGGCGATCGTACCGTTGTTCGAGATGAACTTGCCGTCTCCGAAGCTAATAGGCTGGTTGGGTGTGTCAGCCCGGGGCTTGGTCAAATTGCGTAGAAGTTTCCAGGTGGCAGCTGCGTTGCCGCTGAAATTACAATCTGCAACTTTGTCACGCCAACGTTCCCGTTTGTCGTCATTGACGGTCTTGGTTATCAAGCCGTTGAGTTTGCCAACACGCAGGTCAGTTGCGTCTCGCGCTCGGATCTCGTCTCGCTCTCGTTCCAGTCGGGAGGCTTCGCTTGGGTAGTTTGGGCGGAGTATTGGGATGCGACCGTTCGGTATATGGTGGCCTGCTGCTGCCAGAAGCAGGTGACGAACGGCTCGCTCCGCCTTGTGGACACAGGTGGGGGGCGGTAGCTGATCGGTTCCCGCTTCGAATTCCGCGGTGAACGCTGCCCAGTCAGCTCTCTTGAAGTTGATAAAATGCCTGTTTGGTGCCTTGATACGGTCGGCAGAGGTGGCCAATTCGGGCAATATAGGGAGGTGGTCGCTCCCTAGGCTGATTTCCGTGCTCCAGGTGGTGGAGGCTACCAGACTGAGACTGGCAAGGGAGACATCGGGAGAGCTGGGGGCACCATTGGGTGGCAGCCGCGTTGAGCTGTCCTCGTTGAGGACTGCAAAGGGAGCTTGCTCTAGTTCATCCGACAGGACTTCTCCCCGGGAATCGGCCGTCAAATTGGAGCACCACAGGTCGTGATGGGCGTTGAAGTCACCTAGTACCAAAATGTCACCAGAAGGTAAGTAGGGAGCGATAGAGGTGGTCAAACCTGGAGGAAAACTGGACGTTTGAGGAATGTACACGTTCACAAAGGTTAGCGGCACCGGGCCAATGTTAAGGGAAATCGCTAGTATTTCCGTGGGATGGGCACCAAGCAGAGGTAGCTGGTGATGGGCAATGGATTTGTCCACCAGGAAGGCCAAGCCTCCACCTTTGTTGCGGCCGCGGTCGCGACGGACGATCGTGTAGTCAGCACAAGACGGGACCTTAGTGGAGTTAGACCACTTTGTCTCTTGGATAGCCACCACAGCTATGCTAAGCGAACGCATGAAGGCCAGGAGCTGGTCAAGCTTGGTAAGTAGGCCATTAGCGTTGAGCTGGAGGATCTTTAGACCAGGCGGTGAGGCAAGGTCGGGGACCAGAGGTTTTGGGTTCAGGACCGGGCGGGCTGGAGGCGTACAGACCGGAGGGGGCACGGGACAGCTGGGACACGCGAAGGCTGGCGACTAATCAGCAGCTTTGGCGAGGCCACTGCAGCGGAGATGGCACCAATTATTGCAGGAGCCGCAACGTACAGACCATTTGCGGCGGCCCAGGCGGACTCGGCAGAACGAGCAGTACCAGAGAGGTCCAAGGCTGGCCTCAATACCGGCGGCAAGGAGTCGGAGCAGCGTGGCCAGGAGGGGCTGCTCCGTAATCAAAAACACGGGTTTGGCTGAGGGGGTTGATCCAACGTAAGGAGATGGGTGAAGCAGACCTTGGCCGCCGGGAAGGCGGGTGGGAACGCGGTCGAAGAAGCGTCTGCCGTGGCTCCCGGTCGAGCTTGTAGTGAGGGTTAGCGCCACTGTGGGAACGCGTGATCGCAGACTCATTCCCGCCAAGGCTGCAGTCACGCTGACAACCCACAACCTGGCCATCCCTCGCTCAATGTCTGGCGCAACCTACTAACACGCGATGTCACGGTCTGACTAATTACCATCTAGGCTGACCGAGACCGAGACAGATTTCGGCAGCCACCCGGATTACTGCCGCTATACCACACTCCGGAGCTAACCTGCCTCTCGGCTAGATCTGCGCTCCAGCATTCAAGACTTCATCCTGACTATTCTCCTTTCCGTCTGTACAGAATACACTCTTCCTATTACTTTGGCCCTCCCATAATTTCTCTCTTCTCCCAAGGGACCGGGCCTGGAAGATCGCAGCCGCTAGGTTTAAACCTTTTTAGCCTTAACATCACCTCAATAAGCTTTCCAGATACGCTGCCGCAGATAGTCCCGCTTGAGGAAAAAGTCACAACCTAAACGAGGCTGTCTAGATCAAGCCTGATTAAAGCAGTACCTAGTACAACCTCCCAGTGCAGCAACCGTTTCTTGCATCGTAAAGACCCATAAGCGATTCGAAGCACTAAGCAGGAATGAACGTAACCCAGGGGTCGGCCTCTTCTAGGATAAACCATTGGCAGACCTGGAATAAGTCAGCGAAAAGTTATGAGATCAGGTGTGCAATAGCCGGCGCGCCGATAGCCAAATGGAGTGCAGAATCTGTTTAAGCCAAACAATGAAGAAACCCAGTTCTGAGTCCTGAAATGCAGAGCATAGCGTTCGGAAAGGGTCGCACTCTAACAGTACCTAACCCGTAGTACAGAAACACAGCAGTGTCCTCACACTCGAATGGGTTAAAATACATTGTAATCTACAAATCAATACAAAGGCTGAATGATTAACTTAAGTAAGCTTTTCAGGGTAAAATGCTTACAAATTAGTTGATGATTTCAGACAAAACCAGCATTGAACGAATTTACAACGGCAAAAAAATGAAAAATCGCGGTTTTAAGGATCTTTGGCTACATTAAATGGCCTCCGAGGCGTGAGCGTAGACTATGAACCACAGGCTACACCTCCCTGACATGTGATGCAGCCGAAAGACAGGCTGCTACTTATCGGAACCTATGCAGTTGTCCATAAAGGGTGCTCCATTACGGGGGCGGCTGCAGATAAGTGGGGTAACCAGCATGAAAACCGATATGGCTCCCAGTTGAGATGTGTCAGTCACTGGGAGTCTTTGATAATTACATAAATCAACTCTTATGGTTGCGAAAGAAAGGCACATGTGTTGGATGGGGAAGTAGAGAACAGTTGAAAAATTCTGCAAACAGTACGAACTAGAGACGTGCATCAAAGCCGCAGTAACTTACAGCGCCAATTATTAAGGGACTGATTGCATCACCGAGGCTGTGTGAGAGAACCATCTGAAGGGCACTGGCAGTGGCTCTTCGCGTCGGAATGACAATAGACTACAAAAAAAGCAAAGGAAACATATAACGTTGTTGTGTGTGTGTGCGTGCAAATATCACGTACGCAAGACAGGTGATCGATTAACGAAGTAGCCATTTACCTTCATCTGAGAAGGCCGACTAAGATCAAGGAAGTAGGACAAGTTGACATTTAGAAAAACGTCCCGATCAGTGTCCGCACTGGTGGACGTCTCTAGCTGCAAAATACTTCAATGCATGTTCAATGAACTATCCTATAGCGGGACCTTACTTTTGACTGGAGGAATTATAGTCAATCAAGAGGTAAGGTAAGGCTAAACTGAGATGTTCGAAACGTACAGTGAAGAACTGCTGACAAGGCAAAAAATATGTGCCTTGATGACCTCTTTTTCCAGCAACAGCGGGTTACCCAGATTAAACTACTAAATCCATGCAAAAACATAACCCGAGAACGTGCTAGTCAGCAAAGGGAAGATTTAAGGTAGAATATGATCTACATTATGACCGAACGGGGAGCTTGTGGGCATGTTATTTTAAGGAGTTCTTGCAGTAGTAAAAAAAATAACTTTGAAGGAACTATTGCTAAACAATGAGCTACCTACAGAGTAACAACATTTCAGTGCGTCGTAGAGACCCATAAACGAATCTAAGCATTCAGGAGGACACTGGCAAGCGATTGCTCATTGAATAATCCTCAGAGTGGCAAGACTGGAGTCATGCAGATGCAATCCGAGAGAACTCAGGGCTTAACTGAAAATGCAGACGCATTGGCGGGAGGTCAATGTAAAAGCACTGACAGCGGTGAGCTTTGTTTTCACTCTGGTTGACCAGGTATCTTTTTCGGCTTGTCAAGGTGGACGAACTACCAACGACTTTGTCATGAGGGTGTTTTGTGACCTTTTTGT
Organism: Ligula intestinalis; assembly: GCA_036362985.1. Lineage (NCBI taxonomy): Eukaryota > Metazoa > Platyhelminthes > Cestoda > Diphyllobothriidea > Diphyllobothriidae > Ligula > Ligula intestinalis. The sequence continues at coordinate 79,105,478 of JAYGXS010000001.1, read as the reverse complement.
TGACAAGGTCTCGATTAACGCCAAATGAACAAAAAAGCAAAGAAAAAAACGTGCGGCTCGCTGCTGTAATTAAAGGTAAGTTATTACCTGAATATTTAACTACACATAAAATAGAAATAAACGCTATTTGAAACAAAAAGGTATGTGTTTAATTTTATTAGCCTGAGGCCGCGTTCATCAAGCCATCAAAGAGGACCCTGGATACGCTCATGAAGCGGCACAATGGTTCGAGTTTAATATTTAAACTGATTGACGGTTAATCCTAAAAAATTGGATTAAATTTCTCTTGTTTAGCATCACTCCCAGACTCATCCTTCACGTCACAGGCCACGCCGGATAAGAAGGCTGCGAAAGACAAGTAGATTAGAGAATAATACGTTCGCATGTCATTTGTTATGATAAAATTACTTTGAGAAAAAGTTGAAATGACTTCCACGTAAAGTTACTTCAGCGGCCAGAAGAGGAGGCGGAAGTTGAAGATCTACTACTTCCTGCTTATGTCCCTGATGATGAATCCGCGACGGATCTCGAAATTTCAGGTGAATAGGAGTTGTCCCAGCGATCGAGTCGTCTTTTTCTCAACTTTAAGAAAGTTTACACAGTGAGGGTCGCTGCTGCCGTAAAGCGTCGTATTGCAACTTTTATAGGTTGCTTTCATAGCGGTCAAATCCGCTATTATTCGGTTATATCTATCACGGCATTTTCGCAGCCACTCGCTGTCGCGCAGATGTGGAATTGCAACCAGGGAGGTACACGCTCTCAGGCACCTTAGAAGATTATCATTGAAAGATCGCAAACTGCTCATGAGAGTCTTCCGTAAGGATCGACATTACTGCAGCTTTCAATACTACGTGCCCCATTATTGTATCAGTCTTCAAAATTGGCAGGCTACCGATACACGCCATGCAAACGACGGCGCTGCACGGCGAGTACAACATGCGCCCACAAAACCTATCAGTCAATCGTAGTCATCCATGCACGAGGTCAGCGGCCAACGCTGCTGTTAACTTGTTCGTACACTGACATGGGTCCCTCGAATTCAGAAAAATCTGCTGGGGGAGTCAGTGCACACGAGTTTTGCGCAAAACAGGGACCTTTGATGGTCGTATTGCCCTCTTTTCATCCCAAACAGGAATTGATTCCCAGATTGCGGAAGCCTGAAATGTGTCCACTTTCTTTGCATCGCATACTAATAAGCATGCTGACAGGTTTAGTGAAGCTGAATGGAAACACACAAGCTTAAAATGTTTCGAATGCTTTTCGACTGTTTCCTGACATGAAAAAAAATAGTGAAGTTTAAATATGCTCACCAAATTGATTGAGAAACAATAAAATCAGCTTACCATTGTCATATCTGCTACCAAAGCCCAGTTCATACAGATGAGCAGCTGTCCGATGAAGACGAAAAACTACAAGAAGGTAAAAACAGGTCACTGAAACACTACTCTGGACCGAATAATGATTATGAAATCGTAACTACGTTGGGTACAGCTCGGAACGCTGTCCGATGATGGTATTCATGCTCAGCAACAACATTAAGTCATATATGTGACTAGAATACACGAGTGACAATTAACAGCATCATTAGAATAGTCCTGCGCATGCCGACAAATTTTGCATGCGTTAGGAGCCGCCCTAAATGACGCGCACGTAAGCAGCCCTAGTGAGTTGCTCTCACGCCACCTACACGCGGCGCACGTGATGACGCCGCGCAAAGCTGCGGCCAGGCTTAGGATTCTGACAAGCAAGCCACAAGCCAGACAAGTTGCTACTCGTTCGAGGACAGTATCTGATTGGTCAGATTAGAAATGTCTGTACACGCGTTTGCTTGGCTTAAATAGGCTGTACTAGGTACACTAAAATTCTTCCAATTTGGCGCCCTTCTTCTTGGGTTCTTCCTTGGGGGTTCAAACAAGGCATAATTAGACGGTGACCACTCGGCTTTGGTAACAATACAGCAGCATTTCTTGGGCCAGGTGCTAAGTACATCGACCAAATTTATAATTCACTGCAAACAGCACATTCCTATTGCTTACAAATGCATCAGGTTTAATGGACCAATTAAAATGGTTCGCCCAATGTCCTACGAGCCGAACAGAAGAAATTTAGTTATTAAGCACGGTTTCTTTTCGCCTCCCCCGACTCCGACTACTTTAAGTAGGCGAGATGCTACGACTAACATCTAGTAGTAAAGGACCAGTTTTTGGATTTTGTTTTTTTTAATGTTGTTGCATCTGATGAAGTAGCCGCGAACTGAGAATACTACATCATGTGAGTAGCGTAGTCCGTTGACACACCTTCAAGCAAAACTTACTTGTTTGTCCTGGAAATGAAGAACGACACAAAACAGCGACTGAGTAATTAATGACGAAAATAGGGGATACAACAATGGCCAAAGATAGGCACTTCCACTATAAAATCGTTCATCAGCCGACTGAGAAAAGTGTAATAGCGGCTCAGGTATCAGACACGAGATTTAATCTCAGTTCAATAATTCAAAAAAGTATTTTAGGCCTGATGGAATCCCGGGGAAAGGTGAGGTAGTTTTATTACCCGTGAAAAGCAAATATTATGAATTCTACGTAGTTCCCGGTAAATGTGAACAGCTCTGAACAGAACAGTGCACGGACTGGTGAAATAAACGTCCGTAGGATCGCTTCTGGTTAAGTTAGCTACTGAGATTATTTTGTAAGGAATAACTGCAGTAGTATGAGGGCAGAAATTAAAAAAAAACAAGCTGGTCGGCTTCTAGTTTTCGTCAAGGAAGGATTTGAACCTCACATTGAAGTCGCCTTAACAGATCTATGCTACTTGAGCGACGGAAGGAACCGTGGAACTGAGGATCTAAAGCACGTACAGACGGTCCCGTAACGACTCCAATCCAGGACACCGTCGCACCTAAGGTTTTGATATGGGTGAATGGATCAGCAAACAATGCCCTTACCAGTACGCCTTCATAATGTCCGTTTGACAATTTTGTTGGTTCGATGACGAACTCCGGCTAAAATCTCAGATACGCGACGAGACAGACCGAAAATAGCCACTATAGTTCTCTTGCCTTTGCTAGTTGTGGATCCGAACATCCTAATTTCTAGTTTTCGATTGCGAAAAGCTGTCTAATATGAGCACGGAAAGGTGACCCCGATGCAGCTGAATTCCGAAGATTTCACTCATTGATATATCTTAATCTACAAGTCCATTGGCAACAGAATTTGGCAAGTACGGGGGACATAGACGTCATTCCAGAAAAAGCAGCCCATTTGAGACTCATAAGTTAGACCTCTTTTTTGCTTCTCTTTAGATGCGCTATGATGAACATGGTAATAATGAGACGATATTCTTGGAAAAAAGCATTTTAGACAAAACATATGTCCATAGCAGCGTACCATGCAAAGATAGAAGTTGAAGTTCGGAGACAGTAAACTACCGTAGATGAAGGGTGCGCTCAGCAAAAGACCGCCACCACAGACGTAAGGCTCAGCGACCGGCGTAAAGACCCGCAATTTTCGTCCAAGAAAGGAGCCCAAAACCACTCCCAGAAGGCCAGCAAAACAGGTGCAAACTCCAAAAAGAAGAGCGACGCTAAAAAAGCACAGATGACGGGCAAATGAAAATATATGCACGAGTCGTGAATTGCTGTGCAGAGTTGGAGAACCCAAAAAAAGGAAGAAGTAAACTCCAAGTACATGCGACATTGAGATTGCTCGCATTTTCCGGTAAAGTTCGGTCTGTTTATTCAACTAAAGTCTGCATAAAGTCTGCAAACAGGCTTAAGAGTCACTGGAAGAATATTGCCTGGAAAAAACGCAAGCATGTTTACCTAGAATTGACTTCTGTTTTAAGGTAAGAAGGTAGGTTAAGCGGTGGAAAAAAGTGATGTTAAAGTGCTAATGTGGAGACAAGTCACTGAAAAAATTAATTCATTAAAATGGCTTTTTAAGGTAGGAGACAGCGAACGCAACCATGAAAGAATCATTGCCACTATAATTATTGACCAAGATCGCCGTATGGGTTCTGAAAGTGCACACAGTAAAAAAGTTTTTTTTAAATATGACATACGAAGATCGAATGGAATGGGCTGGTCAATGGAGACATCACAGTTATATCCATTGTTGACCAGAATTTGTAGCAAGACACATGCTCTAACCCAAATACGGCCGTTTAAGACGTGTATCTGTCACTCAACACATTGATCCTTTATATTGAGTTACAAGATGGTAGCCCACCTCAGCCTGTGGGTTCCAATTCTGAATAGCCCGATCAATAATGGTGACAACAACCATTGCCGCTACGATAGTATCAGTTGCATTCAAAAAGCCCCAAGTAAGCTCATCAGGAATATGACTACTGAAGATAAAATAAATATCAAATTCGATCGCAAACAAGAAAACAGACGGTACAGAGTACATAAAGGCAGAGATTTGAAAACAGTGGTAGGCTCACTTGTATTTATCGGCCCCCCTAGGATCATCGGTTCGGGCATTGATAGCTGCCTGTATGAAATCAACGGCAAACCAGGAGAGGGCACCCAACACAAAGCAGGTTCCCGTGAACCCAAAGGAAACTAGCAAGTAGCACCAATTCAGCAGGAGAGTTTTTATGTCAGCCCACCAAGACGTGGCGTGGAGGTGTGCAGCGCCATCAGCACGACCCCGAGGCGGATCCTGGTGGAAGAATATAAGGGCCAGAATACAGAGGAGGCCCAGCGCTGGAGTAATGCGGAGAGCCCAAGCCCAGCTGTTGAGCGATTGCGCAATGCAGGAGCCCATTACAAATCCAAGACCACTGTAAACAAGGAACCTCTGGTGATAAAAGTATGCATCCAAGCAAAGGATGTGCAAAAATCAAACTTCAAATACGTCTTTAATAACCAGTAAACTGTTTGTATTTCTCAGAATAAAATGGGTGGTTGCCTTCTTCTCACATCCCCTCCAGAGACAGGAAATAAAATTTTGAATTAGAAAAAACACATTTTTACCCGACACATGTCTCTATAACTGCCTTGGAAAAGACTTAAAGGTTAAAAGACTAAGCAAAGAACTACGATAGTCAGTTTCCATCACTTCGGTAGCCTAGGCGTAGGTAGGATCTAAATAATTGAAATTGGGTCATACAACCAGTTCGAGATAGCCCAACCCAAACTTTTAGCAACAAACACAAATAATAGGAAACTAATTAAAGCATGAGCTGCTTGTATCGAAAGTTATAATAAAACACAACTATAGACGTCCAATCTCCGGCGGGCAGTCAAGAATATGTGGAAAATAGTCCGTACGTAAAACGAAAGTTATAAAGCAAACTGACCTTCCGACGGGAACAGCAAAATAGAAGAATCCTAGCACCCGAGTCCTGGCGTCATCGGCAAAGAGATCTGTTAACAAAGTTGGGGCTAACGTAGAGTAGCTCGCTTCACCCACACCCACAAGACAACGGAGAACTAAGAATGTCCAAAATCTCTAAAAAAATCTGCATACAAAAAGGAAGGCCTTACCTACATTTGGGGGAACGAAAGAGCTCGCTAATGTAACAACAGACCAGAGAGTCAGTCCAATCACAATTAAATACTTTCTTTTCCACCGATCACCTAAGTAACCGAAAACTGGACTCAGAGACATGTAGGAAACAATGAAGGACGTTTGAAGAAGTCCAAGGAGTTTACTATCGATACCATAGTAATCTCTAATCATGTTGGGTATTCCTGCACAATTTACGGTCGTCAAACTAATTTTACCTGCGATAGTAAACCTATCCATGTAGTTAAGCAAGTTTATACAAAAAAGGATGACCACAGTGACGCGGTCTTGCACTTTGCTTCGCTGTGAAACTTCACATGGATTATCCAACAGTGGCTCAGACTCAGAAGAAGACTGAGCAGGTGCACCGGAATTAGTATCTTTACTTTCTTCCGACGCCATCCGGGTACGGTCAAGATCTAAAACAGATGAATCGGGAAAAAATGATAGAGCAGTCGATGTAATGTATCTCAAACAGTAACGAAAGAATAAGAATTTTATAAAGTAAGTAAAGGAATGTCACGACAGAGTGTCGTAGCAAAGCAGTACAGAAATTTTGGACTTAACAGAAACGGCGAGGGTTGGTATGAAATATGGGCCAGATTAGGAGTCAGTGACGAAGAAGTCAATAGCATTAAAGTGAACCTGGAGCGTCCCGCATACGGTTTCCGTTTTCGGAACCAAATGCGGCAGCTTGACTTATACACAGGAGCGTAAAACATAGAGAATAGTCCACGGGCGAAATTCGAGTGCTGTGCCTGCTGCGGAAAGAGTATCATACAATTGCACGCAGTGGATCGCTTCATATTGAACGCAGTATAAGAGGTGCCCTTGATAGTTTTAGGTGCTAAAACTGATCAGGCATAGGTTTGAAAACAGAGACGAAAAATCCTCCGGGCATATTTTCTTTATTGCTGTACCGAATGTACCTTCGTAGACAGCCTTATGATATAAATGGTTTATAAACGGAGACTCAAATATCGGAAACAATTTCGACGACAAACTCAAGGCGAACAGAAACTAAATCTAGAGAGTTATTGCGGCATGTTGAATAACCTCCTAGACGCCGGAGGTCAAAAATAGCAGGATAGCGGTTTTTGTTAGGGTGGCAGTAAGGAGATTTTAGGAAACATGTGTTGCGCCCGTGTTGACGCATGCATATAAATAGGGCGTCAGTTTCCTTTTAGACCTGGGAAACAACCTTTGACAAAGATGAAAGAATCCACGCAGGCGAAGAAACATAGCACTTTTGGGATTAAAGGGTCAAAATCACGAGACAGAGACGACCGATCTCCGGGTCGATTTTAATTTCCAGCGAATGTTTACCCACGAGGCAACCTTCTTGGCTGCTGTTGTTAATTCTCATTGTAATGCACGAAAGAACAGTTTGGCATGGATGACCAGTTACGACCCACAGAACAACGACGAGAACTTGCCGCACAGAACTCAACATGAACTATGCGGCCGAATGCGGTTGTAGAATAATTACCTTCAGTAGGCAAATCGGGTGAATTCCGGCCAAGGGACGGTTCACGTATTGTCATCTATCCTTCCCGTAACTCAAGCCGACGCATTTCACTGGAAGACCAGCGCCAAATTTACTTCGCTTTTCTGGATCCCAGTCATTCAGGACCCACCATTTGGTCTTCGTTGCATCCCTCTTAATCTAATAACGAATGCTGGCGTCGTGCCGGCACATTGCATACACACGTATGCCAGGAATGTACCCCTTTGCTGATAGGCTGAAATATTCACGTGGTGGGACGGTTCCGAGACCTACTTGTCTGCATCATGACTGCAAGTGGTCTAAGAATGTCTATTATTGAATGATAGAAATGAGACTCTACTAATGCGTACGTAAACGAAGGTGGAATGGATCAGACGCGCGTCTGATGGCCTGCGCAGACAATGGAAGTGAGAAGTAGGTCAGGTGCCATGGGGTCTTTTAGTCTTTGCCGCAATCAAACTGATTGTGTAGGCCAATCGAGAGTTCAGTGGGCACCATATGATACAGTATGGTCTTGAACAAATTGGTATGACCAGTTTTGTTGGCTTGGATAATTGCTTGCTTTGTTTGACGGTTATTGTTTTCTACCCCAGTTTACTATTTGAATTTATATTTCACGATGTACCTGTTCCCAAGAGAATCGAAGAAGAGATGGACAGGTGGTTGGCTGTCGCAGAATAAAACGTCTGAAACCTGTAATAGAATACTAAACGTGCGCAGCGACATCACGAGAATACCAGCAGAGGACCAGTTTATCTATCCTATCAAGTAAATGGCAAAAGCTTCGCTGGAGGAAACAAAAATTCGTCAACAGAACTTGATCATAATTTTCTTCCTTATATGTTTCGTCAGGTTCGTTTGTTAGATCTATTTGTCAGTACACGTCTCCCTAAAGTTGTAAGCTGCGTGTTGACCAAAAATTTGAGGAGGACAGTGGGAAGTTGCGCTTCCGTGACACACGTACGTATGAGGAAATCGAAAGAAAGCCAATATAGTTCGCCTAAAAGCACGGTTTCTTCTAGTGCTTTCAACAGCTAAAACGCCGAAAGGGTGAAAAACTGGATATTGTTGTGCAATACAGACGGCCTTCATGGTTGCCGGCAACATCGCTATCGCTTGACCTACTCATTGGCTATCCAGATAATAAAACGCAACATAACTTAAACATTTTTTCAAGCTGGTATGGCGCTAAACCTAGGAAAACTGCGTCCGAGTGACGCCATGGCTTATAAGCTAGCAAAGATACCCTGATGTCAAATATATTTGACAGCAGAAATCACCAATACCTGTTATAGATAATCAACTGCGAAAAAAACGTAAAAATTCTCCAAAAAAAACAGTCTCTGTTACATGATAGTTGTATGTGGTGTCGGTAACTGAGAGTTTTCTATATTTATTTCATTTGGGCGTACCAAACAACCAAAATCCCAAGTAAAAACTCTTATACCAATCTCTTTATCTTACAAACACGACTATAACAAAACTGCTTTAAAAAGCGAAAATGGTCGTGATTACCCAGCTTTCAATTTGTACCCTGAATTTTAATAGATGCATTAAACGAATTGCAATTATTTTCATGGAATAAAGAAAGATTGTGAAATTCTGAGATGCTCCCCAGTAATAGGGGAAAAGACTGATTGTGGGAGGTAAATTTTGCTTAATTCGGTTGACTAATTTCTTCCACTGTTCACATCACCAGTTTCTTTTTAAAACAGAATATATTTTTATTCTTCTCATATTTCGAGCATCCATGGCTCCCAAACCTACGAAATTGTTGCTTGTCGTCCAATAAATTGCAGATATATTCGGTGACCGTCTTGTGGTCTGAGGAATCTTAATATGCTTTTTAAGGCGCTCGAAGGAAGCCTTAGATGTTACAGCATTTTAAGAAACCCAACTCCGTTTTGGCGAACTGCCCTAGCCAAATTCAAGGCAGTGTGCTCCAGATTCATAGAGCGATCACTCTAGGTGATCAGAAGACTTGGAAGTCAGATCAGTTCAGTTTTATTAGGGAAATATAGGTTTATACCTTTGAACTACCTCTTTTTTCATAGCTATCACACAGAACATGTGGCGTTGCCATTAATGGAACTGCGGTAGAGGGGCAGACAGTTACAGAAATCCTTAGGCATCATTCAAAAGTTTAGTTATGAATGTCATTTGTGGGATTTTAAGGAGAAAAATTGTCACCTGTGGGGAGGGGGCGAAGGGAACATGTAAAGTCGGATGTCCTGCCGCTGAAATTGTTTGAATTATGTCAGGAGGAGACCATCTCGGTTGTTCAATATCCTAGTTGTCACACGAGGAGATGACTGCGGTGGTCGCGGTGTCGGAGATTCGCCCATCGTATGCCCTTGCGAACCAAAGGAAGAAACTTGCAATCAGTTATTCTAAACAAACATTTTGCTGAAAAGGAGCGAAAAGTATGGTTTTTAACAAAAACGTTAGACTGCGATATAATAAGTTCGCTTCATTACAGATTATTTCTTTTTCTATGCTGATCCATTTGCATCTTAAACGTGTCCACAGATGGGGACATCACAATGTATGCGGGTAGAACGTTCTATGCCTAGATTACCATCTTATAGAAGAAGAATTTTCGTGTGCTCAATCTTGCCCATATCACACGTAGCTTGAGAGCGTGTCCGCGCAATCTAGTAGTAGTGGCCAGCTCAAAGAAATCTTTGGATGTCAGGAACAATTTTGATCAAGCAGCATGCCAAATGCCTGTACCCTGTCAACGCGCAGCTGTCAGTAATCCAGAGGAAATAAGTCAAGATTTGTCAGTCGTGTCTCGTTAGGAAGGTACGCTTGGGCTCGCACTAACTTAGTTGTCCGCCGTTGCATACTTTTAAGGGTTTTTTCTCTTTGACTGTCCAAGGTGTCCAGGCTTGAATGGCAAATTCCAGTTGCGGTCGCACAATAGCGCCGAAAACCTTGCAAAAGACAACAAAATAACAAGGCTTTTTTGCAAAGCACATCTTTGGCGCAGTCAAAAACCCCGGAAGGCAGGGAAAAACCTATCCCAAACCCCTTCTTTCGCAGGGAATATTGTATTTGCTTTTGTCTTTTGCTAGTTCAATAGTGTGCGAAATAAGAAGTTTGTTTTAGGTGAGAAAAACCTGACTTCTAAGGTACAATACTAGAAAAACATGTGATAAAATAACTTTACATTGTACGTGTTAAGGTTTTAAAGCAAGAATACTTGGCGTCCGGAAAACTGTCATGTCCTTTAACTGAGTTATACTTAGCCGCGGTCAGTTTGAAGGCGAAAAAAATCAGCTGAGGACATGCATCTTCCATATATATGGGTTTGGTCGATACGGCGATTACAATCGTTGTCCATTGGCACAAGTTTGCTAATTAGATGGGACGTTGCAGATGTCTGAGGTGGGTCGAGGCAGCTGCCAAGCACCATCGTCATTCAAGTGCATCGGCAGAAGGCATTTGGCCTTTCGTTTGTCGAATATTTAAGTGAGATTGAGAATAACATCATTAATATTTATACTTCTGATACATTACAAGAGGAAACAATATATATTTTGGTATAGTTGAAGAGCAAGTTATTTTCTTTCATAATAACTTTTTTATAAACATTGAGATATAAGTCGAAGAATATTGGAATAGATCAATTGTTCTTTGTTTTTTATTTTTTATTTAAAGGACTGGAAAAGGAGGCAAGCTTAAGCTTTGATTTGATCAGCGTTGGAAACCGTCAACTAGAAAGTCTCCAGCAGTGGCCAGTTTCCCCCAAAATGTGCGGGAATTCTCCTGGACAGTTGGATCCCTCTTCGTCCGAATTGAACGTCAAGGAAGTGGTTAGCAACGTGTCCTATTTTGTTCAGAAATATATGCGTCATGTCATTTGAGAAGAATTGCTTGGCCTTTCTTCTAAATTTGGCTAAACTGTGGCTTCTGCGAATATCGTTGTGTAGAGCATTCCATATGATCGCATATCTTATGATGTAGAAATTTGATCGCTGGGCCGTCCTAGCTTTAGCGTTATGAATTATATGCTGGTTGATTCTAGTGGGACGGGAATCGTTTTGATTCGTTAACATATTATTGCTAAGGATGTTATGATTATGTGTCACTTTAAATAGGAAAGTTAAACCATTCTGGAGTCGCCTTTGCCAGAGGGGTTTAAGACCATATCTATTGTACATTATTGTATAGGAGTCACGGGCGTCATCGCGTTTACACAGAACTCTGGTAAACATTCGCTGGATTTTTTCTAGTTTCTCTCTGTCATCTGATGACATGGAACCGAAAAATATTGGAGCAGTTATCTAGAATAGTAAAACGTGCATTTCGTAATGTTTAGTCTTAAGTGTAATTGATGTGAAATTTTTACTTATGAAGCCACATAGTCGATTGGCTTTTGTGGCGATTTGTTCAACATGTGGGGATAAGACAACAGGATTATAATAGCTAAGACCTAAATCTTTTAAAGATGTCAGCTCTTTTATTTCTTGACCACTTAATATTATAGGGGGAAGTGTTAGTGGTCCAAAAATCATGAGGTGACATTTTGTTGGTGAAAACGGCATTTTCCACTGAACACTCCAGTCGCTTAGTCTTTGAGGATCTAATTCAATTGTTCTATGCACACTACTTATCGAATGTTTGTTATAGGCATATACGAGTTTTAAGTCATTTGCATGTAAAAATGTTTTAGCAGAGGTTGATATCGTGGATAACTCATGAATTTCAATACGCATGGCAGCAAACATGCTTCATAACACATAACTCCCTCGCGATCAAAAGAGGTACACTTCTCTGATACCCAGCTACTTGCTTCTGGTTGATCTCAAAACACCTGAATCTCTAAGAAACGCTAAAGGCACGCCTGGAAGTAGGTGCGGCCGCCAAACGCTCCCTTGCGGATGTAGTGGAAGCTGCCGGACAACGTCTTCCAGTATTTTGTCCGGCGTCATCTTTGAACACCATCTGCCTCAAGGTTATCCAGTACCACAGTCAACGCTTACAGTCACGCTGACCAGCAGAGGCTTGACCTACTTCCTCTCGGACACACATACGTGTGTCAAGGTTCTCGCGGCCACCCAAGCTTCTCTCGAACAAGTCTCTCTTTCCTCAGTCTCGACCGCCAGACGTCATTTAGGACCATGGCACTCCATCGAAATAACGTGTGCTCGATGTCCAACTTCTCTCCACCCATTCTTCGTTCGTTTGTGTACACAATAAACTATTCCTTCTACTCTGGCCTTCTCACGACTTCTCCAATATCCTAAGGAACCAGGCCTGGAAGATTGTAGCTGTTAGGGTTAACCAACCATGGCCTCAAAACCTATGCACACATCTGCGAAAATAGTTGCGGCTGCCGATGGATCGCATGAAAATACCAACCCTCCCTTGAACGAGGTAGTATAAGCCCCAGCGTACATTACTCTCAGCTTCTGGGCAATGTTTATGCAAATTGAATGAAGCATTCAATGGTTTCGAAACCACTTAAAAACGGTGTTCGTCATTCCTCCCAATGAAACACAGGCCCGCACAAGACTGGCTTTAACCTGCACCCGTGTGGCGTTGTTGGATGTGCTTCGTTCCTTTCTCTAAAATCGGCGATATCTGACTTAGTTCCTTTCTTATGACAAGATGTATTTTTTTAAGACTTTAACCTTTTTTATCCTTTAGTATTGCTGTTGTTTATTGAATGTTATCATCATTGGAATTTGACAAGGATGGCAAATTCAAAGAATGCAAGAAACATTGAAAAGTACGCAAATTAAATTCTTTTTAAAGATGCTGAGTTAAGCTTTCTTTTACTTTTATCTGTTATCAAATTAATCTCGAAGTTATCTCCAGAGTTTATATTTAAGGATTCCAAGTAGGATTTTTAACATACGAAATCCTTCGAGTCAGGTCACACGTTTCGCATAAATCACATATTAGGACATTTTGTAGGGATAAGATTGTTATATGTTCTTTTTGCTTTCCGTTTATTTTTTGTAACAAGTGAATTGTGAATATGTCTTTTTTAAAGTTTCACAAACCAGTACATCCGTAGTACGGTCTCGCTTTCCATAGTTATCGAGGAAACAACTTTCCAGATTTGTGTCGATTATTTCAGCACATGACTAATTCGACGTCTTATTGAAGATAATGATAGATTATCACGAATTATTTTAAAAACTTGGTTCTGTACCGAAGTAGCAGGAGCCTAGCAGTATGAAGCTTTGAATGCACTAACAACAATTTCAATGCTTAGGTTAAGTTATAAGGCTGAAAAGACGCGCTAATTTACAGAATTTCCGTCGGCGAAATAGATGTAACTATTTGGCTGTATATTTATTGATTTTGAAGAATATCTACATTAGGCGTCCACAATTTAATGATCAATGCCAGGTATTAGCTGTAATACGATTAAAGGTTCGTCAATTATGCTGTAAGTTCTGACGTATACGCGTACACAGATATGAATAATACGTTTAAACGTTAAAAATTTTGGCATTTGCCAACAGTAGGCCTGTGGCAATGTTTAGCAGCATATGCTTCAGTGCGTCGAGGACTTTCAGGGAATTATTTCGCAAAATTAAGGTTGTGAAATGTTAATGCTTGCATGCCCGCATGAACGCACACAAGAAATCTTGGAAATATAAATAAACAACATTCTACAAGTTTATTACCTAAAATAAATGTTTAAGGTGTTGCTAGTTCTTAAGAAATATAGAATTATTCTAAAACTCCAAGAGCTGTGGAGTTTTTTAGGATAATTTATAATGGTAGGTTACTGACAATTCGGATATATTTGGTCTTGTTCGTTTTATCGCTCTGGCTCAAGAAGTAAACGATGGCAAACAAATTTACTCAATGGCTGTGCTTTTTCATTCTAGTGGGCGTGTCATTAAGTTGAGGGTCTCTTAGTCGGCGTGTGAGACCTCAGTTATTAACGCCTTTTTCACTTTAGGCGCTGGTCCATGGCTGCTTATTCGTCAGACCCGAGGAACTGTCTATTTCACAGTAAACAATCTCTGAAGGGTGTTCAATTATCCCCCAACTATGCACGCACTGACTAGTCAACAGCTAGGTTAACAGGCTCATGCTGTACGCATGAATTTGTATCCTCCTTGTCGAGTATAATCTCATTCAAAAAATTCAAATTTTTGCAGGGGTCCCACCGGAGACCCTTTTTCCGTTAATTAAACGAAGTGTAATCTACGAACACACCGCTTTATTCGTCAAATGATTTTCCTACAACAACTGTTTTCTGCACATCCTGGGTTTTAGCACGATTGCCAAAAGTTAAATGAACTTTTTTATGGATGATGGACAATGTTTCCAGTTCTTACCATTGTGGACATTGTATTTATTTCTAACTGTTACTTAGAAAACGATTGTTGCTGACTTTTAGTACTGCGCTTTGAAGAGAGGTCACAATGCAGAAGTCAACTAGAACGACTTTTCTCCTCTTCATCGCGACTGGCCTCGCCATTGTTGGTGGAATTGGACACGACTTTGCCACTCTGCAGTACATGTTCCTTCGGTGAGCCCTATTGATGTGACGTTCGATTATAAATTCAGATTGTAAGCAAAATCCCAACTGTGTGTACTGGTAAGTACTTTAGGGGTTTTGTAAAATAGCACTGAAATTGACTAGTATGAATTTTAATGAGTAGCATGTGTCTAAAGTTCTTCGACTGCAGATCAGTTCACACGTAAGTTTTTAAACGAAGCAGCAGCACTTAAATATTTTAAGCATGATCCTTACCTTAGAGGGGTTTTTATTCTTTATTCCTCACTTTAATAGTAATAATTCATTAACCGTATACACACCGACAAAAGCAGCTCCTAGCTTGCAGAATCATCTAATGAACTCAATAAAACCTCGCTTCATTAGCAGTCCAACAAATTGAAGTCGTTGATTAGATGCCCATCATGAATGAGGCCTCATCTCTCGGGTTGGCACGTCGTGTGAATATCAATATTACTCATTGAAAATTTTGACCATCCCACGCTATTATCTTTCAATGCGGTGGCTGATCGTTTCGTCTTGATCAATGCTGGAGTGTCTTCAACTCTATTAACAAGTGAAATCCTAAGGCGTTTATGAAGAAAATAATCCTGCCTAAAATGCGATTCTGGAGTGCAAAATGTTATATTGCATAAACCTGCCCCAGACATGAAAAATATGATCATCTTTTCTAGAAATCTTAAATTGCTTCATATCCTGCAGCATGATGACTTCAAAGGAAATATTGCCTGAAAATTGATCTACAAGGTTCCCTCACTGCGTTTCTTAAAATGCGTTTCTTAATAGGGCGAAGCGTTCTATTTCTTAAAGTTACGGAAAACGTTTTTGGGCTGTTTTTCGACTTATATTTTTGTGGTTCCTCAAAGAGGACTCTGCTGGGGTGCATTGTGGATGAACGGAACATCGGTGTTTGTGGAACGTAACAGGCGAAGGTTTGAAGCCACTTTATTTGCGGCACCTGTAATAGGTAAACAGTGTGCAGGAGTGTGGCTGTAAAGCAACTCTCGGTAGGCTATCCATCACTTTCAAGATATTCTAAAAGTTTTGGTGGAGTTTAGAAATGGACTGCCTTGTCTCTTTTAAGTACCAAAACACTTCAACTTGAATTCTGAGACACATTTCTTTGCGACAATTTTTTGTTCATGTAGAAACCATCGCTAGCGGACTCGTACTTAATGAATGAATTTCTTCACTCATTTTCGCATGCTAATTTCGACTACTGCTCATTTTGTCTCGTCAATCGAGCTCGCTTAGCGTTTGAAGATACAAAGCCTTACTACCGAAAAAGTCCCATTATCCCAAATGCACTGCTTTCTTAGAACCTACGTGGTCACCACCCGATCTGGCTGGGATGTTATACGTTCAAGCATTTTTGCCAAGAACGATACTCACAAATTTCAACATATATATTCGTCCTAGCCGGTCTTGTTTTGTCTCCGTGCTAGGTTTGTGGCTAAGGACGTCAGTCAAGCTTGTTTTATTGCCGAGGAACAGGTCGACTCATGAAGTTTAGATACCACGAAACTGTTCTACACCGTAAACCACAAATTGCACGTGAGTTACCGCTATGTCTTCGGGACCAAGTTGGTTGGTTGATAGCCAATGTTGGATCAGGGTTTCCCGCCGGAGTCTCAACTGGGTGCAGTTCGGAGGTAAAGAAACGCCGCGACCTCGGCGGGCTTGAGCCAAAGGTCCTCGGGGGTGAAGTAGGTACCTGGCCGGGAACTGCAGACGAAAAGGTGACGGCAGTCATTCGGCGAGACTCCGCAGTCGAGTATAGAAGGGTCCAGCCGGTGTTGGTACTGGCGAAGGAGCATTCAGTGGCCGCTGCAAAGCTGCGCCAGTGTACAACGAGTCACCCGTGGGAAATGACGTTCCGAGGTGGCAATCGGAGCTGGATAGCCACCTAGGAGGACCGGGGAATGGTAGCTGGATATTGCATCCACAACTGCTCTCTGGTGAAGGTGCTGGTAGCCTGTCCTGATGGCGGAGCCATCAACGGGTAGGTCTGAGAGAGACGAGGTGACAGCTGCCTTGTGGAGACCTCGGATGGACGTCCGAACGTTACGACTAGGCCCGGGAGCGATGCAACGATGGCCAGGTTGTGAACAGGTCCATTGGAACTGCTGGCCGAGGAGTTTGTTGTGTGCG
>JAYGXS010000001.1:79052961-79088715 GCA_036362985.1 Ligula intestinalis | reverse complement strand
CACTGCTGCCAGACGCAACAGATGCGTACCCAAACGCCCGCACCATGTCCCCCCGATTCTGACCTCAAAATACAGTGGCTTGTCCTCAATCTGTCCAATGAGATTCCCGCTTTAGTAGACTGACCTCATTAAGTAGGTTGGCCTCAATCCGCGGTACCAATATGACAATGCGGTGTCGGCCTTCTGGCATCACCCCGGACCCGACCTGACTAGGGAACGGATGCACTAGCCTGCGAGTCAAAACTCGTTCCATCTATTCTCCTATTCTTTTGCAGAATACACTATTCCTAACAATCTGGCTTTTCCACCGTATTCTCTCCTCATCTAAAGGAACCACGGGCCTGGAAGATCGTAGCTGTTAGGGTAAAGCCATCTTAGCCCTAACACATGTCCATAGGCACCTAACTGACCTTCTGCGTTGCTTGTTCGTAATAAGAAATTTACTCGCATAGTCTCTTTCTAAAAATGCACATTTTTCGTATATGCATTTCTTATCTCCAGGTCGACAATATGAGTGATTTTTTTGTCCCGCAGTTTAGGTTTAGCGAAGAAGCCGGATTGGCAGGAAATGCAATAGGAGCCGGTCCTGGTGACAATAGGTAAGTAGCGTTGTAAATTACTCTTTCACTACGATCAGTTCACACGATTTTTCACAAAACACGAAACACCGCCATATGATGCGTCTTAGAGAGATGGACGAAAGCAAGTCGCCAATTGCTCCTTTTTAGTTTTCGGCTTGCTATGTTGCGTTATGCTTTCTATACTCAGTGCAACACATAGCTGGGTATTTTAATATTTTCGGGCTGGTAATTCCATCGACTGAAGCTACTCTGCAATATAATTCACAATTGAACCTTGTTAGCATTTGCTCTACTGGTTATCCTTCGGCCTAAATTTTGTTCGTATCGATGCTTGGACTGGAGTTAACTGTGGTCCAATGAATGGGTGTCAACATCCTTTATATCTTGAAAACATGAAACTAGAACCTCCGCATATTTTGATAAAAGATCTCCTCCTACGGTTTGTCGAACGAGTTCATAGTCACGTTGCACGGAGGAAAACTACCAGCAGACATAGGAAACTCCTTGTAATTCGAAAAAAAAAACTGGAGAGTCCGACGCGTGTTTGCACTTATCAGTCAGTCGCAATCTTCCTTAAAACTCAATATAGTCTGGTGGGTAAAAGCTCACCAATCAGTTAGAGGATTTACTTATCCTGTTCTGGCATATGAACCACTCTCGAGCTCCATCAGCAGCCGCAAAACATATTGCAGACAGATAAACACTACCGATATAATCAGAAATGACCTCTTCTGACTTCTTTACCTTCATCATCCAGTCCTACCCAATCCTAGGTGGTGTACGAACGGAGGCTCAAATCCACGATTTGCCGATTAGAAATCAAGAGTTCTAACTATTGAGCCATAAGCGCGTTGTCTTTCTGTTTTTGGATCGGGAATACTGAAATTTGTTAATAATTGCTCACCTATTGCTAACGGACTTCACTTGTCCCGTTCTGTCCTGTGCCTCACATTCGAGCTTCACCAACAGTCACACAGTGGCTAGGTATGTGCATTTTGCCAAAAATGACAATAATCTTCCAGCCTCGGATGATGCACCATTTGGAGTTTGGCATACTGGCCTAATGGCGGCAAATGAGCCAGTAATGGCCATTCTAGTCTACAATTTTCCTGTCGGCAATGACTCAGGCTACTGCCCACTGCGTGCATTCGAGCCAGCTACTTAAGCTTGTTTGTATCATAGTTGTGCAAAGCGCAGGGTTCAGTAACATTACAAAGTGCAAAAAACAATTCCGAATTTCTTTTATCGAGAAGGCTTAAGGAGAATACTAGTCAGCTCTCTATTGTGCCACTTTAATAACTTTATTTGCCGCAGAACGTCCCCTTGATTTTTCTTGTCTTTGACCGCCGAGAACAAAGGGTGCTTACTTATGCCATGGACAATTTTCAAACCAGCAGTACCAAGGATGCCGTAAAATTTTTAAACCATTCATCATTGCAAATGAGAAATTTATTCGGGGGTATCGTACAACAGTTTACAGTTAGTGATACTACAAATCCGATTCTGCTTATACCTGCTAGAACAAAACATTGTAAACTTCTGACTGGATTGCAGTTTTGGCCTGTACGTATCTTCAATCCAGTCGTAGGCAGCATGTTTTCGCCTGAAGCAGTTTTCCAGCTCTTCATGTCGATGTTAAACTTCTGTGATATTATCAACCTTTATTGCTTGTACGATCTCAGTTAGGTAATCTTATTTAAAAATCCGTGGCATTATATATGACGTAAAGATAGGCGCACACTATCGCCACCCGCTCAGTTATATGGACGTTCAGTTCAAAGGCAGCGGCAATATGGACTTTTGAGGGGTTCGTCACCCCATGTGCCTGCAATAACTTAGGAAGCTACATATAATGAGGCCAAGGTAAAACACAGCCCATATTTTATAGCCTCCATTGTCTTGTCAGGGTAAAAAGGGATACAGTCATATAGTTCTAGGAGAAACAAACTAAGCATTTATCTCGGATGTTCCGTCCTCATGTGCAATAACAGCTTCTCAGTGATTTCCTGACTCTTAGGTAATATGACGCCCTCAAAGTGTTGTCAACTGAAAAAAGTGTTTATTCCAGGCGCTTCGAAGTGGAGTTGATATCGGGCTTCGAGGTTACTACTTGCTTTTGTTTTCAGTACGTTAGTGCAGATCCTCTGAATACCAAATTTGTAATTATGCCAAGCAGTCCTAATGGACTACAAACTTTACCCCATCAACGGAAATGATTGCTTCTGTTCTCCTTCTCTGGACCGGTACAGCAGCAGAACACGCACGTTGGAAATTTTTAATTCAGTAGACTTGTCTGCAAGACTCTTAGTGGTAAAGATTACTTGTATGACTGCCTAAACAGGACACGAGACTAGGAACGCCCCGTCCACATAAAAGAGCTTAGCCGGTACTAAATTTCAAGGGTCCACGTTGTATTAACCCTATCCAAAACCTAAACCATACGGGTAGCACCAACTTTAACCCTTAGCAGAATCCTGACGCCAACTCCAAATTCGACCTTAACCCTAGTTCTCACTATACTCCTAAAACTAATTTCCTGGAAATTTGGTGCAAAACCAACTGTATTATGGGCTGCATTTTATCCGGTGTAGATGGCCGTACAAGTCATTCGTACCATTTAAGTCTTAACCGTCACATATTTGTATCCTATTAACCAATTAAGCAGCTGTCTGAGGGCATATTGTGCTTTCGCCATCTTGCCTTTGGCGCATTAGTTCTGCCGGTCTCCTCCCATTGTTGCGTCTTTGCATTCGTGGTTTGACTTAAAGCTTTAGTTTCCAGTAGGCATAACGCGTTTTTTCGTTTCCTCTTTCATTGCCATACTTCTGCACCAAATGGAACGACTATCTATTTTAAACAAACACTTACTTAGTTGTGTGGTCAGTTATTGCAAGTCTTTTTAGCATTGCTCTTACAATACTGGGTTTACTATAGTTTATCGCTCAAGAGTAATTCATAGCATTCGGAATACCCCATCTAGCATTGAGTAGTATTTTTCACTGAGGAAAAAAGAACAAGGATAGGATTCGTTGTATAATTAAAATTCAAACACATTGTACACTCACCAATAGTATTGCCTAGCTTATCCTCTATCAGCGACGCTTTATTCAAACAATAGCATCATATACTTATTAACTTTCCGTGCTTCCCGTTATTAGCACTGCCCAGCCAGATGAAGCCCAAGGTCTGGAATGGGTTCAAAAACGGTCCGCACAGGTTTCCACAATCTGCAGCCTCATAACAGGTTGCTTAGGTCTAGTCACCACCGTACTCCTTGGCCATTTCGCTGACTGGGAAGGTCGAAAACCAGCTGCCATCCTCACCGCTATCGGCAATTTGGCCAGAATTATCATATTCAGTGAGATCTTTCTCTAGTATCTTTGCCCTTTAGTATATACTCCCTGATTCCTTTAGTTTTTTTGTGCATCATTCGCCCGGTCATTCATCGGTGGTCGGACACATCACCGTGATCACGACTCGCAAATCGCCTTTGTGAAGTCTGCATAGAATTTTTTTTAGTCTTTTGTTACACTTTCACTCGCTGAAGTTCAGAAACGCAGACGTTAATTTTTTTCGCTGCGCCGTGAGCCGTCTCCTGTACCAGGGCAACCTACTGACGTCGAGTTCAAATGACGTTCGCTTAAAAACCGCACTGACGTCGGTAATATGTGATTCGGTGCAGAAAGAGGCCCTAAAACCATTCTGAGCCACATTTATGCGAAGTTTACTGTAAACCGCGAACCACGAAGTTTTAATCACAACAATAAAAGTCAGACACGTCGCATTTTTAATCCTATCCAGCGTCACTGTGATACCGTGGAGTAAATCTTTCTGTCCAAATATT
This sequence comes from Ligula intestinalis, assembly GCA_036362985.1. Lineage (NCBI taxonomy): Eukaryota > Metazoa > Platyhelminthes > Cestoda > Diphyllobothriidea > Diphyllobothriidae > Ligula > Ligula intestinalis. Next base: position 79,084,290 of record JAYGXS010000001.1, on the reverse strand, counting down.
TTCAGCCTAGGTCCGAAAGTGGATAAAAACGCATAAAAGACAACAGTATAACTGCTTACTCTTCGTAAGTATTTACTGCATGCTAACACAATAATTTCCTAGGTGATTGAACAGCTGCAGTCTTTAAACCAGAATATCCACCAGAAAAAGCACAAGGAATACGGAGAGTACACTGATGAAATGAAATCCTCGTACTCCTCGTAGCTGCGTCATAAAGCGACAAAAAATTGGCCAGCAACATGACTAGACGTTCTACTGGTGTCTTCCCTGCCGGTATGCAAAAAGTCAGTCTTTATGTCAAATGCAGAGACAACGTCCTAAAAAATCGTTACCAGTAGGCAAAAGTGGGAATTTTACCGCCCCATTCTCATTTGGGAACTTCTCCTTCGCCTTTTAACATCGGATGTGGATCCGTTCGCGATGTCGTGCAGCAATGAACTCTTTTGAATGGAGGCGTGATATCATTGGAGATTACGAGTAGTCCATTTTACTCAATCCGAGATGGTGGCAAAGGGACGGCTTGGCCGTGTGTCTAATAGGGTCTGAGAATCGAAGTTAAACGTTTCATTCAGCCGAACTATAATGGTTTGCTTTCAATGACACCTCGGACCCTGTTTCAAAACATCCCCGCTTCAGCATATATGTTTGAAGTGCAGTAGTCGCCGGTAATTAAGCCCACGGCTAATAGGCCTAGCCGCGTGTTTAGCCAAAACCTGCTTGGGACGGAATTGAACATAGCGAAATTCGCCGGCTAATAAGCCCAGTCGCCGGCTACAAAGTCCAGTTTGCCAACAGGATAGAATCAGATTCTCATCTCTCTGCGTGCGCAACTGGAAGATTTTGAGCGGAACTTGGTCAATCAAATCATTCAGAAGGAAGAAGTGAAGAATGGAGGAGAAGCAAATTAGGAAGTTGTTGATGATGATAATGAGGGCGAAGAGCCAGTTCCCGCTGCTGCACAGATAAGAGCTGCACTCTTTACTCTACAAAGTGGTCTACAGGCATCAGATTTCGCAAAGTTCGACGATTTCTGGTGCCTGGAAGAGGACATCAAAGAGCACTTTCTAGTGAAGTTTCCTCCAAAACAACCGACACTAGACCGCTTTTTTAAACGTGTCGCAAATCATTTTTTTTGTTTTCATCATTGCGTAAAATACAGACACATACCATTCTTTTTTTGTACATAACCAAGCTCTACACATAATACAGTACGTATGTAATGTATAGTGCCTATCCTACGTTTGTTAATCAAGAACTAGGACTCTCGTGTTAGTGCGCCCGCCGCTTATTAAGTTCAATTTGGTTTGGGCCCGAGGTGGGCTTAATAACCGGCGACTACTGTATAAGTGCCTTTTGACGGCGAGCAGACACTCCAGTGTCCCTACTTTTTGTCGGTATCTCCTCCAGATTTTGAAACCCGCGGCGAGACCTTTTTTTATTAATCGTTCCTTTTCAAAGCACAGAAACAAAATTTTAGGTTGTATGAGGAATCACAGGGAAATCACTTCTATATCAAAGGTTAATACCCCGAATCACAGGAAAATCACTTATATAACAAAGGTTAATACCCCGCATTCTCAGACGCCCTTAAAGTAACATTGTGAATTACCTACTTTTGGAAATTTGAGTCAAAGATTTAGATCACTTCTGGTGTCAGAATCTTTTGCACTTCATGAATACATCACCTATATGCAGACAAGTTATAGCTCAAAAACGCACGAAATTCAGAAGGAGGCATGCTGAGGCTATGAAATTTCATTCCATCAAATAAGCAGTCCCATACTCCTCAGAGTCAAATTTCTTTTTCCGACCTTTGCTTTATTCGACTAAGCTCCCTCCGCAGAATTGCGAACTGTGCCACAGCATTTGCGTAACTCGATCGTCGGTCGTCTCTCAAGTCCGAAATTGCAGTTTAGGGAAATTAGACCAAAATTCAAAAAGATACACGTTCTTCTTTTGATCTATTTTTAAAAACTTTCTTTCATGCCTTCAGGTCTCACAGTACTTTTGAGGTTACCGCTGTGGATGTTGTACCTTGCTGCCGTACCGTCTGGTCTTATCGGTAACGGATTTACTGGTTTCTTTACCTTGGTAAGCTCTGTTTTATCTGTCCTTCTTGCTTAGCTGGAGTTTTTGGGCTGATTAGCACACAGCTTGATTCAACCTATACCTTGTGCGTGACAACAGATTATTCTTCGCCCGTCTGCCTTTCCGACCAATTCTGTCATTAATGGGACAAATTGTTGCTCGTTTACCGTAACCAACTTCCTGTAATTCCAGATTATTATTTAAATTCAATAAGTCTTCCTCGAAAGGTTGCATCGAAAGGCAGCATCTCATTGACACTTTTTGGAAATATGCATTCGTTCCAAACTCTATGCTTCCAATTGTGAAATCTTTTGGCTGCCCTGGGGTCTCCAAAATACATCCCATATCTTATAATCGAAGCAAACAGGAGATGCCTCTTCGTTTCTTTGAGAAGAGGTGACTCCAGGATAATAAAAAAGCTAGCAGTACTTGGCAGCTTAGGCATAATTCATAAACCAGTAACTCGAGCGTCTAAAGCGAAAACTTGCACTGCGTACTCCATGAAGACGGCGGATGAATGAACTTTTATTGAAGCAGACTCGTGCAGAACCTGCGCATTTTCTCTTCCCTTCCCCACCTATTTGCCAGGTAGAACGGCAATGTCAAGATGAACGGAGGTTGGCGTGGCTGCAGTGGCTGACAAGGATAAACAAACACTCTACGCGTGCCACACATGACCTGACTACCGCAACACGTACCAGGTCTTACTGTTAAGGTAGCGTTGATCTCCCGTCGATTATAAGGCCCCGAAAGCCAACTTACGAACATATCAGTGGATAACAGACGGGAAGAGTGCTAATGCGAACGTGTAAAAACTCCTGAAGATTGCCTTCTTTTCCACTCATTATTTATTCTAAATGATGCATTTCAAGGAAGCAGCATTTTTTACGAATTGAGCATTGAAAACCGTATTTATGACTTTCGATGCGATGAAATAGAATAAACGCGCATATTCAAAGGGAAGGCAAACGGTTCATTGCGAGTAAAAACAATGCCGCCCAAACGTTCACTTCATTGCTCTTCGCGGTTCGGAAAATCCACTAACAGCGCTTCTGTTGTGCGTCGCAGAACTTCCAAAATTACGGTTACCTGACGACGGGCTGAGCAAAATTTTGACGATGAAAAAAATCCGCTAGGACAAGAATGACCTACACAGACCCTGAACCAGTACATAAGAGCTTGACCTGCCCACAATACGGGTGTCTTACCGCCAACTTCCAGCGAATATAGGATTAGGTATAGGGTTAGTGTTAAGGTTCATTAGAGTAAGGATTTTGGTTAGGGTCAAGATTTAGGCTAAGCTTTCGCTTTAAGCAAGAACTACTGTTAGGGTTAAGAAACGGAAGTATTTTTCCATCCTAGAATTATGTACATAGTCACCCTTATTTTTTTTGCGGGGTATTTCTATTTTCGTGGCCTGATTAGAAGGCCACAAAAGTCATCCTTGCCTCTGGCAGTTCGTGGATTTGGAGGTGAACGGCTCCACGCGCTTCTTCCTTAATTTTATTAGAAGATAGCGGGTGTTCGTTTTTATGCAATATTGCTAGGGTGCGTGATTTTGTTATATAGGTGGCCGTTTGGCTAGACTGAGAGTATAACCGCCGCGTGATCCACAATCGTCTTCTTTTCAAAGCTAAGAGCCTGCTACCAGTTGCATGTGTAAACTTCGTGGAAGGCCAAAACTCTGTCAGTAAGCTATGTACTAAAAGGGCTAGTCCACCAATAAACTAGCAACCGAGCATCGTCTTTCCGGGGCTTGCAACCGTCAGGATACTGGATGTATTTTCGATTGAACATTATCACAGTTCCTATCTGCAAAAGCAAATAGGAAACTGCAACAACTGTTTATTCTGCATAGACCTGTCGAAGTACGTTCAAGGTAAATAGAGAATAGCGACCGCCGGTCATAACACGGTGCGAGTAAGGAGTCGACGAACGTACAAACCACCCAGCGGAAAATCGAATAGCTAAACTGACTGACGCCGGTGCCAAGTCAGTTTTGCTGCAGCGAAATTCGCGCAAACCGCTGATAGCGCAAGACATGGCATTCATGGCGTGGATGCCAGATGAAAAACAGTGGCCTTGGTCAGGACTCGGAGCAGAAAGGTCCTGTCTGTATGGTCTCTGTGTTTAATTCCTTCAGCACAAACAGCGTACCCAATAAATCCTTTTCAGCATGTTAAGGTATTTCAGATTTAGGTAGTGCTTTCTGGGTCGGGAGAAGGTGCTTATTTCTTCCCCTTTCAAACTAATACTGGTACTTCAATACAGGTTGCCGAACCTAAGTTTTCAACCTAGAATCCAGCATTCGAACCCGGTTGGCATGACTCTGACCTTGCCACTGTTGCATCGGGGACAGAAGGGCGGTGTGGTCAATCCTCCTCGAAACCCCTTCTACGCCTTTCCACTATGGACAAACGGATGCATCTGAAGCAAATTCCAAAAAAAACCTGCTTTGGGAGACCAAGACAGCAAACTTTACTTTCACCCCTTTCACTGTACACACGCAGCCTAGAGTACAGCGCGCCATTTTTCAGGGCAAGTCGACATTTCTAAACCTGTAGGGCAGAATTTAGTAGTTCCTTAGTGAAGCTCTCAGAGGACTTCTCCTAGTTAAGTGGTCATAGCCTGAGTTGGTAGCCAATTTCGAATGAAAATATTGGCCAGCGTGTGAGAGGTGCGCGTAGATCTCGTTTCAGCCTCATTAGTCCGAATGCCCCACGCCCATTTCCAGTCGGTTGGACCTTGCCTTGGCAAGCAAGGTACGATGAGCGTTGACAAAGAAATTCGAGTGCACGCTGTGATATTCATCTTTACCTTAACTGAATTCCAACACATGCACCCTCTGAGGCCTTCGTTCCCTACTAGAGATGAAATTTTGTTCGAAAGCTAGCTGATTGATCAAGAAATTCACACTGATTTTCCTTTTTTATAAACCATTTTATGAAAACGTTAGTTATTGAGTATTCAATGATAATACCTTCACTCAAGTCTGACTTATGCCCGCTCAACCCAGGCCCTTACCATGCTCTCCGATCTGGCTGCTGGCCAAGCAGAAACACCGAATACCCCCGCCGATCCCAGTTCGTCTCCGTCTGAGTTGGTTAAATCCGAGTTTTCCGAAAATCCGGGTGTGAGTTTTTCGGAACCAACCAAGGCAGCTGCTGAGGCCCGACCAGAGGAGTTGAGAACCACTCGACGCCGCCTTATATTATTAGGCGTATTTGATGGATTTGTTGGTTGCATGTTTGCCGTGACTCAGTACGTTGCCGGTGAGTCCAACCAAATCGCAAGCAAATCGCAATCGTAATAAGAGCAAATGTATTATCTTCTTTTGCGCTTTGGAGTATTACACTTCTACCCGATATGTGTTTTTCATGCTGCTTCTACCTTCTAGTTGGAAAATTCGACCTCGTTTCTCCTACGCCATCCACCCTGGTTCGATAATGCACTGCCCTAAGGTAATTGGGTTGACTAAAGGATGTTAAACGTAGATTCCGCTTTGTGTCGCACGTGCTTTGAAAATATTCATGTGTCCTTGGGTAGCATAAGCCAATCGGACGGAACCGTTACACCGCAAGATATTCCTCGAAGTTTGATTTATTATCCTGATAAGGAGTGAATTTTTTGGGAATTGGTAAGTAAGAATTGGTGTAGCCTAATTCGTTCGGAAATATTTCTCAATAAGAATTCGCATCCGCGGGGGTGAAGCGCTACATAACAGCCGTCTATATGTTTTTTTCTTGTGAAAGGAGTTTAAAAAAATATTTTTCGAGTTGCCGATTCGATTTGAGCCTTATGAGTTAATACTTTTTGTTATTCCGTGCACTCCTATACCCATCTATGTATTGTAGCTTGAATGTAAGGGCGTAAGTGGTGGTGCTTCCGAAAAACTCCAGCTTAACTTTCTACGTAAGACGACACGAAGAAAGCGTATTCCCATTTTGCAACTGCCCAACCCCGAGCAGTTTTCTTTCTCTCTGTTTATTGGTTGATGCATTACATCCGAGCAGTGTCGCTATAACAGATGACGCGGTAGGCACTTCAAACCAAGACGGGGGCTCTGTGAGGGCACAGTAGGCGTTAGTCTGGTTGTACACCCGTAACAAATGCCAAATGTGTTGGCGGGTATTGTGGCAGGCCTAACTGCAAGCTTAAACCACACCCGCTACCCGGGCGTATCTACGGCATCGGATAACTAACAGGATCAGACCGGAGACTGGTGCCTGGGTAAAGCAGGAGCGAAAAGGGTCGACTCTGGTGCCTATTCATCACTAAACAGTCTGACACGCTTTTGACCTATCACAGTGCTTTACAATTTGTCGATTTTATGGCTGACAAGATGATGTTATCCTTATCTCAGGATGCTCAGTTTAGCTTCAGTGGTACCACGTCGCTCGCATTCAGCTGAGATCCAAGGCAGTCATTGCTCTGTTACTCGAAACTCTGGTCTTTGGCACGCGTAGACGGACCGGTCAACATTTTCGGTATATGCGCCTGAACCAGTTTTGTTTACTTTGCCATGCCACAGAGTCCAGGTGGTTGAGAGAGGAAAAATGTGCTAGGTGCAGCGTATAACTTTTCTTTATTTGAGCGCAATTCACTCTCTCTACACCCAGCATGCTGTAAGGTACACGACGGACATCTTCGGCAAAGACGGTCGATCTCTATCATACTAGCGATTTTCCCTATACGAGGCACCTACACGTTTTTGGAACGTTTTGATCTGGCATTCGGCAATGTCCCAAGCTGGTGGAATTAACTGAATCATCAAGGCAATTCCAATGTAGTTTTTATTGCATCGTTGACTTCAGTTCCTTCCCAGAGTTGCTTCTTTTCTGGCCTGCTCAGACTCCCGCTGACATGCACTCCAGCTGAAACCCATTTTATCTAATTTTAGGCGTAATTATTGAAAGGACTGGCTATAATATTCAGGTCGCTATCATTATTAGTGCCGGTGTGCTTGGTCTCATTTGCGTCATTTGTCTGCCCGAAACGAGGCCGGTTCCGACGGAGGCGGTGGATGAGTCAGTCGACATGGCTTCCTCCTCCGGTGATACAAAGGTCTCATCACCACGCAATTCACTGGGTTGTCGAACGGTATGTGTCACTCGTTTATTTTTAACTCCTTGTTTATTTTGCGATTAAACAAGTAGTTTACTTTTAGTAATAGCAATATCTAGCGTATTTACTATCGCGTGAAATATCAGCCGATATGCTGAAATGCATTTTCGACTCAAAAGTATTAGCTAAGCAGGGTTGTAGCTTTTAATTTTCGTGCAGAATACTCCCAGGATATATCGGTCATGTCAGGATGCTGTCTTATGTAGAAATACTTCCTCGTGAGAACTAACCTCTTAAATGGTAGCAACTGCCAAATAATTTTAAACCTGACCTGCCGTCACCTTCGTTCACCTTCGGTTTCAAACTCACATGCTCTATACACTCCGTCTGACAAAAATCATACGTTTCTCGATGCTACTATGAGGACACTACACTGTGCCATAAAATGTTGTGATGGATACACACCATATTGTATGTATAAGGACATTACCGACAAGACAAAGACTAGGATAGCCACTCCTGGCTCATTAGCCGTCGTCAGATAGTCATACCAAGATACAAGGGCTACCCCAGGAATTGGTGCCTCACTCTAGTTTCGAACCCTCGACCTTGTTAGTTAGAAGTCCAAAACTATAAACAGTGGGTTCGAAAAGCGAGCGGGGCGCCAGTTTCTGGGGCAACACTTGGGTTGGCCATCCTAATCTCCCTTGTCTTTGTCGGTAATGTCCTTCTGCCTATATCATTAGCCACCTTGCGGCGTGGCTCGAGTTTTAACTCGGGACGACTGTGCCTTGTAAATGATCGGCGTACGCCTACTTGCCAACATGTTGTGTCCTTACCCAGCCTCTTACTTATGCTTGTTCGACTGTTTTCCAAAACATCAACAAGAGAGAAAAAGATAGCACGATCGACCATGACAAAATATATTAAAATCCCGTAATTCCTCATTGAAACGCTGTAGTTATCTATTGTGTCCCGGTCTTGTTGGATATATTCTATCGATTCTGCTTCAAGAAAAAAACCATACAAGAACTGAGTAAGATTCTTGCGGACGTGGATGGATCAGAAGTGACGAGAACTCTGTGGCTGCAGCCAATGTGAAACAACTTCAAGCGCACGTTCATAGCAGGCGATGTGGGAAACGTGCGCACGTAATTTTCTGTGAGATGAATCCTCGTGGGAATGTGAGCATGCCAGACAAAAAGCCACATAGATAAATGGTCAAATACAATGCTTTACCGTTCGTCATTTCATGATTTCAAAAATCTCATAATTTGAAGCGTTTTCAGGTATAACAGTTGAAAGCGACATCATTTTACACGAACTGAGTACAAAGAATAGTGTTTTCAAGCATGCATTCCAAAACGCATATTTGAATTTATCAGAGCATCAGAAATCAGTAAGATGAAACCATGCTACGTAGTCTGGTATTTTGTCGAAGGCTTAGTTCTGGTGAGTAACTGGAAAGAAGCTCACACAAATCCGGCTTCCTGAGGTGACCAATATATCTCTTGGAATTATAACGCACTATAATTACCAATAACACCCCTGCTTAACCAATATTTTTGAATCTAAAATAAGTTGCAGACTTTCAATTGATATTTCATGCGATAGCAAGTCTACTGCATTCAACCTCAAGATTAAGCCTTCGAGGTCTTGTAAATTGATCACTACTCAGTGTCTTGTAGTGTGTTTAAAAATGGAATACACACTACTTGGTGTCAGACTAAATGCACAATTTTACAGCATATGCTATCAGGATGCTTTATGCTCCGTAGTGTCGGTAATAGTGTGGATTGATTTCTAACGCTCCAGAGGTAGAAAGTTCGCACTCACGTTATAAGGTAGCCGTAAAAAACTTAGTGTATGCTTCTGCGCTGTGCGCACTCAAGCTGATACAACTCACGCCTGAGTTGACTGTAGTCTTCTCTGCGTACTTAAACAATGCCAAAACGGGTGATCTTATGGCGACACATTTAATGAGAAGAAGATAACCTTTTATTGAAGAAAACTGTATAATTCCGCGGAAGACCCACGCAGCATTGGCGTAACCCTCGTTCGCAAATGATTGCAGTGCACTTGTCAAGACGCTGGCACCTTTCGAAAACATATTCTTTCATCTAGCATTAGGTATCCACAGACTACAAAGTTTGTAAAAAAAACAAACCAATTTATGCACAGGCTGACAAAGAACAGCAGTATTCGTCTTCGGTTATCTTGGAACAGCCCGCAGAATAATCGGGCAAAATATTCACGAATCGTTTCCCCAATTCGCAGCCATGAATCAAGGTAAATGTTAAGCGAAAGTGGGGTAAATCCCAGCTGTATGGGTCTCACAAATGTCTTTTGCATGACCTCGCTCTCATATCCCGATGACTTTCCCCCCTAAACGGGGACCGCCTTGTAGACGCGTTGGATCAGCAAGGGGGCTAGGTCAGGGCAAGACAGGCGTTAGTTGGAATGCGCCCTTACGATGAACCTCGAACATGGGAGGGGGCCAAAATGGGGACACCCGTAGGTTCATGCTGCGCCAGCCATCTACATATGATCCAGCCTGTATTCTTCTTGACTCTGTCTTGACGCTAGGCACAGGTGGGTGAGAGAAGAGTGTGATTGATGGAGCCGAAGTGTACTATCACTTAAATCTAGTTTACGTGAGAGTAACTGTCCCACTACCACCATTCCGTGAAGCATACGATGGAGCTCTTCGGACTACGACTGCTAAAATTTCACATGAACGACTACTGGAACTGTCTAACTTAAGTTGTCTATGGCCAAAACATTCGTAAGCTTTGGTATTTTCGCTCCTAGCAAAACCTTATCTTAGCCCGACAACGCTTTAGTGTCCATCTAAGCTAGTTTACCCATGCCCGGGTTTAAGTTGTCGTTGAAGCACCTACCAAAATTCGTAGATGATTGCTGTAAAAAAAAGTGTGAGAAATTGATACCGTTACGTTGCCCAGTAGCAAGCTGCCATTTACAGATTTCGTCTTTTACAATGCTACACACTGACGTGACAGAAACGTCCGCGCTGACTCTCTTTGTTCTCAGGGGAACAGTCAAATAAAACATTTCAGTAAATTTATCCACTAGTGTCATCAGTGCAGTTACCCTCCAGAAGTTTAAGAGTTACTTTATCTCAGAACAACCATCACCCTAAACTCTGCTGATTGATTTGCGTTCTAGATGGAGGAGTTATTTTGTGCGTCTTATTCTTCAATTTAAGTAGTGTAATTATTTAACTGTTTCACCTCATGCTTTCAGGCTACTTTCTTCCGGAATCCCATGTTTATCCTGGGTTTCTTGATTGCATTCCTCGCTGCCTTCGTCCTCTGGGCTGACGTGAATGTGTCTATGCTTTATCTCATGGGCAAACCTTTCGTTTGGCAGTCCAGTCAAGTTGGACTCTTTATGTACGTGCCTGCCAGTCACAAACAGTTCTCTCTTTTCACGAGACTACTGTACATCACTAGTCAGCATCGAACCCATTTAGTCATGAATATGAACCAAATACCTCGCGTAAACTGATGTCTGACTGCGGAACAGCGTTCCCATGTCTTAACCCTAGCTGTAATTTTTGTCCCCTCCCTACCCTAAACCCGAACCTTACAGTTAACACCTACCGAAACATTAACCCATTTTATAATCCTGACCCAACCTCCCAACTCTGACCAAAACTAAACCTTAGCCCTTATCTTGTTCCTAAATATCCTCTTTGTGATATTTATTGCGACCCCACATGTATTGTGGGGGGATTCCTGTTGCCCTGCCCTTAGGCGGCCATACAATTCATCTTTATCCAGTCCTGTCCGAGTTATTACTGTAAACTAGGGAAGACTTTAGTGTTGGAGAATTGACCTTGCAGGTTCTACATCCATCGGGTGTGGAGGACCGCGGGTCTGTCAGTAGAGTCTCCTAATACAAAAACTTCACAAGTCATAGCACTATTGTGTCATGTTTGATGTTACCCAACAGTCAGTAAGCCATCGCTCACCTTGTACGAGTTTTGGTGCAGAAGTTACCTCCGTTATTTTCGTTCTCGATTATGAATGTGTATGCCTGGCCAGCTCTGCATTCTTCCTTCTCCCAATCTGACTTCTTTTACTTTATTTTCAAGGGGGTTGCGGAATGCAAGCAGCGCTATCGTGACTACCGTCATCTTCCTGACCATGAGTCTGTCTGCAAATTGCTGCTTCAGTAAACCCACTGAAGCCCAGGCCTCTGAGCAGGTTACTCCCTCTGGAGCCGAGGACGAGACATTCACTGCGTTTTCACGCCTGCCGCCTCGTGAACTCTCGCCGACCACAAAACGTTACAGGCGGCGACTTATCGCCGGCATTGTCACCACCTTGGGTCTTCTGGCCCTCAGTCGGTTGGTATTTGGTTCTGCGTGTTTGACATCCTATCCTGCGCACACCTACCTTGCATATTTCGGTGAGTCTTTCTCCTTTCTGTATTTGTCTCCTCTACTTTTACTACAAGGACCAAAAGTACTCATTTGCCATATAAATTATGGAAAAAACCTGGCCATTTGTTGAGGAACGCTGAGAGATCGCTACCTGGGCTCACTCGTCCCGTCCTGCCTTGACGCTCACTCTCAAACCCCACCAAAACCCGCACGGTGGCTAGTAGTGTAGGCATCTTTGGTTTATCTGCCAAATCTTGATCGGCCATCTTATGCAGTTCTCTCTGTGATGAAAGCAGACCTAATGCTACGCATCAAAGGCCCTGGCTTCGACTCCCACTGAGGACATGCATTTTGCACGATTGGATCAATCGAAATATTGCGATCTGCTGAAACCCTAAAAGCCAAGTTTAGCCTATTAGTCCATCCGGTAGATCCGGTACTTAGGAAATCCTGCCTAGCAGTCAGCTTACTACGCCCGTATTGGTGAATTTCATAAGTGCAGTAAAGCCGGGCAAGCAAATTGACCCAAGTGTGATTAAATTTACTGCGCACCGTGCGGCTCGTAGCTTAATAGTAGAGTTTTGGCTGCGCAAAAACCTCCCCTGCTGTGTGGGTTCGAATGTTCCACAATTGGGTCAATCAAGTCCCTGAAGATTTTGGGTTCCGTTACGGTTATTCTGGCATGGTTACCTTATTTAAAGATACGGAGGAGAATTCATGTAGTTATGAGTGAGGAGCATTGGCACACATTATATTTCCTCAATTTATGCTGGTCTACTAGGGGAGTCATGTCTTGGCCTGTAGGTGCATTTCCACCTTTTTAGCCCCCTTGGTCTCGACTGTTTATCAGAACGATCTGCCATTAACTGTCCTACACGTTGAATTAAGTGTAAATTGCATACATTATAGGCCTGAAACTATTACTGACAAGGCCCAGGAGGACCAAAATGGTCAGTTCTGGCTTATCAGCCGTCTTCAGCTAGCTATAACTAAACCCAGGTGTTACGCCGCCCGACATATGACCCCACAACCTATTGACTGGTAGTCCAGCACGGTGGTTCTACCAATTTAGTTTGGGAGATATTAACATTGCTTGATTAGCGCTGAACGATCGGTTACAGAGCTCACTGGTCCTGTGCTGCCTTGAAGTTCAGTCTCGAGCCCCAACAACAGCCGCACAGCGGCTAGTAGTGAAGGCAGGATAACTCTACTTATGGGTGGTTGTCTATGCACCAGTGTGAATTTCTCCCGATCCAGACCGCCAATAACACGAGCCAGTGGCTCAGTGATTAGAAAGTTGGGCTTCTAATTAACATGCTGTGGATCCGAGCCTCGACTGGCGCAACACTCGAGGTTCGATATGGCTGGCTGATGACGGCTAATAAGTCAGAACTGGCACTTCTTGCCTCCCTAGTTTTTGTCTGTAAGTTTTTCCAACCTAGACTACTAGCTGTCTAGAGGCTCTAGAGTGAGCCCCAAGGCAGAACGGGACGAGGAAGTCCCGTAGCCAGCGAACTTCTATGCTCCAATGTCTTCCATGTTTCTGACTTCTGCCGTAGTTGTGCATGTTTTCTGGCATAATTATAACTGAATAAGATCGATCCAATCAGCTTTCATGCCTGTTTGTGGATATACTGCGTAAAGGGAAGGCATGTTCCAGAGGAAGAGCAGCTAGCCTTTCGACTAAGTACTAGCTACCCAACGCACCCACACCTATCGGATTATGGAATAAGTGGCTGCGGACTGGCAAAAATTTGTGCCCAGGGTGCAGAGAACTGAGATCTAGTGCGCCGACTACCTCATGAAAAACCCGATATGACACTGTGGAACGGTGGTCTTCCCTTAAGATGGCAGGGAATGTGTGCATTACACTGAATCTGCAGGTGTTCAGGGAGATCAATTCGTGCTCCGAATGTCCGTTTGAAATTTGGACACGATGGAATGATTTTAGCCATTGTGTGGTTCATGAGCACTTGAGAAGCCCACTTGAGGATTGTGGGCTACTTTATTTGCCTGCGCAAGATCTATACGATTTTTGGCTGAAGTGGCTTCTCCAGTCTTCACTAGTGTTTCAGGCCTGCCCGTTCTGAATTTGGTTCTCCCATACCGCAAGGCAGATTTGCTTGTCCTTGATGAAGGTCTTTAAGAGGGCCTTAAAGTGTCATTTATTTCTGTACCTTTCGCGAGCAGCCGTGGTGACGTCGCTCTAGAACAGTTTTTTTTCGTGGGTAGGTGGTCAGCATTCGCCTTGGCGAACTGGCCATCTCTTGACCTGAGAATGGCTTGGCTATTGAAGATGCTAGCTATTTCCAGTACCTCGTGGTTTGGACCCCTTTGATGCCGTTTGATTTACCTAATGTAACTGCTGTATTTGATGAGAGTGTAGAGGGAATTTCGAAGAGACACCACAATAGGGTCCATACATGAAGGAAAAGGCAGGCACTGTTTGAAACAGCGAATAACTCAAGTGGCGTTCCAAAATAAACGTAAACCATTGCCGCGTAAATTTATCGCTCCGCAGAAGTCCCGAGTCAACTCGAACTTACTTTCCTGATACTTTGGCTTCGAAAAATGCCCAATCAGGAAATACACCTTCCGACCAATCGCTGAGTTCGTAATTTCATCCAATTTCTTTCGCAATTTTATCCCCTACGACTATAATAAAAAGTTTTTTACGACGCATCGGAAGGAGAATAAATAAAGCTACCTATGCATTGCACAGTTTAACTCCAACGATCTTGTGGCACAAAATGGGCAGGGATAAGACAATAAGGTGATGGGGGCAAGATTCTGCACGAGGAATAATCAAGGCCTACAATCTTTCGCAAGTCATTCACTTCCATCTTCCGAGGTACCGCAGGCCTAGACACGGAAGGCATACTAAGGGATGATTACTGCACTCCAGTATCGCGAACTTCTTTGTGGAAACATTTGACAGTCTCATCGCGTCCAAATGCTTCTGGTTGATCATTCCCATACCACATTGTTGCGAATCAAAAGACTGGTCTTAATGCTTGGGTGGACGTTAAAAGCATTTCTAACTCCCTTAGCTCCTATTCAGGATGGCAGACCTTTTATGTAGTAGGAGGATATGGTCTTTGGTGAATTTGAGTGACTAACGCAAGGGTTATTTTTAAGCGACAGTAGACTGGCATTACATCCACTGCACTCTTGCTTCCTCTTCCGACTGTGCCTGCTCCTCCCATATGGGTCTGATACTGACTCAGGTCTTTTGACTCTGTTTTGACACCAAGCACAGTAAAACCAATTAAATCGGACATTATACAGTAGGAGTGCGCTCTTTACCTCTGTGAAGGGTAAGAGGATCTGGCAGCGTCCTCCAGCTAATGAAGAGAAGGTGCACAGATCGTTAGGCCAGAGGCAATGCATCGGCCCGACCGAAAGGCGACAAGGCGGACGCCTCGACAAGGAGCAAGAAGCGGCCAGTCACGCGAAGCGCTGCAGCGAGTCGGCCATGAGCGAGCGTGCGCAGCGCAAGGCGAAATAGCCACGAGACTTCCATCGAAGACAAAGGACCACCACAGATTCTTTTTGATAGTGAAAATTTTTGACTCGAACATTCAGTATGTCAACTTGACCTTTACCAAATCTTATCAAACTACCCTATTTCTTGTAGCTCTCGTGCTGGGTACTTTGGCCTTCTTCTTTCCACTCCTTAACAATCTCATTGTGGACACGGTAAAACCAGAAGAACGGGGTGAGGCGGATATTTGCTTTTTATTTATCCATTATTATTATGCAGTTTATTTATCCATTACTTTAACTCTTAAAATTCATGTTCGAGTTAACTATCTACTGACAAATGTTGCTAACTAGGAAATCTCTTGCAGAATTTCAACCAAAATGAATTGTATGGCGGACTCACTAGAAACTGCCCATATTTCATGCCGCTTGGCACCTCATTTTGAAAATTCCAAGTCATCCACAATGATATAACTTGAGTTTTATTAATCGATTGAGTTGAGTGCATCCACTGCTGCCTGGTTTATGTTTAGATCGAACCGAATACCTGTTCTAAAAATAATAAAGATCGGTTTTAGTTGTCTTTGTCGTCATTTTGGAAAATGACGACAGTTAAAAATACTCTTTTAAAAGTAAAATAGTTTTGCCATCAAGTATATTAGACACTTTTGACAAAGTGGGGCGTGTATCCCTTTTATACGTGGTCTCAATACGCTCTTTATTTAACTAAAAGGTAAGTGCATACATTTATCTCCCAATTTATTTACATCCACGTAACTATACCGCGTATGTTGAGAATCTAACATTAAATGCAAGGCAGTGTGACAAATCTGTACAGATAGACAAAACGAAATGCAATGACAAACGAAGGCTTAGATCCAAGGAGCGAACTCCTACATTTATTAATTTGTGAATAGTAGCTCAACTTATTGATGATGCCAAATGACACGAGGCAGTGAGGGGGCACAAAAATTTCAAACTTTTTTGAGGGAGTCTTCGGAAGAGAATAACCTCTGTCAAGCGCATGTATTGACCTGATGTCATCGCAATGGCCATGATGACTGATCCTAGAACTGCGAACCCTGAATCGTTTATCGGATTGATGTACAGTTGATTTCTGCGTCGGATATATGGAGAAATCGGTATTTACGGACACAAGACTAACTCCTGCAAAAATGTTTGGCCAGCCGTTCCGCCTGACATCCTGTCACTTACCCCTTCCGTGACCGAGAGAAACAAAGAAGTGTTGATGATCATGCGCAATATTTCCTCACTCTTATCCAATTAATTCGCAGATTGCTGCTAGTCTGCTCTTGCCGAATCATCCTATGACTTGCATATTCAGTCCTCAGTAACGCCGAACCTTGGGCTAAGTACTAGTTTCTGTGGGAAAAATGTGTGTTTAGGAGTATTGACCTATTTGACATGAAATATGGCACTTACTTCTTACGTCTTCTCATGACCTAAACTACCTGCATCCAAATTTGTTGTGAAATCGCATAGGAAGTATTTAATTTTTTTAAATCGAATAGTCTTTTTCTGAAATTATAGCCAAATTTTCTAATCGTGACTTTCCGTTACGCTTAACTGTAGGTCGGTTCTTCTCCGTAATGGGTTTTTCCGAGGTACTTGGTATGCTTATCGGAATGACGGTACAACCGCTGATTTATTCGGCGACTACTGAGACCTTTCCCGGTGCTGTTTTTATCGTCTCCTCTTTCCTCCTTCTTATGTCAACTTCCCTTGCCGGGTGAGTGAAAACATTCGCTACCGGATTCTAGAATGTTTCAGTCCTTAATTCAACCCCACTTATTCATATTTAAATTGCTCAGTCTGTTAAAGGAACAACGAAACCATAAGAATAAACACTGCCCTCCGGGGCCTCTTTCGTCCTCTTATAGGCATAGCCGTCGCGAGTCCGCTTCACAGTAGTTCAGGCAGAATGATAAAAACTTGCCGTCCTGCAATACTGCCACAAAAGTGATATCGGGGTGAATTCTCCGAGCCATACGGACTGTCCGAAACAGCGTTAAGATCAGCAAAAGAGACGACGTGAATCGTGGCTATTTCCTTGAATTAAGCATTTTGCTCTGTCCTACCTCTCGACGTCTTTCTTGTTAATAGACCACAAGACAAATGTAACACGGAAAAGCCTCGAGCGAATCAGGATCGTTGGTTATCGTTTAGGATGTTAGGTTGGCTTAGTGCAGGGTGAAATAACATTTATGATGTTCCGAAAACCCGATGAATCTGTTACAACGCTACTCTACTCCCTAATGCATAACTAATTAAACATCTCAGGGATATTTCATGTCGTCCGTTGCATGACCGTCCCACTTGTTCATCAGGCACGACGCTTGCAAACACAGAAAATAAGTTGTCATCGAATGGCAGAGACAGAGAGGGAAAGGTGACTGATGCTGACAATTGGGACTCTGTGAGAACCAGTTTTAATAAGTGAACTTAGTCCATAAGAATCGGCCGTCACTCCCATCTTACAGGACCACGAAGTACAACTCGAGCGGTAGTAAACGACCCATAAAGAGAACGAGGCGTTGTTTATTTTCACTCATTCCGACAACCGTTTCCCACAAAGGTATCCCATTGTGGGAGTCAAGGAGACGTGGATGGTGAGGGTAAAACTACAGACAACGGCGATTTGCCTCGACAGAGGAAACCAGATTGCAGAATTTTATAATTTTCATTGAAAATGCATGCATTTCCGTTTTTTTTCTGAAACTAAAAGGAATGACCTGGATTCCCAAAACCTATCATGTATTTCTTGTATACCAAAGGGGTTGGCCTTTTTTCGTTAACTGCAACCTGAAAGCATTGTGGTAACAGTCGCAGTAAATAGAGCCAACTGAAATACATCGAACACGGCTGATAGGGAATACTCGATGGGTATTGGTATGACTTAGTAGAAAATAATGAAACCTGAAGTTCTTAAGCCTTCGTATAACTTGACCTGGCGTTTTTGAGCCGGTGGATATTTTCTGCTAATAAAGCGTTCGGATCTCGTTTCGTTTGCAACCCCCCCCTCCTCAAATAACTCTGTCCGTTGTAACTTAACAAGTATAGTACACTACGCTGACGTATCACGTTTTAACTCAGGCACAGCAAGCTAGGCTTAATAACGGGATGCACGTGCACGCTGTTATTGATGATTCTCCGTTTTATTTCCCTCTCTCTCGAAATTTAATCCCAGTGTTTGTTATGTATTTGATCAGTGCTGTTAAGTCTCTCTCTTGTCGTTTCATGTTCAGCAAAAACTTTATTGAATGCTTTCTTTTTTAATCTTCCAGGGGACTTGCGTGTGTTAAACCGGAAAAGTACGCCTGATTGTCAGCCTTCGCCACTGAACACCTGGACACTTGCCACCTCTTTCTAAGCTACCTTGACGTTTTGCAACAACAGCTGATTTGTAGTTTGATACTTTTCTAGTCTATGTTTTAGTTAGGAGTTTTGTATTATGTACTTTACAGTCTACGCAAAAAATGGTTCCATAGGATTTTCTTCAGTCTTTTAAATATTACCACACTTTTCCAGTCATGCGAGTCGTTGCAACTGCAGTTCTTTATTTTTTTAGAAACTGAACTCCCAACATGCTAGACTGGTAAATATAACACCAGCAAATTCCTCGTAGTCTTTCCTTGAACAGTGATACCTCAATATTTTGTTGGACTGCCCCTGTCCGAAGTCTGAATAGGTTTATGTAGGCTGCGGACGTTAGCTATCCTGGGCATCTTGTGGTCTGTGCACTTTATGTACGTGATGTCTGCCAATAGTAGAGAAGATGCGAGTTACAGGAAGCAGTTCAGAAGAAGAAGATGCGATCACTGGAACAAGAGTTTTATTTGCCTGACGTTTCGGATTCCCTCGGGAATCCTTTATCATAGGGGAGGATAACAAATTCATGGTCATGCGTTGATGGGGTGGAGACATGCACCGGCTGCACGGTATTTATAGTTCATAGTGGTCATCCGCGTGTGTGTGATAATTGTTCAGTTATGTAGCCACCGCTTGGGTCTTAATTGATGAGGCTCTGACTTGACACTTTGCGTTTGCCTCACTAATTGCCACGGTTGCCTTGTCAGTGTCGGATGCGGGTGTGATAATGGCGTAACAATTAGGTCCCCTGTCGTCAAATTTGTTGCTGCGCCCGGCCCTTCCCGTGTGACTTATTCTCTTGCTCAGGAAATTTATCATTACACCGTATGGAAAGGCCAAATAATTGCACTCATTGATGGACTAGGGTCCCGAGAACCATAATTCCAGCAGCTCGCGGCTCACGCGGTTGTCACCTCTTGCGAGGATTTCGGCCTCGTCAAACTCGAAAATATGGCCGGGTCCCGTCGAGTGAGCTGCAACCTGGGAGTTGGCGTCTTTCTTTCTCACCGCCGCTGCATGCTCGGCCATTCGTGTCCGGAGTCATCTTCCGGTTTCTCCGACATAGTTGCTTTGTCCACAACTGCACCATATCCGGTAAACGACTCCAGCCGTTTCCTGCCGTGGTAGTGGGTCTTTCGGTCTCATGAACCGGCGCCTGATGGTTGCTTCTGGCCTGTGCGCAATTAAAACTCCAAGTGGGATGAGAAGGGGTTGACCGCTTCCGATACATTCTTCATGTACGGAAGAGCTCGTCAAACTTTTGGGCTTCTTCTCTCTTTTGCATATGCATTGGTTGACAAAATTGCGCGGGTAACCATTCGCTCTTGCTACCCGTCAAAGGTGTTTTAATTCAGCAACTTTGTCTTCCATTTCGCTGCAATGCGTCTAAACGCGCCGGTAAAGTGATCTTACGAAACTGCGTTTGTGACCAATTGGGTGGTTACTGTTGTTATTCAGGACTTGCATAGTGTTTGTTGCTTTCGTGAACACTTTAGTTTTTAGAGCACCACTGTCTTTGCGGCAAAGGGAAACATCCAGGAAGGTCAGCTGGTTGACCTCTTCTTCCTACATCGTAAATTGAATGTCTGGGAAGACGGCGTTTAGACGTTCCTTGAATGTCATCACCCGATCTCGCTCAATTACGACGAAGGTTTCGTCCACATATCGCGCCCAGAACTTTGGTCTGTGGTGTTGGAAAACCCGCGACTCTAACCGTTGCAGGACAGTCTCTGCCACGAGTCCGGAAATGGGGCACCCATTGGCGTGTTTTTCACCTGCTCGTAGATAGTTCCGTTGAAGGTGAAGTACGCTTGAGGCTGGAGGATTTTGGCGTGCCTAAAGCGATTCTCCGTTTCATCGTATTTCTCTCGTAGGAGTGGTTGGATAGTCTCGACGGCCAGGTCCTCTGGAATAGAAGTAAAAAGGGACGTGACATCAAAGGAAACCATGATATCATTTGGCTGAAGGCTTTCCCTTTAAGTTTGTCCAAGAATTATATTGATGACCTGACTGTTGTGTCTGAATCAGCGGTCAAGAATCTGAGCCGTTTGAACAGCCACTTTGCCAGTCCGCAGGTTGGAGTTCCTTTGAGAGATACGATTGGCCGGAGGGGTGCGCCCTCTTTGTGCACATTCGGGAGACCATAGAAGCGGGCCAGGGACGCTTGCGCTCTCACCATGCGTCGGTCGATTGGCGATATTGCACCCGAATTCTCCACTATGAACTACAAAATACCGTGCAGCCTGTGCATCTCTTCACCCCGTCTACGCACGACCATGACTTTGTTATCATCCCCTATGATTAAGGATTCCCGAGGGAATTCGAAAAGTCAGGCAAATAAAACTCTTGTTCCAGTGATCGCATCTTCTTCTTCTACGTGATATCTGTCGTGTTGTCCGTACACCTTGATAAGCGTACAGTTATTGTGGGGTACGCATTTTTCGCACAATGTCCACTGCTACACCAAATCTCGTTCTCTATCGGCTGGGCGCGGGATTTCAGCTGGCATGGGAAACGGAACGAGAGTGGGGCGGCTCTGGAGCTTTTATCGGCGAAATAACCAATCAGGCGCGCCTCGATGAGTCATTTACGCCGGGCAGACACTGAGCCCAAGTCCACCTCCGCTTGTATCGAATTTGTCTTCCTTTTAAAACAGGATGGCTGGGGCAGAGTGTGGGGTAGATGCATCGAAAACCTGCCGCATTCTTAAGATCTGTAGTTGCAGAACACCACTCCATTTCATAAAACAGCGGCGAGCCTTTTTGCTTCTGCCAATAAATGTGTTACTAATTAGTCGACCGGATCCACTTCAGTAGGCCGCTTTCGAAGAATTTATTCTGGCACTCGAAACACTACCTATCAAAGTTTAAGATCCTAAGATGCGACGTAGTTCTTGCCTGTATAGCCTGCACGCATTTTGCTCATAAATGCTCCAGGAAATAAATGAAAGACTCAGAGTTTTATTCTGGGACAAATGGTCATGACTCTCCAGAGACTGCCCCACTGGTTGTAAAGTGCGCAATTATGCTGTTGTTGAGTTGTTTTGCAATTGGTGTTACTGACTGCAGACATCGGAATTTCGCCATTTTCTCCGGATTTCCTCGCGAATCCCTGGTCAAAGTCCTTCGATAGCTCAGTGGAGGCAATTTAAACGCCCGTCTGGTACTTCGGCGCAAAGTGGGCACTGAAGTTGATTTCGATAGGATACAGATGACTTATACGGTTGCGTAACCAGGACGCTCCCTGCCAACCATATCCCCGTATCCCCCGTCGAAGTTCCGGGGATGTGGGGTTTCAACCCACAAGTCCCTGTCCTCACCCCCGTCATCACCACCGGATCTCCCGTTGAAATTCCGTGGAGGGTATGCATATTATCAAATTGTCGATATAAATAACATCGAATGTCACCTAAAAACGCGCTATAAGTTTAAAAATAGTCAAAAAATGAGTTAACTTGCCCCTTAGGGCCGTCTACAGCATTCTGGAAATTTCGGGTTGCTGAATAATACATACCTCTTAAACATCAACTTTGGATGCATCCTGGTCTTCCCGTCGTCATCCCTGCCCAGTTTTGGGCGTGTTTTAGCAGAGAGGACGGGGATGTGCGGGTTGAAAACCTTGTCCTCACCCTCTTCGTCACCCTCAGATTCCCCCGTCGAAATTCCGAGAGGTTATGCATATTACCAAATTATCCGTAAAAGTAATATCAAATGCCACCTAAAAAGCTCACTTTAAGTTCAAATATTGAAAAAATGAGGAAGCTTGCCTTTAGGTCCATCTACAGGATTCTGGAAATTTCGGGTTGTGGAATAATGCATATGCCTAAACAATCCCCCCATCGTCACCCCCGCCCAGTTTTGGGTGTGTGCTGGCAGGGCGTGAACTGGCAGGGACCACGAAAAATGAGACTTCGAGGCCAATCGTGGGTTACGTTTAAGGTCAGGGTGTTTAGCTTTAGAGTAAGACCGACCTTGCGCTTAAGTATGCAGTTTAGTTTTATGTTAGGTTAGAGTCACAGGGATTTTAACCATTCCCGGAAATTATCGCGAGGTCACCTATTTTAAGTGGACTAAGCGTCTCATTTCCCGTATCCTGTTAAGGTGGTCATACAAACAATCCTTAGCGTTCGTGGATCCATTATGTTTTGAGAATCCACGCTTCGGCCTTGTTTATTAAACCAAGATTACTTTACCTGATTTTGGCCTAAGTTGTGGCCACCTGGTGATTTTCAATCGAAAAGTCATCTTGGAAATAACACATCGTTTCAATCACTATAACGCCATTTGAGTCACTCCGTAGTTCAGCCGTTATTATTAACGTGACTAACGATGAATCCATGTCAGCTTTTCCCAGTCCGGATTCAGAAGTTGTAAGTGAGGGGAACACTGCATCCTGTACAGGCCCGTAAGGGGAGAATACCATTGTTGTTTTGCTACCTGGTCATATGGTGACCGGTCACCCATGCCCTGGTAGCATGGTTTATATCTATGTGCGTACTAAAGTCGACGAAAATAGTATACTCGACAGGCCTCGGTGTATTGTCGAGATTGCGTGTGGAAACTTCGATAACTTGCGTCTTACATCACACGAGCTGATCAGTTGGAACAGATATGCATGTAGGCTAACGACAGTAGCTAATTTCATTCAGTGACGTGACAGTCTCGTGTTCCTCTGAAAATAGTCAACGTGCTGTGGCAGGCAGGACAGCCCTCCTACGCAATTAATCCGGATAACAACTGCCATGGCGGCATCCAGTCGGTCTGTCTTTGAATATCCACTACAGTGGAGGAAGGTACCGGGGAGCAGCTCGATGGCCGTGTCGGACATCATTGCTGGGCGTTTGGGAACACTTTTGTAGGTGCTGGGCCCAAAGTGTTAGAATCTGGGCCTTTTCAGTTAGCAGGATTTCCGTGAGTTCAATTGCCCAGGGAACAGGAAACAGCCTTCGTCACTGCGAACATGTTCCTTGAGGTTACACTCTACACCATATTTGGAGCACCGATACTAGCTGGAAGTCCAGACGCGTGCTTCACTGATACTCTGTCGCTGCATGACGCAGCTGTTAGAACTTAAACGCAGCAGCAAATTCGCGACCAGAATTCTCTATCTGCTTTCCGGTAGCTAATCCACCTTTGAAATTGCCGTATTTTTGAATTCCTCGGAAACTTATCACCCTCAGTGCCCATTGGGGGAATCCAATCTGTACATCCTTCCCAGAAAACTATTTGTAAATTCAGTGATTGCCTTACATTAAAGAGAGAAATAGTTTTCTGGAAAAAAATAAATCACCTTATGTTCAACGTTATTCCTCTGATCGATATCAAGGTGGAATTTTATCAAGGAACTACCATAAACTCCCTTTCGTGTGCACTTGCCCACAATTTTTGTGGGAAAACAGTATTGGTTGAAATGGACTGATCGATTGAGGTAAGTGTTCTATTGCGGTGCGTCTTCTGTTTCGGGTTCGTCTTGCAATTTTGGCTGGATTTCGACGAAGTATATCTGAAAGCACATATGAAAGCCCAAGTGCCACGAGCCCTCTTTTCGTGCTCATCCAGCAGACGGTTCTGAAGTTTGGTGGTTATTTCTCAGCTGTGGATCAGGAACATAAATCACAATTATTCGTTCGGGGCCTATCAAAAATCTAGCAAAATTGAAGGATAAAATACGTCTAAGAAGCTTGGTGCCACAGAAGTAAGGCATCCGGTGAGGTTGTCTCTAGCGGTCTTTTTTGGGCCCTTATGTATAATAGCTACCTAATTAAATTTTTAAGTAGGTTGACTAACCTGTACGCTTCTGGTTTTCTACGCGCCATCCATTAATCTAGCAGGAAATTTCTGATGGCATTGGAATTAAAAACGGTTCTCCGAAGGCAAACACGTTCTATAACTGCTAAAATCGACAAACTAAGCAAAATTGGCCTTTTGAACTACCCACGGGAACTACCGCTTACTTACAAATTTTAAGTAGAATGATTTGCCTAATCTTCCTGCCTTTTGTACTTTGTTAAGCTTTTTTCTAGTCGGTTTTGGTGATACCACTGGCAAATATCTCTCAGTGACCTTGCCCGAGGTTTGGGCAACCCCCCTACATGCATGCGTTTGCCGTTGGTTGGGCGGGAGGTTAGCGACAATATTAGAGCTACCTTCAGTGTATTCTCCCAAGGTTTGAGTACGCGACCCAACTTGCCCTCGTAACTTTTTTATTGGGTATTCAAATTGGGTTCTAATTTCTTTCCTGGCTTGCCCCGCCCGTCCTGTCCCTTAAAATCACTCGTTCGTATGCCTGCGGGGCGCGCTTCACACTTTCTTTAGACGACCCCACGACACAATCCTACCAAGCATCCTAGTAGACTCCGACATGGTGTCGGATAACGGAAGTTCAATAAGGGTGTGTAATATCTCGTCTCAAAAGGCGTGTGGGTGGGGTTTTAGCAGGTTTAAAGAGATTCACAAGTGCAACTGTAACTATTCCTTCAAGTACGGAGCCAAAAATCCACGTTAATATTTAAAAGCCAACGATCAGACTAGCTGCTAAGACAGTTGAGACTTTCTTGAATTGCATGCCTACCGATTTCAGTGCTGATGGCTCTCGAAGGTTTAACCTCGCTAACAAACATGACAGCAATGCCACCCAGCTCGCCGACACAGTCGGTTGTATAGATTAGGATGAGTAATGGCTCTAAGATGCAGCCTTGGGGAACAGCACTTAGAACAGGGGCAGGGGCTGACTTCGAGGATCCAGTGCACACTGCTTGTGATCGCTCTGTGAGGAAATCTGTGATCCATGTTAGTAGGTTTCCTCTTTTTCCAATTTTAGATAATTTATACATTGTATGTTTCTGTGGGCACTGTCAAACATCTTCTTGAAATCAATATAATTGACGTCAAACCTACCATAGTCATTCACCGCGCAAGTCCACTGCTCAGTCGAGAGCGATGGGCTGAAAAGACAAGATTTGTTCGGTCTAAAGCTCTGTTGGAGTCCTGATCGTAAGTTGTTTTCCTCCATGTACTTATTTTTCGCCTTCTTAATTATGGTTTCCATCACTTTAGAGCAAGCGCAAGGTAATCTGAGGGGCCGATAATTGTTGACCTTCGTTCGGGCCCCACGCCTGTGTATCGCGTGTATATTTGCCGTTTTCCATTCGGATGACAGTCTCGTTAACTCAAATGAAAAGCGGCAGATATGTGCTAGGGGGGTTTGAGAGTTCACTTGCCAATTCTTCCACAAAATTGACCGGTATATTGTCTGGACCGGATAACTGCTTATTTGAGGTTTTATAGCTCTCTTGCTCCAAGCCACAGATGTCGGGAATAATAGGGATTGGGATGCCAAAACAACGTTTACAACAGAACTGTTGATCTCTTGAGACTTTAATTCCGTTTTTCAAGTGAATACGGAGGCAAATAACCAGCCAGAATACTCGGCGTTTTTGCCATTTTCAGCCTTGAGTACTGCGGCTGTCCTTGTTTATTAGTGGATTATTAATATGGCGGAATAAATTTGGAGCATGCTCTCAGCCCGTTGGATAATTCCTTATTCGTAGTTTTGCTTTGCCTGACCGATCGATTGTTGGCCCGTTTCTTTGGAGACGGAATTCATCGAGGTGAACTCGTCTCCCAGTTTTCCTGAATAATTTCTCTTTCTTAGTTTCTTGTTGAACTGCCTGTTAAAGTCTCTCGTCATCCAGGCAAAGCGACTAGTCGTCTTGTGTCCCTTCTGCGGACAACAGCACTTAGTCAGATGTAATGAAATCTCTTAAGCAATCTACAATCTTAATCTGGGTCCTCCTTGAGCAGACACTCTCAATTCATGGACGATAAAGCATTCTCCTTCGAATGAATATCTGTCTACCATATATTTCGCTGGATTTCCGTTCTCCTTTGAGAGTGAGAATTGAATGATTTATCCCATATTATCGTCGTATGGTCACTTTGTCCGAGCTGGGCACTGTAATTAACTTCATAAATGTAGGAGAAATCCTTCGTAGAAATTAAATTCAAGCAACTAGTTCACTTCAATCTTTTAAGTGGAAAATACCTGAATTTAAAGGTAAAATACTAGGGAAAAATATATGTTCAGTAATCGATCGAGTTAATATCAACTCGATCTTTTGCTGTACTTCAGTCACTCGAGGAGCCGCAGATTTTTCCTGCTTAAATGTCATGTCAGTTAAGCAGAAAAATACTGTGGCTCCTCGAGTGACTGGAGTTCGAAATGGCGGAGCGCTGACACGCGAACACAGTGCTTTCAGTCTCCCTTGAGTGAGATTCGAAATTCTGCAACAAAGAAAAATGTGTCGGCGAACGGTTACCCGCTTTCGGCTGAATAATTAGCACATTGCGGGCCACAGATTCAGCACCATTGACCACAGCATGAGACCAGGCAGGGTTCAAAGTCCACGAACGCCATCATAGAGATTCCACTGTGTCACCACCCTGAACTTGTGAAAATCGTCCTGAAGGTAGAAAAATAGTGGTAGCTCTCTTAAACAAAGAATAGTTTTGCTGTGTTTTAATGCTTCTAGGCAGCTTATCCCAGATTGCTGTGGCGTTTACTGAAAACAATTTACGGTACATAACTATGCGTGCCATAGATAGAAATAAAAAGAAATCTCGATTCCTGGCGCACCTTAAGTATTCGAGCTGCCTTAAAATACTGAGGGGATAAAAAATACAGCCGTTTAAAATTTTGAGCAGTAAAAATGGTATCTTCTGTAATCTGCGAAGCCACAAGTGATCGAGGTTAATTAATTTACAGCATTGCTGATAGGATAAGTTACGCTGTTCTGAAGAGAAAACTGTTTTAGTGAAGAAGTGCTGGATTGATTCTATTTTCTTTCGTTCACGAGCGCGCAGAAAGCTAAATAGGGAGGAGCAGTATTCGAGACTGAGTCTCACATACACTTTACAAAGGCTAGTTTTTACCTTCATGGTTCTAAAATTTCTGAGAATAAATCCAGTATCTCGGCGTGCTTTCGAGTCTGTCAGGGAACAGTGGTCTGACAGCCCGAACAAACGTGGGTTTCACAATTCCTTGCTCTGAAGAAACCTATGCTTATAACACTAACATGCCTCCTGTTAGCAGCACTATCAAGGAAACAAACCACAATTGCACAAATTGGGAACTAAAGTATTCGCCCATAAACCGTAAGAGCAATATCAATCCCGAGTCCACAACAAGTACTCCAAAGGAAAGGTGGAAACATGATATGAATCGTATTAATGATTACGACGACAGCGTCCTGCCGGATGGGGAGATCATTAGAGTACAACAAACTTTCCGACTATGTAAAGCAGAACCAAAGCGTGATTTAAATCCATTCCCAAAACCCCTTAAAGTAGTCTTGAAGAAAAAAGCCCAGGCAGCGCTCCTACTAGTTCGACGAATGGCCGTAGGACCATAAACAAAACAATATTTTTTCAGCCGGACTGCGACCCCAGAGATAGAATGAAAATGCGGGAACTGAGGAGGGACATGAAGGAGAGGATGGACAGAGGGGAGACTGGACTTAGAATCAATGACGGTATTACAATTCAGATGAAGAAGACATATTGGTGGGGAACACCCGTCACAATAAAGGCTGGGTTTAGCCATCAAGACCACCAATAAAGGTGACCGAGGCGAGATTGAGTGAAGCCAAGAGCATGACGCTTATGTACCTAAATGTACTGATTCTATTAAAAAAATTGGAAGAACTCACACTCGCTGTGAACCATGTGCAACCTTACCTGATAGCGCTAACTGAAACATGGTTAACTGAGAAGATACCAGATGCAGAAGTCAGGCTGGAATGCTTTCAGCTCGTCCACATGGACAAAAACGGACGTAGGGGTGGGAGAATCGCGATTTCCATATGAGATGGTATCGACCACGTCCAAAATAGTTAGTCCTAACGCAGGAACAATTTCTGCGAAATAATTAGTTGTAAACTGAGAGTACCTAACCAACTCGACCTCCATATTGCTCTGGTATACAGACCACCAGGACCTAGAAAGGAAGCGGATGATGCACGTATCTCTGAGGTAAAAGAGGTCTGCCGTAACAAAAATGTTCTTATTCTTGGATATTTTAACTCTCCAGACATTGATTGGGAATAAATGAACAGCTCGCGATCAGAGAACTCATTCGAACAGAAACTACTTCATTTGGTAAATGAAGAATTTCTTACCCAGCATGTCACAATGGACACGCTGCTCCGAAGTGGCCAACAATCAAGCTGTTTGGATCTCGTCATTAGTAGAGATGAAAAATGTATCCTTGGATTGTATACTCAGACCCTTTTGGCCAAAGTGATCAATGTGTTCTTGTGTAGGAGTACAGCCATATCTCGGTACCCGTCGCTCGTGCAATAAGCGAGAGGAATGTATGGAAGGGAGATATTCTGTTTACTTCATAAAAGTGAGGTGACTGTCTGTGTCTCCGTCATCATTGGTGGCAGGCGCCGCACGCGAATCGCTGTTCATGGATGCCTACTTTTCGCGCATAGGCCTGTCCGTTCATAGATCGTCTCGTTCTCGAAGTCGCCCCGACCGCTACCAGACCCGTCATTTGCCCGCCGCCTCCTCCGCCGCCGCGGCGCTGCCGCCCCGGCCTCTTACGGATGCTGTGGTAACAAAGACGACGTCGGGCAACTGGAAATTTACCTTGCTGCCAATGCCTGTGGGGGTGTGCGGGGGTGGGGAAGGGGGAGTAGAATCTACACATTTCACCCATCTAAACAAACATGCTTCATCTTGAGACTGCTACTTCAGAAAGTGAGAGGTGCAAAATCGTTTGAAGATCCTAGAACGATTCATGGTCTATTGCGTTCGACCTACAGAGAAGCCCGGACCACGCGTGTTATGCTTCAAAATGATAATCAGTGGAAGAATACCATTGCTGAAGTTGTTGTTTCTAACACTCCATACTAATTGCGACGACTACTTGCTCTGATGATTAGGAGTTGGGAGTGGAACTTCCCATATGCTCTGTGATTGAAGTTCAGAAATTATATGGCGGAAGACTACCGAATCAACTACAGTTGCATTTTGTCGATATTCACATCGAATGTTATGCGGAAATCTACAAAATGGCACTCATTTATATTGGAAAAGCTGTGGTTAAAATGGGCGGAGAGCAACTTGAAATGCATGGATTTCCTCCTCTTGACAGAAGCGTAGGAAATAAGCTTTCAACTGAAATTCAGTGGCAGCTTTGCTGCAAGATTAACGAGTTGGCAGCATTCGTGGCTCTTCAAAAACCAAGGCTATTGGTCGATCAACTGCACACATTCAACACTATCCTTGAAAGTGTCTAGAAACGCCGTAATGGTCACATCTGTTACTTTTTGGATGCGTCTGGTGGAACTGGCAAAACTTGCGTTATTAGGTTGCTTTTGGCTAAATTGTGCAAAGAAGGCAAGACATTTTTGGCTGTTGCATCGGCTGGTGTAGCAGCGACGTAATTTCCTGATGGCAGAACTGCTCACAGTACCTTCAAGCTTCCTGATAGGTTACCATATGATGGTACCTCAGCACGCCAAATAAGCAGAGGTAATGGGTCATCTGAATTGTTGAAACAGTGCTCAGCAGTAATTTGGGATGAGTGTACGATGGCCAATAGAATTGCAGTAGAAGCGCTAGATAGAACTCTGCGTGATGTCACAAAAATAAACATTCCGTTTTGCAGCATCACATTGGTTTTTTCTGGTGATTTCCTTCAGATGCTACCCGTGATTCAAAGGGGTACCAGAGGTGACCAGGTTAAATACTGACTGAAATATTCACAACTATCATCAACAGCAAAGACATTAAAACTCACGACCAAGGTGGGAATTCTCCTCAACACTGCCCATGAATCCGGCGAATTCTCAACTCACATCTTATAGATTGGAGATGGGAAAATTGAAACCAATGCGACGGGAAACATCCCCATAAGTCTTGTTGCAAATTTGTTGAGCAGTGGCAAAGATCTTATATACAAAGTTTTCCCTAATCTTCAAACCAACTTTTCCGCCACAGAGTGGCTGTGCGAACGAGGAATTCTTGCTCCTATAAACAAATTTGTCAATTATATTAACAACAGAGTTAGCCAGCCCCCTTCAGGTGAGTAAAAACTGTACAAATCGTACGACACGATGGTTCATCCTTCCAGTTGCGTTCATTATCCAGTGAAATTCTTAACTAGTTTGGAAATATGTGGCGTTTCACCACACAAATTGGTTCTGAAGACTGGTGCACTCGTTATGCTGAGGAGAAATCTCGATGCACCATAGCTATGCTGTGGCAATTGGCTAACTGTCAAACTGCTGATGTCATACTTGATAGAGGCCACAACTATGACCGGTTGTGTAAAAGGGGAAACTGTTCATATCCTCCGCATTCCTGCCGTGCTATCTGATACTACGCTCACTTTCCGATGACTTCTATTTCCAATGAAGGTTTGCTTTGTTATGTCCATCAACAAGTCCCAGGGTCAACCTTTCAAGGTGGCTGATATTAACCTGGAAGAATTGTGCTTTTCCAACGGTGTATAGAAAATCAACTATTAAGCGCCTTACAGCATAGATTTCTACCTGGAAGATCATGTGAAACCTGCCACTTGGCTTTTCTTTACCTCTTTACTTCATTTCGTAATGAGCAGCAATCAGCCATAGTGATTTAGTTTGACCTTAGCAAAGCTTTTGACAAGGTACCGTACAGGCGTCTGCTAGTGAAACCAGAAGCCCTAGGCATCAGGCTTCCTCTTCTCAATTTTGTTGCTTCCTGCCTGTAGTACTGCAGCCAGAAGGTCTTAGAAGGGAAAAGCTACTCGTACCTCAGCCGATCATGAGTGGCATTTTTCAAGGCACGGTTTAGGTCCCCTTTTTTCATTCTTTACATAAACGAAATTTAAACAGTGCTGGATTACTC
>JAYGXS010000001.1:79012206-79052951 GCA_036362985.1 Ligula intestinalis | reverse complement strand
TCATATATGAGTAGTTCGTAACTGTTGCGCTTTTACCGTATTGTCTTATAGATGTATACTACTACCGCCTAAGTTGCCTCATATAAATCCGATTCAAGATTTAATCTTTTAAAATAAAGCATAGGTAGACAACGCCACAGCTCTAAGTCTGTTTAAATTGGCACACAATTGTTTGCGTAAAATATATGCTGCATAACTTCGGAGTTATGTTCAAGTCATAGATAATTTAACTTGAAACCATTACCTTACACAATTTAACGCAGATGGGTAGTTCACTTTTAACCATTTTCTTCGTATTTGAAGATAACTGATTTATTTTTACTCAAACTGCCTTCAATATTGAAGAGATCGTGAACATAATGAGCATGTTCTAAGCGGCTTTTTCGTTTTCAAATTACAGACCTACCTTCCCTCCTCACAATGTTCAAAGAACTCATTCGGCAACATGCCGAGAAGGAACTTGCTCACGAACTTGCTGTTTTGACAGAGACTATTCCAAAAGAGCAGGGCGAACGGAAGGAAAAGTTCCGTGTCCAGATGAAATCATTTCAAGCACTTTTCAAACGTTTCATCGAAGCGTCAGAAGATATTGATTGGCACAAAATTAAGCTTCTGCCTAATGATGAGGTAAAAATTATTTTTTATTCCCACGAAACTTATTGAATTTCAATGCTGTCAAAAACAGTCTATAATTTTTTATCATAATTTAATCCATCCACATGTTTTGTGTTATGAGTGACTGGTTTAGTTTTTCCGCCGTTATGTATATCATGTTTCGAATGGCATTTGAGTATGCCTAATACCATTTTTACTCCCTTAAACAAAAAGATCCAAGCATATTCACAACTTCCCGACATGACTGACCGAAATCTGATCCGAGAACAGTTGAACAAATTAGTGGTTATCAAACTAAATGGTGGCCTCGGAACGAGTATGGGCTGCACCGGGCCAAAGTCACTCATATCCGTTCGCAATGACCTGACTTTCCTAGACCTAACTGTTCAACAAATTGAGGTAAGCACTTAAATTATATTTTCTATGATTTACCAACGATTATTTTCACTTTTACTAATTACCAGCTTGAATGCCTGTAAGGGTTATTCGAGTCAAAACCCAAATACAAGCTACTTAATTTCTCTTGTGTGAAACAATATGTTATTCCAAAAACTGGAAATCTAAAGGTGATTTTCCTAACCTATACGTACATTTCGTAAGTGAGTAACCTAGAGAGGGGTTAAAATTAAAATTTATCACACAAAGTTAGGTAATATGTCAGTCGCAAAAAATAACTCAACGGAAAGACTCCGTAAGGATAATTCACTCCTCGATATATGTTTTCTTACCGTTCAGTTTTAACGGAAATCACGATTTCGCAAAGAGCTGGTGAAATTTATGCATGATCACATTAGTAAATTATGTGTGTTCCTCCCGATAGTACATATTTTTCATAAGTATACTTATCTTCTCCTTGTAATGTTGTCCAAAAGAAAGGTAAACATGTCTTTCAGAGTCAGTACTTTGAGGAGTGGAACAGGATACAAGGGGATTGAATAAAGTCCTAAATGCAGTCCAGACGTAGGCTTTTAGACTGCTCCATACGAAAGTTATTGTTAAAAGCACCATTTTTGATATTGAAATGGCCATATCCATATCCAGACAGGTTTCTTTTAATTTTTATATCTAATTTCATCAAGAATTTCAGTTGAATTTAAAACTTCGGCCTTTTGTTTTAGACTGTATTGATTAAAATAGTAAAATTCGATTAAAATTGCAAACCTTTTTTATCTTGTAATCTCTTCACCAGTCCGCAACAACTGGCTAATTATTGCTGATATGCCAACTTTGAAGATCCGAGAAACAATTCGACAACAGCGGTAAAAATGCACTAACACAATTACCATAATGGTCTGAATGAAATGCCTGATATAAAGCCATGGCTTTTAATTTTTGAAGGTCTTTTCTCATATATAGCATGCCCATTCACTCATGAGCGAAAGAAGTATAAGTCCATTGAATTTTTATACCTAATTCTTGCTTGAGCTGTTAAAACGAAAAATTTCATATTTACTCACGTGATGTTATTCGATAATTTTGATTGAAACGCGTACGAGTTTTTTTTCGTTTCTTATTGACTTTAAGCATTGGTCGGCTGTCCGCGAATGCCTTGATTTTTCTCTCATGCTGCTCTTCTTCTGTAGAAACTGAACACCAAGTACGAGTGCAATATTCCACTGGTCCTCATGAATTCATTCAATACCCAAGAGGAGACTGCAAAAGTGCTGCACAAGTACAAGAATGTAAACGTGGAAGTTTACACATTCATGCAAAGCATGTAAGATTGACACTTCTTATTCTCATCGTACGTTACCTCTTTTTTCACCCACTGTTGATCAAAATGCCTTTACGATCAAGTACGTACAGACTCCTTAGTTTTATATTTTATTTTTTCGTAAGATTTTAGCAGAATTTATCAGAATTTAACTCTACTCCTTAGTAATACCATATTCAAATACCCTTTTCGACCTTTGTTAGCAGAATATCCTGACTTCCGATTGGTTACAAAACAGGTCTTTCCTCAGCTTTGAGGGACATTGTATGGCTTTAACTTATTTGACAACAAATGCTGCTAACCGTTACTGGGAACAATAGTGTATGCCGTTGGTCACTGAAACTTTTATCATAAGGTTATTGCATTTTTAAAAGCGATACTTTCGAAAAAAGGATTTGAATAACTAATAATCAACAGTAGTAATAATTATTAGCTCTAACCGTTTTGTATGCCCAAGTGCAAGTTTAATACAATTTTTAAAGCCCCTACCGTGCACAGTTTTGCTTTGAGCCCAGGTAAGGTGTCAAGCAAAATAATGTTTCACAATCAAATTACATGTGCGTACCGCCGTTGGGCTTAGAGTCTATCTCTTAGTGAGGCTTTGGCATCTTAATGTTCCCTGCACCATGAGTTCAAGCTGGACTTACCTTTGGTTCATAAACATACCCTTGTCAGCTTGCCACAAATCCAGTTAACAAAGACTGTCCAAGAAGCATATTTCTTTATTTCCCCTATGTTTGTCGACAATTTTTATTCCTTGCAGGTATCCGCGACTTAATCGCGAGTCCTTTATGCCCATTGCGAAGACCGTTGATCCAAACCTTCTCGGTAGTTCCCCATCCTCCCCTGAGTGCTTTGATCACCCCGCCGTCGATATCTCTGGTTGGTATCCTCCCGGTCACGGTGATGTCTACCGCAGCTTCGTCCAGTCAGGTTTGGCTGCTGAGATGTTGGCAGCTGGCAAAGAATGGCTATTTATCTCCAACATAGATAATTTAGGCGCTTCCGTTGACCTAAGTGAGTTTGTTCCCACTTCAGATTTATTAACTGTTGGCTTTTCTGTATGTATTGTTCACTTATAGATAGATTTGCTTGGTTAGACGTTAATTCATTGCCGGTCATTTTATTAAGGTATCTTCTTCCTTTGGCCTAGCTGTCTATGTTACTACTGCGGTAGATCAATTTTTGCTTTAATGTCATAGAATGCAGCCAGACGATTTCCCATAGTATAGGCTCCGTAGGTAATAATTCCTGTAATTCCTGTAACTAAATTGAATTAAAAATAATCTTCGCCATCTTCATCGGCTGTCTTATCTCGACACTCCGTATTAACATAGCATAAAGTTGGCGTCGTTTGTTGTCAAAATGGACCAGTCATTCAATGGCATTGTAAGAATCTTCTGATCGTCGTTTCAATAATGAGTTGCAAGTCAGTCAAAATATACAATGTTATCCAAACCCAGAATTTGGCACTTGAGTCAATAACAGCAAGTCGATGTGTTTTACGGAAACACATTACCCTCATATGAGACAGGGTGGGTACAGAGGCAGTGACTTGCGCGAGAATAATAGCTGCAGTAGATATTCGCTGCATCCATTGCATTTTCTCTTCCCTCATGCTCCTGGACCCCGTGTCATGATAGAGTCCAAACAAGCAGGGGTGGGATCATGCGGAGGTGGCTGGTCAACAAAACTGTTTTTGTGGAGCTACGGTTGACGCCCTCCAACACCTAAATCACCGCAAATGGTCCATTAGAACGCCTGCCTGTTCGTTCTCGATTGTGTTTTTGAATGCTAGTCTACACGTTGACACAGGTGTTTTGGCATGCCTAGGGCAGCATTAGCCACCAGCGCCCCCTTTCGCATCCGATCTTCCGGACTTGATCAAAGCATGTCTGGTGTCTTGGCTCATTAATAGCCCTTTTTTGCAGTCAAAGCTAAATGCGCGATCACTTCACTTAATTCCTCACTGTACAGAACAATATGGACGCTAATTGGGGGTCACCTAAAGCTGTCTTCTTCACTGCCGTTTCAAGCAGAAACACTTGCGGTGTGGTCAAAACTCAGAATGAAGTAACTGGCGATCTTTAGCGTTCTCCATCCGCCAATCTTGGGTTGCAGAATACTTTTAAGTCCCTTTCTTCATTCTAACGCAACAAGGAATAAGAGCATATGCTGCTATGTGATAACATAACGGACCAGCATAAAAGTGTCGGCATATAAGTAGGGTTGAACTAATTGCGCTCGATTTGGCCTTTTATCCATTGTTGAAGTTTAACAATATAACAGCGTAAATTACGCCGAGAAAACATTTATC
This sequence comes from Ligula intestinalis, assembly GCA_036362985.1. Lineage (NCBI taxonomy): Eukaryota > Metazoa > Platyhelminthes > Cestoda > Diphyllobothriidea > Diphyllobothriidae > Ligula > Ligula intestinalis. Next base: position 79,048,305 of record JAYGXS010000001.1, on the reverse strand, counting down.
TTGTGCACTCTTCTCTAACAAAATGCATTAAGTCCTCACCGTCATCCATTCTCTTATAGTCCATTTCTTGTTTGAGTTTTTGAGTTATGAGAATATCAAATACTGTACGCTACTTTTAATAGGTGTCGGTTTCAAGTCGTGCCTTTGCTTTCCAATGCGCAATAACAGCCTTTATGATGCAGTTTTACTATTAGTGACTCGCTAAAAAACTCTTTTAATGAAACCACATTGCATCCATTCTCACTGATTTAAGCCTGTTCGCATTGTCAATCGTGCTAGATACTCGTCCATCGGGCGGTAGCCTACTACAAGCAAAAAGTCCTTAAACTCATCAATTGGTTAAAATTAGCACACTCGGTGCTTGCATTGGCACGCGCTCATCGCTTTATGCTCGGTCGTTCAACCATGATGGACAGACTGCGACTGCTGGAAATCGCTCAGGTGATTTTTCTTCTCCTTACATACATTAGGAGGCGTACCTTCTGAAAAAAGTGACCGAATTCCTGAATATATTCTTAGCTTAAGCTATCAACTTGCAACGCTGAAAGGCATTTGATGAATCTTATTTTGAATTACCGATGAAAATTCTCAGAATCATCTATATTGCCAAGAAGGCTGTTTTCCCATCGGGACAAAAAGCTTACTCGGTAGTTCCTCATCCTCCCCTGGCACGCGCTCATCGCTTTATGCTCGGTCGTTCAACCATGATGGATTGATTATTGTGCTTAGTCTTCTTTATGTTGACAGTCTTTACTTTACAGAAGTCGGCTCTTTCTCGGCAATTCTCTATTTGTCGCCTTCTTTCCTACTAGACATCCTGAATTTCCTCATATCTGGTGGTAGGGGAAAATGCTCTCCCGGTTTTGTCATGGAGGTAACTGACAAGACCCGAAATGACGTGAAGGGTGGTACACTGGTTATCTACGAAGACAGACTGCGACTGCTGGAAATCGCTCAGGTGATTTTTCTTCTCCTTACATACATTAGGAGGCGTACCTTCTGAAAAAAGTGACCGAATTCCTGTATATATTCTTAGCTTAAGCTATCAACTTGCAACGCTGAAAGGCATTTGATGAATCTTATTTTGAATTACCGATGAAAATTCTCAGAATCATCTATATTGCCTAGAAGGCTGTTTTCCCATCGGGACAAAAAGCTTACTCGTTTCGGTCTTCGGATCGATGCAGCAATCTCGCATTAAAGACAAACGTACCAGCAGTTTGTAAGAAGTTTCATAAGCCCTTTTGCCTGATCAGTTGCAGGTATAGTGTATTTGAAAATATGTGCCTGCAACTAAGTACGCAAAGAGAATTCGATGAGCCTGTTTAATTCCGTTCAAAACGCACTGCCCTCATATAAGCTCTCGGCTTGCACTGCTGGACACTTTTGCAATTACCTTTGCCTCTCCAAATTTTAAGTCCTAAATTGTTTGAAGGTTTTTTGGTAGTGACCTGATGAACTTGGCAAATTTGGCCCAACCAGCTTAAGTGTGCCTTGCCTTAAATTTAATTTTATCCGAATTTTACCTATGTAGCAAAAGGACATAGAACACAATTTTTACCGTCGGTTTTGGCAAGTTCCACTGTGTACTACACAGCAGGATGGTTCGGGAACGGTGGCTTCCGCTGTATTTTAATGAAAGTGTACTTGCGCTGCATCAACTTCACTTCTGCTCCACTCCCCTCACCTGGGCCTGATGTCAAGGCAGTGTCAAGAAGGCCGTAGATAGGAGAGCGTGCAGGCTCACGTACTGTGGGTCACCAAAATCAAGAAAGCAACAGAAGGGGACGACTCGGATCCAATCTGAGTGGGAGCGCCATAAAGGTCACATAAGGAAGTAACCACTGTAGCCTGACTCTCAGTCCGCCAGTTGGCCATTCCACATACACTGGACTGATTGCGTGTTCCGGGTTATCCTGTCACTTGGCAACCTTCCAAGCAGTAGCTTTTAGCGCATTGATATATCTTCAAGCGCGTCATATTGTTTATAGTAATGAAAGTGTGCTGAGCCGTCGACCTCAATTTCTCCCTCATCACCAGCATCGGGTCATTATCCAAGCCGTTCAGTTTTCTGGTGCGGGGTAGGTGCAGGGACTGACGAGCCCGTTTGCGTGCGCTACGGACGGTGTTTCTGACCGTAACGCTTCTATCACTGCTACTCGGTAAAATTTCCTCTTTTTTACTATGCCCATCGAGTCTTCTTCCCTCTTACCCGAACACCTATGCAAAGGATTAAAAGTAGGCTGTACAGTGCTCTGCCCACTTATAATGGAGATGGCAGGGACCGATGATGTGAAGGGAAACCGAGGTCGATTTAGCTGATACCAACGTTTGCGTTAGAAAGTAGCTTCTGCATTCAGGTATACCTGTAGATACAAATCCGTTGTGCCCTTCGAGATGTGTCCGAAGCAATGATATCTCTCATTCTAACCAGTCCTCATCCAGATTCCAGCCAAAAGCTTGCCTCCAAAGTATCATTTCGTCATTCCTTTTTGTTGGTCCACACAGTCTTTATAAGCTCAAAAACCAGCCGGATGGCAGCAGCTGTCCAGTTTAAATGTCAGAAGTTGACTTTTCAGTTGCCCATGTTTTTGTCTGTGATAACTTCCGATGATTTGTGAACAACAAACGCGGGATTTCTCTGCTCATCGAATTTTTAGTAGTGCAACGCGTATTGACCAATGAACCCGGCTTCAGAGATTAGCTGCTGCCAAAATGGAGTTGGGGCATGGCTAGCTGCCGATGACCGTTAAGACCAAAACGGTCATCCCGATTTATCCTGTCGTTGTGAATATCCAATTCTCTGCGTAATTAGCTGCCTGTGGGGACCATAGAATGAGCTCCCATGCGCGATGAGAGGACTATGTCCCGTAATCTGATCGATACATGCCCTTTCAGAACATGATACTTGTGTTATTGTAAGCAAACAAAAGCATAAAAACTAGTAGTTAGTCTTCTATGATGCTGGAGATCCGTAAAATTTCTGTAGCGTTGTGGCCCATTAGGATTTTTTCCTTATATAAGTCATGAGGGGTCCGTAGAGTTCCAACCCTTTTGAACATAACTTTCAGAAAACTACTTGCGCTAGGAATTTATGTAAACACCCTTCCATCGGTTTTGCACATTTCGTATGTATGCAGTAAATTCGCGAAAATGTCAACTCCGTACAGACTTTGACCATAATAGGCTTGTGTATTTGTTTACGTAAGCACACTTTGTTAATAATATGTACTTATCGGTCGCTTTGGAATCCGCACAGAAGGGTTCGCCCTGTTTCAAATTAGGTGTTTACGCTGAATTCGGGTGTACCTTTGATCATTTACCTTACCAGCCTTCCGATTGACTACAGTGTATTATTTATGTATAGGAGCCATGTAGACGCGATGGTTCCTTGGCTGGAATTAGTTCTGCACCCATTCTGCTAGCTGTCTCCTTAGGTCAGAGTCACAAGTTTGGCTCATTTAGCTCCCCCCTCACCCAGATTGGTTTTTTGTTAATCATAAAGACAAATGTTTATGTTGCGGTAGTGATAAGGATCAGACTGTCTATGCCAGAATAAGAGAAATTTTCCGAGAAACCCTAGACTACGACCAGCCCGTACTGGGGTTTACTACTTCGAAATGACCCACCCCGGTCTTCGCTTGCCATGCAGGTTCCCAAAGAGCACGTGGATGAATTTACCAGTGTGCGAAAATTCCGTATCTTCAACACCAACAACCTCTGGGCTAATTTAAAGGAGGTCGAGAAATTAGTGTCGACGAACCAATTGGCCATGGAGGTCATCTACAACCCAAAGATTCTGGACTCTGGTTTGAATATTATTCAATTAGAGGAGGCTGCTGGCGCCGCCATCCGAAACTTCCAAGGAGCCATAGGTAAGTGCACGCAACTTATCCTTGTGGTTACTAATCAAACCTGATCAGCTCTCCTGTAGTTTCATTCTACTGCTTAATCCACAGCTTTACTTGCCAACGAAAAGGGATAACGCATGCGCTTGTTACAGGCCGCCGCCAGAAAGCCGATTTTTGTTCGCTAGTGAGCATCGACAAATAAAGACCTTTCTTGTGACAAATCGTGGTTGTCAGGAGACATTATTTAAGCCCAGTTGATAAGAAGATTGACTAAACCACTTTACGCTGGTCAAAATGTGGTTTGGCTTGGTGAGATTATGCTAACTCTTTGGACATGCAATTTTGGAATTCATTTTTGGAGTGTTTTGCAAACAGATGACCGCACGGTTAGCAGTCGCATTCTCTTATTGTCGGATGATATACTTAGTATCCGAAGTAAAGTTTTATGCTGCTGCACCGACTATCATTGAAGCAACAAGATCCAGCTAGAAAGGAACTTGCGTAACGCCATGCCACAAATTCCATAAATTGTATACTTATCCGATCCGGTAAATTTCTCACCATAAGCAGTAGGAAGGCTCGTTGCTTCATGCTGTCGACTAATTGTCTGCTAACAGTGATGAAAATGATTTTTTTAGCAGATCATTTTGTTCTCTAGGTATTAACGTCCCCAGAAGCCGTTTCCTTCCGGTAAAAACGACGTCCGACCTGCTGTTAATGATGTCCAACCTCTACGCTCTCGAGGACGGTCATATCTTCATGTCTCCAAAGCGCAGTTTCCCATCTGTTCCGCTTGTAAAACTAGGAGAAGAATTTAAGAAGGTGAAGGACTTCCTCGCACGCTTTGCTAACATACCTGATCTCCTCGAACTGGATCATTTGACAATTGCGGGCAACGTTTTCGTTGGTCGAGACGTCTCCCTCAAGGTATGCTCCCTAGACTGTGCCTACACGTATGCCCAATCGAATAATGTCTTAAAATTACAAAAGCAGGGTTCTCCATAACTATCAGTGAGCACTGCGTATCTGATATCGTTAGTTTGTGTCCATAGGACATGAGTGTTCAAATGGCTACATTATTAGTTCGTGAGGAACCATAAGGGATACGCTAGACAGAATGTTATTGCGTGGAAAATATAGTCCTGCCTCCTACTGGTAAACATATTGAGTTTGTATCGCGTGTATCCTCTCCCTTGGAGCGGGCTGGGACAGCAGGCAGCAAAAAACTACAAGGTTGATAGTCGAGACGTGTGGCGAATGGCTCTGAAATCAGCTGTACGTGCTGGTGCATTAGCTCTAGTTTTTAGCTGCAATATCGACTGAGAGACTGGATATTTTTCCAAAAGTGTATATGAGCGATAGTCTGCCTTCTGTTAGCACAAAATGGGTGCTGCTCAACTCGAACGCTATTTATATTCATTTAGCAGGCGTTGGCAATCAAGCCTGTCAGCTGACAAAATTTCCTACGTCAGCTTCTACTCAGAATGACGGATGCGGTTATCGTGCGTCCACAAAATTATCTTATGATGAAGTGGAACCGTCAAAGATAAGGAGCACCGGGATGGCAATTGCTGCTTTATAAGCCGTCATCAGTCAGTCCTGTCCAATCTCGATCACGGTCTCCCTTGTCTTTGTCGGTTCCACTTTATCGTATGTTAAAACTCGCTATGCGATTGCCTGCAAGGGTTCTACGTTGAACTCCGAGGCATAAAGCCACAAGCATATTACGTAACCAGAGCGTGCTACAAACCCTCTTATATTGTTCTGCAGCTGCTGCGGCCAAAGTCAATCGATAATCAGTCCATACTCTCAAGCCAATTACAAAACACCTGTCTTAAGAACTTCCCTATGTTATTGAGAAACTGGTTTTTCACCTCTCCTTGAAGGACGCGTCCCCTCATTTTCCCACAATGAGTGCTTTCGCCTTTAGAATTGGAAGGTGAATCGCCAGAGTAATATTCATGGCTGGTAGCAAGGATTAGAAAGGGAACTCTAATTGACAGCACCATAGGTTTCTCTAACTATAACCTTTCCCGAACCCACCATCGCATCTTTTTGATTTCTCCACAGTCTTCGTATCAAGAATTTCACAAACTCAAGCGTTCAAAATATGACAGCAAATGACTAAAATATTGTGCTGTGGCTTCCCTTAAAATCTGTTTATAAATACTTATAGTAAGCTCTCAAGATTGTAACATGGTAGTTAATAATAACTATCCTAATATAGGCTTCCCTTTTTAAGTACATTCAAAGTACGCCCTCTTGCATCACTGATAGCCCCGATACGGTGTCAGCTCAAAGATCATTAGTAATACGATATGGATTTGATAATTTTTCAGTTGCTGATTTCAAGAAGCACAGCCCAACTGAACCGGAGCAGTCAAATTATAGGCTTCAATAAGCCGACTTATTGATCTCCGTTGCATGATTTCTTTCATTTATGTACTCTAAAGTTGCCTGCTCTATAGATTTCCATCGACTAAAGTCAGTGCCAACTAGAAAAGAAAGCCTGCTAAACGGGCAGTGATATTATAAGCACCTGGCTCTACCATTCGGTGTAATTAGGCGCAATTTCTTTGGTCGTATAAGCTGCGAACCCCACAGACTCGAGAAATCCCCAGTATAAAGGAGGAAATTGCGTTTTTTGTTTTTTACGCCTAGTCCTCCAAAACAGTCCAGTTTGCCTACAGGTATTCCGCCACACAGTAGAGTCAGAATGAGCGCCAGACTCCTAGCAGCTGAAAGAAATTGTGCTGACAGTACTAGTGATTTCCCAATACAAGCGAACATCCGTGTTCCAGGAAGCAATTGAGAAGAAGAAGAAGACTCGATCGCTGGGACAATATGTTTATTCGCCTGACGTTTCGATATCCGTTGCGGATTCGAAGCAAGCCGTCACTTGAGGAATGGGCAGGCCACCGCCTCATCGTACGCCAACACCGGGGAGCCAGACGGCCGAGCAATCATCGTGCCCGAGCTCACCGCCCGCGACGAAAGTTCAACAGGTCAGAGCCCGCGTGCCGTCCAACAAGCAGTCCACGCACAAGAAGGCAATTAACGTTAATTGTCGCTGTACGCTTGCAGTAATGACTGTGTCCTATAAATACTGCAAACGTCTGTGCATACTTAACCTTTCTGCTACTCATGTCTCTGATGACGAATCCGCGACGGATATCGAAACGTCAGGCGAATAAACATGGTCCCAGCGATCGAGTCTTCTTCTTCTCAAGCACTAGTGATTATACTGATGTTAGTGTTTTTAGTGATGATCATGCTGTTCCCGACACTGACAATCACAGTCTCGATGCTAATGACAAGGATGAAGAAAATGACGGTGGTGATAAGATTGTGACAGTAATGACGTTAGTATCATTTCTAACCTAAAGGTCTAAATCACTAAGAAGGACGAGACCATTGACTCGTTTTGTGTCTATAAAATGGGGGAGAATCCGTACGTGTCAAATCAGATAGTCGGACCTTATAAAGTATTGTCAAAGACGTTGTTCTGGCCTCAATTAAGCATAAACATTTTATTCGGCCATCGTTAGAGGCTTTGTTTTGTCATTCGCCAACCACCGCATTAAACGGTAAGTTTAACTTTTTATTGTGCAGGGCATCTGATTCAAAATGACGGCGGTCTACCACTAGGTCTACTCATAACTTATTTCATCCCCTTGCTTCGTTATACGCCCTTAGACCGTTTATTTGTTGAGTATTTCTATTTTGAATTACACGAATGCTAATGCTAGAATGCATAGGACTACCTCCTCACTGCTTTAGTGTCATCCTGATGTTACTTTGCAGGGTCAAACTGTAATTCGAGCCAGCAGGCATTTGTACCTGGCGCTTAGGCGGTGACACTTCGGGCGCGGCCACTAATGCTGCGTGCGCCGGCCATTAACCGAGTGCGTACTAATATCCGCTTAAAAAGTGCGCTGTGCGTTCGTAGTCAGTCCGGCCCGTGAAGGTTCTACGTGGCTGTAATTATTGGCTGCTGCTACAGCCGTCGCCGCCGCCATTTTCGCGATTGTCCGTTGCCTTTGCGTGCTTGAGTGTACACGTGTTTGTTTGCGCATTTGTTTGTGCACCGTTGTCGCATGCTTCAATCACGGCCGCAATCTCCGGATACGCAGCTCTGCCGGTCAAGAGTTGGAAACAATAAAAACCGAAACCACCCGTTGGCATTTAACTACTACTACCACTACTTCTACTACGACTACTGCTATTACTATCATACAGAATAAGCAGCAACCTCTCCCCATTCGCTCACCTGGGCCTAGTTTTGAAGCGGATTTAAGAAAACTGGCTGCGGGACCGGGTGCAGGGGATTGACATGGCGTGAGCTTGCGCCCAAACGTACCACCTCCCCCTATATGGGGAATCTGTTATGGATAGCAATTTCAATAACGCTTATTGTGCCCCATTCTGACTGCCGTGTTGGTGCAACTTATGTATCGCACTATAGTGGAACCACCATCACTAATACAAAGTAAAGTACGGAAATGACGGGTGGTAAAGTCACCGCGTAGTTCTGTGATTTAGTCCCCGCCGAGCGCTCTCCTGTGAGCCTTTAGTGCCGCCTTTGTTGTCAAAAACTTCACTGATTAACAGTTTTGGGTTGTGCGAGAGGTAGTCGAACGAATGGGGCTTTCAGTTATTTTCAGTTTCACTCAACTACAAAATTACGTAATAAAGAGTTCTGGGGTAACAGTTTTGTCAATTCTTTGGGTTTCTATCCTTTGTGCGATCAGGGTTCATGTTCTTTCTTTGACCGAAACGTTATCCAACATCTTCGGTTAGCAAAGTAGGCATATTCTCTATCTAAAACGATCGAGGCTTCTCCGCTGGCTAATACAACATTGTATTACTAGTAATTCGCGATGGTTACCAAAATACCTCTGCCTCATACCAGTCTATAGACCTCATTTAGAATTGATAAGCTCAGAAATCTGAATTCCAAATGATTTCTTCAGAATGTTTCAAATATGCAAAAAAGTAATTGATATCAGATGCATTATTAATGATGATTTGAAAATAAGTAGCGGAACTGTCGCCGTGTTATTCCTGTAATGGTCTTTTTCGGCCTTTATGTCACCAGCAAGTAGTCCTAGTGCAAACCCCAAGCTAAGAAGACTCGGGGACTTGGATCTATGATATGACAAAATTAAGGGTTAAAGCTGCACCTGTCCATGTTGGAGTTAGGCGTGAAACCGCTAACAAATGTCCTCCCTGCTCTGTGTGGGTTCGACTCACACCGAGGCCGCGAATTTATTCACGCTTGGGTCAACTGAAGTAACGGTAGTGCTAGTACTACTCATTCGTTTGATCCTTCTACAAACTAAGTCATCTCTGATCGCCTTCTGGTCGAAACTAGGACTCTGTTAGTGGGTGGGTTGATGATAATTCAATTGAAATCTTACCTCAGGGCAAGAATGTCAAACAAATGTGGTTAGTTTTAGTTTCTTTGTTCGTTTCAAGCAGTTTTACCTCACTTATAAACATGCCTGCTGTATTTCTGGCTGCAGAAGAACCGTAACAAGATTATGTTCTTTTATCATTTCAGGGCACGGTCATCATAATCGCTAACCACGGAGAAAAGATATGCCTTCCCCCGGGATCAATGCTCGAAAATAAAATCGTGTCAGGCAACTTACACATCCTTGATCACTAGATGGCGGTTTCTGCGGTAGAGTTACGACGAAGCGGTGGGAGAAAGGTAGGAACCATTAGTCTTCCCCTGTCAACTAAAATGGCTTGCATTTGATTATATTTACTTACTAGCCTCTGTTTCCTGTCCCTGATTTATAACAACGCTGCTTTTGTACACCTCTACCATCTGTCTGAATCACATTCGGAATCCCTTTTGGCCATACAAGACCATCAGAAATGAACCTGATCGCGAAATACTGTCATGCTAATTTTCCCTGTTACTCTACCAAGTCTCTTTGCATGCAAACCAATTCCCTTTTTTAGCTTTCAACGGGCTTTGTTCTACTGCTTTACTTTAATCACCATCTCTACCTCTTAAGTATTTTGATGTAAATAGCACTTAGAAGTGCTACTTCTACCCTTAGCCCTCCCTTGCCCTGATAACCTGCAATCATGAGACTTGTGCCTTCCCTCAAATTATAAAGATATATTAACTTTGAAGTCTCAATTCTTGAAGCACCCGACACGACTTCTAATACCTGATTACAGGGCTGGTTAAAACGTTCCGCTGGGATCATAAAAGTATTGTTTTCCAACTAACACTTTCCTATACAAAATGTTTCACGAAATATGACTCACTCCAGTCAGGGACGCATAATTTGCGACAGGTAAAGTTATCTTCTATGAGTTGGCTTTTGTCTCAAAGTTTATTCCGCCAAAATTATGCTTAGCGAACTGGAGGACTTCTACATTGTTCATGGCTGCCCCGAGAAAACAGGCACTGAGAAAAGCCCTTTAATATAGGACGACGAATCGTCACCTCGTTTACGAAATATACTCAAGAAGAGGTTAAACGGACTACCGTGTAGTGTTTGAATTCTGTGACGGTGAACATGAAAGACTGTGTGGTATTACCGAGACAAGCGAGACCCGATAATTTCACGATCGATTTTTAACTGACAGCCACTCATTAGCCGTTAAAGTCAGTTGCCCACAATCAATTCCCAGAAAGACAGAAGAGATGGTGTTCTTGACGTACAAATTTACCGCCTACTAAAGCCCAGAAGGGGGCTTGCGGACAAGCGTTGTAAATTGATTTTAAAGCGCAGTGTTTTGCGCCCCGGTTACCGGACAAAACAGCAGTGCTCGGGAGACAAAAAGGTCCGGAATGGATATTCCCTTCATTTTTGCCGTCTTTAGTCAGCAGTGCCTCAGACCAATGTCGTGAGGAAAAGAGTCTCGGTTCAGTTGACCCAGAGCCTTCGGATCTTAGTCCGTACAAACTGTGGCAGGTCAGATGTTTGTCGGCTGCAAGTATTTAGGCCCGTGAGCCTCTGGTGTGTTTTATTTAAAGTCGTCAGTCCTGTGGTAATTTTGACCCATGTAGAGGCCTTCACTTTAAAGAGGCATGACCGAGAAATGATAAGTCTGAAATGAGTGGTTTGATGTCGTTTTTACAGCCGGCTTATATTTTAAAACTTTAATACCAGATTCAGAAGACGATTTTGCGAACATGCGTGCTTTGCATACTTCAGGACTTCTCACCTAGCACGCTTTTCTTTCGGTTGAAGATTGTGCAAAAAGCGTAATGGTTCAGGTGGTTGTCAGCCGTGGACGGTACGCAAAAGTTGTAGGAAGGAAGGGCACAGCAGAGCAGTCATCACACTTTGATTTGAATTGGCTTTTTGTATGTGTACAGAGTAGTTTTAATGGCGTCCTTCGCATGCCATACTGTTGTTAAGCCCTGCGCAGTGACTCCTTTTCGGCTTCACTCGGGAGACCGTTGGAAAAGGTTTATTGCCGTCCACATGCTGGTGGCTGTCACTAAGTCTCTATGAATGGATTCTATCTTGACACTGGGTTCAGGCGGGTGATAGAAGGGAGTGTGCTAGATGCAGCGCAATTCGTACCGGATGCAACACTGCTATTCTTGTTTGCATATCTGTCAATTATCTCCGCGATTTCATTGACGATGCTGGTTATTTGCACGATAATTAGCAGGTAATTTGGCTCGATATTACTGCCAGGGATAGTAGTATTTAACCCCGCTTTCCTGCGTGTTAACATTCTCCTCCGGACAGTTCTTGCATTGAATATAGACTGCTGCATTTGTTGTGCAGAGCGGGCAGGGAACTCAAGACACTGCGCTTTATTCGGTAGTCACTTACCGCAAGTTTTTGAATCACAATTCACTTTAAGGTATGACGATATCCCGTTTAGTGATTTGTGACTCAAGAATTGATCTCATTTTTCTTCGTCACTGGGTCATATTACGGAACTGAAACTCCGCTGCGAAATAGATTAGTAAATCGATCCTTCTCCAATCTTATGTAGGTATAATCATCAATGTACATGCAGTTGGTCTACATGCTACTAAAATGAAACAACATCGATGCAAAATTAATACCAATGCCTGCGACCTATTATTTTGAACGCAAAACACCATCCAGTGGGTTTTTTCCCTGCTAGGGCAACTAGAAAATGCAAAAGAGGCCACATGGAAGGAAAATGGGGAAATTGTGTGATTAGGAGGCCAAATACGCAGAAATGTCATACGATAAGGAGGAAAAGATAGTTTTACCAGTTATCTCGGTTTATATATGAAGTGAAACATGCACCGGAGCCTTTTGCTTACAAGAGAGTACGACCAGGTACACACACACACACTTTGTCAGGGGACTTGATTCTCTTTGGCAGCCTGGAGGCTAGCTGCTGTACATTGTCACTTTCGCACAATTCTGAACTTCGAAGTAAACCTCTTCACCCAATACAAGGCTTCCTTCGCCTTGAATTTAATTTTCTAATGTAGACCAACTATCTAATGAAATGCTTATCGAAATACTTAAAGGTGTCTTTTATCATTAAAAAATACCTAAATAGGGTTGTAATACTAATTGTCGTGCAGCATCAGCCCCGGATATTTCATTCAAGTTATCATGTCGGCGTCTGAACAAGCCTCTTTCCACTCACCTGCGCAAATTGCACTCTGTACAACTAACTGCTTAAGTACTATTAGTTCTCCTGATTGATTATCCATGCCCTTATGAATGGAAATACATTTTTTTTCAAAAATATGCACGATGTATACTTTCTTGTACTTTTCTGGTAGCATATTTCACTTCCCTTAAACTATCTACTTAAAAAAGGGCTGTTTGATTTTTGAAAAGTTAATTTGTTAGGCAAAGTATACTTTTTGGCAAATTTTCTTCAGGGCCATAACATTGCAAACCAGAAAATTTGAACAGGTACAAAAATCAATAATTTCAGGGTTATGCGCCTATTGGCCATTGCGGAATTTTCCGTCTGCGCAAATGGTCGGCATGTTGGTTGGGCGACCGCTCCCTTTGGATGGAGGTGATATAAAATTGCCTTCTGGCGTCGGTTTCGGCCACAGGAGGGTCGGGGCTAGTGTAAGTGTTTTCTGGCAGCACAGTACTGGATTCAATAGGCGTATAGCCACTGCTTCTGCTGTTGCCAGCACCCATTGGCGTAGGCCTTTGGAGAGGTTGGTTGGTGTCCGGTAGACAACCTGAAAGGCTTCACTAGTATCGAATCGGTGGTTTGTATCAACCAGGTAGGCGAGGATGGAACTCGAGATTGATTTACTTTTGCGTTTACTCAATCAGGCCGGTACGTGTTCACGTACTCTCTTTTCCAGTCGCCTCGTTGTTCGGCCGATGTATCCCGCTCCACAGGCGCAAGTAAAAAAGTAAATACACATGGATGTGGCCTTCAACGGGAGCCTGTTTTTACCTCCTAATCGTAAGAGCGGAGAGTTCGTGAAAAACACACGTAAGTTTGCCACTGGGAAAGTGTTTGTGATAGCAGTCTTCAGTCGTCACTTAACCAGTTCGCTGGCTGCGTCTCCTATGAAAGGTAGTCTTATGACTAAGTCCTTCTTTTCTGCAGTTAAGGAAGTAGGCTTCTTGGTGCGTTTGTCAATATTCTTGAGGATAACCCTTTCTGGGTATCCGTTTTCAAGAAGAGTGTTTTACAGCTGTTGGCGTTCTGATTCGACAGTTTCAGGAGAGCAGGTCCGTCGGACTCTAGCTGCTAATCCCTGGACTAGATTTCGTTTTATATTTAAGGGGACAAAGCTGTGAAAGTTGGTGTATTGTCCCGTCCAGGTTTTCTTTCGGAATACCCTACGCAGGATCGATCCATCATCTTGCCTTCGCATAAGGACATCAAGGAACGCAATTTCATTATTCACCTCGGTTTCTGCTGAAAACCTGAGCGCTGGATGCACGGTGTTAAACTTCCTTACCATGGCGTCAGTGTCAGCGTTGGAGTCTGTCAGACAGAAGATGTCATCTACATATCGAACGTAAAATGCAAGGTCATTGATCGTATCTCTTAGGCTCGTTCTCTCGATCTTGCCCATAAAAACATTTGCGAGAAACGGGCCAAGTGGTGAGCCCATCGCCACTCCATCTATCTGTCTGTAGAAGCTGCCATTGCAGAGAAATTGCACATTTTGTGTGCACCTCGTAAGTAATTCTTTGAAAGTTTGCACGGGCATTCCCATTTGGTAGTTTGTGTCTTTAATGAAGTAACAGAGGTAGTTTATCGTTTCCACCACGGGTACGTTGGTAAAAGTGATGAAAAATCCAAGGTAAGCATCTTACATCCACCAATGTTCCTATCTTTTATAGCATCGACAAACTCAAATGTGTCCTTTAAGCTTCGAGAGTATAGGTGACTTCCAAGAGGCTTCAGATTTTCTACCAGCCATTTAGCAATGGTGTGATAAGGGGTGTTTCGCATATCTAAGATAGGACGCAAGGGTAGCCCCTGTTGTGAATCTTCAGAAGACCATATGTAGCAGTCTTGCCGGATTCCTGCTTGTCATTCTCAACAGAGAGTGATTCTTGCTATCTCAAATCAGGTCCTTGGTTGATATCTGTAAGCTCACTGAGGTTTCTTTCATCAACTGGTTCAGCCATTCTTTCCACTTCGTTTCCAGACGTACGTAAGACGATAGAAGTGAAGGAGGGAACCAGAGTTTGTTATAAAGAGAATGAGAAAAAGGGGGAAAACAAGTAGGAAACGGGCATAGAACGAAAGTGGCAAACGTCGGCAGGGAAGGATAATTCAATCCATAGGCTCCTCAGATACAATTTTCACTTCCGGCGTCGATTCTGCAGCTCCTTCACCCGAAGAGGCACAAAAACACACACTTGGATCAACCAGCTCAAAACAGCCCCTTTCCTGAGTCCCCCCGGATTCGAATGCCCGCCGTTACACATACATTCTCGGTATCGTCGTTCCTACAGGTCTTAGCCTTTCCATCTCCTTGTCAGCCAGAAGGCGATTTCATATCACCCCCATCCAAAAGTAGCGGTCGCCCAACTAACATGCCGACCATTTGCGCAGACTGAAAAGTCCGCAATGGCCAATAGGCGCGTAACCCTGACATTATTGATTTTTGTACCTGTTCAAATTTCCTAGTTTGCAATGTTATGGCTCTGAAGAAGGTTTGCCGGAAAGCATATTTTGCCTAACAAATTAACTTTTCAAGTTAAAAATGGGAATATTTGATATTTCTTTATAGGTTATAATTGCAAGAAGTTATAAAAGTGGAGGCGATTCCTGGGACCTGGTTATAATTAAGCTGACTTTTCGGAAACGTCAGTTATAAAAGTTATAAACCATCTTATTTGTCCATTTATTAATGCTACTTATTAAGCATAAAACATGGTCAAAAATCTACTGGCAGATTTTGTGGGGCCTTATAAATAGTGTATGGAAATGTACGATGTCCTCTGCATGGAAAGTATACAGCTTGTAGATTGATGCATCCTAAGTGCGATTGTACCGGTGGATCCGGTTCTAAATTATTCTGAAATGGACAAAAACCATTTTAGAAAACCGAAAGATACCCTTTCCTCGAGTTTAAAAATTTTATTATGATATATAAGTTTGATACTTTATATGATCGTGACATTTCCATTCATCCTACTTCGAGTGTACCGTTTATTAATGCTGTTGATAAAGTATACAGGAGGATCCACATTTATAGCAAAAGTTTATGTGCTCTATATGACGTCCTCGTTATAAGAATGTAGAAATTTATGATTTTCCTTTGACAGAGTGTATACAGCATGTAGTTTTGATACCCTGAATGCAACAGTAAAGGCAAGTCGGATTCGATGTCATTGGATGGTTGAAAGTGTTTTTTTGTAGATCGAAAGTTGCCCCTTTTCAAGTACAATATATTGGAAAAACATAAGTTGCTGCTAAATGAATATAGCAAATAATATGTACAGGCACGTTTCCTATAGAATATATTTAAATTGATAATTTCTCTGAAGTAATCATATGCATACTACTTAATAAAGCATATTTTGTGTTGTTTGTGCAGGTAGCAAGAAACGATTTCGTTCAAACTTTGACGTCATGGCATGACTTAACAATGTGTGAGGTTAGGCTGCAAGAGAGCCACTATTTTTACCTCACTTAGGTAATTTGTTCAAATCGAAAACACATTTCAGAATTAAGCTTAACAAAGAACTGCACACGAGTCCGTGGCGTTTAGGGTATCGGGAAATTCAATGCGATCCGTTGTGATCGGTGTGACTACCCATGCAGATCAATGAAATATTATTAACTTTGCATGGAGTTGCTTGTTTTCGCTGATTCACGGGTGCACGTAGCTGTCAATGATCATGTTTTTGTCAGAAAATGACGAAGAGAACGCCATGTTGATTGGAGATAATGATGCGATGGCGCGTGAACTTCCTTGAAGTCAACTGTCTTTCGTCTCTATACGGTTACGCTTGTCAAAAGCTCGCTGCACTTAATTATTGGTTAGGGTTGGGTGGGGAGAAACTTAAGGAAACTGATTACTGGCTAAAATATATCATATTGCCAAAAGTTTTATCTAAACGGCTATACTACACACGACTTGACAGATTTCAAGCAGCCTACGTGGGACACATGATTTGCGGATATTTAAATACACTTGGTAGAAGGACATTACCGACAAAGATAAAGGGAGACTAGGATGGCCATCTCTGGCTTATTAGCCGTCGTCAGCCAATTATACCCAAACCCAAGCGGGGCTCCATCCGACCTTCGAGCCCACAACTTTGTTAGTTAGAAGTCCTTATAAATAAGTGTGATGAAATCTTGGGTCGTCCAGCAGAAGGTATGGGAGGAGGATTTTCTCCTAAACTGTACGGTTCTGCTTGTGGCATGAAACGGACAACATCTTCATCGACTGTGAGTCCTGGTTTCCAAAAGTTACACTTAACTGTACAGTCAATCTGGTAGGGTAAATCATGGATATGAAGGAGAAAAATGCGATTTGTAGGCCGAAAAAATCCCGATTGACTTTCAAATTACCCCAGACGAGGTCGCATAAATTCCCATTCATATAACTTCTCCAGCATTGCATGTGGACTCTTACAAGAGTCTAGAATGAAACATGTTTTGTTGGCGTTGTTCTTATTCCGAGTATAAACTAATTTGCTCAGGGACTAGGCTAAGTGGTAGTTGAAAGGAGTCGAGTAACTGCATCCTTCATACACGTCAGAAACGCGAAATCATATTGAGCCCTAGAAAAATACGGTTAGGATTTCAACTAAAAACTTAGCTCCGATGAATAGCATTCACTGCGAATATTTTATTTTAACTTGGTCAATAGCTCACAGAGCAGTTCGATTCATCCTAAGAAAACCTGTATACGTTAACGCCATGTACAAATCATTGCGTATAGTAAGAAATCAAATAAGTATATTAAACCATCGTGTTATAAGGGTAGAAGAGGATTCTTTTCTCAATGAACAATTAAGTTCGAAGGATATGCATGCATCTGGTTTCGAAATGTTGACTGTCCAATTCTGCCCAGCTGTTTGGCCTGGCGTTGCAGGGATTTATTTAGTTAATAAGTGCAAATTGCGTATTTATTGCGGAGGAGCTTGGCGAAGAGGGTGTGATGTCTGATCTATCAGATTCTAGAAATAGTTCGTGTGCATTTCAGTTGACGCTGTAGGGTCTGCGCACGCGGTTGAAATCATTTTACTCTGCTTTTATTAGCATCCAGCAACCGGTAATTCAGGGCTCCAACATTTCCCCAACCACACTGGATAGCTCTCAGCTGTTTCACAAAAAACGGCACAATATTCGACTTACTTCAGGTATCCCTTAACGAAGAGCGTTGGCGATATTTGTTGTACGTTTCATAAAAGCGTCGCTCGGCTTTAGTAAGTGGCCAGTTAGGATAATGGATGAAACGTTCGGTTCATTTTAGTCGCAACAGAGGTATCAGCGTACCTGTCACACTGTCAATGGAACCATTGTCTAGGACAGTTTGCTGAACGCTGTCGATGTCAGGGAAGATTGGGTTTTTAGCAGACCCCAGTATTTCTTTCGGCATCCATAAGTTCGTTCCACACTCATCGGCCCACATAACTTAATCTATTTTTGCTTAATCAGGCCTGAAATGCGGTCATAGTTATTGACGAACCGTCTGTAATATGATGTCATTCCTAAAAGCTGTTCACTCCGGTCTTATCTAAAGAGAAGGGCCTCCCAAGTTCTGCCTCAGTGCCATTTCTTTTCGCTGAGAATAAATCCACTAAAAACGTAATACGGCCTTTCATAGATACGTACTTGAGAGGTATAAGAGGGAGAACAGGCGGGCTGAGATTGGCATAAACATCTCGCAATTTTCGAAAAAATACTTTCAAAGTGCTTTCTGAGAACAGTGTTGTCGTCCATACATAATTAAAATTAAATCGGAATCAATTGGCCTAGGAGCCAGTTCTCGAGTCACTTGAAGATATTAGGAGCATTGGTTACCCAACTTAAATTTTTCTCAAACTTGCAGTGACAAAATTTTCCTAGGGATACGTTGGTCTCCTGGGTGATAGACTACTTCTTGACCTAAAAGTTATCCGAGGTAAAAAAAACGTCAAAAAGAACACTTAAGGAAATCCAAAATAGTGTCCATTTTCAGGAGTGAGAATAAACCCATCAATATTTTCGCATTAAGCTGTCAATAATCGATACATAGTTGCATTTTATCGCAATTATTTTCCTTATACGATTGCAATTTGTTATGACCACGGTGAGCGGAATGATCTAATAATACAAACGCAGTGTGAGTGATTCCAACTCTTGGAAATCATCTTAGAGGAACCCCAACGTATTTGTTTGTTCTCCAAGCATGTTTACCAATAAAAATGGCCTTAAATTCACGCGCAAAGTTAACATTAACCAAGCAAATGCTTAGTTTTTGAACATTGCAGGCATCCATATGGACCGAAATCAGAGTCTTAGCGTTGAATTTCAACACAAACATATCCAAAAAATAAAAAAACGGCCAAAATTATAAAGCCTGAGAACCGAATCTGAGGACATAGTTCAGATTCCGTTATCGCTTCTCTCGGGCGTATTTTTTCTCCAGTACTGCACCATACGCAATAAGCTTTGATCGGTCGTAGGTTGCCCATTGGTATCTGCACAGCCACCATTTGTATGAAATGTATGGCTTAAGCGCTAAAAAATTTAGCCTTCCAGAGGGACATTTTTTTGAATTTGTTGGTTGGAGATCACAATATTCGAACATTTCTCCAATTCTTCCTTAAAAAAGAATGGCTGAGTCGTTTCGTTAATTTATTCATACAGTTGATTTGGCTTAAAAGCGTTTATCTTTATTTCGATCTTGTATGATCGTTGACAATAAATCCTTCGGATATCATGCAGAATGTGTATCAAAGGCGTGTTATAGATTCAGAAACTAAAATTCAGTGGAGTGCGATGGTCCAGTTAAACCATTTCGGACGCCATGATCTCTGCTTTAAATGATAATATAAGCATTAGTCAGAATTCGAATGACTGCATTACCCAATATGGTGCTTCAGAATCGACTTCGGTTAAATGGAGCCAAAACTTTTCACAGGTTATTGGACCTCAATCACGAAGATAAAGCCTGTATGGCGTACATTAAAATCTTTGAAATTTTTTGAACATGCAAAAGGAGGTAGACGGCTGGAAATCGGCAACTGAGAACTTGAAGAAAATTCCACATACTTAATTCCAAAACAAGACATCGGAAACACAGAGGATGAAAAAGCCAAAAAAACACGCCACAACAACAATCTTCACCCTAACAACCAACGAGGAAAGTGGTAGTGCGGCTGCATGGCTAGATGTAATTAAAAAGTAGAAGACGACTCGATCACTGAGACAATATGTTTATTCACCTGAAGTTTCGAAATCCGTCGCGGATTCCTCATCAGAGACATTTTCACAGAGCAGTCGCAGAAACAGTTTGTATTTGTGCACAAAAATTGATAAATGCCTTTGCTTGTGCGCTGATTCGTTGTGTCAGCTTGTATTAGCTAGATTTAACTGCTACAAGATATGTAAAGCAGAAGCCGAAGAAGGTAAGCATTATCAAACAAAAACCAGTATCAGCGCAGATCAGAGTTGCCTTGTACTGATAGCCTTCCAATGTGAATCTGGTGAAGGCCATGTGGCAGGTACTGTAGCACAAAACGACAAAGTTCCCAAAAGGGGCTTGGAAAAAGGTTTTCGTACCGGTATAAATAGCATAATTAACTCCATTCCGATATGAGGCGATCCCAGTTAGGGAAGGCAAACAACAGGACATGCACGTTACCAATTTGAGGCATGCTGATGGTAGCCAGGCCAAAGTACACATTAAGTGACTCACTACAATCCACATGCAAGGCTCATTCTTAATTCTAGAACGTGGCATTACCAGTACACTTCGCCATAAAAGGAAGAGGAAAACAGAAGCCGATCTTTTTTCACAAATATCAGTTTGTATGATAGTGAAGGGAATTCCTGGGGCTACTTGCGAGACTAAAGTGCGTAAACAAAATCAGCCACATATACTCGCAGAGGACAAAAGCACTCCACAAAATGTTACCTCAGAGGGACAATTACCGAGCTCCTCCTCCTCTGGGAAGGAAAACGAAAACTATCAACATAGCATCAGCTTAGGTGACTCGACGGCGACTTGTTCTAGTTATAATATTGACAATCAGAAAGCAAATAATAAACCTACCGAAGCAATTATGGGAAAGAATAAGGCTCAAACAAAAAGACCCCGAAATAGTACAACCCCATTAGACATGAACGACAAATCCTGGATCTAATCACGATACACTGATAAATCGTAACACAATTCTAAACATGTCCATAAATAGTAATACCAGTCTTAACTCGAACGAACCAAAGAAGTAAACCAGTGCTAGATTATTCCCCCCCAAAAACCCAAAATAGACTACCATTCCCAAACAGAACTGCATATCAAAACGAATATCCGTATTTAAATGCACACCCTCAAATGCCACCTAACCCCTTCACTCAACCCATGTATCCTAGCCCATACACAAGGCGACCACCGCACACCCAACCCTTTCAATATAACATACACACTCAAATCCCACCTCGCACAACACCATGCCCTCCGATATTTACACAATGCCACCGAATCCCATCACTCTCATCGCCATTTTTTCCCACTAATGCACAATTTGCCCCAAATAGTCAAACACCAACATATTATCCACCAATTACACAATTTCCGCACAGGAGCCCCCAACACAATCAAACAGGTAATAGGAATCCGTTCTTTCACAACAGATTCCAGCTTCTGTATCCGACACTTAAAGTGTTGCTCTCATTAATGCTAGATCGATAGTAAACAAAGTCCCACAACTTAGGATTTTTATTGAATCCTACAATCCCGATATAGTCTTTTTAACAGAAACATGGGCAAACGAATTAACATCAAATGCTTCACTTTGTATATCAAACTACACCTTCTATAGACAGGACCGCGCTAATAAACGAGGAGGAGGTTGTATGATCTACATTAGATCTACCATAGAACAGAGTGGCTTTGAGGTTCTTCAGGAGACGTTCAATGGCGAAGCATGCTTCGCTATTATAACATCCAAGACCCTTAAAAGCATTCTAATTGGATGTTTGTACACCCCTCCGGAATATAGTAATGATGACACTGGTCTTACAAATCTACTAGATATTCTTTCGAATATCCAAACCGAATATAAGATAATTGCAGGAGACTTAAACCGTTCAGAAATAAACTGGACAGAACTATCAGCCCCATCCAGACATGATGAATTATTATCATCAATTGTGTTTCATAACTGGACGCAAATAATAAGCAAACCAACCAGGGGAAACAATATACTCGATGTTATTCTCACCAATGATATCTGGCCCTTATATACGCACTACGACAGCTTAACCTTTGATAGTGATCATAAGACAATAATAGCAGTGCTCCCTCTTAACATTAAAATAAGACCTGATCCTAGTTACACTTCTATAAACCCCAAAAATCTTGACATTGAATCTATGAATAACTACATTAGGTCATTGGATTGGAGCTCTTTCCTCCTAACAGCGTCCCCTCTAGAAGCTGTAAACATATTATATGCCACCCTTAATTTAATTCGAGATATCCTAATTGACGAGAGATCCCCACGTAAGAAATCACTAATCCCAAACTTCCTGTCCAAACGGCTAAAAAAACTTAAAAAACAACTCCACGACCCATGTATTAGTTATCTATCTACGCTCAGACGCGTTACAGAGATTCACGAGTTAGCCCAGAACATTGAAACAAATAAGACGATAGCAGCAGAACATCGGGCAATCGAGTCCCCAGAAGGGACAGCCCAAATCTTCAGGAAACAAATAAATAATCATCAAAAACAAGGCCCCTAAATCGTGCTTGATGACCAAGGAAAAGAAATAACAAATGACAACCAAATAGCAAATCTTTTCAACGAGTATTTCTCAAGCAAATATTCAGTCGAGGAATAAACAATCTCCCCACCCACACAAATGACGGCACTCGTATTAAAAGATATATTGTTTAACGAAGAAACTGTAGAGAAAGCTATCCGCCAACTGTCCAATTCCACATCATATGGAACGGATGGAATCCCTCCTTGAATACTGAGACATATGACATATGCCCCAATACTTCTGTCTTACCTTTTCTCGTTACTGCAGTCAAATGGTACTTAGCCAGAGATATGGAAAAAATCATGTATCACCCCAATTTTCAAAAATGAAAATAGGTCCAATGCCCAAAATTATCGTGGTGTTCACCGAACATCGGTTTTAGCAAAAATCTTAGAAAAAATAATTTATTACCAAATGCTAGACCATCTGACAAATTTAAATCTCATACCTCTCTCTCTACATGCCTTTTTACCCAAAAAGTCATGTTAGTCCTGCCATCCCACTTTCTTGGAATTCGTCTCTAGAAATAGAGATGACGAGAACACGGTAGCTACAATTTACTTTGATCTAAAAAAAGCCTTTGACAAAGTTTCCCATAAAAGACCGATCGTGAAGCTAATGAGTCATTAGGCTCGGCCCCCCTCCTTGATTTTCTCAAATCCTATCTTCAAAACCGATTCCAAGTAGTACAACTTCGAAATGTAGTATCAGAACCAGCTCATATAAGCAGTGGTGTTTTTCAAGGCACTGTCCTAGGCCCTCTCTTATTTCTCATTTACATTCATGAGTTATCCACTATATAAACTTCTGCTAAAACATTTTTATATGCAGATGACTTAAAACTCGCATATGCCTATAAAAAACATTCCATAAGCAGTGTGCATCGAACAATTGAATTAGACCATCAAAAATCAAACAACTGGAGTGTTCAATGGCAAATGCCGTTCTCCCCAACAAAATGAAATCTCATGATTTTTGGACCACGTAAACTTCCCCTACAATTTTTAGTGGTCAAGAAATAAAAAGAGCTAACACTTTAAAATATTTAGGTCTTAGCTATTCGAATACTCTTGACTTATCCCCGCATGTTCAACAAATCGAACCAAAAGCCAATCGACGTTGTGGCTACATAAGTAAAAATTTCACATCGATTTTACTTAAGACTAAACTTGACAAAAGGTATGTTTTACCTATTCTAGACTACTGCTCAATATTTTTCGGTATCTTGTCATCAGATGACAGGCAGAAACTAGAAAAATTCAGTGAAGATTTACCAGAGTTCTATGTAAACGCGATGACGCCCGAGACTCATATACAATAATGTACAGTAGAAATGGTCTTAAACCCCTCTGGCAAAGGCGACTCCAAAATGGTTTAACTTTCCTATTTAAAGTGACACATAATCATAGCATCCTTAGCAATAATATGTTAACAAACCAAAACGGTTCCCGTTCCACTAGAAACAACCAGCATATGATTCATAACACTACAGCTAGGACGGCCAAGCGATCAAATTTCTACACCATAAGATATGCGATCATATGGAATGCCCCACCCAACGATATTCGCAAAAGCCACAGTTTAACCGAATTTAGAAAGAGACCAAACAGTTTTTCTCAAATGACACGATGCATATATTTCTAAACAAAATAGGACACTTTTCAAACCAGATCTTCGACATCCAATTCGGACCAAAAGGAATTTAACAGTCCAGGAAAGTTTCCACACATTTTGGGGCAAACTGGCTTTCCAGACGATTGTCTCCAGAGCTCATCAACTAACACTGAGCAAAATTGTGCCTTGCCTCCTTATCTAGTTCTTATAAATAAAACAAAAACTAAGAACGATTTATCGATCCCAATGTTCTTCGACTAACATCTCAATGTTTTTAAAAAAAAATATTATAGACGAAAATAATTTTCTCTACAGCTTTGCTAAAATATATATCACTTCCGCTTATAACGTATCAGTAGTATAGATGATAATCTTGTTTTGGCAGAAATGTCAATCTCACTTCGCTTGGATATTCGATGAACGAAAGGCCAATTGGCCTCGAACCACCTCAGACATCTGCAACGTCCAATCTATTTATAAAAATCCTGCCGATGGACAAAGATTGTAATCTCCGTATTGAGCAGATCCATACATACGGAAGATGCGATGTCCTCAAGCGATTAGTTCGTCTTTAAACTGACCGCGGCTAACTCCACCTCAGTTAAAAGACATTTTAGTTTTTCCAGACTCAAAATATTCTTACTATAAAACAGTAACACATACAATGTTGGGCCACTTTTTTTATGCATTGCTTTTATTATACATTAGAAGTCAGGTTTTTTCACTTTAAACAAACTCCTTATTTCACACACTATTGAGGAAGAAAAAACCCTGAACAAAGCCTATATTGACCGCAAAAGAAGGGGTTTGGGTTAGATTTTTTCCTTCCTTACGGTGTTTTTGAGGGCGCCACAGAAGTGTTTTACAAATAAACCCTTTTTACTATAATTATAAAAGGAAGGATAAAGCAAGATCTCACGACATGTAAACATTTACGCAAGTATATATGGGAATCTGGTATGAAAATTTACAATTTTACATTGATTTTGCCTAAAAGGCACTGTCAAAACAATCTTATTAATGAAGTTAAATTATGATAATGTGCATACCCGAAAACAAAATAAAAAAGAGAGCATTGTAAGGATGACTAACGGAAGTACGAACGGAAATCTTGGGGGAGAGGTGATGAACTCTTATGCAGGGGAAGATGGGGATAGAAACCTGCAGTAGGGATTCATCGTAGGGCTGCCAGATTGAAAAAAGTCTCCAAGCGCAAGTGTTTTGTGGAATTTACGGTTAAATATTTCAGAAGATAAATTGGCAAACGTATGTTTGTTTCCGATAAATTCGCATCAGGCCTTTGCATTTATATGGTAATTAAATAAATAAACCATGCTGGTCGGTTGACAGATATTTTTTTGTTAATTTGGTGAAGATAATAGGCAATGCGTTAAGAAAGAAGCCTTGAATTTTACGCGGAGATATTTGCAGTGCTCATAAAGCACAATAAGGTAACACCACCGGATACGGCGCATGCAGGCGACAGGTAAGTGGTTGTTTAACCAGGAAACCACGAGTCCAGCAGGGTCAAACGCAGACGCATGCGCCAGCAGAAGGCGGCTGAAGAGCGACCTGCTCAATACCAACCAAAGCCCCCAGATTTATCGCAAGACAGAACTTGGAGCGCGCCATGTGAACGAAAAGCAAGACAACCACTTCAAGAGGAGAATTCTGAAGAAAAGGAAGTTAAATTGGGCCACAGGGTAAACGGTTACTTAGAAGAAAATTCTGCCAGCCAAATTTCCATAGAATCTTTCACAAATCTGGATTTCGAAACCCCTGCAGCTACTCTGCTTCAGTGCGATGCGACCACGGCCCAAGATCGAGCCAACCGTAAGCAACATATAGTGATACAGGGTGCACCAGAATTAGTGGCTACCGTTGCTGGGGATAAGGCGGAGTACGATCGAGGTCTCGTTCAGCAGTACGCTAAATCACTGCATAGGGGCACTGAGTCTGTAAAAATTCTCAAAACCTTCAGAATAGGCAAGGATCAGCCGCCAAATGGTTCAAACTCTCGGCCACGACCATTAAAAGTCATTTAGGACACCGAAGCGCAGGCACAACTTGTGCTGGAAAGAAAGTCGTCTCTGCGGACCATGCATGCTGGTGGGAAAATGCGACTTTTGAAAAACGATCTAAACGACCAAAAGAACAAAGGCGAAACTGGCCTTCAAATAAAAGGAAGATAAATAGTCCACATAGAGCGAAATTTTTTGGCCGGAAGTTATCAGGCGGAAAACTTAACCAAGGTCTACCGGCCGGTTCAAGAAGATACCACAAGCAATAGTGGCCGCTGCCTCGAGATCTACTATACCAATTGTCAGTGTCTATTCAATAAACTTGACGAACTCAAAACAATAGTATCTGAGCAGAAACCACATATAATTGCATTAGCAGAGACTTGGCTGACCGAAGCAATAGGGATCAGTGAAGTCAGCATTGAAGGCTCTCAACTGTTCCGCTGTGACTGATCTCAACATAAAGGCGGAGGATTGGCACTTTATGAAGCAAATGAAATTTCCTGTTCTCAGAGGTAAATGGCAGACATAGCCCTACGACGATGTGAAATAATTTAATGCAAAATTAAGATGTGGCAACATCCAGCATTCAATATATGCGCTGTTTATCGGCCTCCCGGCTCCAGCAAAAGTGACGACGTAGAACTGCTAAGTTTACAGACAATTATCTGTAAACAGGAGAACCTAGAACTCCTGTGTGATTTCAGTGCTCCTGGTATCAATTGAAGGAGGCCTGGAATGAAGGCCATAGCAGCACCTTTCAATTATCAACTACTTTAGTTTTCTTTGGACGAATATCTCATTTAACACACAGACTTACAACCCGACTGCGAGAATGCTAGCGATTAAACTGTCTAGATCTCGTTTTTAGTAAAGAAGAGGGGATCATAAGGGAAGTGAAATCAAAAATGCCTCTTGGGTTAAGTGACCACGTTGCTTTTACCTGCATGTGTTACTTACTGTCTCCAAAATCGCAAATAAAGAGACGG
This sequence comes from Ligula intestinalis, assembly GCA_036362985.1. Taxonomy (NCBI): domain Eukaryota; kingdom Metazoa; phylum Platyhelminthes; class Cestoda; order Diphyllobothriidea; family Diphyllobothriidae; genus Ligula; species Ligula intestinalis. The sequence continues at coordinate 79,021,422 of JAYGXS010000001.1, read as the reverse complement.
TGAAATATTTGGAAAGCCGATTTTGAAGAAATGAGACGTACAGCTTCCGCAGAAAACTGGTTATCCAATACAAACGTTTCAAATGAATTATGGCAGCATATCCAACGGACTGTAGAGCGCTTAATTGAAGTCCATTGCCCAATAAAAGTAATAAGACCATGTGCCAGACCTCTATATGTCAACCAGCCGATAAAACGGGCTCCAAAGAAGAAACGAAGACTGTGAAAAAGAACGAGCATCTTTGAGATTCAACATCACTTGCCAAATATAAGGCGCAACGAAATGTATGGCGTAATGAAATACGAAATTCAAGAGCTGCCTTTGAGCGTCCAAAGAAGTTTTATGGGTACATCCGCAGTCAAAGGAAGCACCGGGACGGCATTGCAAATCTAAGGGACAACCTCGGAAACGTAGTAACGGAAGGACCATGGAAAGTGCAGTTACTGTGAGAGTTTTTCAAATCGGCGTTTACGATGGAATCTCCCGATGAAAATCCGAGAGTAAAAGTAGGCAAAAGTACAGCCGTCATTGAAACTGTTACCTTTTGTGTCGCAGACGTAAGACATGTCCTCAGTCACATCAAACCAGACAAGTCTCCTGGACCGGATGGGATCCCTGGACTGATACTTAAAGAACTGGTGACCGAGCTATCGGTGCCTCTTGCAACTCTGTTTGAACTTTTCATAAGAACAGGGGACTTGCCTTTGCAGTGGAAGATTGCCAACATCGAGCCGTTATATAAGGGACGTACCAAGATGTCTGCAAACAGCTTTTGGCCCATAAGCTTGACTTTTCTTTCCTGCAAAATGATGGAGGTCCTGGTCAAGCAGGCTATACTAAGATTTTGCGATGAAAATGACATCATACAAAATTTCCAACATGGCTTTTGGCGAGGACGCTTCGGCTTTTCAAAATAATTGACTTCGATTGAGGTCTGGACAAGTGCTTTAGAAGAGGGCTTCGAAGTGCACGTAGTGTACATTGATTTCCGCAAAGCCTTTGACAGCGTGTCCCATCAACGCTTGTTACATAAACTGAGCGTTCTTGGCATCAAGGGGAAAATTTTGGACTGGATCAGGTGTTTTTTAATCGGTCTAAAACAACGCGTTTGCATCGGGGAGGATAAAATGGATTGGGTTGACGTAGTTAGGGGGTTTCTCAAAGCTCCGTTCTCGGTCCTCTACTCTTCATTCTCTATGTAAATGATAGCCTTCAAGAACTAGACTACGGTAAAATCATGTTCGCCGATGACGTCAAGCTCTGGCAGGTTATTAAGCGCCCAAGCGACCGAGATAATAATAATAATATTATAATAATAATATGTTTATTATGTCAGTTTACAGGCAATTGTAAAGAGTTGGTAATGCACCTCTTGGGCGCCTTCCAAAACCTCGAAGACCGGAAAAAACCTAAAACAAACTCCCTATGTTGCGGCCAGTATTGGTTTTGTTTCAGGTTTTTTGTTTTGTCAATACTGGGCGAGATAGGGAGTTTGTTTCAAGTGAAAAAAACCTGCCTTCAAAGGTATGATACAAACGGAATAAATGTACAGTTGTAAGCTGAGTTGACTCATCAACAGGAGAACTGTTTCATATCGTTTAAAAACATTAGTTCCAGACGGAGAGGGTTGGCACAAGAACACAGTGTTCTCAGTCTTCCTTCAATGGTTGTCGGCAAAAGTTGCGCGCTATCGGCTGAAGGGTTAGCAGACTGCGGACTGCTGCTTCAGCAGCATTATCTTCGGCATGAAGCCTGGCGGGTGTCAAAGTCCACGAACGCCATCAGAGTGAAAGAGAGATTCCACCGAGTCAGCACACAAAATTCGTGAAAGTTGTCCTGAATGTAGAAAACTAGTTATAGCTCTCTTAAACATAGTGTAGTTTTGCTGGGTTTTAATACTTTTGGGCAGCTTCTTCCAGATTGATATGGCATTTACTGAAAAGAATTGCCGGTACTTAACTGTACGTGCCATAGGAAGAAATAAAAATACGTCCCGATGACTGGCGCGTCGAGAGTGCTCAAGCTCCCTTATTGTACCAAGGGGATTAAATGTTTGACCATTCAAAAGTTTAAGCAGTTAAAAAAAGATGCTCTGCGAAATAATCTTTACAAACTGCAGACGTGGTCCGAAAGATGGCTGGTGGATTTCAATGTGTAAAAGTGTGCTGTCATCCACCTGCGTCCAACAAACTATCCTATCCTTCGGAGCAGCAGGACCTATCATCTGAAAAACATCCAAATTCCCGTAGCATCTACGCAAAAAGACCACGGTATTTGGATACAGTTTAGAAGAAGAAGAATGCTATAATGAGGATTTCACAAACCTGAATTTTTAGCAAAAATAGCTCCATTCACGGAGAGCAGATGATAAGGAATATAAAGGGTCATTTAAAAAAGACAAAGGTAAAAGGTCATGTAATACTCACAAGTCAAGTTTTTCATGACATTCACATCAACTGTGGAGACAGATCAGCTTTCAAATTCTCTATTTACGCTTCTTCGTACGCTTTTCTCTTCGTGTTGTCATCCTACGGAGAATTTTCGATGTTGGTGTTTTTGGTGAATTGCATATGCGACAGATTGGCCGCATTTGACACATATTGGGATGGTGATATGCTGTGGAAAAATAACTTTCGTGCATTTAAAAAGGTAGCAGCGTGCTGTAGATATGACCTCATGATCATTAATGCAAACAAACAAAGTAGAGGATTAGAGGGGATGATATAGGATAATAAATACCCACGTGAATTGAGAGCAGGAAAAAGCTGTAAATAAAGCCACGTGAGTGCTACACGCTTTCAAATGGGCGTTGCTACCCTCTGATGAAGACCTCTTTGGCAGATTTCATGGCAATTTTTTTCCACCACACCTAGAGTATGGCATACAGGCGTGGTGGCCATAGCTAGCAAAGGACACAGCATGTCTGGAGAAAGTGCAGCATCGGGCAACAAAGCTACTAAGAGGGCTAAAGAAACACACTTACATAGATAGACTAGCATTCCTAAATTTATTCCCTCTGCATTACAGGCAACAAAAAGGGGATCTTATCCTACTTTAAAAGATAATAAACGGTCTTGAGAAAGGATAACGCTTTGAAGACATGTTTCAGTGGCATCTCTCGCCTCATCTACGTGGGCACACAATGAAGCTGCGCTCAAAGATGTCCAAGCTTAACCTCTGCTCTGAATTTTTAACGCAACGTGTCAAACAACAGTGGAAAAACCTTCCATAGTCAGTCGTGGAGGCCACTTCCCTCCAGATGTACAAACAACGCTCGGATAATGACATGCGTCCCCTCACCTCTCTCCAAGTCTGAACTCTAAAAACCAGACATATATTGTAAAGAACAATTCTTCTCACTGTTTGCCAATACTATGTTAGCAGTGGTAAATTTTTATAGGTTTTGTACACGGTATAAATAGGGTTTTCAAAGGCATTGCCTTGTATTCTCACCAAATAAACTGAAACTGAAACCTGAAGAACCTTATTGATTACATGCCGGTGCGTTTCACGTGAACATGCTCCTATAAAAATTACCACTAGTAACATAGTATTGGCAAACAGTGAGTAGCATTGTTTTTTTTACAATGTAAATCTGGTTGTTAGAATTCAGACTTGGAGGGAAGAGAGGGACGCATGTCAGTATCTAAGCGTTGTTTGTACATCTGAAGGGAAGTGGCCTCCACGAATGACTGCCGAATGTTGTTCCACTGTTTATGGCACGTTGCGTGACGAATGCAGAGCGTTTGTTTAGCTTTGACATTGTTTTACTCATTTAAAAACATAGCTAAGAGGGTTGTGGAAAGCAAAAATGACAAAAAAAGCCAATAAACCAAAAAAATATATTTGAATTACTCCTCTTGGCTAACATACTCAAAGATATGTGGGATGGGCGGAAATTCGAGCTATTGAAAGTTAAAAAAGAATATTTCTTCTTTTTATACCTTCCTTCAGGTGGCCCTTCTATGAGTTTCTACCAGCCCTGCTTCCCGTCTCCAAACCCAAAGAAATTTTTGTTTTGTCACCTAAAATCTACATATTCGTGTAGGAAGTTATTGTACTGTCGGATATAGGAGCTTTGAAATTTTCCATTTCTGAAAGGCAATATTCGTTCATTAAACCGAAGAATGAGCAGAAATATTCAAATAAAGGAAACTCAAATGTACGATAAAGTTTTAATTTAATTTCGGGAAGGTTAAAATTATAAGAAATAGGGCCGCAAGTCTGGGCAGCTTAAGACGTAAATCAATCGCCTTGAGCCGAGAGATCCAATTTACTGTTGAAGCCTTAAATTAAGCCCTTGATGTTGGAGCACCCATTCATTGCTGACCTTGGAAAATAAAAGGCTGTAGTAGCTCTTCAGATTAAGTGACATTTAGAAGATGAAAACTCCAGTAGCCCAATTGAGTTCCATTCAAAGGAGCGGTCAAGTCCGAATGAATTTGCTTTCGGTATCGCTCGGCCCTATAGTTAAATATCCATAGTAAATAAATAAATTGTATATTTAAGGCGTAAGGGCCCCTTTCATTGCTCAAGTTAGACAAGGACTACACACAATGAGATCCGCTGCATAATATAAGATTGTGAGTGTTTAACTGTCGATGAGAAAGTAACTGTCAATATGGCCACTTAGATAATGTTATCAATTCTCCACCTCCCGCCAAGCGGGAAAGATGCCTTCTACGCTTACCGAAGTGAGACTGTGAGGAATTCGTCCTCCACCAGGAGTTTTGGGAGATGAGGCAGGAACTTTACCACGAGGTTTATAAACTAAATCAAGATATAGCCTATCTAAAAATGCATATTTCTTATCCAGTGGTTAAAACAGCCCTTGTCGGTCAAAAACCGGGGGTTAATAAAAGTACATATGCTCAGATAGCCTCAGCCATTAAACCTGAAACTCGCATATCATCTGCCGAACCAAGTAAACCAATGGATATCTCACTCGATCGCAAAGAACGTCAAATAAATCCGCAGTCTACGCCGGCATTACTCGGCTCAGGCAGCATAGCAATGATCTGTATTTGCGTCCTAGCGTCAAATCGTTGCTCAATGCTGCACTAGAAAGCGATGATACAGAGGTCGATAAGATCATTAAGCCAAAAAAGCAAAGGGCTAGAAAGGCTCGAAAGTCTAAACGGACCAGAGGTGTGCAGTCAGCTTACCCAAAAACCGGCACATCAGGACCCATCAAACCTAAAGTACCGGATACAGATGCCCGCTTGGTCGTAACGCATGAGCTCGCAACAGATGCACCAGTGAGTCACTAGCACAATATAGTTGTAAAAAGGACTCCAAAGATAGCGTCAACAACTACACAAGAACGAGTTGACGCTGATATGGACCAGGATTTGGACATGTCTGACGACACACCTGAAACTTGCATAGCGTATCATGTGTCAAGCCCATGGGCTACACCATCGTCACTTAACTTAAGCAAAACCAGCAATTATCAGGATTTACATCCTAGCACCACATCATTGATCGACTCTGCACAAGAAAGCGATGACCAAGAGGTTGAAAAGATCATAACTCAATAGAGGCATAAGCCTAAGAAGGCCAAACGGTTCATGGGTTTGCACCCAGTTTACTCAATAGCCACTACATCAGAACCGAGTGTACCGGATGCAAGTGCTCCCTTAGCAGAAACACGTGAGCTCGCAACATATATACATTGAGTCGCAAGCAAAAAATAGTTGTAAAGGGGGCCCAGAGTCGGAGTCGTCAATTGCACAAGAACGAATTGACCATGACGTGGGTCTTATGAGAGTTTACGCCAAACCGTTGCTAAAACCAGCGAGTCTTTCCAAATTCTCAAGGTATTTCGAATAATGAAGGCTTCAACAGCTCCAGAATCAATTTCTCGGCCACGAAGTCCAAAATTTATTTAAGAAACTGGAGCATAGGCAAAACTCTTGCTAGAGCGCAAACCATCCTTACAGAGTCTGTATTCAAAAGTTTTTTAGCCGGATTACGAGATGAAAGAGCTAAAAAAGATTAGATAGCTAATAATGGACCTTTAGAAACGGAGAACTAATGGCGAGACAAATCTAAAAATAAGAGAGGGACAAATAATTCAAGTCAAAAGGACATCTCTCTGGTTGAAGCCAGTAACAGTGACGGCCTAGGTGTCCCACCACCGAAACTTAAGACATACCCTCTTAAATTGGTCGTTGTAAATCTCAGATCACTGCTTTATAAAATGCCTCTGCTCCAGACTCTGGTTTTCGTCAACCACCCAGACATTGTGATGGTAACTGAGACATGGGCATCGGCCTGTGTAGCTGACTCAGAACTCTCTGTTCTAGGCTATGCATGCGTTCGGAACGATCGGAACAATGGCCTTGGCGGAGGAAGCTGCATCTATATTAAGCAGCCACTTAAATTTCTCGCGTTGGACTTTCCACAATTCATGGTGGTGGAGGAGAGCTGTTGGCTACGAGTTGTTCTAAAAAACAAATACTCCTTACTTGTTGGCTTTGTTTATCGCCCACCTTATGCCAATGTGGACTACGATCTTTGTCCTTTGCAGGCAGTTCATGCCACAGCTGACTTGAATCTTTAATATTGCTTGATTGCAGGCGATTTCAACCTTCCTCACATGCGATGGTTCCCACCATCCGGTCCTTCAAAGTTCGAGAACTTACTTGAGGCAGTAGATATCGGCATGTGGGATCAGGTAGTCAATTTTCCCACCAGAGGAGATAACATACTTGACCTTATTTTTTGTAGCGGCTGCGAACCAAGTTCAGTGTCATTCTTAGACGGATTTGGGAGTTCAGAACATCTCACAGTTTTTAGTTAACTAGAATTGGAGGCGGATAAAACATTTTCCCAAAAGTATAGTTTTTATCATGACTTCCGATCAGCAAACACGGCGGACCTACTGGCCCATCTAAACGCTCTCGACTGGTCTAAATTTTTCCAATGTTTGGATGTAAATGTTTGTACCGATGCACTGTACAACGTGCTGGATCCACTCATCCTCCACTTTGTCCCCCGTAACAAAGTAATGCATGTCACGGATGAAGTGTACCTTCCTCTGTCTTTCCGTCGTAGGCTGCGTAAACTCTCTCGTCGTTTGCATCGGCAAAACGACACTTCCATTCTGCCCTTGATCACACTGATCCTTGAGCAGGCTAAGAAGATCTCCGAAGAAAAGCAGATAGCCGATGAGGCCCACTTCGCTGAAAATCCTTCCCTAAATGTTGCGAAACTCTTTTCGTGTACAGTAAAAGCGCAGAGGAAAACGCAACACCCCATACTTCAAGATGCCTAAGGAAACCCCATAGCTGACGTTAAGTTGAGCACCGATAGCTTCAATGCGTTCCTATCCAAAACGTTTAGTGAAAGCTCGTTCGCTGCACCTCCGGCTATCCGGGCTTGGACAGTTGCCGTCCTCGAAACCATAAGTTTTACCCTCTGGGACGTGACTGTAGCCCTTCGTTGTTATCATCAATCTTTTAGTCCAGGACCAGATGGCGTCCCAGTTAGCCTTCTAAAAGCTAAAGCGAATTACATCTCTCCGTCTTTCCTTTGTAAGGTATTTAATATTGCTCTTGAGAGCGAAACCTTTTTATTCGTTGTGGAAGGAATCGCACATAATGCCTATTCGCAAGCATGGCTGATCGACTTCATTCGACAACTTTAGGCCAATAAATACATTTCCCGCAGCCTCGAAGATCTTGGAGACCTTGATCAAAGAAAAAGATGATGCGTCACTTGACAGAGAACAACCTGCTCAATCGAGCTCAGCATGGTTTTCTCGAGAAACTATATTGTGACACCTGTCAGCTCTCTTTCTTTGATTATGTGCTGCAATCTAGATACAGCGGTGTTGCCATTTATAACGTCAATTTTGATTTTACAAAGGCCTTTGATCGGGTCGATCATAACCTCCTCCTTCTGAAACTGGCCTCCTTCGGCATAGGTAGCAAGCCTCTTAACTTCATATCTTCCTATTTGGATGCTTGCACACAACGAGTAAAAATTTCCAATGTTATCTCCAGCCCCACGCATGTGAGGAGTGGAGTTATACAGGGTAGCGTGCTGGGTCCGCTCCTAGTTTGCCTGTTTGTCAACGACGTTTCAGATCGTTTTCCGTATGGTAGACCCTTCATGTACGCTGATGATTTGAAGGTTGCTTATCGATGTAAACTGGCAGATCGCAAAATTGTGCTCGAGCTGATAAAAAAGGATCTTCAGGCCTTCGCCCAGTGGTGCTGCACATGGCGCCTCACCCTTTCAGGACACAAATGTTCCGTTATGGGCGTTGGTGACGATCATCAACCGGAATTAAGCATTAACGGCCACGAACTAAATGTCCCAGGAGTTATCAAGGATTTTGGCATATCCTACTCTAATAGTCTCAATTTGTCAGAGCACTGTGCCCTGAGAGTATCGAAAGCACGCCAAACCACCGGATTTATCCTATGAAAGTTTAAGACTATCAAGGTTAGAACTAGCCTTTATAATATGTTCGTAATACCCAGTCTTGAATGCTGCTCGACCCTATTCAGTCTTCTGCGCACTAGTGAACGGAAAAAATAATCGGTGCAGCACTTCTTCACTAGAAAAGTGTTCACTACAGAACACCGTAACTTAACCTACCAACAAAGGTGCGAACTTATAAAGCTGGATCCCCTGCGGCTTCGTAGATTGCAGAAGGGTCTATTTTTACTGTTTAAACTTTTTTAAGGTCAAACCTTTAATCCTCTGAGTACAATAAGGCAGCTTAGCGCTTTCGACGCGCCAGTCATCTTTCTATGGCACGAACAGTTAAGTACCGGCAATTCTTTTGAGTAAACACCATATAAATCTGGCATGAGCTGCGCAAAATACCAAACCGAGCAAAGCTACCCTATGTTTAGGAGAACTAAAACTACTATTCTACATTCAGGACAACTTTCAGGAATTTCGGGTGCTGTGTGGGTGGAATCACTCACCCTGATGGTGTTCGTGGACTAGGAACCTCTCCAGGCTTCATGCTGAAGATAATGCTGCTGAAGCAGCAGCCCACAGTCTGCTAACCCTTCAGCCGAAAAGTATTGAAGAAAGGTCGTGTTTGCAAACGATCGTTTTCGGTCATTCATCGTCAGGCCAGTACATGACATGGGGAATAAAATTGGTCAATTAATTACAGCGATAATATAATCGTCAAGTTAGGCGAGGGGTGAGAGGGAGGAAAAGAGTGAGGGTAATTAAGCAGCTGAGTTT
>JAYGXS010000001.1:78990889-79012196 GCA_036362985.1 Ligula intestinalis | reverse complement strand
CCGCGTTCAGGAGACGAGGGAAAACTCAGCTGCTTAATTACCCTCACTCTTTTCCTCCCCCTCACCCCTCGCCTCACCTGACGATTATATTATCACTGTAATTAATTGACCAATTTTATTCCCCATGTCATGTACTGGCCTGACGATGAATGACCGAGAAATGAACGAGATTTGGGATTTTGGTGTTTCCTTGATAACTGCTCACAAACCATCAAATCACTGTACCTAGTGGGCATGAAAACGTTTTTGGTCTGGTATTTAAAGCGAAGAAAAATTAAACTCTGCTTGATACGTTTCAATACAGGGAGACAAATCTTGTTCGCGGATCAAATTCATTGAAAAAACTGTACCAATTGGGAGTTCAAAGGTATATACCTATATTTCCCTCAATAAAGACCTAACCTGACCTGACCAGTATGAGTGAAACATAGGGTTGTCTTGTGAGTTGCTCGCATAATTTTCTTGGTCTATGGGCTTGGCTGGTGAACAAATTTGTGTTTTTTTTAATAATTTTTGGGCATACAGGTTCAAATGGATGCATTGCCACTGCCAAAAATGTCATGCCTATCCATTAAACAACAGTGGAAAAACAACGAATCATCGAAAAGTACTTTGGACCAATAGAAACGTAACAATATGAAACGATTTACCGCGACTAAGCGCATTTACTCATCCTTTCCGAAAAAGCGGAACTTCAGAAGTCACCATATTATTTATAAACGTAAGAACATATTTATTGTTCAATCTCAAAATTATTGTACCTTTTTTAATAACATCTTTTCACTTTCTTCGTTCGTTTTCTCATTTTTAAGGTTTGCATAAACAGCAAAATTTATTGGATTAATTAATTTCGAGATCTCGATTGAGTGCTCATAAGTCACTTCCTCTCGTTACATAACTTGAATAACGTCAAAGAAAATAAAAAATGAAATCATATCAAAATGATGCAACTGGCAGGGTCATAGGAAATAACTTAAGGCAGTTAGAACACTGTTATCAGCAAAAACGGGAAAAAACGTCTAAGGCAAAACGGTTGGGAAGGGGAATGTGTGTACAGGAAGCTCGTATTACTATGGCAGAGTTAGGTCCACCACATGCTCCAGCTGTTCCTATAAGTTGGATTTAAATTGCCGTACTTTGGCTGCCTCTAGGTAGCCTAAAGTACGTGTTGTTCATCCCGAAAAAGTACTCGGAAATAATTTTTGAGGTCCTCAGAATGGCAGATGTCCAGTAATTGATGAACAGGGAGTTATTTTTTGTTGTTCACGCAATCTTTAAAATTGCACCAAGGAAGAGATGCTTGAAACGTCCTCTTAGTCACTGTTTTTACTAATCTCAGTGCACAGCTGTGTGCTAAGTTAACTCTGCAAACATAGTAATGTTGTTTATCAGACATTTCACTTGTGATCCTCGTTTTTTTCATCGTACATGCATTCAATTTCTTATCTTGGGATTAAGACGCTTTTAAAAGCTTCTCTCGTTCAAGGAGCTTGTGTAGAGCCTCGGAAATTTATTTCTGATGCGAAGCCTCCTCATCCTTAAATTATAGATTGCCTTACTTTTTTGTTAATTTGCCTGCCAAGAAAACTATTTGTGCGGCTCACAACTATTTTTATTTTTTTTCATCCCGACACAAAAAAATTGTGCTACTTAGCATGACTACTACCTCTTCTTTGTGGCATCTTGTGGCAGACCATATACATTTAAATCCATAAGTCTGTAAAGTGCCGCGTGTTCAAGATAAATACAATGCTTTGACGAGTGTAACACGACGTCATTGTCCATAGTCTCTCTGTCCAACTTGAGTGGGGTCTCAAAATCCGTTATGTTTATTGCGTTCTGACCCTGCTATATGTATAATAGGACTCGATCAAATATACTCCCTCGTTTGCTGAACCGAATTTCATCTTAGTCCAAAATTCGCTCTTAGCGGTCACGTTCTGCCAGAAAAACCGAAATTTATGATATTCAACAAAAGCACAAAAATATTTTCACGTTTTTATGTCCTTTTTGAGTTTACCAATGAACTGCTCTCCAAAAATTCAGTTTTCCTGGAGAGGGAATCTGCTTGTCCATCTTGGTACTTTCTTTTTACACTCATAAGTTGTCTATGAACATCATGAACTGCTATGGTGTTATGCATGAGTGACCCGTATTATTTTATCACCGAATCCAACAAGCAGTCGCACGTAGGCGTTTTTACGCCTAAGCATCTGATCGAACATTGTTAAGGAAGAACGTCTTTCCCTGTCGTCCATGGATTCCCGCGAGACTTCTTTAAATTTTGAACGTAATTAAGCCACGCTAGGCATCCGTAACTTTTTGCATGAGGTATCTTCTATTCTGCAGCATTGAGGTATTGTCACAGAACCTTGCGCACATACTATCTGATTTGCTGACGTTATGCGTGGCCTGCTCTGTTAGTATACTTTGTCCGTGTGTAAAGGTCAGGTAGTTCGGTGGATGAATACTTTTTCTACCTTTGTGGCCCTACATCTGCCGTGAAATTTCGGTGTCGCTAGGTGTTTTGTTGTTAAAAGCAGCGTTTATTTAGGGTCCCGTGAACAGCCTTTGTACTCGCTGGGTTTGAGAGTTATTTTTTTTGCCGAATTCGGCTCCGGAAGTTGTCTCTCGCTAATATTTAATTCAACCTTCGCGTACAATTTATCCATAAGATGCGAACTACAGGATAGTGCTTATTCTGACTCAATGAAGGCAGAGCTCTTTAGTTTCTGTTGTGTATGTGCTTTGTACTCAGAAACATACATATTAGAATTTTAAAACCACAACTTAATTTCAAGTTCTCTCATCTCGATGTCGATTACTATTTCCAAATTACGCCTCTGTCCCGCTAATCATTATTATTCTTCTTGGAAGCAACACCCGTCTTTTAATGAAATATTTTTTAGATACTTAATCATAAGCTCCTTTAGGGGTACCAGCTACTAGTGTGCAAGTCGAGCAAGAAGGGTGCCTGAATATATCGCAAAAGTCGTTCGTTTTGAATGAATTGATTGGATTACCTCACTAGATAGGGTCTTCGTCCTTTTCCCTTAGTGTGCCCTGGATTATGTTAGACGTAACGCAACCTTAAAGACAGTGATCGTCATGTATATTTTATCCTTGACCTCGTGGTGGGACGCGGGCAACGTGGCTATACGCACGGCTGACTGAGGACCCAGGCAGCTACCACTAAGGAATCATCCCTATAATTAAATCCCCAAAAAGTTTCATTGACAATGCAAATATCACGCATCTATTTGCTGCGAACGCGTCCATGGGAAATGACGCGCTCCGTGGCCGTCTGGTGCCTGTAATGTCAATAATCTGATCCAATACCTTCAATTCGCAACACAACTTAAATATCGGTCGCTAAAATGTGCGGAAATAGCTTTATGCCGCAAATCAAACACTTGCAACACGCAAATCCTATAACTATAAGGTGGACGCCGCCTGTCTGTTAGAAGTTTCTCTGCCAAAGTCTAGATCGAGAGAAATCAAAGTCCCATAAGTGGATGCTGAGTACATGCCCTCCCCCAAAGTGGTACATAAAGGAATACAGAACAACATGGGGTGGTACTAGCCATGGCAAGGCGGGTGCATAGCACTCTCTTGGTGTTTGAGCCTATCTCGGAGTAGATTGCTCTTGCTCGTTTCAAAAACAGCCTAGGAGATTTGTCTGTGGTTTCTGTATATATCCCAACATTACAAGCGAATGAAACATTCAAGGCTAAGCTTTATGAACGCCTTCAAGCTACGATGGCCAGGATACCCCCTAGACATTTGCTCTTAGTCGCCAGAGACTAGGATGCTAGAGTTAGCCCATGTGGTGAAACCACGAGGCACATCCTCGGAAAATTTTGACTGAGCCAACGTTGTGCCAACGGTGAACGATTGGTAATATTTGCTGATTATAACCATCTCGTTGTTCAAAACATTCGTTTTTAACACCCCCATCGGCAATTTCTAACGTGGTATTCAAACGATGATCGAATGGCAACCCACAGAGACTGCATCTTGGTATGCTCAATGTAACCCACCTCAGTATCCGACAGCCGATCGTTTTGAGGTACGGAAGCTAGATCGGACCATGTACTCGATTCGTGCTAGATTCAAGCTCCGCTTGTCCACACAAAGTAAGAGATTGCTTCCGAAACGTGTTAGCGTTCAACGAAAATTGTCACTGGATGGATCAGAGATCAATCCACCATTCATATCGAACCTCCGACTGATACTTAGTGGCCACACTTGAGGAATGCCGTACAAAGTGCGATTAATTTGACTTTGCAAGAACAGGTATTACCGAGAAAAGACTGGATCTCCACAACGCCCCTCCATCCCTCGGCTCGAGCTAGGATTGGCCGGTTTTCTAACTCATAGGATTTTCACTCATTGAGATGTCAAACTATGCAATCAGCAAGATTTGACCGTCCGAAACAATTGACCGATGGAATCAGCTTCTAACTCCACTAACTCTATTACCTATTACGTAAAGCATCTGGCAAGCATAAACTACCTTGCATTACCGTCTGGGATAACTCGAGTAAAGTGATAACTGGCATAGCTAGTGAAATCGATCAATAGTGCGGGCACTTCAGAGAGTTACTGGATCCGCCTATACGTCCATTTGCGAACCTACAGATATCAACTGGAATTGCATGCTATATTGACCGTGATTCATCTACGAGAGCAGCATTTAAACGTCAACCTGTCGAAGAAGTTAGCTGCTTCCGCTACTGGGGCTCTAATATGTATACGAGCGACCGGACAGGCCAAAGAAGAAATCAGGAACCGAATTGCGCAGGGCCGAAATGGATTTACACTGCTATCCAGATGACTCTGGTCTCCCGCAGGCATCAGCTTACGTACTAAGCTGTTGATATACATGGCGTCCATCAGAACAGTTTAAGCATATGTATCCAGTCTCGCCGATTGCAATGGTTTGGAATGTCCTGTGCAAGCCATCGATGGATCTCTGCAGAATAGTCGTTAATCCCCCTCGTAGTTTAAATTAGAGATACTGACATGGAGGTCAACTGAGGACGTGGCTCAACACTGTTCATTCAGACGTCGAACACATGGTCCTCGTAACCGTTTATGGCTTGTGACACTGAAACAAGCAATGGGTTTACATTTGCAAGAAGCTCGCTTCCAACCGCCCGCAATGGGCAGCCACTATCCGTGACATCCCTAAAGCCAATCCATTCAACGAAAAGAGCTAATCGAATCAAGTACAAGTGCATCTGGAATTAATCACTATTTTTCCTATTTGATTACACTGGCATCTTCAATGGTACCGTCTTGCAGTTTGAACCCCCACTGCTCCGTCTTGAGCCTCTGAAATTGATGCTTATGAAGCTTTTTTCGGTCCTGCTTAAGAGGGCCACTCAGTAACTAGAATTATATGCGATTTAATTTTCTCACTTTTATTATTGAGTGGAAATTTGCAATTATCCTTAATCCTTTCTTTACCTAGATTCAGACTGATAAACCATCATTTTCAAAATGGTTGAAGACTGGCAGGCTATCGCGTCTAAAATAAAGGAAAATATTAACAACCAACAAAGTCTTCTCTCACAATTTCCAGCAGACGCAGCCACTGTAATTACCAGAAATATCGTTCTAAGCCTTTCGGTAAGCGTTTTTGCCTTTGTATTCTCTTTTTGACACACTATTTATGCGAGTGGTCGTACCATGTCTCAATCAATATATTTCCCAGTTGTTGAACAACGCATCACGCTTTCCAACACTGTTTTAACTGACTCATCCGATGCAATTTGTTAATTTACTTTCGATGGTTTAGAAGCATATCCTACCGCAGAACTTTACTTTATCCTTGTAAAAATACGATATTATGCATAGGCTAATCGCCTGTCTTAAACATTGCTCCGGATTTTCAAGTCATGTTACGAACACCTTTGATGTGAAAAATATAGATAAACTGTGCTTGCGTAAGCAATTATCTAGGTTAATCTTACTCATGGGCGTTTCGACAGCTGAGATAGTTATTTATTTCCACCTTGTAAAGTGAAAAAAAGATTAAACAGTCGTTAAAACTGCTCAGTTGACCGGTCTTATGTGGACCGACATTTCGTCATTTTTTCCACCCACCGTTCTCGATTCTTTGGTGGAGGTGATAGCGGTGATGATGCCGTATTTGTGTGGTTAATCAACTTAGGGTTAAGTCAGCCTGTTGGGAGGCTCTTCATCCCGATGGAGCGTCAGCCTTCTCGTGACATAAACTGGTTCTTAGGCTGTCTTTAATTGCTCTTATGGAGCACTAAGGTGGTAGTCTTTCGTGTCTCTTCTCTACAAGTCTGTTTTAGTACGTTTCATGCTCCTGACTACACAAACAGAAATGCATTTGTGAGTGTGACTGACCGCCACTGAAAGGCAACTGCCCAACATCTGAAAGATCGTCTTATGTATCAAGAGAGCCTCCTAGATGTTGCATCTCAGGTTGTGCATAACTTGTAGACCGTGCACTTTAGTTCGTCGCAGTTTTATGCAAATGAAGGACACACTACCACGGTAGCTAATGCAGTAGTCTAAAGTGCATGCAGTTACAGGTGTGTCGAGGAAGTTGAACAAAGGCGGCCGACGTGCCTGACCTATATTGACTATATAGGCACTAAATTCGAACTTTTAAATCACGCTGACGACTATGTTTCCATTTCTGACTTTTTAGTCCCAAGCCTATTCAGTAGTACGCAGAGCTACTGTGTAACACCAAAAAACGTAGGTACCAGTTCAATTAACTAGAATATTGACTTTTTTCATCCTACCAACTCTCACTTCATCCACGCGGAGGCCGCGACAGGATACTCGCGATGGGCTCAAGAAAATCGGCTAGGGACGACCTGGCAACCATTCCACCTTAGGTGGATGCCGGCGCTAGGTCAGGCCAAATGCTCCTCAACAAGCTAAGCCACCACGGTCAGGGTGACAAAGACAGTTTTGCACATGTGAAAAACCGGCGTTCACATCCTGGCTATGACATGAAGACGCACTACAGGCTAGCTATCATAGCAAAAAAAGACATAGTTTATGTTTTTACTCAAGGGTTTACATTCCGGAGTAGTTTCTTGAAGACTCGTACGTAATAAGTGGTGCACAACTTCAAAGTTAGTTTTTTAAAACCAATCTAGACTGCCTACCTTCGCTCCTTAGTTTCCTACCTCCTAGATTTTAGCACTTGCTTCTTCGCCTTCTGTGGTCTCGTTTTATGTAGGCATGTGTGCGCAGGGAGTTTTTTTTAATGCGTCCAAAGATAAGGTAATGAATTTGCACGCTCGAATATCGGCTTGTTTTTGTTCATCGCGGTGTGTCACTACTCACCTTCTTGCTCTAAACCTATCTCTGTTTGTTTCCACCTCGAAGGCCAACTGCACATGCACATCACGAAAGACGGACAAAGGTCAGTCCTCAGCGGCACAAATTTTGGTGGCTGCGAATACCGCTAATGCTGGCGGTGAGGAACACTCTGGTGTCAGAGGAATCTCGAATATGCGAAGTTTTGATTACTCCAAAAATCTGCAGCCCTCAGCCCCAATTGACATTCAATCAAAGCCTTTCTCTGTTAACCTAGATACGGACGCTGATATTGAATGGGTCATGCAGGTTAGTGTTTTTTGACTTCAATTAATTTATTCTATCCTCCTCATTCGCTGCCCACTTCTGCTCCGCGCTTTTTATCGCTTACTCTTATTCATATTACTCTCCCTGTTAACCCTTTTCTCATCTATCGGGCCATCCTATTCCCCAATTCTCCCGCTTCAACACGTCCACCCCTGTTGTCACCTGCACATCTACTCATATCTTGTCCCTTCCTATGTCATGCAATAGGCTGCCAGACCTCAGGTGCTCCGAGGATGGTCTCATTTGAACCCCAGATATGACTGCAGAATTTTAATTAGTGGATATGTGAATGTGAGTTGACCCAATTATGAAAAAAGTCGAGGCGTTTGGCGGGATTTGAACCTGCGCATCAGAAAAGACCTTTGCCGGAGGCCAATGCTCTAAGCAAATCTGCCAAACCTCCTAATGATATTTGAATGGTTAAAAGCTTTGTGTTCTAGTCCTTGCATCAGTCGCTCATGTCATCATAGAATGTTATTAATTATCATCGTCGAAGGTAATCAGTTTATCTAGCCAGCGCAGTCAACACTTTTAAAAATACTTTGTACTTCATCTGGTTCCTGCCTATAGGCCATCAATTACGGCCTCACCATGCCGCTCCAGTACTGGAATATTGTGGCGCACTGTGTGCACATCTACTGTTACTGGCTTAACTGCCTCCTTCCCGCCGACGCCCTTGCCGCCTCGGGTCCCATTCGCCTTCCTCGAGCGATTACCCAAAATCCGGCTCTCTATGCCAGCAAGATTCTTTTTAGCCTCTGTCGCTTCTTTACTCCGCGTAACACTGAATCTTTCCAGAGCGAGCACAGCATTCATATCTTCAGTCTCCTTAACGCTCGACCTGCCGAACTACCTGACAATGGTTGCGTCGGCCCAGTGGCGGATATCATTAAGAAGGAGCGCTCCTTGCTTGATGCGACCAATGGTACGGCTCCAGTGGTGCAGGCCACAGCAGACTTCGAAAACTGGTCGTTAGAGACCTACCTGCCCCTGGCCACTTTAATTGTGCGACAGATTGAAGCTGTGGTCTACCGCTCGAAGATTCTCACCCCTGCCATTTGGTCCTGCCTCCTGGAGTTTGGGTTAGCGGTGAACTTTAGTGTTCTCTCGCTTCCGCCTCCTTTGCCTTGGCCACCGTCGCCGCCATCAACGACGCCAGCGCTGATACCTGTCGGCGGCGCTGGTGGAGGAGGAGCCAACCATGCCGTTGCCTCCACCACTAATGCTCCCACCACCACCACCCCCGGGGCGATTTCATCGCCTGCGACAAACAACCAATCAGCACCGGTACCTCTCGCTCAACCTTTTTCCCAGCCCGGAGTGCGGGGTGCCCTCCAGTTAGACTGCCTTCTCCTCTCCATGCTCTCCCGTATCTGGTTTCGTGGCACCGTGAAGCAGTTTCCGGATCTCGGATACTGGGAGGGCCTGCAGTGGCTGTTCCAGCTATCTCGACATCGGATCTCCACTGTGAATCACTGGTCTCGCCAGCTGGGTGTCTTCACTTTCAACATCCTCTGCCAACACCTGACAGCCATCTCACTGCCACCAGGTGTTAATGTCGCCAAAGGTGGCGTGACACATGGAAATGCGTTAGTCCGTCTGCCGGACATGTCTGGTAGGTGTAAAGTAATTTTTTCACTTGTTAAGTGCACTTAGCCTAAATTAACTGAATCATCTTTATTCGAGTTCAATTATTCCGATGTTACTGCCGGTTGTTGGTACCAAATTCTTCAGAAATTTAATGTGCGCTCTTTTCGCCTGCTCCTTTCGGTATTGGTTGGTTTCGGCAACAACTTATGCTCATTTTGGACACATAAACTGTCTGCTAGTATTTATTCCGCTTATCAGTGCTCCAACTGAACCGTTGGCGTAATGTTTCTGAAGATGGCAGATACGAGAAGGCAGAATATATACTCCGTGATAAGTCAATATATTCACAATCAGTGTTTTCTTCCTTTAATCATTTTATGTTTTTAAAGTCCTGTGTTTGTGTACCAGTAGTGCGCAGAAGTTTGTTCAAAAGTTGGGAGAGTACCCGCTGTCGAGAAAACTACAAAAGAACCGAATTACTGGTCACGTGGGCGTTGAGCCCAGCAAGGTGCTCTGACTGCAAAATGAATGAATGAATGTCACACCGACGGCATTTTAACAACCTGCTAGGTTTCTGGTAACCGCACCGTCAGTTAGTATTACATTTATTACACTTCATACTTGTGTTTTGAGTGCTAAAAATAGCTGCGACTCTGGCCCGTCCTGCAACCAGCCAGATTGGAGAACATTACTTTAACCTAACTTGAATATTCGCAGTCAGTGCTAATGAAGGCAGGGCCGAGGGGCTGCTTAGTAGAGTTTGGATTCGGTTCGCCTCGGAGCTGCGGACGCATGTAGACTCAAGTCTTAAATATCGCAAATTTGGGCCAGCCACTAAATCAAAAATAGTAGCTTTTACTTATCTCAGAAGTTCATCACTAACTTGAAGCAAATCAGTATATTCTGGGGTCTATAGGCGCCGAACGATATATAAGAGGGATATTTGAGCCAAATTCCATGAGTCACTGTGGTATGACCGAGTAATATTTAGTAAACCGCCAACAGGCCGTTAGTGATATGTATTGGAGTTGTGCAACACATCATACCGGCAGCACAGGTACTAGCACAGGTACTGTTTTGTCAATATCCTATCGTTTCATGACACAGCTACGAGAGGTTCAATTCATCAGTGGGTTCCCTAGCGTTACACGTTGGTCTTCTAGAAAATACACCATTTTTTAATTGCAGCGTTTTAATTTCCTCAAAAATAAATCTTCAACACGTACCTGAGCTTTTAGCTAGTACCTGTGCTGCCAATATGGTGTATCGTTCGGCCATGTTTACCTTTTTGCCATCACAGTCAACCCCTCTAACCCAAAACACTGTCTGGAAAGACCCATGATTTGAATACGTGTCCACTTGCTCATGAAACCTAATACAGTATCAGTAAGGGTAAAGGTTTAGGCCCTTAGCCTTCTCTTCAACACCCTAAACTTCAGGGTGTTGCAAAGAAGATGAAGGCGTGATCACTGGATCAGCATTTGCATTTGTCTGAGCTTTCGGCTTTGAACAATAGGCTATCCTCAGAAACAATGAGAGTACACAAAAGTTGACGGTTTTTCTAGTACAGCTACGAAAAAACGCGTTTAGGGTGTGCCGACCGCGATCGGAACTATTCAAAATCACAGGCGACTGGAACTACAATGCAAAGTGGATGCCCTATATTCAGTCCGGCTATAAATAAAAATTGCTCAACACTTCTCGAATGGGTCACTCTATTAGTTAGTACTCTTTCGGTGCATTTTTAAAGACGAGGAAGTGCCAGCTGTTTCCTGACTTTCAAGTAAAAGTATGGGTTTTTAGGAAAAAATGCGAAAATGCATTGCAAAACTATCTCTGATAGCAGAGAAGTTGAGAATGTCTGCTTGAGATGGGGGTTCAGGGCCAATCCTTCGTGATGGCGATTGTAGTGAATGATTGACGGTAGCTGTCTGCGGTTAAGAGAGTGAAGTCACCGGTCCAAAGAGGAGGTGGAGGGGGGACAACTCT
The DNA here is from genome assembly GCA_036362985.1 of Ligula intestinalis. Classification (NCBI taxonomy): domain Eukaryota; kingdom Metazoa; phylum Platyhelminthes; class Cestoda; order Diphyllobothriidea; family Diphyllobothriidae; genus Ligula; species Ligula intestinalis. Next base: position 79,000,979 of record JAYGXS010000001.1, on the reverse strand, counting down.
TTGATGACGAATAGAGGGAGCATCTACTGAATGAATAATTTGTGTCCATGCAGCCGAGTATTGGCTCCACTTTAACTGGAATAAACTACCTTCTGGCCAGTTCTGGTCCTTGAGAATTGTGTTTTTTTGGGTTACTTTCCGGTAGTAAGTACACTTCTCCTCACATTCATTTCCTTGCAAAGAAAGAACTCCACTCGATTCTCATGCGACGTAAAATATCTCATTTGCTATATTTTACTGTCCAGTACCCTTTTTTCGCTCTGTCTGTTTTTCAGTTTACCACAAGTTTTCCACGCAAAACCTCCTCTGTGAAATACGTCCTGAAATTATCCAGGAGTATTGGTTCCGCCTTCTTCACCTCTTCGGAAATCCGGTTGATATTTGTCACCCGAGTTTGGTGACGCATACTGCCGTCTTGGAACAGTTTCGGTGAGGCTGAGTCTCCAATTTTATTCATTGTAGTCATTCCTTACAGACAATCATTATTTTTATAAGCTTAAATTTCAAGACGAGCAGTGCACAAAACTCTCTGCATCAAAATACCTCTCGGTAGAGTATTCCCGAGAGAAGACCAAAGACCATGAATCATCTGGGTGCACAGTATGTCCTTCTGTCAGGCAGTTGTGGCAAGTAACAATGCGGAGGTACGTATTAGTGAGCGTTGTTCACTGAGGGAAACCCGACGGATAGAGCATTAATCGTCATGCGGCAAATTGACTGACAGTGAAAGTCTGTGAAAGCCTTCATCGGAGCTTTAGTCTCACTCACTGTCCATTCGTTTCACAGACGGTCGCTTTCTTGGCATCATCAATGTTTCAGTCTTCAAACGTATCCCAGGTTAACTGAGTCGTGAAACTCAAGAACCCAAACCACTCCAATACCCTATCAATGGCCCAAAAGTAACAGTCTCGGTAGATCACTACAAAGATTCTTAGTATTTAAGAGTTGGTATGGTACTTACAACATTTGCGAAGAATTTGATATGCAAATCGTCTGCGAAACTGATATTAATACCCCCTGTAGGGAAACACTCCTTGGTCACTTTCATTCGTTGGGACCAATCCCGACAAGGAACGTTTTAAATAGACAGCAAGACCTGTCTTTCTGAAAGTTAAATATGAAGCTTAATCTAATTCCTGAGGCTGGAATGGCTACTTCAATTCCGGACTGGCAGCGTGTGTATCCCTTTCGGCAATGAGAATAGACCGCCGAGAGTCATTCGCATGTTGCACAGCCAGTTACCGTGTCAATTATTGAAAGTCCCAAAATAGGCCACCCAAAAGTACCCCATAGCTATGTTTTTAAGAGCATGTCCGGGCACGTTTTTGACAAATAGCCTGCTTTACGGATCGAATGTTTGGATGAGCCTCTTCATTGCTGTGTACTGCACAGTGCCCGTTAAACATCAATATCTGTGGAAGTTTTCGTGTGTCTTCGGTCGAAAAATACATAAGCAAACTAATCAAATTTTTACAGTCTTTGTTGAATTCGGTTTAGCGCCGCGTATACCTTTGAAGTGACGGAGGTTAGCACAAGTCGCCGCTTCTGTAGCAGTAATATTATGTTCCATCTTGTAATAGAAAGTGGTATGCGGAAAGACGCGAGGTGAGATAAAACTAATCAGAGCAGTCGTGAAGGTGAAACAGGAGACACGAGCCTGCCATTAGCCATTAGTACAGAGACAACGGCCAACCAACGTGCAAGCAAACGCACGTACATCGAGTACGGTTATAATACCAACCTGGTGGTAAGGCGGATTAATTCAAGGCCTATGAGTGTGTTTCCGAAACGTTCCAAATATATATTGGTCCACGAACGCGCCTTTTCTTATTCGCCTTTCTTGGCGAATAATGCGTACGATAATAATAGGAAGTATAGAGTAGGTTACGTGCGTAACATTCGTGGACGGGTTGTTTAGCTTGTAGGGGTCCAAGTAATGGTTGTGCCTAGATCACTACAATCATCAGGTCGAAGTCCCCAGGTAGAAGGTAGAAGGCAAGAGTCACCAGAAGGAGTGGTTTATTGTATACAGAACTCCTAGTTGTGGTCTCATGTGGCAGGCAGGCAGGCAAGTAGCCTTTGTTGGATCCGGAACCCCGCCGGGTGGGCCTCAATCCCGGCGGTGGCGAGGAAGAGGAGAAGAAGGAGTTGGAGCAGCATAGTCAGGAGGGGCTGCTCTGTCATAAAAAAAACAGATTGAGAGGGGAAGAGATGGATCCACCATAGAGAGGTTTGGTGCCATGTGGCAGTGGTCACCGGCGAAGCCAGGGCTGGTCCTGACTGCGTCCAGCCAGGCCACTCTCTGATGTGTGGGGTGATGACAGCTGCTTTAGTAGGATTGTGAAGCAAGTGTAAGTGATTTGTAAGTGGTGCGTTGCAATTACTCGAAGGAATGTTGCCTGCAACGGCCCCTTGCTGTGTGGCCAGACGTCGCGTTAAGTGGCTCTTAAGGTGTGCTTATTAAGCTGAGGTCAATTGTCCGGACTGCAGGAACGTCGAAGGATGGGGGAGGCTGACGCAGCTGTTATCGGTTAGCCAGAAGCAGCTGCTAGGTCAAGCCTCGGGGCCGGGGGCGCCAGTGAAGGAAAGCATCGTAACAGTTGATTGTGACGACACGACTATGGGGCAGTGAGCCTTGGAGAACGAAGGGGGGAATTATGGCCCTCCGCCACAGCTCCCCGCCAGACATAGAACGAAGTGAATGTGTCCAAAGTGAGCGAACGATGAAAAGAAGGAGATAATCCAGTGCACATGCAGGTTGGAGAGCATTTGTCATATGTGACAGTAGTTGCTCGAGTTGGAGTCTAGGGCGATGCCTGCTACCTGTACTGAAGTGCAGTTGTGGCATCAGGCAGAGGACAACGTTTACAAGTGAGTCTGTACGTTGGAAAAAGGTAAGTGTGTTTCTTTGATGTCAACTACCTTTACCTGTGAGTCGGCAAGGTGGTAGGAGGAAGGATCATCTCGACTACGTGGGCCTGTGAGTCGGCAAGTTTGTAGGAGGAAAAGTCGTCTCGACTACGAGTGCGAGTGAGTCCGCACTTTAGTAGGAGTAAAGGTCATCGCGGCAACGTGTGCCATTGAGTCGACAGGTTGCTAGGAGGAAATGTCATCTCGACTACGTGTGCCAGCGATTCGGCATATTGGGTAGGAGAAAAGAATTTGCTGGTGTGATCTCGTTCATAAGAGGAAAGGAGATTTCGAACATGGGGCGTCCCAATGAGAGCTGAGTCGGACGAATTCGTCAGTGAAGAAGGCTCACACAAAAGTGAGAGAGTGTGAAGTGTCGAAAGTATGAAAATTCATCGATGTGCACAATTGCATGTTGAGTGTATCATGAAAAGAACTCACGCGTGATAGTTTCGGTAGTGATAGGTGGAGAACTGTTTCGTTCACAGAAGAGATGTGATAGGATAGCAACACAGTTCAATGAATGCTCCAATTAACTTGTTTGAGGTTCGACCTGGACATGAATGGCTTAGATTTACTGAACACATCAATCTCGTTTCGTGACAAGGTGTTGGCAACCGCGTTTCCCTATCCATGGGCACGATGAGTGACGCAGAGAAAATAGAACGGTGAAGTCGATTTGGAATTTCGTGAAGATGTTGTCAGCCAAAACAGAAGTTGCTGTGTGTAGATCACGTCGGGGTCACCAATTTTTAGGAAAGCATTAGAACAGTTGTTTGTGACGACACGACTATGGGGCAGTGAGCCTTGGAGAACGAAGGGGGGAATTATGGCCCTCCGCCACAAGCTCTCTCTCTACCCCTGTGTCCAATCTCATGACTGGTCGTTTGACAGGCTTGGACAGTTAATTGCTTGATGGGGTGAGGGAAGGTTGTATAAAGCCAACACCGAGAATTTCATTTTTATGGCAATTCAGCACATTTCATCACAAAGAGGTACCCGTCGTAGGTTTTTCGTTGCTAACTGATGTGATAGTTTGCCCCTTCTGAGAACTGGGAGGGCAACTGCAGTGGCTACTTCTTCCTGTGATCTTTGCGGCCATCTTACTTAGGTGAGATCCGAGCCACCGTGATTCATGTCCTGTGTGCGGCTCGAGTAATCAGGCTGTTTGGTTTCTTCAGCCACTTCGCGGTGAACAGCTTTTTCATTAAATCACCTGCATGAACTCTAATGCCGGCGTGTTTTCTCTGTCACACACCCTACAGCCACTCGCTGGGTGCCTCAAGGTGTCGCATCACAGCTGCCTTCTTGCCAACTATCTTCCATCAGGCCATTCGCTCTCTCGCTATGGTCGTCGATCTCTTTCTGGGCATCTCTCCCAGCCTCAGTCTCCTACCCACCTTCCTTGGCGTACCCATTGATCTTTATGGGCCCATCGATGTGACGGAACACTTCCGTTACGCCTCCATTCGAACTCCGGAGGTCTTTTCCAGTGCAGACCCTATTAGTAAGTCCCTGTCTGCATGCTCTCATTACATTTTGCAGCCGTTACCCCATTAATTGTTGTCATTCTCTAAATCCTCTCGTTACCTCATCTCTACGTATTCATCTTTGGTTCGTGGGGTCGAGAATGCCAAGATTTCCTTGTTCTTTGATTATTTTTCCTGGAATTGTTGGCTCTGTGATGTGTGTGCTGTGCATCTGCTAATCTAGGTTCTCTCTACACTCCTTCCTACCTCTGACATCAAGAATTCTCGACAACTACTACCTCATCAATTAATCTCTTTGTAGCTACCTTATCACCTCTCTCCCATTTTTTATCTTTTCAAACATCGTGCTGGGCCACTCTGGCAGCTTCAGTCACAGTTTCTTTTAGCTGTACATTTTGGTGTCTAAATCGATCCCGATAAGTATGTCTCGAATGCTCAGCAGCCTCAGCCCAAGACTGAATCCTGCTGTTTTGTGAGGTGGGTAATTTTAGATGGTAGTACGAGGACTATCGTGATGCGGGCCTACCGCCTGTCTATTTACTGTTTGGGCTTGCTTTGGCACGTTCTTTGGCCTTATGTGCTGCGTCCATGCTGCCTCCCAGGCCGGCTTTACGCAGTCAAATAAGCGCTGCAAGCCCTTGCCTAGCTGGAGGGAACCACAGCAGACGCGTCTTCGACCGCGTTCCCGTCCGCCCTCAGGGCGGCCAAGGTCTGCTACACCAAACCTCCCTATGGTAGATCCATCTCTTCTCCTCTCCATCTGCTTTTTTATGACAGAGCAGCTCCTCCTGACTATGCTGCTCCGACTCCTCCTCCTTGCCGCCGGGATTGAGGCCCAACCGGCAGGGTTCCGGATCCAACAAGGGCTACTTGCCTGCCTGCCTACCTAGCTGTAGGTGTAAACCGCGTCACCCACATATGATCGATCTTGCCTTCGCTATTTTTATCTATACCTTGATCTCGGGCCCTGGTCGAAGAGTAGTGATCGCGAGTGCAAGTGTATGATCAGTCTCAACTTATTTTTGCAGAAGTCGCCGTCCCTGTGCTCACGCTGCTGTGCGGTTCATAGTGGACCTCGTAACAATTGATGGTCGGACTGTCATGTAGTACTGGATCCGGAGATTTGCGGCAAGACCGCGCTGCACAGAGAGTATTCGTTGGCAGCTTGGGCATGTTAGGCGGGGACGGGGGATTAGATCGGACTGGAGACGCCCTTTGGGCTTTGGCAGTTTGCTCCATAGAATACTGATTCCGTCTTTACTGCTCTTCTCCAGGCCGGTCCGTCCAGATTGAGTCTCTTCAAGGTCTCTGGGTTGCTTTGCGGATTCTTAAGGTTCATCCTCAGGCTTTTCCTGCAGCTGCACTTCAGCCCGCCTTGTCAGCGCCCATCCGTTACGACGCCCCCGTAAAAGAGTCACTTGGGTAGATGCTCACAGTCCCTCACGAGATGTCCACTTAATGGTTGTTTTCGTTGCCCCAGAATAGCGTGAACGCCGAGGATTTCGGTCCGTGCCTAGATTTCCGTGTTCTGGACCCTCTCCTGTCATCTTAGTTTTAGTGTTGTCCGGAGACAGCTGGGGTGGGAGTGACTGGATCTTCTGACTTGCTTGACATAGATGGTCCACGCCTTCGCCCTTTACAGCAATTTCTTCAAGGTGACAGCTTTGTAACTTTAAAGGTTACTGTCGAGATGGAGCTTGTAGTGATTTAACACAGAGTCTTATAGCCGATTGTAGGCTTGGCTGCTTTCGCAGATCCAGTGGACCACTTCGTCGTCGGGGTTGATGCTACGTGAGTGTGTTGCTTAAATTGGTAAAATTGCCCATGGATTTGATTTGCCTGCCATTGACAATGATTCAGCGGACACTGTATTCAGTGTTGGGTGACGGCTGATTAATGATTGCTGTTTTTTTCGTGTTGATTGTCAGCCCGATATTGGCGCGGGTGTCTTTTAAAATTTTCATGCTCCATTTCATATGCTGTCATGTCGTGGTGGTGAAGGCGCAGTCTACCAGGTCGTTGACGGTTGTCGTAGATAGACGAGTTGGCGTTTACATGCACCGGCTTTTGAGATGTTGCTTATTCCTATAGGCGATGGTATGCCAGTGCGCTCGTCCCAGTAGGCGTCCATTTATCATGCAGCAGTGTCCCAGTTACTGGATCAGCGGAAGAAGTTTGCATTTGTCTGTTCAGACGACTGCGAGTGATGCATCTGCGAGTCGCAGTCGGCATGCAGAAGACGTGATACTAGCATTTATTTAGAGCACCTTTTCTAGCTCCTTCCTTCGCTAGGAAATAAGTAGTACTGCCACTAAGTAAAGCTGCTGAGCCAGCCCGGGCGGCTGCCACACGCCACTATTGGTCGCAGTTAGAATTAGTGGAAGGGCGACCCGAATGAGCTTGTTCCGCCCACAGGATTGCATCTAGCCCTCTTCTTAGAACATTTTAAAGTGGGGGAGGGAGGGTGGAAGGGGAATATAATTACCGAGTATGGGAACACGCATAGCACCCTATACCCTCACCTCGTTTGGCCCACCGGTTGGGGCCACTAAGCAGAGCCTAGCTTCAATAAGCCGCATGTGAGAATTGGGTGACAGTTAAGGATCGCCAGGAACACTCACTACCTGCAAAGGGTAATTGGCGCGACCTAATGATACGTTCATGCTGACTTGCTAACTAGACACCCTCTACACCTCGCAATGAGGACTAGATGAAGTGTGGCACGCATAGATTTTCCGCCTAACCTTTTCGGCCACTGCCTCCGCGCTCGACTCTTGACATGTTTGTGCTGTTAGAGCTGAGTTTGTGAGGGTGTGGAGAGTGTGGTAGTGAATGTCCGAGTCTGCGTCACTACAAACTAGTTCAAACGCAAGCCACCGGTTTTGCGCCAACTCATTGGGCCACTCGTCGTTAAACGTCGTCGCTTGCGGCCTCCGTAACCTCGGCATCCGTATTTCTTTCGAGCCTCTTACATTTTACGCTTTCACTGTCACATTTCACGCTTCTCAGTTTTCGTGCAAGGACGCACGCGCCTGATATGCAGTGAAAAACTGCAGAGGGCACCCATTCGTGGATATCTCTTCATTCCCCCCTGCTGCTGGACTTCAGTATCGGTCCGCAGACTCTGGCGGATATACCGGTTGGTCCGCAGGTTGACCTGCTTTCTTGGTTTCAACAAAGACCTGCAACTCGCATCGGCATCTCTATTCCACTAAACTGGGCTATGCCAGAACATAAAGTCGAATTAATTCGGGCGGGGCAGTGAATACGTGTGTGACGCTCGTGGCCAAGGGTCTTTTCAGGTTCTGTGTTCAGTCATATCCCCGGTTTTGTTTATGGAGTTAAGGAAAAGGAGCAATTGGACCCTGTGGGAGTCCAGCCCATATACAAGTCTCCGCTGTCTCACCCTACATACAGTTATGGACATTTCTGAAATCCACAGGCGAACTACTGAGCCAAATGCATGATTATGGGACATTTAACCTTCGTTATTAGGCTCGCGAATTACAACCCAGGCAACCTGAGTAGCCTTTCATAACTCCGTTAGCCACATCCCCCCATCCAATGTTGGGCCTTGATACCACGACTTGAATAGCAATGGGATTGGTGGGTGCGATCAACTTTACGAAAGCCATTTTATTCGCTAATTTTAACCCCCTCTAGGAAGACTGAACTGCATTAGTGCGTAAATCAGTACTTCTCTCTCAGCACAACACTTCCTGTAATCAGCAAAATATTCTGATTAAAAACCAACCGCTTTAATAGCAGTGCTGTGCAAACGGTCGTGTGCGAGCATATGCATTGCTTACTTCTCTGCTCCTGTGTGCCCCTCTGTGCTCAAATCAACCTGACGTCACGTGCCTAAGTGCGCGCTCTTTGCAGAAGAGAAAGTGGTGAAAACTGCACGAGCGCACCACGCATCTCAGACCATTTTCAGTAGAATTCGAAAGAAAATATTATGATGTTATTATAATAAATATTCTTAATATTGTTTGCGTACTTGTTGCAGTGGAAGTATTAGTAGTAGTAGTAATATTAGTAGTAGAAGTAGTAGCAGTAGAAACAGTGTACACTGCGTAGCACTGCGCAATTGCAATCATCTCCGCTTTCAAATTCGCGCACAGGCACCAAAAAAAACATTCAAAAATTTCATGTCCAACGGTTCCTGATATTTTCACAAAAACAAAGTTCTCTTCTGTTTTTCCAATGAAAAATAAGAGACTGGCAGTCAGCGGGTAATGCTTAAATCTCACTTCCTCCCCAAAACGCGTGCACCAGGGATCTTACCCTCGTGGACTTACGTTTTTATAGCTCTCCCTCTCCAACTGCTTTTGTTCGGATTCACTTAGAGTCTTCTGAATTGAGTCAAGAGGAGGAATTACAGCAGGCTGGACAAGCTGCAGTGAGTGAGGCAATTGTGCCTGTGCGACAAACAAACAGCGATCACCTCCCCCACCATCATTCCAGGCCCACAAAGGAGGCGGCGCCCCAGCAACCGACAGTCGGGACAGATGCGCCCGACACCCACAGGCAGCCGTTCACTAAAATTGCCCAGTGTGTTGGCCTCCCGTCGCAGGCCATTGACGCGCAGGAGTTAGCCGCTGCCTGGATGGAACCCCACGCCATGGTTACCGTCTTCTACAATCGTCCCAATGTGAACTCCATTCTGAAGTTATTTGGCTCGTGGCTCTTTGAAGCGGCCTCCAGTGGCACTTCGGCCAGCCCGGAGGGTGAGTAACGTGCATACTCCCAGTATAAACTGAAAATCACCTGACTGAGACAAAATCACAGCATGACCCCAAGTTACTTCCAGCAACGATCGGATATGTAACCCCAATCAGAAAACCGGGGTCAAGGGCTCCTCTCATAAGGAAACGGTTATAATGGGCTTTTCGATGTGTGGTAAGCGAAACTGACATCTAGCGGTTTAGGGGAAGCAAGAGGTAAAACATATATTGCTGACACTAACTTGCTTAAATGCACCAATAAAGCATAAAAAGAGAGCGGGAAATTTGAAGTACTGGAAATTATGAGCTGTAACCGGGTGGAAAAGTATGAGAACTGGGGGCATTGATTAAGTATTCCAGGCGAACTGATGCCAGCCCGTGACGAACAATTGGGCCGTAAGAGAAGGTAAGAAGCATACATCGTTAAATCCGACCGTCGTGCTGGCCGCTAAAGTTGAATAAATTGAATGCCTAGCACCGGACCCTAAACCCTTACCTACCTATAACACTACTTGCTAATCTACCCCTATGCCGTACGCTCATCCTAACGTTAACCCTTACGGATTAACTAAAATGGGAGGGGTTTAACTTAAGCCTCAACAAAGACTAGGTTGGGTCACCTATCCGCTCGTTAACTTTCTTTGTATCATTTGGACCAGGTTTAAGTGATACATGAGAAGAGGAGTCGCTCCTCCTTCCAGGTGACCCTGCGGTAAATTTCAGGGAAGCGGGCGTGAAGCGGGCGTTTGTAGCTTAGCGGTAGAGCATTAGCCTCCGGTAAAGGCTTTCTCTGATGCGCGGGTTCAAATCCCGCCAAACGCCTAGAGTTTTTCACACTTGGGTCAACTCAAATTAAGCAAATCTGCCAAACCAACTTAATAATTAAGTCAGCCTAGTAGTCATTCTGGTGGATTCTAGATGATTGCTTAGGAAATCCTGCTTGGGCAGTCAACTTGCTCCCAT
>JAYGXS010000001.1:78965377-78989385 GCA_036362985.1 Ligula intestinalis | reverse complement strand
AAAATCGCTCACTTATTGTTGCACGTTCACCATATCTGATGCTGGCCTCCTACAGGAGGCCTAAAGCCCAGACTAATACACGTACTGTTCCGATTCTAGCGTGTTCATCTTGTTTGCAGTTGTCTGGATTTCAGCTGTGACAAATAGGTGGATACATTTTCTGCCGTTTCAGGACATTAAACTGACGACAGATTACTTATTATTGCAGTGCTCCACTTTAGCATGTTATGTGGTAAGAAGTTCAGGGATTGGTTTATCGCAACACATGGCAGATCGAAAAAAGTTGTCAACCCAGTTTCACGACTCTTTTTCGCTGAGAAACACGTCACCTTGCTTTTTGAATTTTGGGCAAAGTTTAAGTTGCAATGAATGGATATATAGCGAATTATTTCAATCTAAACAAGACAGAATAGTGTGCTGTTGTAAACTTGACAGAAGAACGCAGGCTGAAATAATCCTTTTTTGTCCACTCCTACTATTGGAGATCTGGGAGAGAGTTCGAGCAAAAGGACTATCTGTGACTTTCCAGCTGACTGAGGAATTGCTGATCAAGGCTTTGTTCAGGATTATCTTTCACTACGTCACGTCTTCAATTGTCGACTTTTATATCGTCACCAGTCATAGCCTGGTTCGGGCAAGGGGACGCCCTGAACAATTCTTATCTCAGACCAGCTTAGCTCACGGTCATACCGTCTTAGCTGGTAAGTAGGAAAGGTTGAGGTCATCGGATATTTTCATGGATGCAGTAGGGGAGATAACTCCACTGTATAGAGCGCAAATACCATCGATCAATAACCCACAGACGGCTAGTATATCCTAAGCGTATGGATAGTGGTTCATTTCCCCTGTACAATAGCTTTCGCAGAGCCCTCCTGTGCCCCAGGGGTTTGCTCTGTTGATTGTTTTTATAGACACCCACTTCTGAGGTTAAGGCATATTCAGACAAAGATCATGAGCTTCAGTTGAGCCGATGGTCAATTTCATCTTTGCCATGCTCCTTTTTCCGAAAGTTGCACTGACTTCTAGCTCAAGAGCAATATCGTCTACCATGACCGCAGCACAAAGAAACCTGGGGCACGCATTTATGACTTGGCAGAGTTTTTATTTGAACCCAAACCGGTTAAGTTCGCATTTCCGTGTGTGTGCAACGCAGCATCTTGCGTCTCCTCCTAGGAGCAGTCCCTTAGCGGCATACCAAATGTGAGGAGGGGTGCAAAGCAAATGCTGTCATGCGTGGGGCTTTTTTTATAGTGAAGTACACACATGCAGCACGTACAATAGCAGTGGCTAGCGAGGCTATCTACTCTAAGTGGTTCATCCCTTTTTTGTACCTGATCGCGCACAACCCAACCAGAGGGCTATGAAGTCCAAATTAGTGGAGAGCCACTGCGGCCTGACTCCCAGTCCTATATAATTTGGAGCTTTCTCATTATTATTTAGCAGTCTCCGTCTCCCGGGCCGTCGTGAAAGTTTAAAGCCTCGATTTGGTTATTCATAGTGCGTAAGTCAAGTTTCTATTTCCAGCTGGAATGACCCGCCTTTGTACCTCTTCCCTCATACCAGCGCAAGGTGAGATTGGTCATACTAAATACCATTCCCTGCAGCTACCGTCTCTCACGCACGTGACAGGAAAAACATCCGCGCGTCGCGCGCCTGTACCGCCACTTGAAAATCACTCGCCTAGTTCTGTATGTGTATGGGTGAAAGTTGTAGTGGCTGCCTTCGCCTATGCGTGTATGACTGAAGTAGCCAATAGAGGGTATGAGTACGCGGTTATGGTATAGACACAAAGGCAAACCTAACAAGTTTTGGTTGTTGTGGCTGTAGGCTGTGATTCTTGACACGCACTGCAACTAATTTGCGGGTGTCCTATCATTCCTATGTGTGACAGGTATATGCGTTAAAGCGCCGATAGGTTGGCATGCATGTCACTTATAAGTAGAGGAGGGTGGGGGAGAGAGTTGGCAATTCGTTCGATTTACCCGCTCAGCCTGCTGCAACGTATGAAATCCACCAATTCTGATACAGCAAGCTAACTGTCCAAGTGTGACTAAACTCACAACTCTCGCTGTGAACCGCGTAGCTAAATTGGCCAGAGCGTTGGCTGTAGTAAAGCTTTCCCTCGTTAGTGTGGGTTTGAATCCCACCGAGGCTCCAACTGTTTCACATTTGGGTCACAGGAATGTCACTTATGTGTGTGCCTCATGAATTGACTCTGTATGGGTCTGATATGATTGATTTGCTTATATGAATGGATAGGTAAATTCAATACGCGAATACAGCGGACGTGACAGGTTTTGACCCTGGTCCATGTCATTGGTTCTTCGGTCGTGCTACGGCGGTTCCCTAGGTGTCCGACAAGGTCGCCGGTTTTTATTTTGTTTGACAGGGGGTCAGCTCGCGAAGTGACAGTGATCTCCAGGTAACAGATGTCGCGGGCCTAGTTTCGTACTTGCTGCCACTTGCGCTTCATCCGGTACACCTAAATTCGCAGCCGTAGACACCACACAGATAACCGATATGGCATGGTCTGCCTATTGTGAAAGGAGTTTCGTTGCATTGTTGATTGATTGTTGTGATAATCGAGAGTATTATGCATTGTAAAGTTTTCCGACTGTATCTCCTTTGCGTAACTTGATTAGCCACAAGCGCTGCCAAACCTTTTTGTTATTGCGTGGTTGCGGTCAATCTTATCTTTACAACCGAGCTTCGGATGATTGCTGTAGGCCTTCATAACGCTCCGAGTTGGATTAGCAAGAAGCGATGACTGACAGACTCCGAGAACTTCTTCTTATGTGGAAGGGCTCCAGTGAATTAGACTGACTAACTTGCCTCGTGTGTTCATTTCCTCAGTATCTTGGTCTCGATATTTTCTTTGTCGTTCGCGCCAAAAAAGCTGTTTCTCCGCCTCCATCTATCTTCATTGTGCGAGAAGTCTTCGGCAGTCGACGCTACGATGCTTTCAACTAATTTCACGCAACCATTTTTCGTACAGCAAAATTGATTTTTTCCATACAGAGCTTGGAGTTTCTTGAAAGAAATCGGGAAAAGATTTTGTGAGCCCAAAGTGTATGTATGTCTGAAGGTGGGAGAATGCTTTTGTGCCTTTTTTGCTTGCATATAAGTTGTGTTCTCATAGTTTTTTTCAGTAGCATATAGTAATTTATGCATATGCTGGACAATTCTCTTCATGACCATATCCGTCTTAGTTATCAACTGCTTCCTTTTTTAGGTTTATGAGTTTCAGCTTTCAACTGTCCTGGTCCATTGTCTTGACCTCCTCCGCTGCGACCTGAGAGCCGTTCACGTCATGCTTCCCTACTTGTTCACTGCCTGTCGCTGGGTTTTTCGAAAACAATTTATTGTGTAAGTGGTCTCATTTCATTATTTTTTCAGTCCGACGTGGTTGTCTATGTACAAATGACTCTCACGCTTGATATTATCCTTTCAAATTCAAGTTCCAATTTCATTCATTTTGGAACTTCTTTGGCAGTATTGAAAGCTCAACTTCGGTTCCTTGCCTGAACCAACATCAGGTTGTTACTTTATTACCAAGCTGATAGAGTATAATATAATAAAATACATCTACTTAATATTCGAAAGTAGGCAGCTTCAACTGGTATAATGTACTCCATCAACATGCTAGATGGATTAACTATACGTTCCTCTTATGCAGACTATGAGGACACCGCATGAATTTGTACATTTGAACACTGTGCCATGGTTGTGTGATTGCTGGCCTTTCGAACGGTCGAACAATTTAGCAAAGTCCAAGACGAGAACTCTTTTCTCTAGGATCGTACAGTATTCTTATCAAATTCCCAAGTCAGAATGCGCAAGCAAAGATTACATCAAGCTGTGTCGAGTGCTCATCAGCCATTGTGCAAGCAGTTATTACTTACATTTCCGAAGAAAATTGTGTTTTTGCATGTTCCTAAAGTTTATAACGTTTAAAATGCACGGTTTCTATTACGTGGAGCCGAAACTTCAATAAGAACACCTAGTGCGTCGTTCGTCCTAGTTTGAAGGTAGAAAACGATGTTTCTTTCGTCCGACTTTCAAAGGTAAGTTGGATTCGTCAAAATGCCATCACCATTTGCATCTAAAACTTATGATAGATCGACCGTTGCGAAAGAAGACGCCTACCATCACCCCTCGCAAGGGCCCTGCGCTGACTTGCCAGGAATTCGTTTTTAGTGAATCAGCCCTTCAAGAGAGGAAGTGAAAAAAATGCTTTGTTCTAAAAATATCATTCCACAGCTTTCAGTGACAAATTCTTCCTTTCACCGTGAATAAAATGAGGCCCACAAACTACATAAGCTCGGAAGATCACAAACAGTGCATCATGGTTGAAGACCGCAATTGTCAATATCATGAAAAATCGTCCTTGAATGAATCGCACAATGTTGGCAATATTTAATTTTCTTCATTACACTACTAGCGTCGTGTACTGTAGTTAAAATAAGTTGAAAGGAGTTATGGATGTAATAGGTCAACTGATGTATATATAAAAAAATGTACATGTGAATGGAAGGTCCGCTATCGACTGCCGCTGCTGAAGAATCCACTTCTCTCTGTTGACCCACACCGCACACGTGCTTCGATAGCAAGGCAACTAAGAGTGGACGTAGTATTCAGTAGCGTAAGAAATTTCTTGGGTATCAAGAAACGTCAGATTTTGCCCAATTCTGGCCTATTCTTTGTTTAAGTAACAGCTCTCAAGTAAACTAAAGTAAATTAGCTATTTGTGATTCAAGCCAAGTTAACAAACAAAATAAGCGACCTCATTTGTGTGTCAGACTACTCCCACAAATTTTCTGACATAAACATGTCCTCGGTTACCTATTAAATTACTGTCAGATTCTCTTTTCTAGAGCGCCTTTTTCATGGTTTATTTTAACACAGTACCATCACTTTTATTTTATCTTCTGTTCTTTTAGCCGACCGGAGTACATATCAATGGCTCTCGTTCGCAGGGCTGCTCTTCACCAAATGATCTCGATGGTTTGTCTCCCCAACCAGCTTGAAGGCCTTACCTTCTCTGGTACAGTTGCGTGCATTTTCGTTTGTACAACACTGTCGTTACTTGTTTTTTTTATTTCCGTACTACGGTCTGAAAAGTAGGCCATAAAGGCAAATACAACTCCTATGTTAGCTTGAATATTCTGAGTTGGGGATAACTGGGCGTGCGCCAGTTACTTGGTTACATAATCAAGCAAACGCAATCGAGTTATCCCAAGGCAAGCCGGGAATTGTCATTCCAATCTTATTTAATTATCGGTAGTAACTCCGGGGTTTTAAATTATTTTGGGCGTCCTAACACTGGTCATGTCAAACACCTCTCGGCCAATAGTAACTCTTGGACACTTCCTCAAAAAGCCTTCAGTCAGAAGCCATTTATTTTCTACTGAATACTTTTGAAAGCCGCCAATAAATTATATATGCCTAACTATGATGGGCTTTATTAGAATTGGCTAAACAGTGACTATTCGTCACTCCAACGAACGAGTCGACAAAAGATTACGTGTGGATTTACGGACCGGAGATGCAGTTGTGGCAATCGATGGTCGCACCCCGTTTCTGTCGTTTGCCTTGTTAGGCGATCTTCCTTAAGTTAATTGCAAGGGAATGGTTGAATCCGACTCATTGGTCACCTCATCGGACCGTCGGATACGTGCCGCGTAATTGCAGCACGTCCAAAACTAAAAGTGTAAACTTGATTAGTCCTCGTAGATAACTTCTATTTCTTTCTTACTCACTGTACTGAAGTTCTGACCTCAGTTCTGGCTGATTTGTAAGATTTTGTTCTCACCCTGGTTGACATCCTCCTTAGCATAAAGTGCCCTGTAATATCTTCTCTGTGTCTCTTCGTTCGCTGAAAGTCTGACCTAAGCTGAGGCCATGAACATCGGCGCCTTTTTTGATACTGTTGAATTTTTACGGCACCATAAGATCATCCCATTAAACTGAAGTTAACAGAAGGAAGGGCTTTCTGGAATAACAAAAACGCTTCAACATTAGAGCGCAACTTTCATAAGACTATAAATACTCGGACAAATTTCTGACACGAGGTTTCAATTCACCAAGGCTTGCAAAGTTTCTGTGTCGATTTGGCACATCGTTACAAGCGTAGTGCGAATTCAGCCAATCCTCAGTCGAGAGTTTTGAGTTTCCGATCGTTGCAGATTTCAAAGTCCTGAATTTTGAATCCGATGCAGACAAATTCCCTATTGTTAATTACATAATATATGTGAATTTTGAAATCTCTGCCTAATCGCTCCCCTCCCACACCTTCTTTGCATCTGAGCAATTGTTGTCACGCATCTGTCGCAGAGCTACCTGTTAGGCTTTGTTGCCCGTTGCCAGGATGACAACGCGACATTGAGACGCCGTTGCTAGGTGCGGCCCGCCTACTGTGTATTCCTCTAGCAGCCAATCCTAGTGACGCATGGCAGCTTTTTCAAAAATATTTACCACACAAATACCTGTGTATATGTGTCTATGGGTGCGGATGGGTTTGTGTAGTGAAGACATCAGTCTGCTCGTCCATCCACTGGCTACCTCAGAAATTTATTTATGCTCGTCCTCCTTGTACTTGGGTCTTGGCCACTGTCCAACGTCCGCGGCGTGTTTTTTCTTTGAATTCGAAGATTCTACGAGCTGGCATTACTGTTTATTATCTGAATATCTTCCAGATATTTCTCCGCACATCACGTCTAACGCAGATCAACTGACGGCCAAAAAACTGAGGATTGAAGTTGCGTCGTTGCTGCTGGAGCTGCTAGGACAAGAAACGGACAGCCACAACCTACGAATGATTTTAAGTAAGCACTGCCGTATTTGAAAAAGGGCACGCAATTATTTCATTTACAGTAATATAAGTGCACGCTTTTGCTGATTTGGGCTATTTGTGCTGACGCCTCTGAGGCGCTTCATACGCTGAAAACGCCTATTATGAGGCCATTTTTGCTAACCTTCATACCTTCGCATTTTTAAAGGCGAATTCGATTCTTCAAAATTTCATCAACATCCGTGCGTACCACTTATGATAGTTCGACCGTTCCGAACAACGACTTCTGCAGACATCCTACGCAGTGTTCACCGAGACGACTGGAGTAGAAATTTTATAATCGGGAAGCAAACTTTCGATTAATCTACTTCTATCTTTCTTTTCACACCCCCCCCCCCTGTCTTCCGATGGCTGGGTGGGGGTAATTGAAGTCTGAACAGTCCTTCCTCCCGGCCTAGTGAACACGTTCGAAACTGCATTTAAGTCGGAGAATGACTTACTAAGCCTTTAAATGCGCGAAGAGTGTCATTCATTTAGATGGAGCAATTAGGGCAGACCCTCGGTTTGGCGGTTGTTATTTACCGAGTGTCATCTACTCCCTATCTTCTTTGCATTTTTCGTGGTTTATTACACTTTTTCGAAATATTTTTGACGAGGATATAGCATGTAGTCGGAATCACCAACAGATAAGCCGTGGAACTCGTCTGTCAGGAATGGTCATAATAGGGGTTATATGTGCGGGCTTTAGGTCGCACACACCTAACCCCGAAAATAATCCCTAACCATGAACCAAATTCACCTAACAAGGTCTACTTAAGCATAAATAGTAGCGAATCTTGCATATTGTACACACCCGACTGCATACCATATTCTCGCCCTTTTTTTCTGTCCCTGAAATACTTTACTCGCTTTCCTGACATGATGGCATCCATCCCAGCCCCTTTCCATCTGTAAGTGCTCGTTCTCGATTCGCACAACCCTCGTGCAGCATTTCTCTTTCTCCCTTCACAACCAAAATTATGACTCGGGTCCCTTTGCCGTAGCAGCTAAACTTTATCAATGCACTTGAACTCTTCCATCTTAGGTGCAGAACCCACCCCATTGTTTAAATCTATGACGTTTTGTTTCCATTGTCAGTCACAATGCATGAAACGTTCGACGTGTAATTTACAAAACCTGGACATATACCGGTCGTATAAAACGACCACTTTTGTCCGTTCGCTTTCCTTTCTTGGTTTGTCAATTTTTTAACATCCACTCAACTTCCCAACAGCCTCAGCGATGTTCTTCCATCCAATAACATCTGTAGCAACAACGCCACTCCTACATACTCTGCTATCCGCACACATCGGTTTTTGGAGATAACCGATTAGGCCTAATTAAACATACAGCAACACCAACCACGGAAGCATTAGACCCATCGGTAAATCCTTCAACATATTTTAAGAATGACAGCTATCGACTTCCACCAATGGTGACCTATCTCTTTGCCGAATTGCCTAAAAATCCTCTTCCAGTTTTTTTCAGTGGCTTCCGAAACAGAACTTTAAATTTTGCTGTTGCTCGGTCTGCACTGCCTGCAATCGCTGCATCAAGGGACTCCTGCTTAGTCTTCTTCACTTGCCTTCATGGGCTCCATTAGATCCTAGCACAATTATGGAGCACAGCCACGAAATTGTCTAATCGCACATATATGCAGCAGATGGCGTGATTCAGCCTGAATTCGGGTTTACTGTTTTCTGTAGCAGTTTATGCCTGCACCCGAATTCGTGAGGCTCACTCCATCCCCACCGGTGAATGTTATTCTTGCCTGCCCAAAGCAGTTTAACACTTCTATAATGGTCATTGAATTGTCCTGAAAGTCACATTTCTTTCCTAGAGCAGCCCATTTGAAGGACAGTGCGACTTAAATCACACCTTTGTGTAGACGCCTATTTTCTGCTGCTTTTTGTTGTACCACAATTTTGGAGCCTTATGGTGTTGCTACTGTCTCCTATCCTCCTTCCTGTTTTCCACCTTGCTAGGTGCGGCTTTCACTTTATCACAAACTCTCTCCGGTCCAGAATTGCCCTCTGAAATCAGCACCCGTTCATTTCGGTCCTCCGCCCTCGGTTAGTCCTCATCACGTCTCTCTGTTTTACTTATTGGTCCTGATTTCACTAAAACTCCAACATGTTTAGTCATCAGGGGCCTCAAACGGCTATTTTGAATCAGAATGTTTTACAGTTTGCTGAAATTTTAATGAAAATTACTTCGTCATCCCTATGTTCCGCTGAACCTCTAGTTGCCACCCTGCCTACCACATAGTGAAGTACTGTAGTCGATTTAACCATGGGCCAACAAATTGGACGAGTACAGACTGGATTGGGTGATTTTGTTACCTCCATATTGACACAGTCCATTCCCTGTATGATCAGATCACAGGACAGTATTTGTAGGATGCTGCTACATACCTATCAAAATTAATGGCTTCTTTTTTATCGAAAGTGATTGCCCCTGGTGTGATGAAATTCAAGTAGTTTATCGCCGCAATTTAATCACCGGTATTGGATGTTAGCATGATAATCAACCGCCCATTTGGGTCACTGCCACTACTATCTCTATTTCTGATCACAAGCCGACAAGACAGCGGACTCTTGGCCCAAAGGTTAGGGCGTTTGCCTCTGGCCTGAGAGACGCGAGTTTGAAACTCGAGTGTGGCGGCAATTTCCGCTGCTACACTGGAGTTGGGTATCACCACCTAACGACGGCAAATAAGCCAAAAAAGCCTTCGTTTAAGTCCCTCTGTCTTTGTCGGTAATACATAAAACTAAGAAGTGTTCGCCTGCGCCTTGTCCGTGCTGCTAATTGTCCTGCCCATGAAGAGCAAGGGCAATGGACTAATCTCCTGTTCGACTAGGCATAGAACGAGAGCCCTGAATAGCAGCGATCAGCAGTACCACTGATTATTGGTTAACGCCCTGCCCAGGAGCCTTCAAATCTAGTGCATTGGAGGGCCTCTAGCCATTTCGAAATTTTATGTGCTATACACACACACCCACCTACCCTTCCGTACTGTCTCGTGTTAAGGAAGCAAAGCTTTTCTTGCTAACACTGACCATGCGCGTGCTTAATAAGCACAATAAGCAAAGCGAGAAAGTGTTTTTTGGACGGTGGACCGTTTATCCTAGGTCCTGTCTACACATGCATGTATTGCACTGCGTACAACACAGGTACTAACTGCGGGCCCAGACACGTGTGTCGCGCCGATTGTGTGCTAAGGCCTGGTGCAGGAACGAGATATTCGGCTATTCAGTGAGTCTCTAGTGTCTCTCGTGTGTTTCTCCGGTATTTGGACTCAAGTGTTAGCCTGTGTAGTTTACTTTCCGAGTAAATTAATGCGCAAACTTGGAGTAAATCCGTCTAAGTGAACCTTTTGATATTCGGTCCTAGACTTGATATGAATATGTGAACTGACATCAATCAGCTATTGTGGTATAACCGCGTAATATCCACAAGCTGTAAATGTGTAGTCCGTGGCATACACTACGTAATTATTTGCCATACTGACAGCAGAGGTACTAGCTGAAAATTTAGAAATGCGCGTTTTGCCGAGCTGGTGTGTATCGTAGCCCTTGTTGGATCAAGAGTCCCAGCCGGAGTCCAAACTGGTTGTAGTTGGAAGACGGAAAAAAACCGAGACCTCGACCGGCTTGAGCCGAAGGTACATGGGGTGAATTGCGTGCCTGGCCGGGAACTGCAGGCGAAAAGATGCTGGCAGTCATGCAGAGGGACGCCGCAATCGGGACAGCTGTCGGATCTGGACGGTTGGAGCCGGTGTTGATACTGGTGAAGGAGCATTGGGTAGCCACTGCGTAGTTGAGCCCAGGTACGGCAAGTGACCCTCGAGATTTGTTGTTCCAAGGCCGCAATCGGAGGTGGATAACCGCCCAAAAGGGCCATTGGATGGCAGCTTAGTTCTGCCTCAACAACGGCTTTCTGATGAAGACGCTGAAAGCTTTTCATAGTGGCAGAGCCCTTAACAGGTAGATCCGATAAACACGAGGTGACAGCTTTCCTGTAGAGAGCTCCAATAGACAGCTGAACGCTGCGGGTGGGTTCAGGAGCGTGGCAAGAGTGGTGATTGGGATGGCCGGGTTGCAAA
Organism: Ligula intestinalis; assembly: GCA_036362985.1. Lineage (NCBI taxonomy): Eukaryota > Metazoa > Platyhelminthes > Cestoda > Diphyllobothriidea > Diphyllobothriidae > Ligula > Ligula intestinalis. Next base: position 78,978,451 of record JAYGXS010000001.1, on the reverse strand, counting down.
CTGGTCCACCAGAACTGCTGACGTAAGAGTGCGTTGTGAGGAGTGACTGGTAAGAGAGAGGCCTTCGTATGAAAATAGTTGATAGGCAATCTCTTATCACAACCCGTGATAGGGCGGAGGGCGGCGTTCTGTGCTGACTGAAGGCGGCGGAGGCTGGAAAAGTTGATCGTAGGAGACCAGATTGTTGCCGCATAATTGAGGTGCTGTTTGGCAAGCGCTTTGAATGTGGTCGCCGAGCTGGTGCTGCTGCCTGTCGCAGCTGTGAGTTATAACGCAGTAACCGAGAGATTTCTGCTCAAAGATTCATATCAAGCTTGGGACCGATCACGAAAACGTCTGTTTCGGAGGTTTTGCTCCAAGGTCGCGCATTAATTTCCTCGGAAATTAAAAACAGGACCTGCGTTTGTTACTTTACCGCCAATGTTCATGCAGATAGGCCAGTTTATTTTTCGATGAGCTTTTATACTGCAGGTGAAGGTGTGATGATCGATCCTCTCTTTCTTCATTTGCTTATTTCTGTCTCCTGCGTACCTGGTTTTATTTAGACGATGCCTCTGACTTTCACGGCCTGTTGCTTGAAAAGGTCTACTCAAACTTAGTTGAACGCTGGAGAAATGACATGGCGGTCTCCTCATTTGCCTTGGAAGTCCTCTCGGGCCTGTCACAGAGCTGCGTCACTCGGCCTGACCCTGATGCCTGTAAGTTTCGAAATTCTTGTTTCTTGATTTAGTCAAGATCAAAGTGTATGGTCGCCATTTATGCCAAACATGCCACCAGTTGATCTGTGGTAACCCCATAAACTGTATAACTTTGTTTTTTCTGCCCGCTGCTCTAAACCAAAAAAACGAATTGAATCTTGGAGGAACTTCCACCGCACCAAGTTATTACAAACAAAATGCCACGTCCTTCGAAGAATGCTGAAGGCCAATCCATTGTTGGGCCTGCCCGAGCTCATTCTCTAACCAGATGAACTGTCATCGACCTGGCATCTAGCGTCAGAATATTTCTTGACAAGGAAGCATTGGGAGGTTTAGCTGTTTCAACCGTAAACAACTGAGAAGCACGCGCTATAGCCTTTCTTATAATATTTTTTGAATGATTGAACGCTCTTTTGACTGCCATTGATTTAGAATGCTGCCATCTCGTCAATTACACCATCTCTCTGGACTTAGAGCTAGGCTACAGTGCCTCCACTGTGACCTTTCAGCGGTGTAATTCGTATGCACAGGCGCAGATTCAGCCTCGTCAGTCGCCACGTCTGTACTCGCTGCCAGCCACCTTAGTTCCGTTCTTGCCATTGAACCAGAGTGGATATAACCTAGGACGGCACTTTCACTCAGTGCAGTTCGAGTCGTCCACTTCCCTTCTTACTGTGTGACATGCTAGTGCTTTTTGTACCTAGGCGCGGCTTCAAGCTCTGCCGGTCGCCTGCGTCCTCTCACACCTCCGGTTTTCTTGACTGTGTCATGACACTGCGTCCGGGTGCAAAAGGGAGAGGGAGTGGGGTAGATGCAGTGTAAGTCTACTATCACTATAATCTAGCCCACGCGCAGGTCACTGCGCGTGAAGCACGCCGTTTTCATCGCCGTAATTGAACTGGCTGATCAAAAAATGACTTGCAGTCTGAGCCTTGTTCCAAAGGGGGGTACCCAGCTCCCCCGTTGCCAGACGAATTTCGCTTGGTGCGTCGGGTTCACCCTCTTGGGGACAGCATACTCCCCGAGTTCCTAACGGATCTTCGGTTTCCCCTTACGATCACACGCGTTTTCATTCCATCTCGGTGTTTCTACACTGACCACAGGTACAGGCCTGGTTGCCTACAGTCGAAGCTGAAATGTTAGGCCGGAGCGAGATGTTTCGGCGCATTAATTTCTGAGGGTGGCATTGTTACCGTCGTCTGCTTCTTTCTTGCATATCTTCGGACTCATTTCTTAAGATGTCACATGATACCCTGCCCACTGAAGCAGGAGGGCAATTTCTGTAACTATGGGACAATATGAAGTCGCAAATGACTTATTGCGTTTTCTTAGCCTTTTTTAATGTTTTTTACCGCAGGCAAGAATTGTGTACGTTTCATCTGCCAGTTTATCGCAAGTCAGTGCAAACGCGAGCAGAAGGATCACACACGCCCAGTGCACAATGTCATAATTCATGCCTATCACTGCCTCGCGTCTTGGTTGGTTGCGCATGCCTCCGTGATGTTGAGTGACCCGGCCATCCTCGGGTCCGTCATCGAGACCACAAAACTTTGCATATTTGGGGTTGCTAGTCAGGTGAGTTGATTTGAGCTTTAGCTGCATCGTCAGCACCAAAACTGCTCCCCGTTTATTCAAAAGGCAAATCCCTTCTCCACCCCCGTTTTCTTTGTCTTACTCGGGTTCTTCATTCATTAGCGAACTGCGTCATCAAACCTTTTATCATACAGGTTTATTGAGAAGACGACGATTGTATTGGGAATACAGGTTTATATTATTAGGCCTCTGACGCCGTACACTCTTATTATTATCGAAGGGAATACAAAAGTAACTATGGTGACAGAATTCCCAGTGCAATTGTCATTTTGTCTTGCTAGACCAAACTATTTCTCTGCATGCTGGAAGGTTATTTTCTAGACAATGAGTTTTCTAGTCCACTTGTTTAGCGTGGTGATATGGCCCTTTTGTGGTTTTTAACCTGGGGTTTTCATTGGCTTTAAACTTCGCACTGTGTTATGCCTGTTTAAGCCAATGAAGCGCGTTTTCCACTAGACTATGTACTTCTAATTCTTACAGTCTGTGAACTGAAGTTTTGCTGCGTGCGGTCGATATATTGACTTGATCAGTCGCAATCTCCTTCCCTTCAGTCATCTCTACATTGCAGTATGTTCCACCGAGTTAGTTGTTAATGCCACAAAGTTAGATGATTTGGCTGAATTCATTTTCCTGTTTGATGTATTTTCTGGTCTTTCTAACTAATGTTATCTTATTGTTCATCTTCACTCTGTTTTCATAGTTCTCCTCTTCTCTCTTCATTCTCCTCCTGTATCTATTTCTCCATCGATTTACTTATTTTCATCTGTTCACTATCGCCTCAGTTTCTGCAATTTTTCCACCTTCATCCTCCTATACCCCTAATCCGCATTACCCCCCCCCTTTTCCTCTGATAAGACCTGGCATATTGGGGTTGTTATTGCTTTCTTGTAATTTTCCCTCTAACCCCTACTTCTATATGCTTTGCTCAGGCTACCACCGTGGGCGGTGCTATTGGAAACAGTCAGGCGCCGGAGCAGGCCTTCCCAGCACCCTCGAAACGCGTTAGTGAAGCGGCCGAACAACTACTCTCCATATTGCTTTCGTCTGTAGGCAACTTCCCAACATCCAGCGGTTTAGACTCTACCGACGCACGTCTCACTGAAGGACACCTGGTGGAGATGCTCGCTAGGCGCAAGACGCAAGATAAGTCACGACGACAGGCCCCTACCAGCCCTCACCACCGATTCCGTTATTTCTGGGACAATGCCTCCCTGCTGATGGGTATTTTGGAGGAGCCCACTAATGATACCGTGACTGCTGGGTCCACCGACCCCGGCACCAACAGAAATGGTGCGGTGCCACAGTCGTTTGTCGATCCGCCCAGTGTACTGGTTGTCCTGCGGGGAGACACTTTTGGGCCTCAGGTGTGGTCCTGCAAGCCGCGTTTTCTTCCACGTACTCCGCCAACTTCACTTCCTGCCGTCAACTCCGCGGTAGTATCGCAGGAAAAGACGCTGCTTCAGCCTCCTGTTTCCTTCTTGGAGTCGGTCTACGCTGTAGATGCACCTGTGGGGCGCTTCTCCATCAAGCCGTCAGAGTCCCTTTTTATGCCGCGTTCTAAGCACAACATTCCTCTCGTACAAGCGTAAGTGGTAGAACATCAAATCTTCTGTCTCCTTTATTATGCATCGCCGTAGTACTGCCAAAAATTTCGTTGCTTTCTGCCGCACGGCTACCTTTCCCCATGCACTTAGTCATCTAAACAGAACCGTGGTCCTGAGAAGGCTCTGCGACCCAGTTTTCTAGTCTACGAGTTCGCTTTTTGATTCCCAGGCCCCAGACACCGTCCGGCCAGGACAGTCGACTGGTTCGGGGAATGGACGAAACTGCTGATATACCTAATGGCCTCGCCTGTGTGTTCTGCATACAAGACGTAGCTGACCACGCACAAACATCTGGATTTCACATAAATGGAGGTTGTTTGACTCACATCATAAAAGAAGGGGTTCCACAGGTCACGTTAAGAGGGAACCATTACGCCCTAACTGTCAGACCACCAGTCGGCCACTCTACACGAACACACGCTGGACTGACTTTGAACTCTGTTTTCCATCTTCAGTTGGCAACCTTCTAAGTCATTGCATTTAGCGCAGTATGACATTCGCAAGCTGTGATCACACATGCAGCAGTAGCAGCTTTATTGACTGTCTTAGTTGTTGGCCGTACTCCGGTTGAACCGCAAAAGCAGTGGCATGTGGTTCCGCGTGTTTTTTTGCTAAAATTTACTACGTCGGCGAAATTTTCTCGACGCCCTCCTCTGTGGCATGTTGAATCCTTAATCCAAATGAAATCCACCGCGATGCGGCCGTACCATCGTCCGTGGGAACCAAAGCAGACGCGTCTACGAACCGCGTTCCCACCGGCCCTTCCGGCGGCCAAGGTCTGCTACACCCATCTCCCTACGTTGGATCAACTCTCCCCTCCGCCCACTCCGTGTTTTTGATGCCGTAACAGCCCCTCCCGGCCACGCTGCTCCGACTCCTCCCACTCGCCACCGGAATAGAGGCCAACCCTGGACCTCTCTGGTACTGCTCGTTCTGCCGAGTCCGCCTGGGCCGCTGCGACTGGTCTGTACGTTGCGGCTCCTGCAATGGTTGGTGCCATCTCCGCTGCAGTGTTCTCGCCACGGCTGTCGATTGGTCGCCCGCCTTCGCGTGTCTTAGCTGTCTCGTGCCCCCACCGATCTCCATGCCTCCAGCCCGTCCTGTCCTGAACCCAAATCCTCTGGTCTCCGACCTTGCCTCACCACCTGGTCTTAAGATCTTACAATTCAACGCCAACGGTCTGCTTGGGAAGCTTGACCAGCTCCTGGCCTTCATGCGCTTGCACAGCATAGCTGTGGCGGCTATCCAAGAGAAAGAGTGGTCTAACTCCACTAAGGTCCCTTCCTGTGCCGATTACACGATTGTCCGTCGCGACCGCGGCCGTGACAAAGGCAGAGGTTTGGCCTTCCGGGTGGACAAATCCATTGCCCATCACCAGCTACCCCTGCTTGGAGCCGATCCCACGGACGTACTGGCAATTTCCCTTGACATTGGCCCGGCGCCGCTAACCGTCGTGAACGTGTACATCCCTCCAACTTCCAGTTGTCCTCCCGGTTTCACCGCCTCTATCGCTCCATATTTCCCTTCTGGAGACAGTTTGGTGCTAGGTGACCTCAACGCCCACCATGACCTGTGGTGCTCTAACTTGGCAGCCGACCCCCGAGGAGAAGCTCTGGCTAATGTAATAGAACACACCCCCTTTGCCATTCTCAACGAGAACAGCCAAACGCGGCTCCCGACCAACGGTGCCTCCAGTTCGCCCGACGTTTCCCTCGCCAGTCTCAGCCTGGTAGCCTCCACCATGTGGAACACGGAAATCAGCCTGGGTAGTGACCACCTCCCCATTGTGCTCAAATTGGCCACCGCCTCCGAGCGTAGCAAGGCCCCCAACCGGCACTTCATTAATTTCAAGAAAGCCAATTTGGCAGCGTTCACGACCAAATACGAAGCCGAGATCGATGGCCTACCGCCTCCCATCTGTGTCCACATGGTGGAGCGAGCCCTTCGTCGACTATTCCTGGCAGCAGCAAGTCACCACATCCCTAACGGCCGCATTCCCCTTCTCCGTCCTAACTACCCGCCCGAAGCCTCCCGCCTTGAACGAGAGAGAGACGAAATACGAGCGCGTGATGCCAGTGACCCGCGCGTTGGCGAACTGAATGGCTTAATCACTAAGACTATTAACGATGGCAAACGCCAACGCTGGCATGAACTAGTTTCAGATTATAATTTCAGCGGCAACTCAGCCGCCACTTGGAAGCTTTTACGCAACTTGATGAACAAGCTGTTCTCGCCCCGCTCGGCGCCCATTTCCAAAAGCCAGCGCCTCCTTCTTCGTCTCCTCCATAAAGCCCCGCCCCCAGACATTTCCTTTTCGGCTGATGCCATCCTCACCGCCGTCAAGAAAATGAGAACTTCGAAAGCGTTAGGACCAGATGGTCTGGCGCCTATCAATGTGCGCCACATCGGCCGGAAGGTGGCTGCATATCTTGCCGCCCTGTTCAGCCTTTCACTGGAAACTTCAATCATCCCCGATTGCTGGCGCCAGTCGATTATTATCCCCTTGGTCAAAGCGGGCAAGGATTCCTGCCTAGCGACCTCTTTTTGCCCAATCGCCCTCCTCAGTCCATTGGCAAAGATCCTGGAACGGCTCGCCCACCCAATTCTGACGTCTGTGGCGGAACTATCTAGCCACCAACATGGTTTCCGATCGGGTCGTGGGACTACAACGGCGCTTTTCGAGCTCAGCGACGATATCCTCGAGGGCTTCAGTCAACAGAAGCCCGCTTCGCGGACCGTGGCAGTCTCAATTGACCTGTCACGAGCCTTTGACTGCGTCTGCCACGATCAGCTCCTGCAGGACTTGGTCTCGCTGAACGTCCCGACTGGCCTAGTGCGATGGTTGGCGGCTTACATCCGTGGCCGTCACGATCGTGTCCCTTTCCGGGGCGCTCTCTCTAAGCCCCGTAAGCAGACCTGTAGCGTCCCTCAAGGCTCTGTGCTCAGCCCGACGCTCTTTAACATCTCTATGCGAGAGCTCCCACTCCCCCAGGCACCTGTGCAATTGGTATCCTACGCGGACGATGTTACGTTCTTTGGCCGGCACCATGGCATCGATCAAGCTGCACCGCTCCTCACGGAGTTTATGCCTATTGTCGAAAACTTCCTCACCCAGCGCGGAATGACGATCTCGGCAGCCAAGTCGTCCGTAACTGTTTTCAGGCTTGATCCGAAGGAGTTTAATCGTCACCCGGTCATCACCGTCAACGGGGCGTCCTTACCGCTCGTCCGCAAGCCTAAACTCCGTGGCGTGCGTTTTTATCCGCTTTTCATGTTCGCAGATCATGCCAGGGAGACCGCAAGCAAAGTAAGCCGCTTCACTAATGTCCTCAAGGCTCTAGCAGGCACATCCTGGGGCTGCGCGAAAGAGACTTTGTCGACTGCTTTCAAGGCGCTGGCCAAGCCGCACCTCACTTAAGTGGCATCAATCTGGTCTCCTACGATGAGCTCTTCCAGCCTCCGCCGCCTCCAGTCAGCACAGAACGCTGCCCTCCGCACGATCACGGGTTGCTATAAAATGTCGCCTATAGATCGTCTTCATGCGGAGGCTTCTGTTCTACCGGTCGCCCATCATAACACTCTCCTTAGCCAGTAGTTCTGGTGGAGTTGTTCGCAACCCGGCCATCCCAATCATCACCGTTTCTGCGCTCCCGAGCCCTGCCGCAACGTCCGGCCGTCTATTCGAGCACTCTGCAAGAAAGCTGTTGCCTCCTCTCTCGCGGATCTACCTGTTGATAGCTCTGCCACAAAGACAGGCTTCCAGCGTCTCCACCAGAGAGTCGTCGAGGAGGAACGAGGTTACCGTCCCCCGGTCCTTTTGGGTTGCTATCCACCTCCGATTGCGGCCTCGGAACGACATCTCCCGAGGGTCACTCGCTGTACCCTGGCGCAGCTACGCATTGGCTACTGCATGCTCCTTCGCCAGTACCAACTCCGGCTCGACCCATCCATACCCGACTGCGGCGTCTCGCCGCATGACTGTCGCCATCTGTTCGTCTGCTGTTCTCGACCAGGCACCCACCTCACTCCCGCGGACCTGTGGCTCAAGCCGGTCGAGGTCGCGGCTTTTCTATGTCTCCCAACTACTCCCAGTTTGGATTCCGGCGGGGATTCCTGACAAGCACACACCATCGTCCGTAGTTAAAACGGAGCGTTTATCAGCCGCACTCCTGAGGAACAGTGTTCAAGTACACGAACCGCGGCCCGGAACGCTGTCATGTTACTGAGTCTACTTCCAACAGTATGGACAATCCCATTTACATTTTAAACTGGCGACCAATAATCTAAGCCCAAAGTGCCGATCTAATTAAGTGTTATGTCTAGGAGCATGCAGGCGCACGCCATGAGAGCCAGGGTCTGTGCCGCTGTGTCCTCTTGTTTTTATGTTATGTTACAATCTAATTCACCGTGCTTTCATTTAACCGGCCGTGGAGCACGCAATGGACATCGTCGAAACTTCTGTTGTCCAGCAACGCTCCCGACGATAGAAGTGTGCAAGCAGGAGTTTGAATTTAGATTTTTTTGCTACGGTTGTCATGTGTTCGTGGAAATGGGTCCAACATCTGATTTTGACAACTACAGGGCCACCGTGGTTAAAAAGACTAACTGCAATATTGTCCTTCTTCTTTAGAGACAAAGTCATACCCTCGTTGGAGGGAATCTGTCCCGTGGGCACCAGGGCCCGCTCCGAGGTGGACCTCCTAAAGTCCTTCATCAACAAAGAGGTTGAACGTGATGCCGATATCCACCGCAAGATTAAAGAGCGTCGCCGCAAGAATACCATTGTCTACAAGTGTGATCCGCAAAAGTCAGTATTTCATCTCTACTCTCGTCTACCCTTTTTTCGATCTTACAATCTCATTAGTTGACTTTTTGCTTAACTGTCACAAGTGTATTCAGAGTAGTTTTCAGTAAGTGTTCAGTAGGGATACAAAACACGTTTTTGCTATTCTCAAGAACTGCTAGAATCAAAGCCCAGCAGCTCTTCCATTTTGATGGTTTTGTCGGGTTGGTTTAACCGGCCCCTCTGTTCAACGCTCTCTTGCTTTTCAGTATATCTAACGACAACTTTTCTAGTTAGATTGTGCTGATTGAGATCTTTGCAGTCACTCCTACCTGTCCAAGCCTCAAAACATTGTATTTGGCTTCTCGGCTTATTCAGCGTAAATTATTTAACGCGTTCAAAGGTCACTTTAACTTCATCACCTCTGACATTTTTAATTTGCCGCCCTGCATTTTTCACCTCCCTCCCCCGCTTCCGAATATGTCAAGGACTGTGACGAACTCCACGTCTGCTCACACACTCCTCTCGCATCTCGGTTACGTCCCAGTAAACCGTCTTCTTTCTGCGCCGTCATACCGAAGATCCGTCACTATGCCCACCGCCAACTCTGCCAACCAGGCAGTCCCCAATCCGAATTCATCTGGTTCAGCACTCCGGGTTCCAGACCTCCTGTGTGATCTAACTCCCATAGCATCGGAGACGTCAGACTTTCGGGATCGCCTGGACACTTTTGACAACGCCATTTTGCGCACTACCAGCACATTACTGATTTTTTATGTGCGCAAGGGTCAAACAACCCTCAGCAGCGTGATCGGAAATATGGTAAGTCTTTTAACTTGGTAAATTCTGGTCGTTCAGCCTTTACGGTATAACTAACGTTTTCCTAAAAATACATTGCAACAGGCATCGTGGTCGCAATTTCCAAAGCAGTTCGTATCTTTCGTTCGGTCCCTTGGCTGGCCAGTTGATTGTAGCAAACACTACGGCTGGGCAGCAAATGTATCCAGCAAAACGCACGTGGATAATGGCCGTATCTCGAATTTCGATTACGCAAACTCAGGCAGTGCCAAACGCGTATCTCCACCGGATGGTTCCGACTACCTTATGTACTGGGCTGATGTGGCTGTGGAATTTGCTGCCGTCTGTCCGTCAAACAGGACCGAATTCCGACCAGTTCAAGGTAAGATCGCCTGTTTATTGGCCTAATGGGAGAAAGACTGATTTATTTCATTGCCGGCCACAATTAATTTGCTTTACTCATTCCAGCATCAACGATAAACGAGACGCAATCTGAAAATTCCGAAGCTCCCGGCAAGGTAGCTCTACTATGGCTGGAACGTTGGGATGACGCCCTATGGAGCACTGGTGATCGGAACCCTCTCCAAGTGTCCATTTGTGACCAGTTCGCCTGCACTGACCTTATTCTTGTGCACCCCCTGCAGAATGGCCTCTTACGTATCGGAATTGTATCGGAAACAGCTTTCGAGGCGGGACCCTTATTCACAGGTCTGGTGGCCAGCCCTCGCTGTTTGGGTAACTTGGTCCGCTCAACAGTAGTCAACATTGCGCGTCGACGCCAACTCATTTCAGACTCCCTCCAGCCGCCACCGATCCGTCGCCTGAATCGGTTTAAAGAGATTGCTTGCAATGTTACTGCTGTCCCCGAGGGAATTTCCATCTTCCCACCTGGTATACCTAATTCTGTCCGCGCATCTCATGCAGTGTCAACTGTCGAATTAATTCGCTGGTCGACCGAGTGATGCGCGTTCCCATCAACTCCCTGCGTGCTTTCCTGTAAATATAACCGTTGACGCTCGTCATTCCTTTATTTTGTGACTTAGCACATTCCACAGTACCTACTTGGCAGTTTCGGTCTGCGTGACCCACTATATTATCTTTGTGATGAGATACACATGCTTATCTATGCGAAATCGCATTCGGTTTCTGATAACAAAACATGCATATCATTGTCTTACAACCACCCAAATACAATCTTTTGCACTCATCATGTCTTCTTAAAAGTGGCTAACTGGGCCTGCAGTTTGGACGCCGACTCTAACCGAATTGCGGTCTTTGGATAGTTTGTGTGCGATCACAGTCCCTTCTGTACATAGGGGGATTCTGACTACAAAGTCTTTCTTGCAGAGGCCCTTCCGGGCTGGCCCCTTGTGTGATGAAAACAAATTAGGAAAGACCGTTTACTTCTATCCTTACGCCTGGAACAGAAAATTTTGTTAAGAAAACGTCTACATCAAACGTTTTTAGGATGTTAGAAACATCTGCGTATGTCAAAGAATGTCGTTCTTTATCCAAAAACGCGATAACACATCCGCCTCTCCCTGCTCCGGTCAATTTGGCACTGACACCGTATTCTGCAAGTCGGCGTACGATCTCGTCGATAACAGGGTGCGAAACACCCAGCTGCTCCAGAAGATCCTGATTTCGGGAAACTAGTTGATCGAATTCGGTGCAAAACAGTCTACCGTTGCAAAGGTGATCTGTGGCCTTGGTGCAAACACTCGCAATTTCCTTCATCAAATGACCGTGCTTTTGTGGGTCTGCGGAAAGAGTGGCGGCGACGTCTAATACAACAGTCGCCGTGGATCGTGGAATTCGGGTGTTGATAAGGAGAAGAGGTCCCGACTTAGCCGGCAGAGTATCACAGCGGGGCGAGGGGTTAAGTCGTTGGAAGCAGATGATGCCACCCCTGGTGCTGATGGCAGTATCAACTCCCGAAGGCATGGCGTGCATCAGTTTCTCTGTCTCATGTGCGATTCGCTCAAGTCGGGACGAATCTGCCGAGGGATCCTGACCGTGAATATGTAGAAAACAGGCGCAAACGACTGTACAAAAGGCTGCCGAAGAACCAAGTCCTGAGCCCATCGGAAGTTCTGAGGTAACGCGAATATTCAGTGGGCGAACCAGTTTATTGGTCGGGCAAGAGTCACAGCAACATTTAATGTGCACGAGAGCGTCAGCCAAAAGGATCACAGCCAAACTGTTTAGTAAGCGTTGGTCAGATGAAACTAAGCATTGCCTTGTTACAATCTCAAGAACAATTTCCTGGGGGTTGTTGCGGTTCTTCATTAGAGAAGAGCGGACATCGTTTATGCAGTCGGCAGACAGACACACAGGAGGTGCATTTAAGTCGGGTAGGCTCACATGGTATAATGCGGTGCCGGCGTCAGTGAGGTCCCCTGCAGAGGCATTTAATCGAACACGCAGATCGATTGATGCTGCGATCGCCGGGTATCCATAAACAACAGCATGCTCGCCAAAGAGTATGACCTTTCCAGGTGCAGATATCTGAAGCTTCATGCTCCAAAAACCTACGGCCTCAAACAGCCACCTGTAAGGTTCGAAAAATGCAGGGTAGATTTAAGCATAAGCTCTGAATAGTTAAGAGTACAAGAAGCCCTAGGAATAGATTTCTAGTACATTTTACTTCGTATGAGTTAATGAATACGTTGGCCGCCTACCTGAAACAGTTATTGTTTTGTAACTTTATACTGGTCTTAAAGAATCCTGAAAGTCTAGAAGACCAGCCACGACGTGCATAATTCTACTGAAAGCTTTATTAGCGGTATCCTTGTTATTGTAACCTTGAAATTATTCGATCAGGCCAGCCAACATGTTACAATCAGGGCAGGTGAGAGGAGTTTTTTAGGTAATTGTGTATGTTTTACGAGGAGTGGGTTGGTCGCGCTGACGTTGCGGTGCATCCCAAAATGTATACGAATGTCAATTCAGAAGTTAACAATGAGGACATCACAGTTGTACAGGCTGGTTCCCTATACGCTTTTTATTTGTCAGTTTCTACGATAGCTTTTCCAGATTTTACAACTGCGCGACCCGCTTTCTTTTACAAGCATTCCCTAGGTCCACGGGACGCTAAAGGAAGGTTTTCAGTGCGTCAGTGAGAATCTTTTTTACTAAGCGTGGGAATCACTTTGGCGATGTCTCCATAAGAGTCGCCCTAAAATTAGCTCACAAATCGCACATTGTGGTCATCCCATCGTAGTTCAATCGGAGAAAATCCTCGTCATACTAATTGACGTTGGTGTTCAGGGTTATGCTTGGCTGATGAAGGCTAATAAGCCCGAAACAATTTTGTATCAAGTTACTCCCAAATGCTGTCATACCCCCCTTACTGCTATTATGACTTGGCCGGAATCGGCCTGGCAGGCGGTCACCCATTGGCGACCTCTGACCACCACATGAACTTTATTTAGTTTGGAAGCCTATTCGAACGGTGTTCGCACAGTTCTGAGTGAATATATACCCAATCAGCAGTGACAGCAAATGGCAGGTGGCGAGGCGCTGATGAACTGCGGTTCGATGAAGTGCTTATGACCCATCTGATAGACACCAGTGGTGGACCAACTGCGCCGTCTGT
>JAYGXS010000001.1:78949070-78960377 GCA_036362985.1 Ligula intestinalis | reverse complement strand
CTATCGCCACGAGATTTTCGTCTACAGTCAACATGGATTTGTTGCATTCTAGGATTGCCACGTGGAAACCGCTGTTTATGTACTGTTTGAAATTGATACAATTAGAGTGCCAATGGTCCAGATTTGTCGGCATGCCACTTTTGCCTTGACCTTTACAAAATAACCTCGAGAACGATTTCGTGTACTACAAACTTCGAGGTTTTCGTGGCAATCTACATGAAAGTGCTGTTCAAAATTATTTCGACGGTTCGCCAGGTTAGGCTGATGCTGAAAGAATTGCGAAATGTCGTTCATTAACTTGAAGGATAAACAGGTCCTGCTACTCAAACCTTGAGTTCTTTTTTTACTGCCAAGAATCTTAAGAATACGAGGGTTTCAAAACCGAAATTCCAAGAAAACTAATTTCTGCAGTTAAAGTGCCAGACTCAATTTTTAACCGGTCTTCAGAAATCAGGGAGGTAAGAAAGCAATTGCCGACTGTGTGCTTTATTTTCTACAACTGCGCGATCATATTATATATTATTCCTTGATTCGGCATAATGAGGGTCGTTTTCTCACTGTAAAACTCTATATACAAGGAGGCTGAATGCTTTGTGAGCGTACATGGATTTACGAGAGTTGAATGGAAGTTCTCCTGGAAAAGTCTCACTCGTGTGCACAGGCACTGACTACATTAAAACCACCGATTGGATGGAAAATTCCTTATCATTTAAAATTCAAATGGATAGCTTTCTAAAAGCCCGATGCCGAGGAGTACTTCTGCCAATACAGTATATTGGTAGGCTTCGATATGTCCAACGCTGAGAGCGTATCACAGCAGTATATGTGAAACCACTTTAGGTCTCCGAGGGAGGTATGGATAGGAGCGTGGGGCTGCCTGTTTTTGTGAACAGTGCATGCATCAATTCATAAAGTGCATATAGTGGTAAAATAAATGCACACTGTGTACACCAACCGTAGAAATCAAACATGAGCCGGCTAGGGGTGCTGAAAGCCTTCATTTACTCCTAAATTTCCCCGGTCTACGCACTATGCAGCCTATCTAAGTCCGAAACGGCAGCCAAATCATTACTCTCATTCCATTTGGGCAACTGCCGCACCTTCTAAGTCCAGGTAGATAATATATTGTCTACCCCTCCGAGGAGGGTTAAAAGTGCATTTGTAAAAAAATAAAAAAGGTGGATAAAGCTTATCAGCTGAGTACTCAGGGACGGAATATGACACATAAAAGGATAGAGAAAAAATGCTTAGGTGGAGTTGCGCTAATCGTACCACACACGACTTTTTGGTATAGGTCTGCGTATTATGCGCAACCAAAAAGAAATAAAACATAAGTAAAAAAGAGCACAATAAAACAAAACTATGTAAAAAATAACGGATTGTTAGAAGAAATAAATTATAGAAAGAATAATGCATCAAAAGTAATTTATAATTTTAAATGAGCAGCCCTTAGGGGTTGTTTGTGTAGGTATGGTCGTGATGAGCATACTGTAGGCAGGGTGGAAATCTTGCGATGACTGCCAAAAGCTTTTGGTACGAGCGCATCTGTCAGTGATTTAATGAAAAACGATTTAATTTGTGGAATTTTGTGGTTCGCAGAAAGCTTTTTACTTATATTGCGGTGACCTTACCATTTGGATAGTGAGTGCCCTGTAGAAATCATCACCTAAACGGTCATCCAATTTAATGCTGTGTTTGTCACAAATGGCTGTGATGAGATGTGCCTGCGTGTATACATTTATTGAAGGCAACACGTCAGTGAACACTGACGGTTAGTGTACCAAGCGAAATGTGGTGTAAGTGACGTCCCTCTCCAAAAACGACCCTCTGTTCTCTTAGGTACAAGAAACTGCTGATCCATTTATACATTTTTCCTTGAATTCCCACGTCCCAAACCTTCTGTAGAAGAAGCCTGTGCAGCACAATATCGAAGGCCTTCTCGAAGTCGAAAAATATGAAATCCATTGGATAGCCTTTATCTGCGGCCTTAAGCTACTTCTCCTGGAAGTAAAGAGCACTGGTGAGGCAAGAGCGCCTTGGGCGAAAGCCGGGCTGTCCATCACAGAATATTTTGTTGCTTTCCGGGAATTCCATTATATGCTTCTTAATAATGCGCCCCATTATTTTGCACGCGATGCAATTTAGACTGACAGGACGGATATTTGCGCAATCAAGTCGTGAACCTCCCTTATAGATAGTTGTGACGTTTGCCCACTTCCATTCTTCCGGGAGTTTGCCATCTTCAAAACACCTCTGGAAGATGGCAGCCAGAGGTTTGCACAGTTTGTTAGCTAATTCTCTTAGTGCTAGTACAGAAATTTTGTCCGACCCAGGTGATTTGGCAGGCTTAAGTTTGAGTAATTCAGCCCTGACTGTGTCATGTGAAAACACTTTGTCCTGTATTTTGGGCAATGAGGAGGATGGTTAGGGTGCAGTTATCGGCCGATGAGCAGGCATACCGGAAGCAAGATTTATAGGTTCTCGGATGTAGACGGATTCAAAGAAATCGGAGAGAAAAGAGGCCTTTATCTGGTCTTCCGTCGCCAGCTGTCCATCTGCTGATCTTAGGGCAGGGATCTGTTTCTGAGATCTCTTCGTGCCAGGTGTATAGCCATACAGTATCTTGTGGTGTTCCAACGTCTTGTATCAGTATCAGTTTATTGAGGGAAAGATAGGCGAATGCCTTTAAACTCCCTGTCGGTAACAGGATGATAGGAAATAAGTTGATACAAAGGAAAATTTAAAATGTACGACAGTTACATGTTCCGGGAAAACAATCTTCACAAAAATATGACATAAAAATATATGGCTACTTGCAAAAAACACGAGAACTATAATTTGATGCAGTGTATGTGAGAAGCAATGTGATTCATTGATATCTGATGAAAGAGTTTGTACCTTCATTGCGTTTGCGCTTGATACATGTCCAGTATACTCTTAAATGCATTGACACAGGTGGAGAGGACTACCTCTTCTGGAAGAGCGTTCCACGCTGAAACTACTCTGTTGGTAAAAAAAAATTTTCTTCCGTCGATCCTTGCTTTGCCCGGGCGTTGTTTAAGGGAATGCCTGCGCAAAGTTTGCGTGTTAGCCTGGGCAAAGAAATCACCAGGAATGAAACAACAATGCAGGTTATTCATGATACGGTAGGTTAATATGAGGTCTCCTCGGATTTGTCTGTAGAAACGGGCATAAAGGTCGAGAATGGACAGTCTGCTTACATAGGGCAATGTTCCTAAACCTTTGACCATCTTTGTCGCTCGCCTCTGGAATTTCTCGAAGACAGAACAATCTTTGACAGTCCATGGTCTCCATCCCTGCATAGCGAACTCCAGGTGCGGCCGAATGAAGCTTTTAAAGATTTTGGAAAAGCTGACTTGCTTAAACCCCATAAAGGCTCATCTAATCAGCTGTAACATAGATCTGGCCGACTTCGCAACCTTTACACGGTTTAGCGTTTGTTTGAGTGAAGAAATTATCCACTCACCCAAGTCCTTCTGACTTTCAACTTGTTGTAGCGGAGTACCATTTAAAGAATAGACTTTTGTGCGGGATGCTCTACAACTGCCGATTTGAAGAAAGTTACATTTACTAACATTGAAAGGCATTAGCCAAAGCTTTGACCAGTCCTTCAATCTGTTCAAGTTGGCATGTATATGGTTTTCGTCTGCCATACTTTGGATAACTTTCCATAATTTGATGTCATCGGCGAACAAGGTGACTTCACAGTCTAGATCCTTGACACAGTCGTTGATGAAAACGAGGAACAATACGGGACCTAAAACTGAGCCCTGTGGGACACCACTCACAACAGGCAAACCCGAGGACTGCTGGCGACCGACTTGAACTCTTTGGGACCGTCCTGTCAAAAAGTGTTGTATCCATTGGAGGAGGTTCCCGCGAACGCCTGCGCTGCGCAGCTTAAGCAGCAGGCGTTGATGAGGGACGGTATCAAACGCCTTTTTGCAGTCAATGTAGATCGCATGCACCGTTTTGCCCTCGTCACGTGCTTTGGTCTAGCTATCAAGTAAAAATAGCATATTTGTAAGACAGGACCTACCACTGCAAAAACCGTGTTGGGCATCGGAAAGGAGATGATTCTGCTCGAGGAACTGCATCAACGCCTTCTTAATGATTTTTTCCATGGTTTTGCAACAAATGGAGGTAAGGCTCACCAGCCTGTAGTTATTTGCGGACGCTCGGCTTCCACTCTTGTAAAGTGGGATGATCGTTGCTGTCTTCCAATCAGATGGAAGGCAGCCCGTAACAACTGATGCCTGGAATTTGTGTAGTATGTTCAACTCGTATTTCTTGCGCAGCTTAATAGATTAGCTTTTACAAATGTAACGTTGTTGCTTATGCGCCCCTAAGTGTTTATCGGAGCCGGTTAGTCGAAGGTAAGTATGCAGGAGGAGACGTAATCAGTCAGGAATTACGTAGGTTGTGTGGTCGTCTGATAGGTTTTAAGGCTGAAACTTCGGAAAACGTATGAATTATCATGATGGTAGAAAAGCAAAGAGAAGTCAGCTTTAAGTCTTCGAACTTATATTCCTTTTAAATGAGTTGATTGGCATCTATTTAAGTAGGAAGTATTTGATAGTATTGCATGAAAGTTTTTTCTAGCAAAAATTTTCAGACATTCTCAACTGTGGAACACCTATATTCGTGTATTAGACCAAACAATGGATATAGAAGTAGCGTTCACTGGGAGAAATATTTTTTTATTTGACTTTTCCGGTAGTTTTCTCGTCAACCAAGCTTCAGATAATGAAAAATCTGGCGTACAGTTCTCATCGCTATGCCCTTTTTCTTCCAAGTGCGTGTTCTGCAAATCCCAGCTGAGCCAATCTCTGTGACTTGCTCTCGGCCTCGCCATGTTCTTCGTCTGTTACCCTGTCTGTTCCCACGTCGGACCCCACCTTGTCCAGTTACTTTCATTTGGCCGCAAAACTAGTTGGCGGCTCCGATTAATCCACGCCGTAACTGATACAGCATACTTGATAAACATAAAAGCGAAAATGACAAAGAATTTGGGTCGACTTAAGAAAGAAAACGTCACCATTATCAAGGACGGCAACATGACGACGCCAACCAAAACTGCTATGGCCCAATCCTACTGCTTCCTAAAATTACAAAAAATTATAAATGACCCTACGGCCAATCTTCTCCCTCAGAGGCATGCCTACATACGGACTGACTTACTAGCTATTTCAGAAGATGAGAGTTCA
Organism: Ligula intestinalis; assembly: GCA_036362985.1. NCBI lineage: Eukaryota > Metazoa > Platyhelminthes > Cestoda > Diphyllobothriidea > Diphyllobothriidae > Ligula > Ligula intestinalis. The sequence goes on along the minus strand of JAYGXS010000001.1, from coordinate 78,955,149 downwards.
CTCGGTAGCACCTTTTTTTGACAAAGAATAGGCAGGCACAATTGATGACTTTACTTCACTCTTCACGTCCATACCACAGATGCTTGCCGTCCAAGCCATGCAGGACCTCTTACATCAAAACTATGATGAGAACGAAGATCAGTCTTAAGCGAATGATCTCGTAAAATTCATGGATCATTGGCTCAATACTTTCTTCATGTACGAAGGGATCAAAGATGAACAAACCAACGGCATTCCAATGCGATTTCAAATTTCTGGGCAGATTACCGAGGTTGCTCTAAAAAACTCAAACGAAGGTTGCTTGAAGAATTTAAAGCCAAATTTTAGGCATGATTACTTGACACCACTTCCGTGGTCATCAAGTACGACAGAAGTATTCACTACAAAATTAACTTAACTCAAACTGTCCCCATTTACAGTTCACGATGCAAGAGGAGGCGGAGAGCAGACTTTGGTTCTTGGAAGTTTTCGTCTGCTATTAACCAGGCGGTATAATTGCCACGTCTGTCTACCGTAAACAGGCACACACATCACCAATAAATAAATAAAAATTAAGTTACTTAAGCAACCACCCGCTGCAACAAAAGTGAAGTTGTATGGGCATGCTAAACCGACTGGTAGAGACCTACTGCAGAACGCCAACCGACAAACAGGACAAGATAAAGCTCCTCTGGGAAATTCTTAGGGATACGAGCTATCTACGAGCGTTCAATGTACGGAATTGAGTGACAAATGAATCGTGGACTGATAAGTGTTGCCTATCAAAGCCGCGGGGGCGCATACGGTACATGAAAAGGGTCTCAGAATCGTGACTTGGTCCGTCGCTTCTCTCGGAATAGGAGTTGCAAACAGGTCTACCCCCCACAATCCAGCAACAAGTAATGCGGCCGAAAGCTTATATCCCGATGCAAGTGAAATTAGGTGTTGTATTTCGACTTCAGCGCAGTTGTGCGATATGCGATTATGCTGGAGAAATCAGCTGACAGTAACAAACGCAAATGCGTGAGTATCCGCTGGTTTGCCAATGCTATCCGCTGGTTGTAAGAATGTTGGACCCAAAGTCGGAGGTGGCAAACCATGCTGCACCTTTTTTACTTTGACACCGTTGTAAATATGGGCCGAGGTCACGATCACAAAGCAATGCAGATTAACAAAGCCTGAGGGTCAAGCACCAGTTCGGTAAACCATCAGATGAATTTGCCTGTCCTGTATGTTGTCTTAAAAACCTTATCAAGTGACAAACACGGGTTAAAACAATCAGAACTACCTACTATCTCTACGGCCAAGGTGTTTATACATGAAACAAGACGGAGTGAGATGGGGGCCGAAGAAACAAACACACGCGGGATGATTACAGACAGGGGAAGTGAGGAGGTCGACATTAGGCGCGAGAACCATGCAGCAACTCAGCTGGGATTGACAGAACACGTACACGGGAAAAACAGTGGCATAAGCACCAAAACCATGAGCCAGAGTATTTATTCTGTAAAGACAGTTGAACGAGACAACTACCCGAAACGTCAGATACATAATATATCTCTCCCGGCGAACTCACTTTCTTCGTATGGCCTACCGACTGGGGATTAATGTTTCACTACTATAACTGTAAACCAAAGAATGAACAGCAATGTTCAAGCATGTGAAGAGCAAACATCCGACAAACTCTCAATAACAGTTCAGAAAGGTAGCAAGTGTAAGAAATGAATTCACGACTCTGTGCGGTTGTGGCCTAAATTCTAATGGTTCTATGAGAAAGAAAAAATTATTACTACAGCTTAAACCTAAGCTCTTGATACTTGAACATGCAGCCATTGGGGTGCCTTAAAAAACTTAAGTAATTGTTGGTATAATTTTCTACTTTTACGCGCTCGACTATTTTACTTACTTTCTCTTCTGCCTGATATGCCCTGCCCATAAAAGCCCTGATATCAACCAACCTATGAGATAGAAACCTGGTGTTTCTTGTTACCAAGCTGTTACATGCAAGGATTCTTTACCAAAATAACTTGACCCAGTAAAAATTAGGCCCAAAACACATGAAACAACACTTAGAAGAGGACAATTCGAGTATATGCTTTGAGTTAGACACAAAAGAGCATGCAAGTGTGCATGCATTTGATCTAAGCGTTGTTGGACCATTGAGTTAGAGAAGGAATACACATATTTGATGTGGCCAATATAACTAAGGGATTGCGCATGTAAGTGTCGATAAAAATATGCTTGATGTAAGGTTAAGACAAAAAATTACCTAACATAGTACCTTGCAGGCCAACGTTTTCAATGGGAGGTGTCCGTTAAAAATTAGCACCGTTGCTTAGCCGGCGATGATTAACTCGTTGATAAACGGCCTACTAAATGGACATATGGCTTAAATAGGTAAGTTTCATGTATAAAGCGTACAGGGGATACTATCAACTAGGTAATGCAGTTCGTCTCAATACATTTGGATAGGAGGGGGATACGACAGACCGACGTCCAGCGTCCTGGTCATCTAACTGCCAACCAATTATTTCCGCACTGTCTTGCGGCGTTAGTCTTATGGAGCTGGAGCCACCGCGGTCAAAATCCAAAATCCCTGATCACTTCGTACCGTCCAAAATATGCCAGTATGGGATTCACGGGTCAGAACAAATAGGCTGTTGTTTCATCGCTTGAGCTGCCACAGCCGTAGTGTCCGAGGTCACTGGTAGTTCAATTGGCGCGTTTTCGCCTAAACGTCTGTTTTATTTTCGCTGCGTGGAATCTCCATCCAAGTTGCCTTCTTTCCGGTATAAATCACTCGCATCACTCTTAATCACTATCAATAATTGCAGTATACTATAAATAAACTCATTGGAAGGACAACAGTTCATTAAAATGTGAAGAAGAGCAATCTTTAAAAAACGAAAGCTGGGAAAATCAAATTATCAGAGTCAATTTGTCTGTATTAATGCTCAAGGATGGCGGATTTGGAAGTTGCCACAGGAGGAGGCAAGCTGTCTTCACAGACTCAGACGGTAATGAAGAAAACTTTAAGCCGAGCTGCATTGTAAAATATCGTAGACCATTTAAGTTTTCATTACAATACAGATGCGTGTTAGTGTGATAGAAAGTTATAAGGAATGAGCATTAGGAATTGCTATATTTTTGAAATGGGTAACACTCCACTGTTAAATCACCTCGTGCCAAACGCTTAATCCGTTAACTTTTCGTGATATGTATTCATAAGCATAAATCTGTACGACACGCCTTAAGTCTCTTAAAAAAATTTAAGAATTGAAGATGATGATTTTGGCGATCTGTAAAGACATCTACTTCCTTGGATCCTAGGCTCCATGTTGACGACCAACGACATATAACCCCTGCTGGCATTTTAATCGGTCAGCAAAAAAGTGTACTGGTCAAATCCTCTTGCACTCTCGGCTTTTAAATTAATTTCTAACTGAGAAAATAAGCAGACTTTATTTGATCGTGGAGATTTCCTCATATTATAATAATATTATAATATAAACCTTAAACAAACTCCCTATGTTGCAGCCAGTATTGGTTTTGTTTCAGGTTTTGTGTTTTGTCAATACTGGGCAAGATAAAGAGTTTGTTTCAAGTGAAAAAACCTGACTTCAAAGGTATGATACAAACGGAATATATGTACAATTGTCAGCTGAGTTGACACATCAGCAGGAGAAATGTCACATATCGTTTGAGGACATTAGTTCGAGACGGAGAGGGTTGGCACAAGAACACAGTGTTCTCAGTCTTCCTTCAATGGTTGTCGGCAAAATTTGCGCGCTATCAGCTCAAGGATTAGCAGACTGCGGGCTGATGCTTCAGCAGCATTATCTTCAGCATGAAGCCTGGTGGGGTTCAAAGTCCACGAACGCCATCAGAGTGAAAGATAGATTACACCGAGTCAGCACCCAAAATTTGTGAATGTAGAAAACTAGTTATAGCTCTCTTAAACATAGGGTAGCTTTGCTGGGTTTTAATACTTTTGGGCAGCTTATTCTAGATTGATATGGCGTTTAATGAAAAGAATTGCCGGTACTTAACTGTATGTGCCATAGGAAGAAATAAAAATGCGTCTCGATGACTGGCTCGTCGAGAGTGCTCAAGGTGCCTTATTGCACTGAGAGGATTAAAGGTTTGACCATTAAAAAGTTTAAACAGTAAAAATAGACCCTTCTGCAATCTACGAAACCACAGGAGATCCAGCTTTATAAGTACGCACATTTGTTGATAGGCTAATTTACGGTGTTCTGTTGTGAAAACTCTTCTAGTGAAGAAGTGCTGTACCGATTCTATTTTAGTCCGTTCACTAGTGCGCAGAAGACTGAATAGGGGCGAGCAGTATTCAAGACTAGGTCTCAAGTACATACTATAAAGGCATGTTCTCACCTTTATTGTCTTAAAATTTCTAAGGATAAATCCGGTAGTTTGGCGTGCTTTCGAGCCTATCAGGGCACAGTGCTCTGACAAATTGAGACTATTAGAGAAGGATATGCCCAAATCCTTGATAACTCCTGGGACCTTTAGTTCGTGGCCATCAATGCTTAATTGCGGTTGATGATCGTCACCAACAACCATAACGGAGCATTTATGCCATGAAAGTGTGATGCGCCACGTGCAACACCACTGGGCGAAGGCCTGAAGATCCTTTTTATCAGCTCGAGCACGATGTTGCCATCTGCCGGTTTATATCGATGAGCAACTTTCAAATCATCAGCGTACATAAAGGGTCTGCCACACTGAAAACAATCTGAAACATCGTTGATAAACAGGCAAAATAGGAGCGGACCCAGTACGCTACCCTGTATAACTCCACTCCTCACATGCGTGGGGTTGGAGATAACATTGGAAATTTTTACTCGTTGTGTGTGAGCATCCAAATAGGAAGATATGAAATTCAGAGGCTTGCTACCTATGCCGAAGTAGGCCAGTTTCAGAAGGAGGAGGTTATTATCGACCCAAAAAAAGGCCTTAGTAAAATCAAAATAGACCTTATAAAGGGCAAAACTGCTGTATCTAGATTGCAGCACATAATAAAAGAAAGAGAGCTGGCAGGTTTCACAATATCGTTTCTCGAGAAAGCCATGCTGAGCTCTATTGAGCAGGTTGTTCTCTGTCAAGTGACGCATCATCTTTCCTTTGATCAAGGTCTCCAAGTTCTTTGAGGCTGCGGGAAGTGCATTTATTGGCCTAAAGTTGTCGAATGACGCCGATCGGTCATGCTTGCGAAAAGGCATTATGTGCGATTCCTTTCACAACGGAGGAAAGGTTTCGCTCTTAAGAGCAAGATTAAATACCTTACAAAGAATAGACGGATGGATATAATTCGCTTTAGCTTTTAGAAGGCTTAATAGATAGCCATCTGGTCCTGGAATAAAAGATTGATGATAGCGACGAAGGGTTACAGTCACGTCCCAGAGGGTAAAACTTATGGTTTCGAGGACGGCAACCGTCCAAGCCCGGATAGCCGGAGGTGCAGCGAACAAGCTTTCAGTAAACATTATGGATAGGAACGCATTGAAGCTATCGGCGGTCAACTAAGCGTCAGCTATGGGGTTTCCTTAGGCATCTTGAAGTATGGGGTGTTGCGTTTTCCTCTGCACTTTTACTGTACGCGAAAAGAGTTTCGCAACATTAAGGGAAGGATTTACAGCTAAATGGGCCTCATCGGCTATCTTTTTTTCTTCGGAGAGCTTCTTAGCCTGCTTAAAAATCACTGTGATCAAGGGCAGAACCGAAGTGTCATTCTGCCGATGCAAACGACGAGAGAGTTTACGCAGCCTCCGACGGAAAGACAGAGGAAGGTACACTTCATCTTTGACATGTATTACCTTCTTACGGGGAACAAAGTGGAGGATGAGTGGGTGCAGCACTTTGTATAGTGCATTGGTACGAACATTTGCATCCAAACATTGAAAAAATTTAGACCAGTCGAGAGCGTTTAGATGTGCCAGTAGGTCCGCCGTGTTTGCTGATCGGAAGTCATGATAAAAACTATACTTTTGGGAAAATGTTTCATCCACCTCCAGTTCTAGTTCACTAACAACTGTAAGATGGTCTGAACTCCCAAGTGCGTCTAAGGATGACACTGAAA
>JAYGXS010000001.1:78933836-78949060 GCA_036362985.1 Ligula intestinalis | reverse complement strand
GTTTTCTCGACCACGAACACTTGAAACCACCACAAAAATAAACTGGGTGCCTATACACGTGTGGTCATAATAGTCAGTTGATTTGACTTGAGCGTTATGCGTTTTGGCCCATGTGGTCACAGTGATCTGTTTGCTTTTCTTTCCAGTGCTGTGGGTAAGTTTAACCATACGATATTATAGGTTTCTATGACCAGCGCTTCCATCTGTTGAATTATGTAAATAGTTTCTACATTTTTGTCTCGGGGGTTTCAAATAATTGATTTTCTCTTATCTCCCGTACCCTATATTAGAAAATAAATATTCCTGTCAATTTGCTTGTACAGATTTGATTTTTATTATCTTTTTACTTGATGGATAATATGTTGACATTTTGATGTGTACAACTCAATCAATTCCTTGCGCGCATAGCAACAAACGCTAAAGTTGGTCTTCATGGGATATTAGCGGGGAGGTAAGTGAAGGCTCGTTACCTTGCGGTCGTATTGTGTTGTTGGCATGACGTTTTGTATTAGGTATCCTAAGCAAACATGCGAACATATCAAACATGTATTGATTGCAGTTCGACTGTATGTTAACAATAGTTAAGTCCTAGAAGCTGAGTAATGCGGGAAAAGTGGGCGCGTGCGGAGTCGTCAAAGCGTCCCTTGGCATGAACAACTCTCGAGGTTCCTATGTGGGTATGGGGCTATGAGCTTCTTAACCTCTGTACTGGTTCCTGTTCGTATGTAGTTTGCCTAATCGTGTTTGGCTCGCTCTATACTTATCGCACCGCTTCTTCTGCACGCGTCCTTTTGAACTGTCTCGCACGTGTGTGCGTGTGAATAGTTTTAAAAATTGGTAGGTGCTATATCAATCACTGCGTTCATCTTATTTACCACTCGACTACCAGATCCGAACATTTCAGTCGTCCCTGGAATTAAACGAGAGCAAAACTCATCGTTAGATAAAATCAACATGTCGCTCACTTTTATGGATGTAATATGTCGGAATTCGTGTCTCAAATGTTACCAAATAACGAACTATCTCACATATTTTCAGGTCAGCTATTATGGTTACCTCTTTTTAAAGTTGTTATTGCTTTTTATTGTCCTCCAAGATCTCTACCCCCAATAAGTATACTACTTTTTAATCTAGGGATCACTTCGTACGTATTAGGCACAGGTGGACTGCATGGCTATCGTCCATCGCATCTACCTCCACCTGTCATCTCTGTTTTATATTACCATCCGGAGACGATGCGTATAAAAGAGTTGAGTAAATGCAGCCAATCGATGCCTCATCGTAGACAGCTGCATGCTCTTGTGTCTGCTTCGTGGGACAGTGATGGGTCTCGTCTACTACGGTCAATATGTCTAGCGTAGTGGCCGTTTGGGTCACTTTAGTCATTTTCAACGGAAACTTAGCTGCTATCAGTCGGTAACTGAGACTCTGGTTTAGTCAAACAGACCGTCGTATGCTTAATCTATGAATTTTTAAAGTTTATCTCCACTCACAGCTGCAATTTCTTAGCGTTTAAGGCATTGATCGTCGACCTTCTGGGAAATTTTCATGATTAAATCTCTATAAATTATCAGCCTTAAGTTTATTTCCCGTAGACAATGTGCTTCGATTATGCTGTTGATAAACTTTTGAAAGCTCTTGCCATTTGTTATAGTATTCACCGAAGCATGATGTAATGGACTGCAAGAGGAGGTAGATTTCTGGCTTCCCTTTTTGTGAGATTTCCCAAATGAATGTATTCGCGTAGACTGGTATGAAGTTATTTGTCGCCATATTGAAAACAGAATACCTTTCGACGTCATTTTATTTTCACGTTTTCATGGCTATGCTCACTAAATTCAGAGGCTTGGTGTTTTCTATTTCTTATAGATCGTTGATCTGTGAACTTGAAAAGCGAAGTCAGACCCATGTCTTTGAACGGGCCAGAATTCGCCTCTCTTGCGACGAAATATCTTTCTTCAAATATTTCTAGGCTCGAGTCTGCCACCGGCTGTTTTATTTGTTTGGCTTGTCCCTCATCCGCTACAGATAGCTACAACCATGTTTCTGGTACATGGAACCCTGAAACCTTTTCGATGCACCTCTCTGCTTGTCACCCTGACCTGAAAATCCTTTCCTGTGTGTTTTGTGGCCTCGAGATTTCTAAACCTAGCTTCACTAGCCATGTGGCTTTTCACTTCCTAGAATATTCTACGTGTGATCGCGGTTTACATCCACCTTCTTATATTTGCCCCATTGCGTCCTGTTCACCTGTGTTGACAACTAACAGTCTACGGTGTTTACGGATTCATTTACTGACTCATCACAACCCACCGAAGCCAAGACTTGTTTGCCCCCACTGCCGGCTAGAACAATCTTCGCTGAATTCGTGGATCGTTCACGTAAAGGAATTTTCTATTCGCCTATCCCACTGCACCGCCGAGGGATGTCTTGTTAAGTCTCCTTCAAGAGATCTTCTGATTGATCATATACGAAGGTCGCACTGCCGCGAAATGACTATCTCCTTCAAATCGTTCATTCGGGAAACTGTAGAGGTTGGTTTAGCGCATAGTTTATATGTATTTAACTTTTCGTGGTCAAAAAGTGCTCTTAGAACAACTAATTCTCCAGTCGGTATCCAGCTTCTCCGGACGTACTGTCCTATTATTCGAATTTTTCACTCTAAGCTTTTCTATACAAAGGTGCACAATCATGTGTATGGCCACATACGACACCTGAAATGCCACGCATCTTTTTTCAAGTTTTTTTTCATAACAAATGCCAAAAGTGAAGGCAGCTTCCGAATGGGTCAGTACGTTATAGCCCTGATGAGTTAAAATGAATGTAATAGGTAGCGTTTTTATACTTTATCATATAGCCATAAATATCCTTGCATTCACCGATCTGGCTCGACTGCATGACCTTACATAGGCTTTGCCGTTCGCAGCGGTGCCCTAGTCTGACATCCAAAATGTAACCACATAGTGGTCAGCAGTCTTTAATTTAAGTGTATTTCTACATAATGTAGTTATTCCTGGAAGTATTTGGCCTAAAGATAATCATTCCTTTATTTATTTATGGCTTCCTTGGCTGTTTGGCTGATAATACTTTTTATTGCTAATTTAACCAGTTATGTTCATTTTCGTACTGACTGCACATTTTTGATTGGGCCACCCCTACCCGCTAACTATACGCATTGAAAATCGGGGGTTTCGCCTATTTTGGTTTCGTCCTCGATTCAGTTTAGTTAAGTACCCAACTTACTGCGTGTGATGGAAAATTACCTATAGTCTCAAGGTTTCTTTTTCCAGTCTATTATTCTGCTGCAGGGAGTTTTGACATATTCGAATAATACATTTAACTCGGTTGTGGAAAACCCGGTGACCTGGGTGGGATTTGAACCCACACCAGCAAAGAGCAAACTTTATTGCAGCCAATGCTCTAGCCAACTTAGTTAAGCGACCCCACTGAGAGGCGTGAGTTTAACTCTATTTGGGCCGTGGAGATTTTTTACAAGTGGGTCAAATTAATTATGCAAATTTGCCACTTATATCGGTCTAAGTGGAAAAGACACATTTGCACCACCAAGAGCTACGAACGGATTATAAAGTTAAAGTTTGGCACTATTCGGAGACTTTTAACGCATTGGCCCGAGCTAGCGTTGTTAGATGTAAGCTTGCATCATAATTTTCATTTTTCTTTACGCAGAAACTGTATTTCAGAATATAGTGCTCTTCAGATGCCTAAAATTGAAGATTTGGCTACTAGATCCAATCGGTACTGCTCTCCTTAGTATAAAGAATATGGTTTGGAGTTTCTATTTTTACTGACCCATGTATCAACTTACAAGATTATTTGCCCCTCAACAGCTAATGAAACACTGGTTCGGAAAGCTGTGTCCTCCACCATAGTAAATTGTTGAATTTTCAGGCTGTATTAACTCTGCTCTTTAGTTTACTCCCTTAATAGACTAAGTTTGTGCGAAAGGGTGGTAAGGAATCATTGTAATGCGACTTTCGACTGTGCCCGGACTTTATTCATGTCAGTAGGACATATTCTAACCTAGGACAAGCTGAAGGCGATAGGAAGAGGCCGGGGATGGAGAGTGCTACTGCCAGAACGGCTGTACCCGGCTTGCTAGGTCAAAGCTCTAGTGCTGACTTAGGCCAGCGTTATACTTCAAAATGAGGTAGACTGAAGCCGGTAGATAGAGGGAGCGTTGACTGCCGCTGAAGACTAGATATATTTCGTAACGTTGATCTAAACCAACGTTTTAAGTACATGTGACAGCATAGGTCACTAACATTTTTACACTCAACTTAGGCATGCCATTAAGCATGTCAGCAAATGCGCAAGCTCAGTAAGTCAAGTTTATAAGTCTGCTCCTCTGCTATATGTCTGCTGTGAGCCTGAAACTGTCACGGTTTTCTGTGACTTGAAAGGGTGCCAGCTGAAATTCTCATCAGACTCACCATCAGCCCAGTGTGTGTTTATTAGCTGATCGGTGGACTGGGAGTCAGGCGGTGACGGCTCCTTCTTACCCCTTTGATGTGGCTGGTATATGTGTCAAGGGGACTAGATCGCGCTGTAGCGTGCGTAGACGGGCTCGCTTGTCCTGCCAACAACTGCATCCAATCCGCATCAGGCAGCTGATCGGCTCGAATAATGTGCTAAAACCGTGGCTTGGATGATTGCCAATTAACGGGATAACTCGGGCCACGCAGTCAGTCCAATGTATGTTGTGTTGCATGTAGTTGCTGACCGGCAAACTAAGAGTCAGGCTGCAATGGCTCCTTCTTAATGTAGCCATTATTGTACTTCCAGGCTGCTGAAATCCGAGCCAGATGTGGCGGCACGCATAGGGGCGGCTTCGGCCGCCCAGCCACCTGCGCCTGATCCCGACTCCTGTCTTCCTGACTGTCTTGACACATGTGTTTTAGGGAAGAGCAAGTGCGGTAGATGCGCTGCAAATCAACTATCACTTAAAACTAAATCCAACGCAAGTCACTGTCCCGGCCCCAGCCTGTTTGGAGCATACGGTAAACATAATTGAAATCAACGGTCGAACTTTCTTTTAGTTCGGCCGTAGAAAAACTCAATGGCCTTAGTAAAGGACTATTACTCTAAAATTATTTGGGGAATTTTAATGTTTATAGATTTGAAGTCAAAACATTCGATTGGCTCGATGCCGTTCAAACCAACAGTGGGTGTTTTTATTCGTTTATCTAACTGTTTATGTATGCATACATATTAGTTCTGTCCCATTATGAAACACGTAGGTTTGGCCTCCTTGACGCTCCTCATGCTTTTTTAATCTTCTTATAATAATCAGACATGTAGGCTAGCTGATTCTTAACTTGATGCTGTACACCGGAAGTTTCAAGGCAATTGGCGACTAACTTTTCTGTTGCTTATGGTTCTTCCTGGTTCATATGATAGTTACTGTTTGTAAATAACCTAATGCACATGAACCATTCAAATGATTTCGATATGTCTATCAGTATCATTGCGAATTTTCTAACTAGTCCTAGACCTAATCGGCCATGTGTCTTATTCATCTTCATGACCTTTGGTGGCTCCAACGAGTGATGCTAACTGTGGGATTTCTAGTATGCTCTGCTTAAGTAGGCTGATGGAAGTGCGAACCCGGTAACAATCAGTATTACTATATAATGAACTTAGTCAGAAATGGCAGCCAAATTGTTATGTAGTTATGTATAGCCTAACTGCCTGCCTAGCCAGGATGAATAGCATCCTCCCGTGATTGTTTTGTAACAACGCTGCTTTTGGCTTGGAACCAGATTTGTCACCCCTATTTGCGGTTCGCCTTTCTCTCTTGGAACACTATTTGTTTATTTATTTGCAGGTTTGCAACTGAATTCGCCAGTAAATCAGGGTCTATTTTTTGTCAGGTTTTACGATTTGTCATCCATTATATTCTTCCTTACTGATTATTGCTTTTAATTTCCCATGTTCTTGTTTCTGAATAAGTGATTATTGAATCTTCCGCCGCATCTTAGGTAACATGGTGAGTGGTTGCTCCGGAAGTTAATAACTTGGATGTCGCTTTTTGCCGCTATTGGTTGGTAGGTTTTTCACTCAAGCCATATCCTTCGAGTGCCTGAGAGCTATAGCAACCCATTTTTGTGATTTCAGTCGGTCGTAGCAATATCAGTTCGATCAACGGTACCGAGTAGAAGTCAACTTTGTAAGCTCGACTAAGTTATGCTATTCTTATGTTCGTCACCTTAGTGTCCTGAGACCCGGAAGTCGGCCCAATTGATTAGACTTTCGTCAGTCTTTATTTGGATTTGCTTTTTATCATAATGACTGATGGTGCGAATGCCAAGCCAAGAGAACGGTCCATTTAGCGTTAGCTGGTGCTTCCTTGTATACCGCTGCTCTCCTTATGTAACCACCTCTAAGCCAGGCAGTTGTGTTCAGGGTTTTCAGCAATTAAGACTTTCGTGCCCTCCGGATAATTAGCTCCACTTTGTATGCTTGTCACTTAGCCGACCTGAGCAACTCATTTTGTTGCCAGAGCGGCTGCAGGCTAACGTGTAGTCTGACAGTGACGACGACGGTGAAGGAAAAATGCCTCGTTCTTATTGTGAGTAGATCTCCTTACCGACTTCTTACCCGCACGCCGCGCGTTGCTCCATTTCTCCACCCGATCGGTGCTTGAATGCACCGAATTACACGCATGCTTATTAGTAAAAACACACCTAAGTCTGTGTATAACCCGCCGCCGCCGCCACCACCGTCGTTGTCGTCCGTCCAACTGAACATATACGCGCATATTTGCGCTCTTTGACAGCGTGTAGATAGGCACTAATGGTAGTTCTGCGTCTATGGGTGTGTGTGTGTGCGTGCGTATTTGCGTGCGTGTGCGTGCATGTATTCCTCAGCATTCGGAATATTTTTGCAGAAGGCATCTCGTACAGAGCTTTGCCATGTCGCCGCCGCCGCCGCCACTCCCGCCGCCTCCACCACCATAATTGTCACCGTTGTCGATGCATCCGGCCCGACCGAATCGTCAGCACAGCTAACAACAGATTTTACTACAAAGTGCTGCTAAAGGCAGGGTCGGCTAGGCGTCACCTAAGTCTGCTTTTAGCTCACTATCTTGTTTCTCGTCTCCGTTCTTCCGCTTAAATTACTGCGTACAGAGCCTACATTTTGGTGGCCACTTCGAACTTACTTTAGAGTTCTAATCTTGATCAGGCTTTTGTAACTAGGCTATCTTGTTGTCTACACCCACTACTTTGGGTCCAGCGCGAGCAAGAGGTTCTAGCCTCGTTCTCTTATCACGGAAGAGGAGCAGCTTCATAGCAGCCAAACGTTTTAAGGAAACTGCTTTTGTGACAGTATCCGAGTATCTGGTGGAGTTTTGTTTTCTGATTCTTTTTCGAATTGTACGTCTGGAAGGTGACTTTAAAAGGGAGATTATCAGATTAACTATTCGCGAGTTGTTCGCAGCACCTCCACACCACTAAGCTGCTAGTTTTAGTAGCGTAAAATGAAATGTGCGGCCGAGTTTTGAACTTTTTCACTTACATCGAGCCATATATGATCCGCGAAGGAGCTCAGTTTTTTGTATGTTCTTTATCCCTAGGAGTTTCTTTTATCATCGTTTACCAGAGAGCGTGTGACCATGGCCATTTCGGGTCCCCTTGCCCTGCAATATGTCATGCTTTTTCGTTCTACAGCGTGCTACAGAATACCGGACCACCATTAAACTTCGAAATTGCACGATTCCTTGCAGAAAACAAAGGCGCATTTGTGCCATCGTTATTCCATACTTAGTAAGGTCTACGCTCACCAACAGAGGCGATCTTGTCATTGAACGCGTTTAAAATAGGCACTTTTGTACTATCTGGAGATCGCGATAAAACTGTTTCTCGTCTCCCACCTAATGAATATGGATTTCGACTATTTTTGCTGCTCATTGCAGCAGGCAAAATCGGACAGCAGTATTTTTCACCAGCATCGACACTTCCGTCCTTTCCTTGCTGACGCATTTCACGGTTCATTTTTGTCTTTTATCACTTTTCATCGGACTAACTTAAAGTGACTCTCATATTCAGGAATTCTGACAGGAAAACTCATAATTAGCTCAGATTTACCGTAAAACAGCCGTCAGTTAACAAGATTCCGATTTTCCGACAGACACAGCTGTTGGCACTTGTCATGCCGAATGAGCACTGCACCCCAGCCCGTGTATGACTACGCCAATTCGAAGAAAATCGATAAACATATTTTGCGCGCATTAATATAAGTGAGATGACTAGGCGCACTTGAAGTGATAAAGGTGAACAAGCAGGGAGTTCTTGGAATCTTTCTGCCAGCGGCGTTCTAGACGGAGTTTAGGGCACCCTTCTGGCAGTTTCAATAATTATTTTTTTCATCACTTTAAAACTGCATCCGCTGAGGGTTCATAGTAGTGGCTCCATCGTTGTTTCTTCTTCCAAATCTGTGCCACAATTCCCATTAGTGCAGCGATATTAATCCGTTTAACTGCTGTACAGTAGTCGCCGGCTATAAAGCCCACCTTGGGCCCAAACCGAACTGGGCTTCATAAGCGGCGGGCGCATTAAGCGGAGAGTCCTAATTCTTGATTAGCAAACGCAGGATAGGCACTATACATTACATAGTACTGTATTATGTGTAGAGATTGGTTATGTGCAAGAAAATAATGCTGTTTGTGTGTATTTTACGTAATAACAAAAACAAAAAAAATTATGTTGCCAGTTGCGCACGCAGAGCGATGAAAATCTCACTCCATCCTGTTGGCAAACTGGGCTTTGTAGCCGGCGACTGGGCTTATTAGCCGGCGGATTTTACCATTTAAAATTCCGTCTCAAGCTGATTTGGGCATCATAGGCGGCTGCTCCTATTAACAGTGGGCTTAATAACCGGTGACTACTGTATTTAGAACGCTTAAGACAAAAAGTAAAGGCCGTTCAGTGCGCGCCCTTTAGTCTCGTCAAGCTTGTCCCATATAAACATCTTGATGCTGGACATGTGAAGCCTACTACATTCTACTAGGGTTGAAAGCACACTTACGTAAGGAGACCTCCGGTTCTCTCCGAATTTAAGGTAGAAGCCTTGAGCCGTGATGTAACAATGAGGCCTGTTGAAAATTTGCGTCGCGTAACTGCATATTGGTCAGAATATCATCCACTCGGGTAGTTCAAACTGCCGCAGGGGCTTTGATACCCACCGACAATAGACATGCTTATCGACCTTTATGTATGGGCCAGTTTTTAACCGAATGGAAGAATGCGCTAGTGATTTAATTGTAAAAGTTAGGCTTGTAAGCTTCCCTTTCCCGTCCTTCATTTTGAATAAATATTAGGTCTAGCCACAACAAGTGACATTTGTAGTGTTCCGTTTATCAGTCTTTTTTAATCTTATCCCTACTTTCGTAACTTACCTATGTACTGGGTATCCTGTCAATTTGAGTGCTGGTCCAAGTAGCAATTTATGCCATCGCGTTTCATGCCCTAGTCATGGCCTGAAAATTCTGATGAAATCGTCTTGAATGAGCGCAGCTAGTCGCATTTTCCCCGACCCCCAGTAGCAGTCGGAGCTCAACTTGCACTCAAAAGGTCCAAACACTGATTCAGTTAGGTTATGCATAATTACATTTCCATTTTTACGGAGATTGCTGCTTATATTGTTTTAATGTTTATTTTTAGTTTGCTTGCGCATTCAAAGGATCCGTGCCCTCTTTCATTCGCTGCTTCACCGCCAAGTCCGCTGCAACTAAATCTCAGGCCCACTCCCAGAAGTCACCCCTTCTCTGCACGAGCCCTTCCTCCCTGTGTGACTCGCATTCACCTGACGGCAAGTTACGCTTCCCATCACCCGCACGTCCTCTCTGTCTCCGCTGTCCCCTCTGCGGCTTCACCACCCTCCAGTGGGACAATTTTAGCCGCCACGCAGTTAATTGTCTTAATACCTCGTTGCTGCCAACACGACCTTCAAAGACTGAGGAATCAGCTGGCGTGGTTGCCCCCGAATCCAATCCCTGCCTTTACACCTGCAGTCTCTACTGGTGTTCTGTCTGCTCCACTGTCTCAACCGAACGTTCTCTCGTGGTGGAACACATTGAGTTTGCGCACACTGACTCTCCGGTACGCTTGTACTCTGTGCATTCTTGCTCCTAGCTCTTTCTTTCCCCTTTTTTGTAAAGCAGCCAGACACCCGCTCGCTAGGGTATTTAACGAACTTTGGTATTTTCTAGTACAGTCCATCAGAAAAGATTTAAGTGCGTCTTAAACCAAAATTTCGAGGCAAGTTCTACCTTGTGCTTAAAAAAAAACTGCACCACTTTGACTGCCGGGCGGGGGTAGCCATCTTACACCTCCAGAATCGGCACGGTTATGTGCCAGGCCTGGTTTACTGCTGGGAGTTGAACCAGCCGTGTTGTGGCACCTATGGATGCGAGTCGCCGCTGCGCCCAACCTAGTCTCCAGGTGCCGTGAAGTAGTCTTGGCATGGGACCATCGTGAATATTAGAGAGTGATTTCGATGTTTACGTAAGTCGCCCTCACTACAATCTAATTCGTGCACAAGTTATCCCTGTTTCCACATGACAGTGGTTGTCCTGTTCGCTAAAATAAATTTCGCTAAAATAAATTTCGCCAACCCTATGACAGTCGTCACCAATACCATCGTCCAAACTACTGGTACGGCTTCAGTTGGTACACAATTTAGCCAAAATACACGAATTGTATAGAGCAGATTTAATAAAGTTTGTGAAAACTGTAAAAAAGTGTTAGTGCAGAACTGTTACTGATTTCAAGAAACTGTATGCACATTGATAGGCCACACTTTCACCAGTCAGGCAGTTTAATTCTTTAAACCCAATTTTGGCTCTTGCTCTCATCCGCCGCTGTATGATCATCCATAACACTGTGTACACACCTACCACATATATTACGTACTTGAGAACCGCGCCTGGTCAACCACCTGATACTGCCCCCATCACTACGGAGAAGGTGTGAGCTGCGAGCTGCTGTAGTACTGAAATGACCTTGTTATTTCATCCGCCTACAGATAGCTCCCTAAACGTAGTAAAGGGAAAGCTGAAGCCAATGCCTGTGCGCACTTTCACTGCGCTTTGACTTTTTGCTGGTGCACTCTCACGCACAGGAGCCCATTCCCAATTTCACAAGAGCTTATTGCTCCACACCAGATAGATGTGATTCGTGCGTCGTTTGATTCATCTGAAGACGAGCAGGTCATTCGAAGATGTGTCCTAACAGACGACTGATGCGCAGAAAGCATGTTGAACGCATCAAAACTTATTTTTCCAGCTCGCTCTTTTTTCCTTTCGTCAATAACTACTTCGAATTGTTGTATCCGCTGCTAGAAGATTACTAAAGCCTCTGTGGCTGAACTTACATCCCAGTCCTTCTGGTGTAGGTCAAAACCTGACTAGTTGCCCTAAAAGAATCGAACCAATTTTCACACACATTCACCGAAGCTGTAGAGACGTCTACCCTCGTCTGATTTTTCTCTCCGTCGAAGTGGCTGCGGAGCTGTGACTGTTGTGCTCAACCCAGCTGCGGATGAGAGTTTGGCGTCATATGCGCTCCGAGCGCAGCTAGGCACCTCAGTGTTCCATCAAAAAACGTGTTGCACCCTGTAGATAGATTAGTGTCTTCGACGCAGTGCAGTTCAACGACAGGTGCATGAGTACTGATTTAATCTCCGTCAAGTTTTGTTCTATGTTGCATTTAGGGGGATCGTGGATCGTAAGTGACCTTGTAAAGCATTTGAAAGATTTTAGATGAGATGGTGGATTCACCATAGAACCTAGTATGTCTGACTCAACTTTACATAAGTTTATGGCAGTCCTCCGTCAGGAAGATTTTTGCCATGCAGGTAATTTTGTGCAGTGACGGGCCAAAGGGTTGTAGGGCGGCCTCAGTTTGCACGTTTATCTCCGAGCGTCCGGTTTTTCGTAATTAAATGATTGTTAATCTCTGAAGTCGGAACCCCGGGAATACTGGCTTGCTTTTAGCGCGTGGATGGGTGGAGTAGTTTCAGTGGCGATAAGTTGTGTAGAGGTAGACTCAGAACTACTGAATAAGCAGTTGCGGACCCATGTAGGCAAGGCTTCCAGGAGGAGAGGGTGGAGGTGTCGTAACTTGGCTGCCTTATCAAAGTCCACAGGGTCGTATGATGGCACTGTGACATGGCAAACATTGACCGTCGTTACGTCCTGTTACCACTTTCTTGTAAACCGGATATCCATCTGCCGACAAACTTTGTGACTAACAAACCGGAGCGGTACCAATCCCCTCATTTCCCACTTTATGCACATTCCGTCAAATACAGTTGCACTAAGGCTTGGAGGCAAATTGATAAGAGTTGAAATTAAGTCGCCCCACTTGGAATATTTCTTACTTGCCACTCCATAAGGTTGAGAAAGTAACAAAAGTGTTCCGCGTTCGCTTTCCAATTATAGTTCACGGTGGCTTCGGTTTTTATCTTTCTTATTATTCGTTAATCAAAGTCTACGTTTCTGTTGATTGTTGGGTCTGCCCACGTATCCTTAACTTGGTACTGATTTCTACCAGACTAACTCACTTTGGTTGTCTTGTCTGTCTCACCTTCAGGGCGGGATCTGATGACCTTTGTTGATTAACTTTTATTCGGTCACTAGACATCATGCGCGTATCACACACGCAAATAACGATTAAAAGTCAGGTTTAACAGTTAACAGTCAGGTTTAACCGAATGGAGCTTTGCGGGACTAGTTAAGTTGTGGTCCTTCTATTCGGTGCCTCGAACTGGATGTCCAATTGAACCGACGATAGTCATGCATCTTCCCTGATTCTTTAACTACACTTGTTCTAGCCGTCTGCATCCGTAGTATACATGGGTTCGAAGAGCAGTTTCGACACTTGTGGACTCGTAACCGAATGGTGATGGTGGCTAGTCAATTATGTCGCACATGTTCACTTTTTTGTGTTAGACCGATCTCACCGTGACCTCGGATTTGCGTCTGTGTCCGAGGTAACAAATCTCCGTGAGACTAGTTTTTGTCGCTCATCTAATGAAGCTGGAGCTGATTTTTGCATCTTGAACAGAGCTGGATATCAGACTACCTTCATACACAGTTCATGGTGCCGTTGTAGCACAAAGGAACTTGGTGTCTTCTTCACAGTGAACTAAAAATCCGCGTAAATGTTTGCGTGCCTATGGCCCTGGCAGATGTTTCGGATGTAATGGATGACATAGTTTCTCGCTACGACTAAGGCCTCTTCCTGTTTAACTTGAGTTTCCAGTCCCAACCGAGCCATCTGCATACTACTTTTAGGCTTCTTGGTGGATTATATCTCAGGCTGTATAAACTTCATCTCTGCATTATGGGGACAGAGTCTTCAACTTGCTTCAACACATCGACTGAAGGTCGTGAAGGGCGTGCCTGCAGCTCCCGACCGTGTCATTTTTCGTTTGGCTCGAATGCGCCTCACTTCTCTACGAGCATGGCGAAGAGAATCACGGCTGAAGTTCCATTCTCGGAGATTTACCACATTGACGGGAGCAAACAATAAAATATGACTTGCCACCAAAAAAGGTCCAGATTTTTGTAAAATTTTCTGCGTTTTGCGTGATGACTGGTAAATGACGAGATAGTTCAAATCTTCCCAATCAGTAGACAATCGAATTCTTCCAGTCCAGACAGCTGACATACTGGGGGTTTTACTCAGTCTCACACTTTGTTTGCCTCTATTCCTGCAGACGAGTCAAACTTACGGTGGCGGTTGCTTATAAGATATCCACAAGCCCCTAATCTAACCACCGGATAGCAGATGGGCTGGCTGTTGATGTAATTTACAGCTCGTGTGGATGCATGTTAATTCATTTCTTTTTAATCCCTATTGCTAACTAAAGTACTAGTGTAGCGCCTCAAAGGCGTGCAGTTTGTGTACTTGCTCCGCTCCTATAAATAAAGTTCCTACAACTTTCCTGAACTGTATTAACAACGAAAACGGCCGACTTCCCCACTTCCGTCATATACTTCGTTGTCAAACGTTGCCAGGGAGATTCAGAGCGCGCCTTCTGACTTCTATTCATTGCTCAACGGTCCCCGTTCACACTATTCAGGCGGTTGCCAATATGGCCGATTCGGCCTCCAATGATCCTTATTTTCCCAACCAAGTACTCTCCACTAGTGTTTTTAAGGAAAGCCACCCATCTAGTCTGTTCTGGAACTTACATTATTTTTGCATCTCAGACTGCCTACAGATAAAGCCTTGGTCAGAGAAGCCAAGTTCTACCGTTCTATTTTGATTGATCGCTCCACAAACTATGACACATTTTTTTCATAATTTTTTCCACCTATTTCGTCAATCGTCTATTTATCTCCCCACTTTCACTGTTTCTTTTCTTCCCCAGCCATCCTTGGGCTGGGGCTGATATGTTCAGACAGATTTAAGCTAGCGCAACGGCTTGTGCCACGCTTCATCCCATGTCTTTCTGACTCTCGGGAATGCGCACAAAATACTTTTCCGGTGTCTAAGGCGAAATATTATAGAAGGATTAGGAGAGAACGAAACTGCGGAAGTGGCGATAGTCCCAGCTGTCTGTGTCTGAGTGGCATCGTCATCTGCGCCACCGTGATCTGTTGCAGCTGTCAGTGTTGTTGGGTCCGGTCCAACGACCACCGCATTCACTCCACGCAAAGGAGCGCGCGTGCGCACTCGCATGCGCGCGCCCGCTCGCTCGCCCGCCCGCACGTTTGCTGGCATCACATCTGGATGCAGCAGCAACAGCAGAGAGAGGTTCGTGTCCTGACCGGTGCTACTGGTCGCCGTGGTGGTTGCTGCCGCAGGCGCCTCGACTGTGCGCGTCCCTCTATCCCTGCGCTGAACACGCACGCCCACTTTTCCAGGGCGCGCGACGACCGACCGCCGACCGGGCCTTCTGCCTGGATAACGCAGTAGGCGTTAGTTTCCGCGGCGGCGGCGGCAGTGGTGGTTATGCTATGCCAGTGCACAGCGCGATTGTTAACGATTCTAGCGAAGAGGAAAAGGTGAAAAAAAGGGCAGAGGTGGAGTTAGGCTCTCTGGTCTTTCCTCTGAATTATGCTCTCCTGCTTCGACAAAAGTTGCCAAGTTGTTGTCCTCTGAAAAGAAGTACGGCACCTGTCCTCCTCCTCCTCCTCCTCCTCCTCCTCCTCCTCCTCCTCCTCCTCCTCCTCCTCCTCCTCCTCCTCCTCCTCC
>JAYGXS010000001.1:78902149-78933436 GCA_036362985.1 Ligula intestinalis | reverse complement strand
CCTCCTCCTCCTCCTCCTCATTTGAGTGCCAGAAGCGCTGGCAGCTAATATTTGTAAAAACCAAATGGCTTTGCGCAACGTAGGTACCAAGCCACCTGCGCAATTATTTCCAGCAATATATTGACCAAAGGTTTGTATCGTCGTACTTCCCCGTCCTGCCATCATCATTTTCCACAATGGCAAGATCATCCGTTAAGGCACGTCTGACTACCGTCTACATTTGCCTTGAAATCCTCCTTATCTATTTCGTTAACGTCCTACGTTGAATTGTGCACTCCAATAGCACTACTTGATAGTAACATATTTTTGATACCACTGTGATAAATATGGAAGCATTTCGCCGTACTTGTACTTGGTACGGCTGCGATCATGCCGGCTTCGATAGTGCCCTATCCCTACTTCTCCACGCATTTATTTATCCGCCTCACTGGACTAAGGTTGCAGAACACCTGGGTTCCCCTCTGACGCCATAGCATCGATCGTAAGCAGATTTTTATGATATTTCTTGCGAATTTTGAGTACGGGAGGGTCCCCAACAGTCGCTCGGATTGTTTGTTTGAGGTTGATTCTGGCAACTTGGCTCAAGAGCCTTAACATAAGGCAGCAGTGGCAAGCAAACTTAATGAAGGTTTACGCTCGCCAGGACATAATGCTGTCGTCGGGCTTTGCGGATTTTTTCATGGGACGTTCAGTGTGCCAGGCCTCAGCCCACCGCGCCCTGGTAGCGTTGTCGCTGCTGGTTCACGACTGTTTATTTGTCACACCCCAGAGTCTCTTTATTTCACAGCTATCTTTCATTGAAGGCCGTTACATTATCCACCACCTACGGATGCGCCAAGTAGTCAGCGCCTAGGCTAGCAGGTCACCCGTCTTCTTAATACCTTCAACTCTACTATTGCTCGAGACATAATCTGGCAGGCGACGTCTACACTGTGTTACTCTAACAGCAAGATGTTTAGAATATGCGTTTTTGAAGCAGTGTAGGTTCTCAAGTCCAAACATATGATGCGCGGTTGCGTTTTTCAGCCATATCGGCTCGTATATGTACTATCCAGTCCATTGACGTAAATCCGAACGCGTCGACAGTCATTCTAAAACAGCTTACTTGAACTTTAGATTGTGACTTTCAGTACGTTTCGGGCTCGCTAGGGTGTCAGTTTGACCTTCTTTTATGGATGTCAGGGCTGCAAAATGGTGATAACCGGGAGAGTGTGTTTACTGACGGTTCATGCTTACCGTGCCGCAATTTCGTCATTGAACTCTGTTTAATTTTACAGGTAATCTGCCTGTAATGCCTCTCACTCTGAAGGTCCTGCCGCTATTGGACCACGACTATTTATTAAACAGTCTTGAGTTTCCTATCTTTAAGTCAATCCCCACTGAAAATTTGGGATTCTCTGTCACCGGTGAACGCGCCGGATAGCCAATGGGTAGATTCACGGGTACCCCTTATCTTTAAAAGGCGAAAATCTATATGCTGCTCATTGCTGTCACGTCTTTCACCATGTTTTCCATCGCATTTGCATTCTGAAAGTTTTAAGCTCGTGGGTCCTCATTTTTAGGCGGCACTTCCTCTCGCCCCCTGTGTCTTTCTGCTTACTAATGATATTCACGAACTGTCAGCTTTATAGTAGAAGCAAAACAAGAATTTTAGTACATTTTTTTCTTTCGCTCGGTTTGTGAAAATTGCTAATTTTTTTCTTGCCTTTTTCTCTGTAGGCTGTAGTGGTCTCCGAGACCTTCGATTTGACCGAGAGTAGCCTGGACGCTGTGGCGACGACTTTGGATAATAAGTCTGTTCTCCGGAAGGCCCAACCAGCCACAACAACTCCCGGTTTTCCTAATTCGTTGTCCCAGTTGAGTGCCGTTGATGTATTCTCCGCTTTCTCCAAGTTACTACCACCGTCAGCGCCGGGACAAGTGACGTCGGGGTCGCCATTTGTAGCCTCACCTCCCTTCTCCTCCTCTGGCGTCGCCGTCTCACCTTCAACCACGATTTCCTCCTCGTCATCCAAAAACATAGGCACGAATTCCGTGCTGAGCTCTGTCAGATCCTCCACCAACGGTGTCCTCACCTGCCCCCCATCCACCTCGAAGTCACCTGCTACTGCGGCGGCCGCGAAAACCGCTGATCCTCCCCACCGATCTTCCTCCCCTGTCTTCACATCCTCTGGCACGGCGAGCGGCCTCTTTCCTACCAATGGTGCATTGGCTAACCCGTTCCTGACCAATTTCTCTGACCCCAGTGGCTTCTTTTCTCCCGAAGCGGCTTCCGCCATGGCTGCCATGGCGGCCGCCGCACTGTCTGGCCTTACGGGACTAAATGTCGGTGCCTTGCCCTCGGCGGACACCTCGACCTCCAAGGGAGCTCGTTCGCCCATGCAGACTACAGCCGGTTCCTGCGACACAAGCGCAGTCAGTGACAAGTCAAAACACAGCTCTGAGTACCCTTCCGTAGAACCACCCATTCCTCCTTTATCTAACGGCGTTAGTGACACCGTGGATTACACCGGTCGCGATGACTCGACTACTGTTGCTGAAGATGGCCTGAGTCTGATCAGAGCGGGTAGCGGCAGCAACGGTGAGGAGTTAGTCTCCTTTCCCTTCGATGAGGTAGCCTTCCGCAACGAGATGACCAGCCGTTTGTCTCCCGAAATTCTTGATTCACTGATTGAAAAAATGCAGCGCTTCTCGGGTTGTTTGGTACGAATTGTGGGTAAAGAGAACCATCGGAGGATTCCCGCCTGTCCCGAATGCGATAAAGTTTTCTCCTACGGTCTGGCTGACTTCAAGCGTCACCTCCTCTCCACTCATTTGGAGGTGCCACGGGAGTACCTAAAGGACTTGCTGCACTACACTCGGCTTCCTAAGGGTGGAGAGAAGTTTGTAGAAGCACAGGAGCAGCTCGCTATGCGGCAAATGAAACCTCATTTCATCGAGCCTGGCAAGCGGCGTATTCCCCTGCCCTACTCTTTTAACATTCTGCGTCGCCTGACGGAGCATCTCTCGCCCAGCTCGCGCACCTATCTATTTCAGAAGATGCGTCTTTACAGTCGTCTGGGAGTGGTAATGGAGACTAAAGGTGGCATTAAGAAGTATAAATGCTACCACTGCGCCTACTCTTCACCCCACGCCCTCGCTGATGTCCGAAAGCACATTTTGGGCTCGCATTGTGGCATTTCGACAAAGCACTTTCGTTTCTGTCTCCAGGCTTCCCGCCTTGATCCGATGGAGTTTTCTCTCCTCTCCGATGACCGGCTTGCTCGCCTGGCTCGAGACTTCATGACGCGTCGTCAAACCACTTCATCTGCCGAGAGAGTGAGCAGTAGCAACAGCAGTGTTGGCGGTGATTGTGGTACCGGTGCCCAAAGCAACGTCCATAGCCGTTCTCCGTCTCCCGTTACCGGACACAAGTTTGCGCGGGCCTGCAAAACTACACCTGCGGCCAAAGTGACTGCATTTAACGGCGGCGGAAACAGTGGAGCCATGAAAGGAGAAAAGTCGCCTTCCTCAACCATGGATGAGAACGGTGTTTCTCGATTCACCACAGTCATTCCAGGCTCTAAGAATCCGGTTACTGTATGCATTAGGCCCCCAATTCCCCCAGGACATAGCGGTAGCTCTCCTCCCGCCGTCACTGCTACTACTGTTTCACACTCACCGTCCCTTGGTACCGATGGTGTACCGAGTACGCTGGTATCTTCACCAATGAGTTTGGAGAGCATTCCCAAAGTGGCCGGTCTCCAAGGCGCCGATCAGGTGGTTAGTCTACCCTTGCCCTTCTCCGAGTCAGTTTTACGTCAGCTGTTGGAATCGGCTGGTGCCCAAGCCGACCACGTGAATGATGTTTGCAGGAAGATGCGTGTTTACAGCACTTATGTGATGACCCGAATTTGTGTTAATGATCGGACTCTTGCCTTCCGCTGCCCATGTGGGCGCATATTTGTCACAACTCGTCAACCTGAGAGTAAAATGCGTGCAGCCACCCTAGCGGATAGTCGACGTCACGTAATGGGTGTGCATGCACGTATTCCGCACGAATTCATCACAATCTGTTGTCAGGCATCTCGGATAAGTCGGGAGAACAACTTCCAGCTCTATCCAGATGAAATGCTCCTTCGACTGGCGATGGATCGTCCCATAAGGTTAAATGCTGGCCAATCTGTCGGTGGCAGTGCTGGCCGAGGTGTCAGTACTTTCAGGGCCGGCTCCAACGGAACTTCAATGGCGTCAGGAGTTCCTGGGCGTTCTAGTTACCGATCATCCTTGGGCCGGTCCTACTCCGGTGTTCTTCCACCATTGCGGCCTCTTGCAGACCTGGGCACCGATCACGACACGGAGCAGGAGGGACCACTTGATGGCAGCTCCGCGGAGAATAGTGGGTTCCTCTTTCAAGACGAGATGTCTGATCACAAGCGAATGAGTGGACTTGATGGTAAACGAACACCCTCCGCTCATGACAATGGACTCTTGTCGCGCCGATTCTACCGACCACCATTCCGTCACAGTTATCCTAGTCTTAGCAGAATCGGGGCTTTCAAAATGCGTACAGCCTCAACTGCCATCAGTACTCCTGCGCGGCCAAAGAGGTCCAGCAAACGACCCCACGAGTCTCTTTCACCTAACTCTAAGGATTCCGCCTTTGATTCACTCCAGGAGGGCTCTTTAGTTGAGCACCAGCAGGAGGAGAGGGATGAGGAAGGGCTTGTGGACGATTCTGGTGAAGATACTCACCCGCCATCTATAAATACGGAGGAGACGCTACGTTATTTGAATAAACGTCCACCAAACGAAGTGGAGCGCGTAATCGAGCTACCTTACTCCAAGTCTGCTTTAAAGGCTTTAGTTCGCGGTTACTGTCCCAATATCTACTTTGAAGTTCTCGTCAACAAAATGGAACTCTACACTGCCTATAGGGTCTACGTAACACGCAATCGCGGACGTAGATTCTTCTGCTGTTCCGGTTGTCCCTCTTCATCACCCCACGGCATGGGCGACATTCGGAAACACATCCTCGGTGTGCACGCCAAAGTACCAGAACGTTATAAAGCCGCTGCCATGCACTGTTCTCGACTCAGTCGAGAAGACAACACCCTGCTGCCAGATCGCAGTCTTCTCCAACTGGCTAGGATGCGGTGGAAGGGTACTGTAATTAAACCCCTCGCAGAGATTGGCTCTTCAGAGACGACCACACTACAGCAGGCTCAACCGTCGCATCAGTCTGGTACTCGACGCGCCTCGACATCAAACTTAGGCCTCACTACCAAATCTCTCGGCAGTGGTGACGACAGTGACCACTGTCAGCTCGACGCCTGTGATACTAGTTTACCTCTGCCTGTCGCCGGTAGACAAAATGGCGGTGACCTCGGCGTCGGCTGCCCCCCGCGCATCCTCTCGCGCGTGCTGACTTCTGGCGAGATGGAGTTTGTCTGCTCAGTCTGCGGCCTTGTCGGTGAGCCAGCCGCACTGAGAGCACATTTTGCTCGTGCTCACCTAGATGTGGATGCCTACGTTTGTCCTCACTGTCGCTCCTCCAGCTTCAGCAGCCTGCATGCTGCCAGAAGCCATCTGCAGAACCAGCATCCGGAGTCGCCCTGGTGTAGTACTGAGGACCTTCTTTCTGAGACCTTCCGCGCCGCCGTTGCGGGGGTGAGTGCCTTCTTTATGACCCCATTAAGCAGTTTTTATATCTCTATACTTGTGAACATTAAGATGACATAAGTAGACTTATTCCTGCACAGGTGTCTCGACATTAAGATGACAATTTAGTACAAACGATTCTTGCGTAAGTTTTTATTGGTTTCTACAACCTTTGCCCAACATCCAAATTGTGAACGCAAAGACAGTCGCTTTTCTAGATCTGACACCCTCAAATTCACTTGGGGTTTTATCTTTTCCAGATGACTTCTAGGCCTTTTTACCCAAATTATGCCTCAAAAGGCCCGCGTGGATTTCAGGATTGTTGTGTCCCTGTGAATGGCAACAGAATCTCACCGATAACGGTAGTTTAGCATTGACTTCTATTTTCAATGTGAGTAAGCCGCCTGGAAATCCGGTGTTTGTATGGTTGGACAGTTTTTGAAGTTCTGGTTTGCGAAAACATCGTCAACACTCCACAGACAGATTTCTGAATATCCGCCAGGCATGTCTCGCTTATGTTTACCGCTGCTAGCTGAAGGAGTCTGCAAAATTGGGACAGTCATGCTTAGAAGTCAGAAAGCTTAAACGTCAGGTATTATAAGTAGGTCAAGTCTTCAAAAAGTTCACAGCTAAGTTAACACTGTTTTCAAACGTTAATTTTGAATTGGAAGCCGGCTCGCGAAGCTATCTAAACCTCTAAGATGTGGGTATCACAAAGAATCGTGTCGGCTATTTGTAAACGCGCATTTCTTGCACAAAAATGTATCGTGGAATAACTTTATGATCAGCCAGTAAGTGATACAATCCATACAAACTAAGTTACCAGAACATTCGTGTTCCAGCTCCACGGCTTCTCGGTCTGGGAACCGGCCAGTCCTCCCCAACCTGAGCTGATTGGTAGTAACTACACATAAATCTGAAAGATGTCAATCGAAGTAAATGGGTGAGTTCCAGGAAGTAGTAGCAAAAAATAGATGATCGCTGGAACAAAAGCGTTATTAGCCTGACTTTTTGGTTTCTCACTCGAATCCATCATCAGCGACGTAGTTTGATTAAGCATGATAATGGATTTGAGTGTCAGCCCAACGAAGCTCTTGTTCCAGTGATCGTGTCCTTTTCTTCACACAGGAGAAAAATTTATTCCAGTCTTCCTTGTGCCACTTTATTTCTTGAAATATCGTATAAAATTCGGTCCGTAGTCTGTGGTAATCGACAACCCCAGTTTTGGTGGCACTTTACACAGTCTTAATTTTGGTATTGTTTGACGTTTTTCAAAAAGATGGGATTATGCTTAAGGGAATTCGAGTGTTCATAAAGAAATGCTCTGTCACATAAATATGGTTAACTCCAGCAGAACAGATCCGCATAGTTGGACAACAGCATGTAGCTAGCTATCTAGTGGGCGCCGAATGACTGACCTATAGACATTTCTCCTCTTCAGATCATTGCTCCGCCTGTTAGGGTTTTTAGAGCTGCCTTTTATTTAGTTTTCTTTCTCTTCCCTCAATTCTTACAGCCCGCATACCCATGCTTTTCGGATTTCTCTAAATTTTTCGATAGAATTAGGATCAGGCTCCCTGCGGCATTTGTGGCTTCAACATGAAATACAATAGGCGGCGTGTTCAAGTGGCCCTTAAGTAACCGCAACTACCTGGACTCAAGTGTGTGTGTGTGCGCAAGTGAACGTCGGTGAAATTTCTGCAGGTCATCCAGTCGGAAACCACTCGTCGCAATGTTGGCTGTCAGCCACATCTGTGCAACCCCGGTTTACGCACGCTGCTTCAAACTGTTAGTCATTTGGACTTTGATGTCTACCGTAGTTCTACCCGGGGACCAGTCTTATTTGCTCCTCTGCCCAGCGTTTAGGTCGCACCTAACCTCAGCAACATTCTAATTGCTGTCGAAGGCCTCCGTTTACATCCTTATCAATGCTTCCCGCTCAAACCACAACCCGGCGGCGGTGGCGGCGGCCATTGTCGATTACGACGGGCGAGCTACCATAATAGTGCGCTGAAGGCTCAAATGCAAGAGGTTGTCACTCCAATCTGTTCTGAACGCGTTGGCTGCACTCCGGTACCTTCGTCGGCTGATGGACAGGACTAGATGAGGATCGCCGGCTTTGGCTTTTCAAGACCAGCTACGTTGTGTGAAAAAGTAATTTCCTCCTGGGAAGGAGACAGTACATGAAAGGTGGAGCTTTTTTGTGGACCAGGAAGCGTAGTGGTAAACTGACGTGCAGATTTGGGCCGTATCTGCCGTACCTGTGTCCTCTCCTACCTCCAATTGCCTCAATTTTGTCATGACACCGGGACCAGAGGGTAGAGGCAGAGGGAGTGCGGTGACTGCAGCTAAAAGCTACTATCACTATAATCTGATCCACGCGCAAGCCATGGTACTTTCTGTCGGCAGGCAGTGGACATCGTCGAAATGGGCGGTTGAATGGTCACATGAGGCCTGCGCAGGGTGTGCGTCCGACCAGCCATTGGGCTTTAGTTCAGGTGTAATCGTCCTGTCTTTACATTGCTATTAGAGCCCTGTGATACTGAGGGAAGGAAGAGTGAGATCAGTACGGCAGAGCCTTCTTACGCTGTTATCTAATTGACGTGCAACTCAGCATTCTTCTTGATCAGTGACGCCCAACATCGTATTAGACAGGCTGCTTTCTATCATACTTCAGCTAACTATTGCATACTATTGGTTAATGACCCCAACGTTTGTGCATAGGACTTCAATTTTTCTGTTTTCGTCTGCTACCTTGTAATCTTTAGGTCAGAACTGTTTTATGTTATTCAAACATATCCTGTCATGACGAAGGTCTTATTTCCCTAGATTGTCATTGAAGAATCCTGCGACGAAGCCATCCGCCATCCCAAGTCGCCAAGGTACGTCTCCAGTGAAGACTTAGAATTGGGCCGATATTGCTGCGAGTCGCCATCGCTAGGACCGTCTTCGGGAGGTGAAGTACAATCCCTGAGAGATCGGGAAGAGGCCTCATCCCGTAGGCCTAGTGTACTCGTTGAAAGCACCTGTTCTCCTCTTGTGAGTAAGAGTGGTTCCAGTCGTCGAAAACCATCGAAATCGCACTTGATTCAGTTCAAACCGAAAACCGAGGGGATGGTGTTTACGCAGGGGTTGGAGATGCACGAGGAGAAACGTCCACGTCTCTCCTCCGCATCTCACGAGGATGAGGAGCTGGAGGGTCCCGGTGATGGACGGACTGCCGCAACCGCCACTGCTCCGCTCTCTCTTTTGTCTTGCACAGACGAGGATATGAGTGAGCTTGCCTACGGTAGCGACTGTGAAGAGAGCAGAATAGTCAAGAAGATGGTCCCCTGTGACTAGATGCCGCCACTATTCTGCCTCTGCTATTTTGTTCTTTTTTGCCTTGTATCTTCTCTCACGGCCTATACTGATGTGTATGCCTGTGGTTTTTTGTGTGTGTGTGTGTTTCTACGCCACACAATATGCTTCAGCCAAC
Organism: Ligula intestinalis; assembly: GCA_036362985.1. Taxonomy (NCBI): domain Eukaryota; kingdom Metazoa; phylum Platyhelminthes; class Cestoda; order Diphyllobothriidea; family Diphyllobothriidae; genus Ligula; species Ligula intestinalis. The sequence continues at coordinate 78,924,318 of JAYGXS010000001.1, read as the reverse complement.
ATGCAATCACGTGTCTCGCCTCCCGGCGCGCACTACTACCGCTGCTTCCTCCACTCTGAATCAAGATTCCTATCCCTACCCCCCCCCACCCACTCATGTGTGATAACACAAACTAAACGCACATTTATCTAGGCTTGTTCTACTTTTTGGTCTCCCCCTACGTGTGCTCCCGTTTGTATGGGCTAACGTATGCTTAAGTATGTATGCCTGCGTAGGTTTTGTATCCAAGGTTTTTGCATTTGGTATCTCCAGAAGAAGACGATCCACACCTCCCGGCACTCTATCCGCTTCTCGTCGCCGTTCGGCTTTTAATTTTGTAAATTTGCATCCTTCTTTCTAGTCTGAGTAAGTCGAATTTCAGGTGTTTGTAAAAATTAACAAACTGGATCCTCATTCTCTCTCTCTCTGTCCTTTTGATTCGCTCTACTGTTCACTCAATGGCATCCTGCACAGTTACGCTGATGCGAAAACAATGATGTGTTCTTTCCCTCTTCGTTTGTTTCATTCATCCCCACAATTCCTCCATTTTCTTTATCAGGTGCGTTTGTTTTTACGTTAATGCGTTGTTTTATCCATCCTTTGTATGCCGCCTTTAACGTAAGACCTGTCCCCCCTCCTCGATCTGGCTGTCCTCACTCGCCTCCTGCTGCTCGTGGGGTCACTCATACACACGCGCACGCGCCCCACATTCCTCTTGTTGTCCCCCGTGCGGTACCCAAACGCCTCACAATTCCTATTCGCTATTCACCAACAACAACAACATGCAATATCCCAAAGTCTGTTCTCGCACATTCTTCCCACACTTGCACATATTATTGATTTGCAGTAAAGTGTTCTTTGTTAACCGCCCCGTTATGGCTCCTCTTAGGGGGATCGATGAACGCACAATAAGGTTATCGTATAATTCATGTAGTGAATAGGGAAAGTTGTCAGCAAAAACAGAGGAGATTGGAATGGCTAGTTCTGACTTATTAGCCATTATCAATCAGCTTTACCCAACCCCAGCTGGTGCAACACCGCAGGCTCGAACCTACGATCTGCTGATTAGGAGTCAAATGCTCTAAATTTTGAACTACGGGCTCGTTTTACATTAGAAATATTAAAAGTGATGGAAGCACACTTACAAATTGATACCGAAACTCACTCTACCCGTCGTGTCACTCTGGAGCCCCGCCAGCAGCCGCACATCGGCTAGTATTATAGGCAGATGACGACAAGGGAGACTGAAATGGTCCGTTCTGACTTTTTGGCCATCATCAATCAGCTTTACCCAACCCCAGCTGGCGCAACACCTGAGGCTCGAGCCTGTGACCAACGCAGAACAACGCTCGAAGCATGGAGTGGATAATCTTATTTATATTCGTGTCATTGGTGCTGGAAGCCGTCTGTTTGGAAAATTGAGTGGGTTTGCAACTACCTCGGAAGTAAACGGATCGTATTTATGGAGACATTGCTGACCACCAACACCTTTGAAGTAATAGTACGACACGTGGGTCGACTGCTTAGTATTGTTTGAAGTAGAGACTAGTCCCCACAGATTTAATCAAAACATTTATCTGCTTAAGGGTTGCATGCACACAGACCTCAAAAGATGTGGGAATACGTGCTGCCCTGGTGTGGTGTACACTGATTAGGGCTGTTTTATTGAGTGTCCTCCTGTTTGGCCTGGAGTAGCAGATGAGCGGCTATATAACTGATATGTAACTTAATAGAACGGGTGTATCGTGAACGCCATTTTCGGGTTATTTGTGGTCTTATTCCGTCCCGATGATTCTTCTTGGGCAATGGAATGCAGAAAACGGTGCCGCACTTTCGCGGACTTTCATTGGTTATTTTTAACCTTTCAAGATTCTCAATATGCTCTAGTCTTAGCCATATAAATGATCGATTTCCTTACTTTGGCTTCCCTAATGGTTGGCGGCCGTCAGCCTGTGTGTCACGCAAATACTACTGGGATTCAGTCAACATTACCAAACAAGCGCACAGCACCTGTTGGAAATTGTTACCGTCGATAGTGGGTCTTGTGACGTTATGTTCGGCTTCTTTAGTCCACCCCCTTCGTCAAATACCTACTATTTCTGCTCATGGATACTAGTCGACAATCGTGGCTTGCTTGACCAGCGTTTGCCTTCCGACTGAAGTTCGATTGGACACAAAATCTGTGCGGCTAATGCACTGCCGGCTGGCACGCCTTCTCGATAGTTTGTTAAACGCGCCAACGTCTCCTAATTTGAATGTTACCAAATTGGTAAACGCAGCAGCGATCTAATGTACAGCTAAACTGCGGAATTCATTTGACGTAGGTGTGGCGCTGGAAAGGTCATTTACCTGCGCGTTCTCCCAGAGACATAGGTATTTTAGTGGCTAGGATGTCTTCCTGTTGAGGTGATTTGTAGCCCAAATTGGTTAAAGAAGGCAAGAGATAAAAAATGCTTGGGTGGCTGTGCTTCTCTTATAAACTTCAGTCCACAGAATCGCCACTTTCCATTTGGCATGCAACCAGATAACTCGGATTCGGAATCACTCCCTATCTAAGGAGCAGATTTCTCGTAATGGATTGGATTGACTTCGTGAGTCTGATACTTGAAACTCATTGGGAACTTCCCATGCTGTGCAGTCTGCGGCTCCCAGCCCTGTCTAAATCAGCGGATGGTAGGTAAAACTGTGCCTGTGGAAGTAGACAAAGTCTGTCGTTTTGGGGGAGCAGCCGGTCGTCATATTTTAGTGTATGATTGAGAACAGTCATTTAAGGTATTTTTTGTTGAACCAAGCATCCACTGGATGCTGACGCAGCCTCTATTTCCTTCTTGCATTGTTGCGGCTATCGTTAATAAATGTCCCTCTACCACTGTTGATATACTTGATCGAAACGGACTGGATAACGAACGCAGGGCTGACTGTTTAGGTGTTTTAACTAGCAGCACGTGGGCTCGAGTTTCCGGGGTATTGCAACAACTAGGGTTAAATACGGTCGGCTGATGACGGCTCCAAAGCCAAAAGCCGCCGCTCCCATCTCCATTGTCTTTGTCAATAATGTTATACTATTAATATTATGGTTTTGTCCAATACCACGTGTTTGCAGCAGCACCTGAGAATGAAGTATGGTCCTCGGTTCCCTTTCCATATGGCTCCTCTTCTGCATGCGTGACAAGAGCCCGAAACTACCACGATGCGTTAAGTTCCGTAACTTGGAAGGCTGTGGTCTGACACTTATTATTGGATCTTGCAGTTAGCCCGGTGTGAGTTTGTGCGGAGTGGCCGACTGGTGTTCTGAGAGTCAGACTGCAATGACTCCTTCTCGACCTGACCTCTGGCACCGTCACGCACACACGTGAGCTATGAACCGTTCAACCCTCATTTGTGTGAAATCGTAGCGCTTGCGTTTTAATGACCAGGTCGTATATGTATTATGCATATACGAAGTCATCAGATGTCTCAGCCACTGTGCCCGCAGTAGTCAACTGACCGGTTCGGACAGGGGTATCGGGCCTGCGAATAGGAATATAGAGTGAGGTCGACAGTTTAGCACATTTTCATCACCATAAACAGTTGAGTGCACTTGGAGCTATCATGGTGCGCTAAAAGCCGTGGCTTGGCAGATTGAAAACTCACGCGATAATTCGGACCGCACAGTGAGTCCAGTGTGTGTTTTGCGCAGTAGCCGACTCGTGGACTGCTAGTCAGGTGTCGATGGCCCCTTACTGTGGCCTTTATGGCACTCCTGGGAGTTTAGTAGCACGCTAAGAGCGGGTTTCGGCTGTGTCAGCCACCTACGCCATCTCCCGCCTCCGGTCTGCTTGACTTGGTCACAACACTTGGTCCAGGTAGGAGAGGGGGAAGTCTACTCTCACTATAATCTCCACGTGTAAGTCATAGCGTTTGCCTTTAGTTTGCTGAAACACGCGATGGATATCGTTGGAATAAACGGTTGAGCTTTCGTTTATTTGGCCAACGCTACCAGCCGTTATGCGGCTGTTGGTGAGACTCAAGGGGGAGCCGCAAGGCACAATGGGACTAGTCTGCCCTGTAACGTGATGGTTGAAAGCCTCACTACCACTATCGGTAGTATGGACAAAGAATGCGCAAGTTTGCATTTATAGGTTAATTTCCATTGTCGTTCACGGGGAAAACCCGCTCAGCCTACTTGAATTTTAACAACGGACGCTTTCAATGTCTAAAATACCGTTAAAATGAAGAAATTTGTTCCCCGGTACAAACTGAAAAACAGGCGTATGCGACAGGATTTATTGATGTCAATAAATTTTATGATAGCTTCTCAGCTGCATTTTGTCGCTGTATGAGGATGATAACTAAGAGAACATACAATAGTTTGAAATTTTACCACATAAATGGCATAACAACAAGGATCACAGTTCAGTTTAAGTAATGATCATGTAAAAGACACCGCATTGAATCAAAGATGGAAGGAATGGGGAGGTTGGGGGAAGTTAACGAAAATCACTTTGAGATTAAAACTAAGTAACCAATTACCAGAGCAATTGGCGGTTGACCACATGGTCAAGCTGCTTGCATAGGTCGAGTTTCTTCCACCGTATGTAGGCAGCTTCCAAATAGCGCAGGGCTCGATTTGTTCGGGCCCGAACAAATACTTGAAACGCTGTTTTGATGTCGACAGAATGACCGCTGTCTAGTAGAGGCTTGGTGATAGAGGACCGTGGTACTCTGTCTTCTTGCTTGAAAAGCCAGTTGGCCAAGTGCTCAGCGGCCCTGGCTGCCATTTGCCTTTGCGTACGCCCAATGTACTTGTATCCGCAAGTACATGTAAATTCCTACACATAATTTGAGGTGGCGTGCTATGGCAGGGCATCCTTCGCCAATAGCAGTTTGTGACGCCTGTGATCGACTGTCCTAGAGGCTGGACAAGATCTGCAATCATGCGAACTCTTGCCGCTGTGGCGTCGGACAGTAAAGGCACTGCAGATACCTTCGAGACAACAGAACGCCGGATGATAGCAGTGGTTTCCTAGGTATGTTTCAATGCTATGTTGGGTATGCCCACCAGAATATTTCAGTCAGGTCGGGTTGGGTATAACTGGCTCCAGTCTACCTCTTCTTTGCCGTCAATTTTCAGCGTTTGCACTGTAATACACAAGCACAGGTTGCGTTTGAGTTGAAAGTGGCGTCTCCGGATTCCACCATACAGTACGTTGTAAGACGTCTCAGTTTGCATATTTGCCGTCCCTCACCCCGGTAAAGGACAGGAGCAGAAGCCATAGCTCTAATCGACAACAGCAATTGAGAAAATGTTAATCATGGAGTTCAGGCATTTAACATACCTCTGGTTCCCTAGTCCTTAATTATATGTTTGAAATGATCGCCGGTACGCAAAGCAGTGGTTATAAAAAAAAACTCACGAAGCTGCTCGAGAGCACTCTTCAAACGGATCCAAACTTATTGTAGCGACCTGGAAGAAAAAGTGCATTAGGACCACCATCCTCTTGACCAATTAATTCGGAAATTCCATCTAAAGACTTGTAAGTCGATGTCTACGTGTTAGTCCCTGGAGGACTTTATCAGAAAGAACACTAATGACATGGTAGGCTCTGTCACGCATCAAGTACTTGTCAGGGGCGATCGCGCGCATTGCTGTGGGACTAGGTGCTGGAATTGCAGGCTAGTGCAAAACTACCATTCGCAGCAAGGTCACAAAACTTAAAGATCAATGACATCTCAGTGAGCAGCCGCACATCGCAAATCGTATTCCGCGCCTAAACTGTCTGTGTAATTTCAGAGGTCAGACTGAACGCATGCTTTGATCATGCATGCACGAACATAAGTTGACTGTGCGGCGATATTACAGGTTATCACAGGTAGCTGCTAACGGCCACCTTGAACAGGTCATTAATTTAACTTTGCAGTCGCGAAGATAATCATTCACGTCAGAAGCTAGACAGACTGCGGATTGGTCGAAGCCTTGGTCTCAGATAAAAGCTTAATTGATCAATATATCGATCTGGTAACGGCAGCCACCTCTAGACTGACGTCACTGATGCTTGATTGGCTTAAATAAATAGATTGCATATTAAAGGGCCAAGAGTCCCTTTAATAATATCCCCCTGTAGCTGCTGCTTATTCTATTGCCACGTTTATTTCTGTCGAAGGTCTCCTACATGAGTTCAAAACTCAGACGAAGAAAGAAATTTTGCCGGCTTTCGGATGGTTTTCTTCCCTTACTTTACACGTTCGCGTCAATTCATGGAAAACCCATTCAGTGCTGTTTCATTCTCCGTCTCCACGGGGCTTTTATTGTATGGCCCATCAAAGCGAGGCCTCCTGGTAAAGCAGCCGTTCATGACTTGCAGCTGCTCTTGCGTCAGACACGGAATCCTGTTCTCTTCCTGACTAACGTCAGTGTACTACGATATGCCAGTCGATACGCCGGCTGACAACAGCCAGGCCATTAGGTAGAGCCCGAAGAAAAAGTCCGATAGGGCACGTACATTTCCCGTAAACCTGCGAGAATATTAAGGCAGAGAGAGAATGAAGAAGCAGGCAATAAGATGAAAAACCCGGTAAAATTTTAAAATGCAAATGAAGGAGTAAAAGAGGAATAAAGCGCGAAGGGAAGACTAACTGTGGTAATGATTTTTTGTGTCGTTCATAATGTTTTACTTTCCTATGCTATAAATTTTTCATGAAAGTCATGGACCCTATTCTGAAGTCACAAAAACCAGTTTCTGCACTTGAAAATTCACTACCAATGTTAACTTGCACTCTGTCATATTTCTGATCAGAAAATGAGTCATCTGTAATCAAAAGATTGTTCGATTAGTTATATTTCTAAGACACAATATTTACCAATTTAATTTCTTCTTTTTCTACAAAACTGACATCTAAACCAGAAGAAAAGACCCTGGTAAAACCATTTTCAGAACCTTACTCTAAGTTCTGAGAAGATCAGATGGTCTAACAGAGAAAAACAAGAACGTTTTTATGCAAGAACCCCTCTGAAAAACACCAGTGACCCACTTTTGAGCCGAGTTCCTCGGACTACGCAAAAGCGAAGAACATGCACGCAGCCTTTTCTTCCAGGCAAGTGTTGAGAGTATGTCAAGTCCATCACAATGTCTCTGGATGTAATACTTGCTTGGATAGGTATCCTACGTGTGTTCGTTGGACTCTAAGTTGTACCACACGTTACTATTGTTGCTTTGTTTAAGATGAGCACTTACAATAAACTTTTAGTAATGGAATTGTTTACTGCTGTCAGAGTCAATTTTGTCGAGTCTGGTGATTATTCGAACCCTGGGTTTACAAACCACAGAAGTGAAGCCTTATGGAAAACGATTTACACAATTTCCATGTTTTTCAACATGATAATGTTACATTATGCACTCAGTCTTATTGGACAATTCGACAGCCGAATTCGACAATGTCCATCGCCTGCTTCAGCAGGCGGAAAGCAAAACCAGTGACTTGTGCATGCATTAGTTCTAGTTGATAGTAAACTTGCGTTGCATCTATCACATTCTATCTTCTCCCACCCGCCTATTGGCTGGTCAAAAAAACCGGAGGTTGGGTTGGATGGAGGTTTGGCCCTATTACCGAGGAGATTCCATTATGGACGCAGACAACATGACGTTCAAAAAGAACGGAAAGTTGTCCTCAATCAACTGCAGGAAAACCGACTTGCACCGACAAGCACTTGAATGACTTGTTTCCTATGTAGATATACAGTTTCTCAGATCGTGTCTAGGCCTTTAGGTATCACCCCTACTGGAACTATATTCAATCAATCAGTATTAAATTTATAATATTTTGAAAAGAGACCTTAGTGGAGTAAGTTGCGCGAAATTATAGTAGTAGTCGCTTGCAGTTTCTCTTCTAGGACCCCAATACATCAGAAATGGCAAGCTCACAAAGCAACGACTATTTGTCCGAGACTGGAAATACGTTTTAATTGCATTGAATGGGTCAACTGCTGTACCGTGTTAACTGCGAGTAGAATCACTTGAGATGGAGTAAGGTTACCAACTACCCCTGCCTCAGTTATTTGTTTTGTTTGCATCTATAAGTTTCCTAGTCTTCTTTCAATTCACCCTTAGCCTGTTACCAAAGGTCCTTTTGGACTTGCTCCTCCTAGTACCTGTCTAATCTCTACCATTTAGTAGACTTTTCAGCAAGTACGGGATTCTACATCGCTTGAGTATCACCAGAGGTTGAAGGCTGCGAAAACAGTAATTGGCCATTCCAGTGTCTCTAGTCGTTGTCAAAGATGTTCCTCCAACTCATATCCGCACTTTCAACCGTCACTTAGCCGCTTCCTATTTCACACATATCTCTGGCTGAGGAGGCCTAGTGTTGATAAATCCAAGCTTAGGGGCTTGTAAATTGGATCTCAACATCCTGGAGTGCTCGTGACAGTTGAAACGCGAAAAAAATGACCTTCTGGATCTGATTGGCGGAGGAGGTAAGGAAAGGGCACAGCCACGTTGCTTGAGAAACCTACCACATATCTCTTCGCCTTCTCAACGCTTCAGTCAGCCGGCGCGACGCAGTTACTACGATCACAATGAGGAGGTCTGCGAAGATGAGCTGACAAGATGACCGGCTCATTCCACCAATCAGGAATCCCGATGCGACGAAGAATTGATTGTATGCACAAGCGCAGGCGCAGCCCGTACGTGCGCGAAAGAGATTGCATCCAGGACGCGAGGAGCAACGACTAGAGAGAGCGTGCGCTGCACTCGCGCGAAATCGCATGCACACACACACACGCACACACACCCAGGCGCAAAACGCTACGTGCGCGAGTCCATTTGCGCGCAAATCTCTCTCGCTCGCTCGCTCTCCTCGGGCCCAACGCGTCAGCGTCAGAGCGTTGCACAAGTCCAGGACCAGGAACTGCGACAACAAGGACCTGAAGAAGGTCGCGTGGAGGCGCGCGGCGATGTGGCCGCTGCCGCTACCGCTGTCAGTGGCACCGAGGTTGGCGCTTGCGCGCCACGGTCGCCGTCCCCTGGGTCCGATGTCGGGCCCGGCGGTCAATACACAGCAAGCTCTGGCGCGCGCATATGTGCGCGCACGGGTGAGTGACGACGACGACGGCGGAGGTGATGATGATGATAATAATGGTGGCGGCGGCGGTGGCAGTGGTGGTGGTGGTGGTGGAAGGTTCGGAGGCGTCATTGCTCTTGGCACGAACACAATGAAGCCACCTCCGCTGCTACTGCTGCTGCTGCTGCTGCTACTTAACCGCCGTAATCCAAGTCACAGCGCGTCTTATGGTGGTCATACAGCCAGACGTGCTGGTATGCCGGGGAATTGGACTTGTTGGAGGCTTACACACACGCGCCCGTGCGCAGGTGAAAGATAGCGCCAGACGGTAGCACGTAAGAGAGAGCGAGACTGCGAAGCTGGAGTGGCGAAACACGGCGAGAGAATGCAAGAACTGAAGAATGCACACGAAGTGCAGAGTAGACGGCGAAAAGGCAGTCGTGGTGATTTACATATTTACGATTTCCTTTCCCTGCCTGCCTGTCTACCTGCGTGTTTTACAGGCGAGCATCTTGACTCGCGGCTTAATTGAATGACAAAATTTTCATGCGTGGTAGCTAGGCTATCAGTTAAAAGCCTATGCACAACCAGGCGGAGGAAGGCAGGCTAACGATACGTTCCAGTTTGCCGATGATCGTTACAAACATTTCACGTGCAAAGCCTAGGGAAAGCAAATCCACGGGTGCACATAAAGTCCTTATGATAGCGCTTTCATTTTACGACAAACACTTTCAGATGCTATTTTTCTATCAACCCAACTGCCTCGACGGCCAAATGTCGAGAGTAAACTAATCGGACTAATAATTTGACGAATAATAATGGATGGGAGGGAAAAGCTATTCAGCTGATTAAACGTAGTTGAGTATAACGCTCAGAGAAGCCAAAAAGAGTTTGATTAATGATCCTGACAGCAGCCCAGCTAAACAGTTCCAATTCAGCGGCTTTTTCCAAAAGGATGCATATCTCAACGAAAATGCAGGATAATCTTGACCAAAAAGGACTATGCTTTAGTGGAAAGCACTCTCCTACTCCGGTGGTTCACGAACCTTCTCTCTCTGGACTTCAACTTTGAAATAGGAACTGGCTTGTTTCAAACCAAATATTATGTGGATAGTAAATATCTTCAGTAACAAATAATAATCATAAATAATACAGCTAAAGAAAAGAGGACTCATCCACAAAATAAACAAACTCGCGAGAGACATGAGTTCGTTTTTCTCGGGTTACTTTAATTATTTTGTGTGAGAGAAAGTCAAGTGTTTCAGCGCAAAAAAACCGCTCCCTATGGGGTTATTCGTACTTTTCGAAAGTGAGAAATCCCTGTTAATGACAGTATTTCCTAGATATATTTAGGATACTAGGCAATGTTCTTGAAGACCTGCGTAGATATTACTCCTGGTTCTATATCTAAGAAAACCTGTGGCCTAATTTTGTGATACCCCTTCAGGGTGTCATCATTGGAAGTTCTGGCTATATCATTTTCTTCTAGGTCAATCATAGAATGGGGATGTGAGTATTTTCGAGCTATTATCGAAGTCCATTACTGACTCAGAATCGTCTCGTCATATGTAACAGACTGCCGCTCCACACTAGCAGGCTGTACCACATCAATTGATAAATTTTGTCTCACTGTAAGGGGTTTGATGGCGCGTGATCCAATAGCAGGAGGTGGCCAACCACTAGATTGGCTGACCTGTATAGAAATGTCACCGGCCTTTGAAAGGCCTACCAACATCATGGAGCCACATACTAGGGTAATAATGAGGTATGTCAGGGTGAATTTGCATTACATGCTGCCAGTAAGTCGATGTGACAGTTCATCCGTCAACTCCGTCAGTCCTCCTTCGACACCGCTATACCAGTTACACCGTTACGCAGCAGTCTCACCAACAGTAAGACCGTCGCATCCGACGATGGCCACCGTGTGTCCCACAGCAACGTGGACCAGGGCCGGTGACTTGCGCCTGAAGTAGATTATTGTGAGAGTAGGCTTGCGCTGCATCTACCACCCTCTGTCTCTCCCCTCACCCGCCCATGCCCGGCGTCAAGACCTCAAGAAGACCGCAAGCAGGATCAAGCGCAGATGGCTGGCACTGCGCAGCCCGCACCTAAGCGTACCACTACCAGGATTGACATTACACGCAGACGATAGAGGCAACAACTCTGTGTGCTACTATACTCTATCATACACCGCCTGGTCAAAGCCTACACTTGGGAAGGATTTACACAACACGAAAAGGATGAGTGCAGCGGCCCGGATTGCAGCTCTCACAGCATGGGCCTGCCTGCCTGCCACTACAGCCCACCACGCAATACCTGGTTACAGTCTTCAAATGGCTGGAATGGCCATTACACCACAGCCCTTCTGCAGAACGTGATAATTCGACTATCACGAGGGACAAAGTCGGCCACTGTCTCGGGGGTGCAATGGTAACTTGTGAGTGCATTTGTTCCTAGAATATCAGAATAAAGATGACTGCGTGAATGATTATGCTAAATAGGTGCTGGTCTCAAACCCATATAAACCAGGCAGGCCTCGCGGTCAGGTGCATCGCATGGGTGAGCGCGTTGTCACGAGCCCTTTAGGACGAGGAAATTGCAGCATAAACCTAGATCCGCAATGGGACTTAGTCATTCCATGAATTGGTGGCTTTAAAATTCCCCATTGTTACCTTTTCATGAGAGTTTATGAAGGTATTTGGGAGGTTATGGCTAATAAATTAATATTCTAATCCGCGGATGATTAACTTCGCACCCTATCCTTCATCCTAGGTTTTGATAACACCTTCGAGTCAATGGGACTATGAATAAGACTTGGATGTGTGGTGTGTCCAGCTGGGCAAGGACAAATCACATGATTGACAGGTCGCTCCACAAGTATTTGTGAACTTAGTGGCTGCTCCACTCGGCCCTTAACCGGCACCCAACTGTCATCCGCTGCCACAGACGGGTGCTCGCTGTTTAGTGTTCACACCGCCGTAACCATTTCGACAGGCAGGTCATATCAGGTGAAGGTTGCCGACATCTGTGCGTTTCTGGACCTCCACTCTAACGGAACAGAAAGTCCTGCGACGAGCTTGGCAACAATCCTGTCGGCGGCCAAGGATAATTCGGGGCGTGTTCTCAATGTGCCAACTTTGTGACCCATGCACGAATTTCTAGTCGCCTGGGGAAACTTAACAAAATCGTTCGTAGGATCACTGCTTACCCCCTACCCCTCCATGCTGAAAAGGTGTCCTGCAATGTTCATTAAGCGGGCTATTTGCAAGCGGACTGAGATTCGTTGGCGCACAACACGCTGTCAGAACAAAAAATCTCGACCCCATCCATGTGTCTCTTCACAGCCTACCAGAACAATAGCTCACTCTGGCAGCTTGAGATGCTCGTTCCTTTTTAGGCAAGTAGATGGATGACTCTGGTCGTCCAAGGGCGGGAACGCTAGAGGGCAAATATAGTGGCTTTAGTGAGATCGCTCCTCTGAAAAAAGATGAAACACGGAAGCGAGTGACAAATACCTCTTCTTTTTCTTCTTCGTACGTTCTTCGTCAAGGATGATATCTTCCAACAGCTGCCTGCATCCTGTAGTAAATCAACTATCATTTTTGAATACGGGTCGGCGAGTCCGCAGGGACAACTTCTCCACGATGCGAAAGAAATTCTACTAAGTCCTGTAGAAACTCCTTGAGATTGGCCGGAGAATGGACTTACTGATTGCTCATGGTACACACAGACCATGCTATTTATGCAAGCGTGTTAGATCATAACACGATCGGCTGTTTCGAGAACAGTGACTTCTTCCCCCAGCACAGAACACGTGTTATCCACAATAGTCCCTTCGGAGCAGGATGATTGCAAAGTGAATGAACCCTAAGTCTTGTGGCTGGCAACATTTGAATTACGTCTTCGTTCGGAGGTGAGACCAGCATGATGTGCTAGTGAAAAATTCGAAGTGCGCTGCTGAAGGTTTGACAGATGATCGTCCTTTTCGTCCGGAAGATGTCGCCACAATTCCAATCCCATAGGCAGACTCTAAATACGAACTCACCAACAATGCCTCGTCAAGGGAGCGAGAAGTGTGCTGACATTGAAGACAAATATAAAGGACCGTGGGACGCCATACATGCCACCTTTTAAAAGTCATTGGATGCCTTCATTTACACCACGTACACTGGATTAACGACAATGTCTATGTAAGCTAGAGCTTCCTTTCCTGGAAAACGGGCCATATACATCATATGTCAACGAAAGGACAAACGCCATTTCAATCACATACTTCATATGCCAGAGCCTATTGCAGCAAGGGTTGGAAGCGATAAGCTAGCCCACAAGACTACAGAAATCTACGTAGATACTGCCCGAGGTGTGGTGAAAAATTTCTTCATGGTCATCAATCACCCCGTTTGTCACAAACGCAGTTGTGTTAGAACCCTTTTCCAACGCGTTCAGACACACTGCAGAGACGAAAGTGGGAAAAAGGAGGAGATTAAGTACCTGCATACTCTATTTCAGGCCAACGGTTATCTTATGTCCTTTGTACACAAGTGTCTTAAGAGGCCTCACCCTGAGCGGTCGAAAGGAGAGGACCCCAAGTTCTGGCTCGCAATCCCTTATGTGAGGAATGTATCAGAGGCAGCTGCTAGAATCCTGAGACCATTCGGGATCGGTGTGGCCCATGGGCCTGAGTCCACCATCAGACAGTAAATCATGCGGCCCAAAGACCCGCTACCGTTGACGAAACAGTCAGGTGTGGTCTACAGCATACCATGCCAAGACTGATGCAAGGTATGTTGGTGAAACGGGCAGACGCCTGGGCACAAGATTGAACGAGCATCAACAGGCAATCGACCGCACGGATAAGCTGTCTATGGTCTATAACCACACACAGCAGAAGAACCACGTCATCGCCTTTGAAAAAGCAAGGGTCCTTGCCCAAGCCAATGACAAAATGGCTAGATTGCTGCTAGAAAGTTAATCTTAAACTGGCACACTCAACAGAACCATAAACCTCCATCCCGCCTACCAGACTTTGCGCAGAAGGCTCGAGTCGGTTCGAACAAGGCCAACAGGAAAGCAAAATAAACTCGAGTGTGGAATAGAACAAGCTTTTGAGGTAAAAAGGGAAGAAGGTGGCCAGGAACCACATCATCGCCGCGCCCACGAGGTTGAGATCAACTCAGGTGGGGAGAAACATTCGTCAGTCGACGATGAGTATGTAAGCCAGTACGCTGACTTGCGACAGAGGAAAAGTGAGCAGAGATCACACGAGCTCACCAACGATCAAAATCACGATCAATCAATATCGATCAGGCAGGTCAAAGTTCGTGCGTCGAGCGCGGATATGATAACAGGCACGCGGTAAGGCTGCAACATTCCCGGAGAACAGAAACAACCACCCAATTACTCTGACGATGGAACCGAGAGAGAGTCCGAAACGTGAGTCTCAAAAAAAACAGTCCATGTCCTCGTACCTTCTTCTTCCTCTTCGTTGAGGATGGTGAAAACGATATGATATCTGGACCTCGAATCTTCACGCTTATTAAAATATTCTATGGTTTCAAGCCAAGGTAACTGCGTCCCTTATCAACTCAGGCTGCAGCCCCGCATTATCGGCCATATCACAGCTCCTGGGCAAATTTGGGCCAAATTCAACAACCCATCCACAATCTGCGGTAACTCCAGCATCTAACCTCTTTACTGCCGTCCGCGACTGTTCGCCTTCTCAACTGGCGGAAAGGTGAGTAGTACAAAGGCTGTGAAGCGGGATAGCAGGAAGTGCCTGCTCATTTGAATGCCAACTTTACAAATACAATGGCTTTTGACTGAACCATGATTTCGCTTTATTACTTTGGGAGACCAGAAGGAATTCTGCAGTACCTAAAGGACGTACAATTGTCAACCTTTACAAACGCAAGCGCAAAGGGAACTGGAAACTCTACGATAAATTCTGCGAAATCTTCACCCGCAAAACTTCATTTTTGACGCAATTCTACCTAATCGCCTGAACATGCAGCTGGACTTAAGATGTCTTTCCGAGAGGCAGTGCGAACTTTTAAGGGAACACAGAACCATCAACATGAGTTTATAAGTCCGTCAACTGTGATAAAGGTACCAGGAGATGATACCAGTACCTGCATCGCTCCCGTAAACCTAACGAAGGTCACAGCACAGTAAAAAGTGCTGGACTTTAGAGAATCAGGCCACCAATCAGGTTTCTGTAGCTATCCTTAAAATGCCATGACTGTCTAGCTAAAAGACGGCACCTGTCGCGGATGACGGAGCAGTCTCTGAAGTGCTCGAGGTGACAAGTGGGCTAAAGCAGGACTGCGCAAAGGTCCCCACCCTATGCAGTCACAAATTCTCCACTATGCATCATTCGTAGGCATCGTGGATAGCTTATATCTATTGCTTGCAGATGAGCACGTGATAAATACCACAGGCGAACCAGACGTGTGACGCAGACTGAAGCTCGTCGCTTTCAGCTACCCAAGCATCGGGCTTACAGTTAGCCTGGCACCATCGGCAACAAAAACGTCAGTCTGATCTCCAAAGTCAGTCAGTTCTTCACACTCTACAGTACTCCATTGGTAACTGCTGTGGAACCCTCCTCAGCACACAAATTAGACGGTTCAGTGCTGTTTTCCCGGCAAGGCTGTTGCAAGTGGCAGGGCTATAGACAGTCTGCGAAGACCACGTAGGACAACTCAACCACCTTCACCTCGGATGCCGTCGATGAATGCTGAAGCTCAAGTGGTAGGACAAGGCCTCGGACTACGGAAGATGAAATTGAAAGTTAGTGGTTATGTCGTGACTAGCTCGCGTCGAAGCAAACTTTGTTAAAGCTCACGGTGGCTATTTCCGATTTCTGGCAACAGCTAATCACAGATGCCACAAAGCTGGCCCCTGGCCCGGCAACGAATCACACGGCTGCACGCGTAGGCAGACCCAGTAAATGACCGCTAGCCGCTGGTGTGCCTGCTGCTAAACCGGGACTTAGGAACCGGCTGGCTTCCTGACTGGTCATGCGCTCCGAAGTCAAACTTCTTCGTGCTTATTCCCCGTTCCTCTGTATATACAATAAACTATTCTTACTATTATGGCCTCCGCCTACTTCTTTTCTCCCAAGAGACCACGGTCTGAAGATCGCAATTGCTAGAGTTTAACTCTCTTAACCCCCTGCGATAGTTATCTTGCAAGAATGGTGATGAGTGCGTGCCCAGGTAAGCACTTGACATGGACGTCTGTACCGGTGATCTAAGTTAAGGGGAACGAAACGCGTCGCTAAGAAAAACGACATTAAGCCATCATTCAAATGCCTGCAGATCAATCCTTAAACTTACGAAATATTCAAGTAGCACCGCCAAAACTACACAACTACTCTCTGAACGCAGACATAAACTACAACTGATATGTAATTAATTATACAGTCACATGAGTGAGGTGTATACTTTTTTATTCCTTGACAATGGGCTCACGTGAGAGTTCGAAACGTCAGGTAAATAAACCACTGGTCCCAGAGAACCCTTTCCCGTATTCTAGTCACATGAACATATGCGCTAGAAGTAGGCACATCACAAGTCTACCATGAAACATTCATGCGATGCAAATTGACAGCAGATTTATTACTAAGAAACATCGTATGTAATAACTAGTATAATTTACATATATGAAGGGCGTGGAGTGGACGATGACTGGTCAGTTGAAACAGGTGATAATCACGACGATAACGCAGGTGGGCGGAGGCTTTCATATGACACTAGCCCCGAGTCGGATTCATCATCACCTGGTCGGCAGGCTTACTTAAACTCCAACATCAGGCTGGAATATCTCCTTCTTGCTCTGGCTTCTGTGGCATTTCCACTCAATTGGGTCCTTATTGCATTTCTGATGATATAAGCCAAAAAGTTAGTTCTAGATAGCAGTTCAGAAGAACAAGATGCGATCGCTAAAACATGGCTTTTTGGAGCGTGACCTTTCGGATTCTCCCTTAAGCTCACCAGTCCCAGATAAGGATGATGAGTGCGTTAGAGGCTCGGTAGCTGTAAGACGCACATGAAATTCAGGTACAGACCTAGTCCAATTAGCATATCCTCTATTTATCGTTGATGCTAGTATATGACGCGATCATTGCTCATTAGTCCGCATTTGAGTCTTTGATTGGCAAAATTTTCTCCCTGGCGTGATAATGACTTGGCAATGTGGTTCGCTGTCACTGGAACCTTTGGCTGTCCGCATCATGCCCGCGTGGTAAAGTACACTGTCTAGACAATGTCACAGCATAGAATGTGGTGCTACAAGATTATTGCGCACTTTAATCGACTGTGGGCAAGAGAACCAAGATTCAAGCAGTTCACAGTTCATGCGGCTGTCAGTCCTTACGAGAATTTCGGCCACCTCAAACTTGAAGTTATGACCGGGGACCGTCGCATGAGCCGCAACCTGAGAGGTAGCGTTTTTCCTCCTCATTACTGCCGCATGTTCTGCCATTCACGAGTGAAGTAGTTTCCCATTTATCCGACGTAGCTGTTTTGTCTGCAACTGAAGTGGATTCAGTAATCGACTTAAGATGTTTCCTGTCGTGGCAGTGGGTCTTTCGGTCCCAGTACTGTGTGCCGGATATTTCCTCCTCACGCTAAGAATCGAGAACCAATTAACGACCCTGACGGGGACTAGAAAACTGTTTTTGCGTCATGTATGACAACCAGCAACGAACGCGGTCTCGGCTAATTGGATTAGGCAGGCAGCTGTATTCCAACTGCGTCCTATCAATGTTGCACCCTTGGCACACTCAGCACCCTTATCGGCGACTTCTCTGTGGAGAGAGTATCCAAAAAGTCAGGCCAATAAAGCCTGTGTTCCAGCGATCGCGTCTTCTTCATCACCTGAATTGCCTTTTTGTTGTTTATATAAAACCCTGGTGCACTGTGCGTTGACCAGGCCTGTGTGACACACGTAGACAAGCTATTTAGCTCTGCCAGACACTGTGTCCGACCGCGCCTCTGGTGTTTTTCAATTATGTCTTGACAGCGGAGTCAGGTGAATGAGCGATGAAGATGCAGTAGATGCAGCGCAATTCCAGCAAACTAAGCGTCGCCCAAGTTGTGCCGTCCCTGCGCCTACCCTGCTGTGGGGCAGGCAGTAGACGCTGCCGGTAACGACGGTTGACCTGTGAAGACCTGTGACAGGGTTTAGACTGCGGTTTTCATCTGGGATTTCACAAAGACACGTATGTCCGAATGCAGGCTTATGCAATGACCGAGTGATCTTCGGCAGTGTGGGCGGGTAACACGAACGCGACGGGTGTATGCGGGGGCGGGTGTGGTAATATTGCACTGAAGCTCATTATCCTGGATGCACGTAAGGCGAAGAATCCAATGTATTGTCTGAATACCATTGGAAACTGTATGTAGATGAGTCATGCTTGATGGATGTAAATTGCGGTCACTGGGACTGGTTACCCAGTAAAGGTGTGATGCACTATTACGTGCCAAATACGTCATATGAAGATGTGATCACAATGAGGATGGCTCGAGATTAAGCCTACGTTGCCACTGACAGGTTTAGTTAGTCGTCGTGATGTTTTGTGGGATGGCAGAGGTCTCCACACTGGTGTTGCTAGTGTTTGCCTGCTGTGAGATGAGGGACGGGTCAGTCGCGCTGACATTGCACTGGGTTCGCATGTGTCCAAGGGGGCCAGTTTGCGACCGGAACGTTTGCTGATGGTGTGGATATGATGGCCGGGGATAAATACGGGCATCATTTTTCCGCTCACTCGAGTCTATCGGACATTGTTTTTTATTTTGGCAATAGCTATTCAGTTGGCTTAGAAGATTCTGCTCTGGCCTTTACGGCAGCGCATCATGCCTGTGGATCTTAAACGTGGTCCTTTCGTGTTTCCGGGGTGAATTGCAGCTGCATGAAGGTCTTCAAGGTGTCTCTGTAGCGTCGGTTTTTCTGCCTTTTTCATGACCAACCACATATATATCTCCGTAGCATGGTCGCTTGGATGGAGCCTGAGCATCAGAAAATCATCGCTCCATGGCCGTTGTATTTGCCCCAGCAGGGTGCGGAGCGGCTGTTCTTTCCGAGATCTCAGGATCCATGATCCTTTTCAAGCTTCTTCACCATGAGCATTCTTCGAAGGCGGCTGAGGGGAAAATTATAAGTTTCTTTTATTTGGTCTTCACGATCGGTCAATGTCTCCGCCCTATACAAGAGAGCTGTCAGGGAAACAGCCAAACACGTCTGCAGTTAAGTATTGAGTAAGGTACCACGACGGTTCAATACAGAGTGTTGTAGCCGACCAGAGACCAAGCTAGCTTCAGAAATCTCGTATGCAATTTCATTATCAATCTAATTTTTTTGAAATGCAGTCTTCAGATACTTGAAGTTTTCCACTGCTGGGGACTGCATTCGGCAAAAGTGATTTGATGGGCCTCTCTAGATATCTACCCCCCGCTCAACTATTTAACGTATTTTGTGGTCAGATATTTAATTCTTGACTAGGGAGCTTAAATTAATGTGTAATTGTGGCGGAAGTGATCAAAAAATATTAAATTCAATAAGATAATGTTTGTTTGAATATGCTAAAGTAGAATAGAATTCGATCTACATTAACGTCTGTTGCGCAGTTTCGAATGCCAATTAGGGGAAATTCGAACTTATGTAGGCGGAATCCAAAGAAAATGGAAATGCGGTCTTCTATGGGTGGAATTTGACGAAAAAATTCAATGTCGGGCTACTGAATATGTAAAAGTAGTTTTTATTATAAGTCGACGGGATTTTTGGAGGCCTCCTGCCCTACATTCTAATAACATTGATACGAACTTCTGTTAAGCCCTCATTTAGCGATGGTTTTGGGAAGGATCGACGTCTTCTCCGTGGTTATCATCAGTTCAAAGTTGGAGCAGACCAAGACAAAGAGGTTCACACTCTGCTACATATTCTCTTCCATTTTGATGTTTGTCGCGCAGTCATCTGCGAACAATGCATCGTCGACGTGGAGCTTGGATACCCTATTAGGCTACTTTCAAATGACGAATGTTGAACAGTTTTCTGTCGGTTAAATAATGGATGCTGATTCCTGACCATACTGTACGATGGAAGTTTGTCCTCATCTTGGTGGAGAGCACGAGACTGAATAGAATGGGAGCAAGTAAATAACCTTTCTTCACTCTGTTGATCACAGCGAATGCTCCAGACACTGCCCGCTGCTCGTGACATGCGCAATCATACAATCGTGAGGTTGTCTTACCATCCGCTGAATAACACAGAACACTAGAATTCCTACATGAGTTTGCAGACTCCATTACGACATAATGCAACTGCTACTACTATGGCAACAGTCACGAGAGCACCTCATTTGCAGGTATCCTAGTGTCACTGTTACTGCCATTACACTTGCTGCAAATACTACTTCATGCATTACCATACTCAGTCTCATGACTAGCTGTTTTCAAACTGCTGTGCAGCTTGCCCGGCTTCGACAAACTCTCGTTGCAACGTAACCGGCCGCCTATTATCAATCCCCGGCCCCCTCCCTTACTTCCATGACTAACATACATGTAATGATGAAAATATAGGCTAACATGTTTACTTTTTACCCCTATTCCATATGAATGTAATGGCTTGATGAGAATTTATCGAAAGCCTACGTTTGCTCGCCAACTGCTCTTCGGAATTCTCCAACGGAAATTTAGAAACTCTAAAATATAGTTACTGTTGCTTTGTCAGTAGCGTTAGCGTGGGTATTCGTAATCTTTGCTGACTTTGCGGATGCAGAGGGATCACGTAAGAAGACTGCTTTAATTTTAGTAGTGTTCATGACATTGGTCGCAGCGTCAGCGGGTACAGTAGCTATATAAGTGATTATAGGGGGAGCACTTATAATTGTTGGTGGCAGAAATTGCGGTATAACCTATTGTTTTCCGGTTTTCGCGAGGCGTTTGTTGGTAACATTGCACTTTTCCCCTTCCAGAATATTTCACATTTCAGGGCACCACAAACTTTGCGACAGTCAAGGAAACCAGGGAGAATCAACTGCTTGATGATTTGCTCCATCCTGGTAGACAGTCCAGAGGTTTCTTTTCAAGGTCACTGCCTCAGCCTTTTCGATGATAACGAAGGTATTACCCTCACATACAGAGCCCATTCTAAGGTCCGCCACAAATAAGTGCTACGAGGCGCAACATAAAATTCATTCAGTGAAGTATCTTTCACCTGCTCGAAAAAAATCTTGGCAACCTGGACGCATATTTTATTTCAAAATACAGCTACATTAGCTCAGGTGATAGCCTACTTAGGAAGAGGAAGTTAAGGCTGGTTCAAGAGAGCTAGGAAACAATAAACGAATGTTACATGTGGGCCTGACTCCACCTAGTTCACTTTCATATCCAGCCGTCTTGGCTATGTCTTCTGATTGAAAAATGGTGGGCGTGAGAAAGGTAGATGCTGCCCAAGTCCCATTCGTTATAAACAAAATTGTTCGCATATTGGCCTTAGACTCTCGCCGAGGCTATCCTTGGTCATGTTGCTCGCGGCAAATTAAAAATGTAAGGTGCAAAATATTCGACAAAACATAGGGATATGAATCATCCCTTTTTGAGATTTGCGCTAAATTCCAGGGCAGTTTTGGTTAGTATTTTTGTTAGGACAGTTTACGAGCTTACGATTAGGTATAGTTTTAAGTTTAGGTTAAGATTAAGGTAAGTACACGAAAATTAGCATTCACCCCGGAATCATCATTATTTCTGGGAAAGAGACGATTACCATTCCCTGTCTTAGCCAAGCTTTTTGCTCCGGTCAGAAAAACCTCTTTTTTTGCATTAATATATCTGAAGGTTGTATTTGCACGTGAGGTCATGGTATGAGTGATAGATGGTGTTTCGTGTGTCTCCATGGCATTTTAATCGTCTGTTCCAACGAATTTCACTGAATGCGCAACG
Organism: Ligula intestinalis; assembly: GCA_036362985.1. Classification (NCBI taxonomy): domain Eukaryota; kingdom Metazoa; phylum Platyhelminthes; class Cestoda; order Diphyllobothriidea; family Diphyllobothriidae; genus Ligula; species Ligula intestinalis. The sequence continues at coordinate 78,902,359 of JAYGXS010000001.1, read as the reverse complement.
GCAAGGTTACGCAGCAGCTGTGACTAGCGCGTGAATTAGATAGTAGTGAGAGTAGACTTATCTAGCCCCGGATCAATTTGTTTATTGTCCCGAGCTTTCGAACTCTTATAGAGCAGACTTGCGTTGCATCTACCAGTCTCTTCCCCCCCCCACCTGGGCCGGGTAGCATGAATGAGTTAAAAAGGACGGATGCTACATATGGTTCATGTG
>JAYGXS010000001.1:78885314-78902139 GCA_036362985.1 Ligula intestinalis | reverse complement strand
TGTGGGTCGACCGACCGGTTGACAGCTTGGTGCTGTCCACATTAAGCGGTGGCTGTCTAGATTAACCGGAGGATTTTACTATGGATAAATTCCGTTCCTGGCCAACTGTCTACATTAAGCGGTTGTCCACATTAACCGTGTCCACATTAACCGAGCTCCACTGTAGTAGACCTTTTATGTTAAGGCGATCAATGAAAGGCGTGAGAATAGCTGGAGCATAAAAAATATACAAGCAACAGAACTGCAAATATGATATTAATGCAAATATGGCACAAAGGGAACAAATAATTTTCTAAAAACACCACCGAGGACAATATTCTTCTATTCGCACGAATTTTTAAAACTGTACTGGACATTTGTGAATGCTTTTGTACTGAATTTGCGAAAATGAGGAAAGGCGGCCCTAAGGCTCCCGTGGCTAAAAGCCTTTTCAAAATCTGCGCTCACGCCTCTTACTACGCCGCGAAACAGTGATGAGACAGCGACATCAAGCATCCAAAGACCACCGACACAGTCTCAAGACGTTGACACCTTGCGTCCTCATACAACCCAACAAAACCCGAGACGAGGACCACTGGATGACATGAACTAATTGTCTGAATCCTTCCCCTTCCCCTCTCCCCCCACCCCCATTTCTCTGTCCCCAATTAAGACTAGAATCTGATCCCCTTGATCCTTTTACACCTCTCCCCCCTCTCTCCCCCTTGTTACCTCTGATTGGTTTGCCTAAAACTTTCGTTAACTCTACCCTCCCTTATATAACTGTATTGCCTGATGATGAATGAATCGAAAACGTTCGTTCGCTTAACTTGACTTCCGAAATGTGGAAACTTTAAAAAGGTGCTTAGAATGCACTGCAGTGAGTCATTGCTAACCCCAGGACTAATTCCAATCGCAAGCCAAAAAGTAACGCTTACCCTAAGAATAACCCTAATTCTCGGCCTTGTACTAACTCTAATCCAAGGCCTACAACTAAACATAATCCCAAGTCTAACCTTTGCCTTAACCTTAACTGAGAAGCAAACTCTGCTCCCGGTCTTGGAAATAATCCTAACTCTAAAACCAACCCCAACTTTACAACTAACCTTGACCATAACCCTGGACCTGAAACTATTTCTCGCACTAAAACTAACAATAACCCTTCTGAATATATATACCCTAAAAATGACCCCTTTCGTATGCCTAAAACTAATCCTAACTCCTAAAAGAACAGTAACACAGGAACTAAGTCTACCCATATGCTCAACCTAACCAAAGTCCTAAAACTAATCCTAACCCCAAGCCTAAAACTGACTCTAACATTAGGCCTTTTATTCAGACTATCCTTTAAAATAACCCCAACAGGAAACCTAAACTAACCCTAGACCTAAGCCCGACCACAGGCCCAAAACAAGCCAATTGCCCTACAACTAACCATAGTCCTAAAATTTCCCTAACGACAAGCCTAAAACTAACCCTACCTCCCAAACTGAACTTAACCCTAGACCTAAAACTAACTCTCACCCAAAAGTAGCCCTCACCTTAAAATTAACACTAACCCAAACCCCCAAACCCACCATAAGTCCAAAACTATCCATAGCCCTAAACTGCTAAAACAAACACCCCAAATGCAGACTTTGGGGGAAGCCCAGATAGCAGGAGATCTCATGCTAATCCCCGCAATCTGCTGCTAAAACTAACGCCATTAAAAGTTTGAGCTTAGGCTGCAAACCCACTCAGAGCCAAAACAACGACATCAGATAAAGTAGGGCATAAATGCCCGGGGTTTCGTAGGCTCAACATTGCATTCACGCGGCAAGCGACCTATGGTAAGTGCGGTCAAACAGCAGTAAATTTTAATGTCGCGAACGCGTCTACTGAAATAATTATAGTAGGAAGAAATGATTTGATAAGTAATGCTTCCTTCTAGGAGGCCACTACACAACCTATCAGTCCATTCAGAGAGCTAGACAAGTTAAACATAATGTCCTCTGAGAAGAAATGACACATAATTTCATTAAGAGATATCTGGTTGATTGACGAACTGGTAGGCAGCAAAGTTAGTATCGGGGGCTATGCAATAATCCGTGATGATAGACTTAAACGTAGACGCTGGGAGATTGAATATAAACATTGAGGGAGATTTCCGGCTATCAGCAAGAAGCATCTGAGGTCAGTTCGACCGTCGCGAATGGTGATTTCCACCAGGGGCCCTAAGGCCTGGCGTACCTTGAACAGCACGTAGAGTATTTTAGAATGGCAGTAAACTTGTGTAATTTCTAACGCACTCCTTCCTCCCACACCCTCCTGGGCCGAGTGGCGAGGTAGAGTCAGGCCGGCCGCATGCATTGGGCTTAGTAGCTGGGATAGCTAAGTAGACTCATGTGGATGCTACGCATATACCGCATTTGCCCATGATTGGCCAGGTTTTCTCAGGAACAACCGGTGGCTAGGATCTTACATGGATGGGCGCAGCAAAAAAGCCGCATTTCAGTCACCGACCGAGTACTGTCGGAAGTTGGCAAGCCTCAAAACCTTGACATTCGGGGCATTGTGATAGTTTAGAAGCGTCAGAACATTTCTTTATGAAACGTTTTGCAGTGTCATGCAAACGGAGTCACCAGAGTCACTTTTACACACACTCCCCTCTCCCATGCATAATTACACTGTCGGAGCTAATCGATCATATGATGCCTTTATTGGGCGCAAGTGGCTGATTCGGTGTGGGTAGAACGTCCTATTCGAACGAAAAGAGCGTAGTCCTGCCGCATATGGATCAAATATTCGAACATCAGGAGTGAACAAGGTAAACTAATACTAAATAGATGAACACTTGACTTTGCTTATTCAGTAACACTGAGTTTTACAGTTGCACTAGATGTCGAAGTTTCAACTGTTATCAGGAAATTAAAAAAACTTCTTTACGTACCCGGATTTTGGATAAACCAATGTAAAAAACTGTGCTCTACTAACAGCGATGAATTATGGACGATCAGGTAAGTAAAACTGCTCAAGGTCGCTGTGTGCTGATAGGATACCTTGTGTGAGACGTTTTACGTGTTAAATCGTTTTAGAATGATTGTTATTCTTTTATTTCTCCAATTAATAAATTCTGCCGATTAATATTCTGCACAGTTTCCTTTTCTACATTGAAACTCATCCGATTAAGTAAAACTCATATATTGTTGTGCACAAAAAGCAACCAAAAAACCAATTGCATAATGTCGATAATCTCAATATTTAGGATTAGGGTTAGGGTTAGTTTAAGGTTTAGGGTTACTTTTAGGGTTAGGGTTAGTTTTAGGGTCAGGGTTAGGTTTAGGGTTAAGGTTATTGTTAGGATTTAGCCTTAAGGTTTACATTTTCGTTTTTTAATTTGTTCAAGATTTGCATATATTGCACTGCAATGTTTTCATGCTTCCCTTTCGCATTTATTTGCATCAAATAATAGGTAAATCTTCTTATTTTTGCTTAAAAGCATAATATTTATTCCCGATTTCCTTGGCTTACTTACCGGCATAAAAGCAGCCGATCAGCGCACAGTATTTATCTTGCAATGTAGGCAAATAGCCCTTCTCCTACTTACAGGGCAGCGTAATTAAAGCTGGAATTTTCGCGGCCATTCTGTGTCCGTGATTTGATTGGTTGTCACCGGCGTAGAGCGTCGGGGACTCCGCTTAATCACCGATGCCCCAAGGCAAAAGAGCGTGTGCATATTTATTGGTTAATTGATTAGGTGGTGTACTGTCTTATGCTCGCGCAATTTAGGGCGTAATTTCCTGTTGTGTCACGTTGTATTGTAACCATTTTCGGTGACTGAAGTTTTTTTCTTGTTTTACTACATTTATAAACGTTTTAGTACGCATGGGAGCATTTCAAATCGAACGTTTAGACGCCGCCTATAATGCGACCTCATGGAGATATTAAGGAAAATTAGTGAAATATGAGAGAACAGAACCAGTCAAACAGCTCCTTCACGTAAGCTTAAGTTGAAACAAGCCTGTTTTTGGACTCAGAAGAAGTGTCCAACTATGAAGACGTTTAGTCTACTGTAACTATAGAAGGCGAGTCAATGGTACGCAAAGCAATGAGAAGAAAATACCGCAAATTTATATGAACAGACGTTTAAAGAATATCAAGCCATGCATAACAACAGAACTGCCATCAGACGCAAAAATGTCGTTGGGCAGGGAAATCCGTACTCTACCAGTAACGGCAATAAGCAGCGGGTCAGAACGTTTATTTGGGACAAGTAATGGAACTGAATGACAAGATGCACATCCTCTTTACGCGAGCTATTAGCTATAAAAGTAGTTTTACATGTCGAAATCGATAAACTGCCGATTCATAAGAAGACAAACCGAAAATTTGGGCCTATTTTAGGCAGATTAATGCAGCCTTTTTAAATAGGAATACATTACGGCTTTATTAAGCCATCGGACGTGCAAGCATATAGCAAAATACTTCATGAACAGTTAATAAAATTTGACTGGGTGTGGTTTGCGTGTCAATGCAATCGACCGTTTAGGTTGTCAGCCGAAACAGTTTCTATCATGGATCAAGGTTACGTTCACTGAATGGAACATACTTTGGCAATTTTCGCACCATGTTTGATCACCAAATGTTGCAGAAATGTCGAAGGATAAGTAACTACATCAATTCATGTTATCTAGTTTCTATTGTCTCACTACACATTCTACCGTGCAGTAGTCGCTGCTCATGAATCCTGCAACCCAAATGTACCTTCAATTATGACTCATGAACAGTGAAGGAACCAATGACAAAAGACATAGGTTTGTCTATCCTCATCCCTTCTCTTCCTGTCAGGGTATAGACTATTTTGTTGAATAATCCCAAGCTCAAGAGAGGCGGTCATTTCCAGAAGAAAATAATAGCTGAATATGACAAAAACAATTTGGCCCCGATGATGTTCCGTCGCCATCGTCTTATTTTGGATGGTTAAAACAGACCGGACCACGGTGATTCCAGGACCGCTCTACTGAGGGGCTTTTCCCTTCCATTCACCAGTAAGCGTTTCCTTCCCAAATACATCAGCATTAGATGACACCTCTGGAACGAGCACTAGTCAGCGGCCTTCGAGCTTCAGAAATGGCAGAGTAGAAGAACAAACGCAAGCTCGTTGGATGCTAAAAATTTCGCAGCAGTTACGGTTACAAGAATTGGAACACGCAGTTAAAATTGATGCCTTAACTGAGGAGCGGAAACGGTTCACCACATACTTAGCATCAGTGACGGCAACCGGTAGTCTAATCATGAAGCAGACAGCAACCTCATCGATATATTACCAATTTTCAATCAACCAATCCGACTCTGTGTTCCATTAGCGAGTGGCTACCTATTTGGTTATCTCTAAATCACGTGCACAGATTTCCATTCTGTCCTATTTAGGGGGGCGGACAGCACGGGAAAATTCATCATACAGATTTTCTCTGCCCCTTTAGTGAGGAAGTTATAACGTGAGGAAGTTACGGTCTGAAGCCGGGCAACAGGGCAATCTACGGAACACCCATTTACGAGGTTGTCCAGGGTAAGGCATATGAAGTGCCTACTTATATAAATTTTAATCTGGTGGTTTTTAAGCGCTGGAATACTGACCACATGTCTAATCGGCAGAATTTTGTGGAGGTTTTTAAAAGCATCCTCCAGGAAGCACAGGGCCGTCTGCAGAGGACCGTTGAGAAAGGCAAGGGTAAGTATTCGTAATTGTGTCTTCTACAGGGCGTCCCAAAAAATGTAAACACATTTTATATAATTGTGAAATTGGTGTTTCTTATAATTTTATTATTTAAAAAATGAAAAAAATATTAACAAGTGTCATTTTAACTTTGCGAAAATTCCCATTAAAAATTTCAGAAGATAAATTGGCGAATATGCGTTTGTTTTCGATAAATACTCGTTAGGCCCTTACATTTCTCGTCAGGCCTTTATACCATATAAATGTAAAGGCCGGACGAGTATTTATCGAAAACAAACGTATTTTTGCCAATTTATCTTCTAAAAGTATCATTTTATTGTTTTTTCATAAAATTTAGTCTATTACAACAGTGGCTGAATTGAGAGAAGCCATTGCAAATGAATGCACCCGAATACCAAGGGAATAGTTCATGGTGTGTGTGATTCCATTGCTCGGCGTTGTCAGCCGTGTCATGATCAAAATGAACGTCAGTTTGAGAACATTTAATAAAGAAACAATAAAATTATACTTATAAATATTTTTACATTTTTGAAATAATAACATTATGATAAACGCTAAATTTAAAATTCTGTAAAATGTGTATACTTTTTGGGACACCCTGTAGTTTAGCATAAAAACAAATATGAAACATGAAGCATCACATCGCAGCTGTGATTATCATCTTTGTTTTAATTTTTACCACAACACTACGTTTGTAATAAAAGGGCTCCTTGTGCCTTAAATATGGAATTCATTTATTGACTGCCATGAGTTCACACCCTTTATTTAGAGCTACTGTGCGTGATTTGATAATCGGGGCAGACAGAATAGCATCAGTTCTCTTTGAACATGGTTTAGTAAAAACCAACTTTACTATCTCTCGATATAAAATACTAACTAAAAAATCATAGTCTTCCTTTAAATCTTTTGTTGATAGTAAAACGCCTATGGTGCGCAGTAGGTGGTTGCATATGGTGGGGGCCGAGCCATTAAAGGAGGTAGTAACCGTTTCAAGGATCTTTTGGCGGCAATTGTTTTCAGCTCAATTCGGGCTGTTCTTGCCGTCTAGTCTTCGCCACATTCCCGGACTTCCTATCAGCTGTGACGAACGCAATTCTTGCCGCGCATTTGCGCGCTGGTATTCTATACGATCACATGCCACGTAAGCTGATCAAAAAGCAATCCCTAGCCTCGGATGAAATTTTGTCTCTGGTCCAGGACTACTAGGACCGTTGTGGCTAATCGCTTACCTCATCTTGCTTTGTTACATCATTCGTTCATCGTGCAGAGACTCGGAAACCTATCGCAATTTTCCCCGCTAACCCCAGGGATGTCATGCTCCGACGGTCGAAATTTCAAGTCAGTCTTTCCCCGCGCCCACTGTTACATCCGACTCTGAGTTTGTTGCTCTTATCATTGAAGCATAGGCGGGTGACATTTCTCGCTGACACTGGAGCGGCCTGCACCTAACTTTATCCCAAGGGGTTCCCCCGTGCACGGCTTCAACAAGTTGAGGTTCCCCATCAACGTTCTCGTATCGTGGCAGGCAATGGCATGCCTCTTTCCTGCTCGTCTTTAATCGACGTACATATCTATCTCGGTTCCCCCGAATTTCACCATCATTTTTATTTTTGTACGGATATTCAGTGGCAGGGCATTCCAGGGGCCGATTTTCTCTACGGTCATGGGTTTTGCATAACCTATGCTACCAATCAACTCACGTCTCAGACGACCACGGTTCCCTTTTATTTTTTCCAACGCCTCAGTTCAGCAGCCCGGGTGCGAGTTAGTAGGTTCTTCTATTCTTCAGCGGTCCGATCTGGCGCGTCTAGTTCCCGACTCTCACGATTACTCTTGTGAGTAGGTAGCTGCTGTGCATGACCTTACCCTTCGAAACACATTTGCCTTTGCATGGGATGGTAAAGCCTTAGATAGAACCAATATCCTGCAGCACACCATCGACACGGGTTCGGCCAGGCCAATTCTTCAACCCCCGCGCTAAGTACCGGTCCATTTCCAGAAACGGTTGGAGAAGGCCATCAATTATATGTTGGACAAGCAAGTTATTCGCTCGTCTTCTTCACCTTGGGTCTCTCCGATCTTTCTGTTTAAAAAAGATGGCTCACTGCGTCTTTTTTGTCGACTACTGCAAGCTGAATGCCATTCCGGCGAAGGATTACTTCCCACTCCTTCGTATTAATAGTGGCTTGGAGGTGCTGGCCGGGGCTGCCTGATTGTCGGCGCTGGATTATCAGTTTTGTTACTGGCAGGTGGAAATGTCGCCTGAAGGTCGGCCAAAGACTGTCTTTCCTATTTCATTGAGATTATATGAATTGAAGAATATGCCATTTGGGTTGTTGAACGCGCCTGCGACTTTTCAACACATGAGGACGTCGATCTTACGGGATTTTTGCCCCTTCGCGTGTATTATTTACCTGGATAACATCATCCATGGATGTACCGTGGAGTCCCGTCTTGCCAATATCCAGACCATTTTCCACCGTCTCCAGGCCGTAGGGCTTAAACTGAATCCAGCAAAATGTGGCTTCCTGAAGAGCTCTGTTCCTTATTGGATCACATTGTGTCTACTAACGGAGTTAGGACCGATACCAAAAAATGAAGAGTTTAGACGTTGGCCACAGCTTACTTGCGTCCCTGAACTGTGTGGTTTTCTTGGTCAAGCTTCCCATCACCGCAGGCTTATTAAAGACTTCGCGTGTATTGCGGCGCCTCTGAATTAGTTTATGGGCAAAGAGGTTGTTTTCAGCTGGTCTAATGAATGTGCTTTCTCGTTTGAGGAACTCAAACGTAGTCTTAAATCACCCCCGCTGTTGGTGCTCCCTAACATTTCGGACTCAGGCTCTCTTTTTCTCTTGGACACAGACGCTTCTGATGTTCCCATTGGGGCGGTCTTTTTCCAGCTGCAGGCGGACAGACTCGAGCACCCTCTCCTTTTTGCCAGTCAGTCTTTCTCAAAGTCTGAATAAAATTAGTCTATTACCCTGAAAGAGCATCTAGCCATCTTGACGTTCGTTAAGAAGTTTCATCATTATCTGGCCGGCAAATCGTTCATTATATGCACCAATCACCAAACGCTGCGCTGGTTGGAGAACTATTCTCCTCTCGGAGTATTCCTACATGGTCATGCATTGCGCTTGCAAGAAGCATCAAAATGCAGACGCCTTGTCTCGTCGGGCACCAACGCTAACGCCATTGCCACCAGACGTCCCAGCGTCTTTCATTACGATTGGCGCTTCAAATTGATCACAGTGGGCATTAGCTCAGGCTGCAGACACAAATATATCCCTGATTTACGATCGCTATGGGCCTTCGAAACCATCAAGCGAGGAGATGAGGGGCTCCAGCTGGGAAACTGGCTGCGTTTGTTCCGCATGGAACAGCCTTTGCCCCTGCGATGACCTATTCCTATCTCCATATTCCGACACTGACCACCGCCGCTTGGTTTTACCCTATGATACGATTCACCCCACCCTTTTGCACCTCCACAGTGAACTGGGTCACACCGGCCAGGCTTGCGCCGGCATCGCCGTGAGACAACGTTGTTGTTGGCAAAATCAACGACGGATCATACAAGATATCTGTAACACCTGCCCTGTATGCGCGGAGGTAAAAAAATCCTAAGGCAGCACATCGCGCACCACTCCAGCCCATTGAGGCAAGGCATCCTTACGACATCGTTGGCGTGGACTTGATGGGCCCGATGTGCCCTTCTTATATAGAGGGATCGCTAAATTCTCGTCTTAGTCAACTTTTTCACCAAGTGGTGCGAATCAGTGCCCATCCCCCAGGTCAACGCTGTAATGATTGCGGGGGCCATTCTTAACGAGTGGATCTGCAGACATAGCTTCCCCGAGCAGCTCCATTCAGATCGGGGTGCTTATTTTAAAGCTTGGCTGATGGAAGAACTCTCCCGGCTCCTTTGCATTCGGAAGTCTCGTCAACTCCTTGGCATCCTCAGGGTAATGGACAGGTGGAGCGCACAAATCAAACATTGAAAGCGTAAATCCAGTCTTTCGTTAACAGCTACCTTCGTTATACTTGAGACTTTGCCTTACCGCAGTACTTGCTCGCGTACCGGTCTACTCCCCACTCGTCCGCGGGCCATACCCTTTTTGCTCTGATGTAAAGTCGCGAGGTTCATCTCCCATTGCATTCAAATTGTTCTCTTCTACTCTCACCGCGTGAACAGCGCAATGGATTCGTGCGAAAATTGCGAAATAGTCTCCACCATGGCCAAGAGCTCGCCCAGTAAGAAGATTATATTCAAAGCGATGAAAAATCGCACGCGGGAGCCCAGAGTGATTTGATCAGGTGCAGGTTACTCTCAACAGCACCATTATTGCGGACACATGGAAGGGTTACACTCGCTTTCCCTTGTTAGGATAAGAACTGTACATGGTTTACCGCGTAAAAGATTGCTTGAAAAAAACTATAGGTCGGCACAACAACGTTATAGAGGGTTACGGGAGCAAACTTTATCGAGGACTACACCGAGGTGGGTCAGTTTCTGGCAGGACCGTCTGAGATCACAGAACACGCTCGGATTCGACCTTTGAGTGCATGCCACAGCGCGGGCCTGGGATATGTTTGCACAGCATTTTGCAGAAATGCACCCCGTATATGATGAACTAGGTAAGCATAACGAAAGTTAAAATTTGGTGAACCTTTAAAAATTGACCATGATCTATATGGGCAACAGCTGAACAAAAACCTCCAAGGAGAGTGCTGGATAGTGGCCAAGAAGTCCGTGAAAAGAGGTCCAGCCGGGTCGGACCGCCAAGGCTTGCAAGAAGGAAAACTCACACGCATTATGCTACTATAATTTGATAAAAATGAACGCTCACTGACGAAATTCCAATGGTTACTTTTGCCGAGGGTTTGGGAATAGAGATGAAAATATGTTTATTGGGTTGCACGCATGGGCAGAGAGAACAAAACGAAAGTAATTTATAATGTATTGGATTACAATAAGCGATCAGTTGCGAAGAAAATCCGGATTTGATAAGCGGTTTGCCTCAGGGAAATTCAGAAGCTGCAAACTCAGGCTGGCGACGTGAAGGTTGGCGTTTGTGCGCAGCCTGTACGCATGGGCGGATAAAATTTGTAAGAAAGGGACGAAAGTGAAAAGAAAAGCTGCCCAACGTTGTAGCCACACCAGCAATCAAGGGGTAACTGTTAAGACGACACAGAAAATAAGTCAGCACTCTAGCCATCCTCAGGTCAGGATGAAAAATCGAAAACAACAGGCGATAGCGCCATCGCGCAAAGGGCCAGGTTGCGCACGACCTTCAAATGCCGACAGCACATCAAGGCACAAAGGATAACACGTCGGGTTCTGTCACCCTGACGTCACCTACATCACACGACGACTGTCAAAATAAGCGCATCGCGGAGGGATAAATAAGAAGAGGTATATTTTACAGAGCTGGTTGGCCCTTTAATAAAAGGCTGCAAACAAAAGGCGGAGTCTGTTGCTCACATGAGAGCTTGCTGCCAACACACAGGACAAGCTGCAGACGAGACAACGCTGCCGACATTGACGCTGCGACTTCGAGGTCACGACAGTTCCCCCGTAGATTTCGACGATGGGCACCACGCGCTCCAACAAGCCGCAGCAAACGCTGAAGCAAGCTGGGCAAGCAACACGAAAGCGACAGAAAGTGAGAGCAGCGCAGAGAACTGGCACGAGAGAAAACAGGAATTTAGGCAGACTCGCACAGAATCTACCCACTCGCTCGCCACTCCCACCTCCGTTTCCGGTGTAAAGACAAAGTCAATAAGACCGGGGATGAGGGAGGGTGTAGATGGCTGGCGCGATAAACACTCAGCATGCGCACACTTGACACAGCCATCTCGCTATGTATGCTCCCGGTAGTGCGGGAGCGCCATAAAGGCCACATTAAGAGGGAGCCATTGCAGCCTGACTTACAGTTGTCCCTCTCCTCCCGTAAGCGCAAACAGACACACGCGTAAAGAAGGAACAGCTACGTGGGGGCCTGAGTTTCCCCGTCAGTTGGCAGACCCTCCAAGCCACGACTTTTGGCGCACCGTGATAGATTCAGACGCATTCAGATTTATTATATTGAGGGAATAAACGCGCCGAGGTCGAACTCACTTTCTCCCCCACCGCATAGTGACCGCCTAGCTTTTCTAGCACCCGCAGTGGGGCATGAAACCCAGTGGGAGCGCGAGCGCAGTCACCAAAGGGGATTCAGAAGTGACAGAAAGTGCCAGCGCCTTCCAGGCCGCAAGGACCGTGGTTGGCTGAAGACTGGCATTGCATGTGCATACAGACTATTGGATCTCAGAAGGGTGAGAGCAGCCCTGCATGAAGCCTGGGCCAACACTCTTCTGAGAGGGCTAACCAGTCAGTCAACGACTGAAAGGCACTACCCATGCTCCGTTGCCGGTTGGCGTCCGTGGGCGAGGCTGAAAGGGGAGCAAGACACAACTAGTGAACTTTGCAATTGTGGACGTGCAGAAGAAGAAGAAGAAGAAGAAGAAGAAGAAGAAGAAGAAAGGAAAGAAGAAGAGGAAGAGGAAGAAGGAAGGGAAAGACGAAGTCGAAGAATAGAACAGGGGATAAGAAGAAGAAGAGAGTAAAAGAGGGAGATAGGGAGAGGAAGCGAGGGGGGAACGCAGACAGGTCGAGAGAGAGGGGAGGAAATCAAGTATAGAAAATAACAATGAGAGCAAAATCTCTGCTGACCTTGCAGCAGAGAATCTTCAGTAACTACTGAGGCTGACGTTTTTGCTAAAGACAAAACTGTAGGTGCCGCTATTATGAGTGTGAGTGCGGTAATGTAGAGAGTAATGTAACTACAGTATGGTAGAAGTGCGGCAAAGAGAAGCAATCGAATAGAGTCAGTAAGCCTGGTGTTTAGTGGAATGATGCGGCCGACGTAAGGAAGTGTGAAGTCGCTAATATTTTCAGTGCGCATGCATTCTAAGAGTGCTTCAGTACGATTCATTCCAGGTGGCGTTACCCCCTGAACGAGGGTACCATGAGTCACTATGTTTAGCCACCCTCCTCCCCCCTATCTCATAAACCCATGGCGCGAGCTAACGATGCAACTGCATTTAATCGATTATCTCATTTTCCATGCCGTCGTATGAGAGGCGGGCCGTCGGGGACGTCAGACAGCGTGCTTATCCGCCTGGGATTTGATAGCAAGTGGCTGCACTTAACGCGAGTATGTCAATGCTAAGTTGACGGCGCAGTTGAGTACAGAAAGAAGGAGAGTAACTCAGGAATGGACACAGTAACCAATACGGTTATTGCCAGGAGTCCGACACTAAGTTGGGTGACGAAATACATGTCCTGTGAGAAGCGATACTGCCACTAAACCAAGCTTATAAGTTCAAGACCGGAGCTATTATAGGGTAGTAAAAGGCAAGATAGTATTCGACAAATTCAGCAAGAACGGCCTCCACTTACCTAGGGAAAGAGGCCCTCACCTGGGTTCCCGACAAACTTGACGACGCAATTGTGGAGCGAGGCGACTAGTGAGTGGGGCTGAGGCTGGTTGTGGGTATGTGTGAGGTGCTGGATGTGCCGACATCACGGGCAGTGCCGCTGTCGTGAATGCACATGTGGCCTAGTAGGCCCATGCGATGAGTGAATGATCGGGGGCAGTGTGGGCAGTGAAGGCGGCGGTCTCGTCTGTGTGTTGGTGCTCCAGGCAATATTTCACCAGTCTCTGTGCGATGGATTCGCAAGTGACCGAAATGACCGATGCGTGAGGTGAATGAGTGATTGCAGTGAGGGCATATCAGGCCCTCAGAACGGTGGTGGCTTCAGGTGTGGGGATGCGAGTTGTGGCGGGCGGTGATGTGTCGGAGTGAGTGGAAGAAGTTGTGGGTGAGTAGGAGTCGGTGGATGAGGGCAACGAGGCATCTCTCGCGTCGATTATTGCCGTCGAGGTGGAGGGTGGAGTAGGGTCTGGTGGAGTTTTCGATGCAGTAGACGTGGATGCTATCGGAGGAGGGTTGCACGGCTTCCGGAGGTGACCGACCAAGCCAAAGCGTGCACGGAAGGTGCGTTGACAGCGCGGACACGTTGGGAGGAGTTGGGAAGTGGCAGCGTGCGTCTGTGTGTTGTGAGACTTGTTTGCCGTCCGTTTTGCCTTGGCGCCGGCGATCCGACTGGCTTCGTAGATTGCGGCGCCCGTTTTGACCACTCTGCGCCATGCGGTTCGGTCCAGGGCAAGCTCCTCTCAATTCAACGTGTTGATTTTGAGTCGCTTCAAGGAGTTGTTCAGAGTGTCCTTGTAGCATCTCTTCTGTCCTCCTTTGCGACGAGTGCCGACGGCGACATCACCATAGAACAGTCGCTTGGGTAGCCGTACATCGTTCATGCGTATCACGTGACCACTCCAGCGCAGTCGTATCTGCCTGAGCATGGCCTGGATGCTGAAAACTCCCGTTCTCTCCAGGATTTCTGTGTCCGGAATCCTCTCCTGCCACTTCACCTTCAATATGCGATGTAGGCAGCTGATATGAGGCCGTGGGGTCCGAGTACTCCTCTCCAGGTGGCGGGGTCTGTGCCGACGCGGACATTGAAGTCACCAAGGACTATAAAGTTATCCGCCTTTGGCACAGAGGCCAGGAAGGCGTGCAGATCCTCGTAGAACTTGTTCTTTGTCTCATCAGAGTTGGTCATCGGAGAACCGTAGACACTAACGATGGTGGTGAATTCGCCACCCCAAAGAGGCAAGCGGAGGCTCATCAGGCGTTCGTTGATGCCCTACGGCGTACAGGGTAGTCGTTTCACGATGTCCATCTGGATGGCAAAGGCGAGGCCGGCTTTGCGTCACTCTGCCGTCGGACGGCCCACATAGAATAAAGTGTAGCCGGTTCCCACCTTTTCTATGGAACCTTCACCGGAGAAGCGGGTTTCACTGAGTGCGGCGATATCCACCTTGAAGCGCGCCAGTTCCCGGGTGATGAGCGCTGTTCTCCGTTCCGGTCGAATGCTCCTTGGGTTATCTAAAAGAGAACGAACAATCCAAACGCCGAAGGTGATAGGACTTACCTGGGCTCCCTGAGCTGTCGTCCTGTGAGCTCTGGGAGCTGTCCTGCGGGGAGGAAATGGGTTAGAGGGAGGGTGGGGAAAAGAGAAGTTTTGATTTGCGTTTGTAGTGTTTCGACCGCGTGTTTGCAATCTGTCAGCCACGGTCAACTGGCATATGTCACGGCCCAGCGTGTTTGGTACCCACTTTTCTAAGCCCATTAACCCTCTCGCGAGGGGCAGCAGCACTGTTCCACAAAGGGACTGCTGGTAACTCACAACTGCTGCTGAACTGCACTATAGGCCACGAGTGTTTTGGTGCCGAACGAACACCTGGCTGTGAGCCTGCCTACAGCTTTGCTGTCACGCAGCTGAGGACTTTTAGAGGGGGGGGGGTTAGAATTTGGGAAGTAGGGGGTGGGAGCAGCATTAATTATCCTAGTAGCAGTAGCGGTGAAGGGGACTGTATCTTACGTAAAAATCATAGGCATTCTAGTGCTACGGCATCTGACTGTGGGTGGAATTGCTGCTTCGAGTGAGGTGTTATTGATGCTAGTGAGGAGGCAAACTCTGCGAGGACTAAGAGTACTAGTCATGGCGGTGGGACGAATATTTGAGTAGGCATCGCTACGATGGAATAAATTCACATTAACAGAATGGTAATGGTATGGTAAATGTATGGTAGTACAGACAACATTCGAAATATCAGGCAGAGTAACAGATAAAAAATAGCAAACGGAAAAAAAATAGTGTAAAATAAATGTGGAATCAGGCATACATACTCATAAAGAACACTGGATGCAGTGTTAAGACTAACGGCTATCGAGCAGATTACGCAGATAAGGCAACGTTACGGGAGTACTGAAATGCTGAAGCTAGTGAGGTAAGCAATGGTCGCCGTAGTGGGAATAATGATAAAAACAACTGGAGATAGCAAGTGCAGCAAGAGTGTAAACAAGTGAGGAAAGTAAACAGTAAAGTACAAACAGACAATGGTACCGTATACAGTAAGTAGCGTCCTTTCACCAAGTACGTCTACAAGGATGCTTACCGCTGCAACCCGGGGACAGACCGGGCGTGGGGACACACGCACCGGAGACCCTCACTTTATTTGAACCGCTGATTGAGGTGGGGAGCCAGGGGGTGGCCGCCAGGCAGAGCCTAGCTACGGGGAGTCACAAGTGAGAGCTAGATGCCAGCCAAGGACGCTAGGCATAGCCACCACCTTTGCGAGGAAGATGATGCGATCTGCCACGACCTTCACGTTCAGCCCCCAGCTGAACACCCTATACCCCTCACTTTGAGGTTGACACACAGAAGCTGACGTACACATAGGGATTTTGCAGTAAACTTTTATTTAATATCCTGTATCTCTTCTCTTCCTAAAATACAACTTGGAGCCATTACAGTACCGCAATAAATTGAAGTACTAAGTGTCGAATGATAAAGGAAGGGTGCAGCTTCATGCAAGTTCGTGGTAACTGAGGCGAAAAAATAGCCCACAGAAACGTCGATGAGGAAAAACTTGAAGATGCAAGCCGGACGGAATCACAATTAAACGTGAAGGTGGTTGACTGTGGTAGGTAATCAGGTGGGCATGGAGAAAACACAGAAGTGGTATTTCAGGGAATTGACGCTCAAAAAGGAGACGAGTAAAACATATCTGTACGCATGGATCAAGTGAGCGAGTGATTGTAAAGAAGGGTACCAGTAAAGCGGATTACACAGAATGGATGAGTTAGAGGGGACCCATACGACTATGTAGTAAAATTGGGTAAAATTAAGCGGCAGTCAGCCGAAGTAAGGCAGGCTTGCATAGTGTTTTTTCAAATGTACACTGGCGATGAAGTAGGAAGTCCGAAGGTTAGCTTTGCCACCAAGTGGAAGGGATGATCGACGATCTACGTAACGTGGGGTGGTCAGCGAAGCCCTGCACACAGGACGAAGGGAACTATACATCACTTAGGCAATGAGGACTTTCAATCCAGGGTTTGCCAGTAAGAAGCCTAGGTGGACGGGAGATATCTGTGAGTAAGGGAAGGGGGAGCGGTTTGACATCTGGAAGAAAGACAATGCCTGTCAGCTAACATGCAGCAAATAGATTGAAAATTGGGTACAAT